>OV050032.1:45600865-46800865 GCA_920105625.2 Clusia tigrina | reverse complement strand
AGTATACATTTTAGTTTGATATTTCTTCTATGTTTAATTTTGTCGAACCTTTCATAAGTCAATTTAATAAATGAATTTTAAATAAGTACACTATAAGTACTATATATACTCTTGGGTATAATTTCCCAATTTAGTATGATTTTTGTTTTTAACACTTATTTCATTATAAAGTTAGATTTTAAACAATTAATTTTTAACTCTAATTTGTTCTAGACTACTTTTGTTTCTAATGTGCACTTTGCACAGATTATAATTTTTCAATCTGTAACTTTTCTTAAACATACGCTATTCCTGAATATATAAACAAAAAACAATATTTCTACAACATGCTTTTTTTTATAATTGAATGCTATATCATTCAATTTGCCATCCACTCGTCTTCTCCCCTTACATTACCGGATTCGCTACCGTATCCTGGAGGAAAAGAGGACTGGACTATGCGTTTTCATAGCCATATAGGGCATCAGTTTTGCTCTGATTAATTTTTCGTGCTCGTTTTCAACACGTCAGTTATCACTCATTTCAACTTTGAACCAATTCATTGGCCCTCCGACAAAAACCAGATTATACAAAATAATCCCGTTTGTGTCAAAACTTTGTCCATTGCATGACTATACCTTTCATCGCATACAATTACGTTTTATTTAAATTTACTTGTCCATTAACGTTTCTATTTTCCATCCTGTAATTAGCTCGTATATGAATACATACATACATTCAAGGCGCTTTAAATTACCTAGAATTAATTACTAACGTTATTTTCCCCAATTAACTATACATTTTTTCAAATTTCCATACGCTAATTTCCTAATCAATAAACAATAAAAACCTATGTACGAGTATCTGCAAAAATATACATACGCACATACCCATTCCTCCTAATTAGAATACTTACTTCTCTAAATATACATTCGTACATTCATTCTTTATCTTATACACATATATACATACTCGTATACATACTTACTTCACCAGCAGTTCCGTTGCCTGGCGTTAACGCTCATGCATCGAATTTCAGTGCATACACTGCCGTATGTGTGTATGTACATATTCGAAGTTTTATATTACTTACCCACGACTGTCTTACTATCTTATTTTATTTTTTAATTACGTGCAATATTTATCATTTAATATTTAAAAAATATATTTTTCCCTACTGTGCTTCGTTCGGCCATAGTGCATAATAAGCACTTTTATTACGTCAACTTTAATCGCTCGATTTTAAGTGGCACACTTCTACTGGCCTTGACTTTGAAAATCGGAACTGTGTGTGTTATTTGATACACACACGTACATGTTTACGTTGTTATTCTTGTGTTTACACTTGTAAAACACTGCTAACACATGTCTTTAGTTGTGTGGTCTAATGTGGAATAATTTCAATAAATTATTATGTAGCTTTTTATTTTTTCCCTTAATCGTTACGACTGTAGCAACTTATTAATCGGCAACGCAATTCCGGCTAGTCCTTCCACGAACTTTCTATAATAGTTCACTAGTCCTAGGAATGCTTGCACTTCCTTTCTGTTTCTTGGAACCGCTAAATTTCTAACGCATTCCACCTTCTGCGGGTCAGGCAGTGCTCGTGCCTCTGAGCAACGATGGCCTAAATAAACCACCTCTCTCCGCAAAAATGTACACTTCTCCGTGTTCAATTTCAAATTGTGTTCTCGTAATTTCTGGAGCACCTTGCACAAGCGTTGCGAATGCTGCTGCAAGTTCTTCCCATAAATTACAATATCATCCAGATACACAAAACAATCTAACCCCTGCAAGCCTGTTAGCACATGGTTCATTAACCGTTGGAAGGTAGCCGGTGCTCCTGTTAATCCAAACGGCATTCTATTAAACTCATAATGCCCTAAACCGGTGCTGAACGCGGTTTTCTGCTTATCTTGGGTATCCACCAGAACTTGGTGGTAGCCACTCGCTAAATCAAGTGTAGAAAAATATCTACTATGCCCCAATTGATCCAGAATCTCTTCTATCCTTGGTATCGGGAACACCTGCTTGATAGTGGCGTCGTTCAATTTCCTAAAATCGACGACCATTCTCCACTTCTTCTGACCCTGAGCACCTCCCTTCTTTGGTACCAAAATTATTGGTGAGTTCCAAGGCGAGATACTCGGTGAAATTATGTTATCTTTTAACATCCCTTCCACTTGCTTGTTTACCTCATCTTTGTGAGCCTGTGGCAATCTGTACTGTTTCTGGTTAATCGGTGCTTGATCCACCCTAGTAGGTATTTCATGCTCTACCTCTGGTGTATATGTTAACTGGTCTCCTTCCAGCAAAAATATGTCATGGAATGACGCACAAATGGCTTCTATTGATGCCTTCTCTTCTGAGTTTACGCTTGGGTCTAACTTCAGTGATTCTAGCACTCTCTCCATTCTTTTTCTTACATCAACTTGTTTAATCTGATTAACCGATCTATAACTCGGTTCTTTAAAATTATCATAACTAGTGAACCTAGGCCTAAAATCCTCATCCATCAGATAGTCCTTTTCTGATGCGTTGAGTACACAAGCGTACACCTTACCCTTGTCAACGTGCGTTATGGTTTCTCCCATATATACGCCCTCCGCTAGCTGCTGCTTGTGCAAAACAACAGTCCTAAGTTTCGTATTTACATGCATAGTAACTACTCTGGTTGACCTTGCATTTACTACCTCCATACTATTCTTAACCTTACTCACGGTTCCTTCCTGCCATGACTTTAATGGAAGAGTGAGAATTCTATTCTTATTATTATCGTAAAACGATAACTGCTTGTCGAGCGCATCCAGTATGGTGCGTCCCCAAAGATTATCGCGGCCAATTATCCCATCAGCCGGGATACCTTTCCTATCCACTTCCACTGCATGCACTCTACAACTCATACCCTTAACTCCACTGTGCCCTATTCTGAGCGACCCCAATGTCTTAATGCACCCTCCAAACGCTCCGTTAAGGGTTCTTAAGTCCATTTGATTAATGTCTAGCCCCTTCCGTAAAACACTAGATTTTACGAGGCTAGTGTCCGCCCCTGAATCTACTAATAGCACTAGCTTTCCACTCGCTGCTTCCTCGCAGGGTATCTCGATGAAGGCATCACCTATCCTGCTCATAGCGAAGCAATGTCCTTCTGTTCCCAACATGGACGCGTATCCACTTCCTAACTCTTCGTGATACTGGAGAGCCTCCTGCTCCTCCTTCTCCTGGACTGTAGTTCCTACATTACTAGTCCCACGTATTTCCGGCCTTATTATTACTCTCTTTCTTTTGGCTTTCCAGTCTACTGGCCTCGACTGGGCCGCTGGATGTTTCCCTGGTTCCTTTGCTGGGATTGTCTATCCCTGCATTCCGCTGCCCGATGTCCCATCTGTCCACATGAGAAGCATCTCAACCCCTGTTGGGTGTTGCGTATCCTTGGTTCACTTTTGGAATTCCAATTTGGTTGCTGCTGACCACTCCCAGTTTTGAAAGGATTTCTTCCTTGGTTAATTCCTTCTGTTGAATTAACTCGGGGACTACTGAAGTTACCCCTGCTGTCCCTCAAGGGTGGAACCGGGCGCCTCGTAGCTGGCTGCCTTCTATTCTGATTCCGTACCGTGCCTCCTTGGCACTGTCTACTTGCCTCATGACCGTACGTTTGGCACTCCATATAGTAGGGCGTGTCTTTGCGTGTAACGCATTCATCCCTTGTGTGCCCTGGCTTATGACAGAATGAGCAAATGGGTTTCCTTGGAGGAAAATCTTGATCTCTTTGTTGCGGAAATTGACCCATCAATCTACCAATTCCACATCTGTTTTGCTGCTGTACTGTCCCTACCTCTGCAGGAGCATTCGTCCAGCAGATTCCACCTATTGCCGTTCGCTGTTGTATTGCTGCTTCAGCTAAAGAGACCGCTTCCACTAGTTCTGTCATACTACTCGGCGTGAGAGTAAGAGTATAATTAGCTAAATCCCTATTTATCAGACCTGCCTTGAACACAGAAATCATAGTCCGTTCTACTTGAGCCTTGTATGCTGCAACATTTGCTGGCGTTCCCCAGAGTCTGGAGCCTTCGTCCCCAGGCTCTCAATTCCTCCCCCGGTGTCTGAGTTGATTCCTGAATTTCCCGAACGAGACAGTCGTATGACTTTTGTTTCAAATATGTCCGATCCAAAAGTGCGTATAACTCCGGCAGGGTGCTTACTGAGCTATGCGCTAGTAAATCAAACGCATCACCTGTGGTTCTTTGCCTAATACACTTTATTAAGTGTTCCCCGTCCGCTTCCGGAACACTCTGGTGTGCTAACAACCTTCTTTGAAGCGCCGGATCTCAGTTCTCAGATCATACAACTCGACTCCTGAGAACATGGGCACCAACTTCTCCACCGCATGAGCAACTTCCAGAATGCCCATTTTATTCCTTTGTGTTTTCTCAATTGCTGGTGAAACCTTAGCTTTATTAATCTCTTTGGTAGTTTCCAAATTCACTTCTCCCGGATCTGAGAGGTAATTGGCCAGTGACGGACTCAAACTAATTAGTCTTCGATCATTTGTTCGTGCAGGCGAAATACTGCCCACAGTATCGGAACTTTGCTGCACGGGTACTGCTTCCGGCTCCTTTGGCGGATATCCCTAATTTTTATTATTTATCGGGCCTCCCGGAGAAAAAGGCTCGACACCGATTTCAGATGCGCCAAACAAAAATTCCGCTTGCCTTTCTTCATTAAGTACTACTTTTGGCTTTACCATGCGGCCTATCCCTTCTGGTGTTAAATATTCCGGCCAACGTACTTCCGGAGGCAATGTCAATACTGTCTGTGTAAATCCAGCTGATGTTGATTTTGATCTCTCCCTATTCAGTGACGTCCTATTGGTCGCCCGTCCTCTTTTCAATTCCGCACACTCCTTTTCCAACAGCGTTGCTGCTTCCTCTGTTTCCGTCAATCTCTGAGAAAGTTCCTTTACCTTCTTCTCTAGATACTCTTTTTGTGCTCTCCAATCTTCTGCTTTCTTATGAAAACTGAACAACTTTTCTTCTGTTCCTTTTTGGATTGCCGCCAAGGCTTGATCCGCTACCTCTAATGGTGACACAGCGCCTCCGGCGTTCGCCTGCCTCCACAATTCCTGAGCTTCTTCCCTGCTCGTACTCGCTTCGAACTGGTCAACTATTTTCCCAGTAAACAGTTTCACCTCTGACTGTATTGATTTCAATATGTTCCTTATTTCCTCGTCTGGCGAAACCAAACTCACAATCTCTTGCCCTAGTCCCTCTAATTCAGAACTAAATGTATCTGCCCATTCGTTGACCAGACTATTTATGTAGTCTGCGTAATTTTCCGCAAAATATTTTCCCTTGCCGTACTCAACTATGTGAGGCAACAACAGTCCGTGATTATTGTTGAACTCTCTCCCTAGATTTTGCAACTGTGTTATTCGCTTGCGGTAATACACGTTGTCCTTACGTAAACTGCCGTCTTTCTTAAAATTACGGACCAGCTTTTCAATCGTTTCGCCAATTTGCTCCTGCCTCAGCAGTAATCCTTGCGCTTCCTTCGTCATATCCCAAATGCCACAACAGATGGCGTATCCCAATTATAAATAAAAATTCAATATTTGTTAAAACTTGTTACAATATTTTATTCGATCTTACTTAATGATTCAAAACAGAGTTATTAAACAAAAAACATCCCACCTTAAATTCTAACTTTATATACATATTCTGCCATACTTGTTTTCCATCACCAAGTTCCGCTGTCTACCGGCGTCCATTAAGTCCTTCCATCAATGCAAATTGGTCCTTGGCTTCCTCACAGATACTCCTTGATTTCCTCTCACCATCTTTAATCCTCCCAAGAATCCATAGAAAAGGCCATATGTTTGTAAAAACCGAAATTTGATTTACCGGCAAAAGTGTCTTGATTCATTCCCGGAAATTTGAATCCATATTTACAAATAAACCCGTAACGTATTTTCTTCAACATTGCTACGCAAATCGTAGTTTCCGAACTACAAAAAACTTTGATGCAACAACACGTGTTGTCTGCACCTCTTCACCTAATACCCTAAACTCAAAATGCCAAATATTTAAATCAATTTTGATTTCAAAACAACATAAATTCACAAAATCTGAATTTAAACAATAAAATAACTTAATTATTTCCAAAATAGATGGCATGGCTCAATAGACAATACAAATGTCCCTCACGACAAACAAACTCAAAACCCCTACCAAAAAAATCCTCACAGCTAGGATGAACATACATAGACCGTCCGATCATACTGACGGTTTATGGTTGCCATACATGGTTTATGGTTGCCATGCGTGCAACAGCGCAAACGCGCCTATAGGTTGCGACTTCTTTGACCAGCGCTACGGCGCCTTCAGGGTCGCAGAAGTATCTACTTATTCTACGCTACCATACACTCTACTCACCATTATTTTTCCTGATGACATTTTTATTCCACAGTGTCCTTAGATGAGGTCCTTCGAATTCGTTGCAGGATGCCTCTCTGCTTCAGGGTTCCTTGCCCTGGGATTACTCCAATAGGTCCTTAAGACCGGCTGAGCCAAAATGTTGGGGTCCTCGTGTCTGCTTGTCGGCGAGAGAGACGTCCTGTCGCCGTTTTCAGGCGAGTGGCTGAAAAATCAAGAGCCCTAACGTAGAATTTAAATACTACCACTTTTCGGTTTCAAAACACAAGAGAGATTTATTCTTAAAATACTAGTTCTTATATACTATTTGTAAATGAGTATTACCGCCTACGTCTTGACTTTTCTGGTGTTCCAGTTTCGCAGTTGTTATTTGGTGTCAGTGGCTCAGGCCCACTGACCTACTGCAAGTAAAAGTGTCGTCGGTGCATTCTAAATGCCCCCCGTCAGCTTGACTGCGGAACTGTGACACCCTAAAAGTTTACATCATAATTAATGAATAATCACTATTCTTTTACAATATTTGCACCCTAAAAATATGTGCGTTCTTAATGAATTTAATAAGAGCCGGTGCTGTGAGTCAACTACGCGTAGGTAGCTTGATTCTAACTCACAACAGATCCCAGCGACTTTTCAGCGCTTATATTGGTTTCACGTTGGTTAGGTTTCTTCATTATTGCATTTATGTGCTGTCGTGAAAGCGCGTCCGCGACAACATTGAGTCTTCCTGGCTTGTAATGGAACCTCGGGGCGAACTCCTCAATGAAGGATCGCCATCGTTTCATCTTTGAGTTAACATTTCTGTCCGAGAGAGCGAATGTAAGGGGTTGATGGTCTGTAAAAATATTTAGGTTCTTGACTCCGTATAGGTAGTTTCTCAGCTTCTGCAATGACCAGACAATTGCAAGCAGCTCTCGCTCATTAGTTGCATAGTGCTCTTCTGTATCGGAGAGAGTGCGCGAGATCATGGTACTGGGCCGACCTCCCTGCGATAGTACAGCCCCTAAGGCATGGAATGAAGCATCCGTGGTTAGATCGAATGGTTTTCCGAAATCCGGATAGAGAAGCAAAAAATCCTCTGATGCAAGTGCTGACCTCACTCGCCGAAAGGCGTCTAATGCATCCGCATCGAGGACAATCGAAGTGTTTTTAGACTTTGATGCGCCTATATGACCGTTCTTCCCCCTCAGATACCTGGTTAGTGGCATAATCCTTGATGAACCTTCTATAGTAGCCCGTCAAACCTAAGAAGGATCTTAAGGCGCGAAGGATGTGGGGCTGCTCAAAATCAACGATATCCCTCACCTTGTTTGGACAAGTTTTTATACCAATGTTGGAAACAACAAATCCCAGGAACTCTACCTCCTTTTTAAAGAACCTAGACTTTTCTCTAATGACTCGCATATTAGCCTGGAATAACCTGTCCAAGACCCTGCGTAGATCCGTAAGATGCGCTGTTGCATCAGGAGAAAATATGATCACGTCATCCATGTAAACATAACAGCTCCTTCCAATCTCCTCCCGGAGTACGTCATCAATAGCTCTTTGGAAGATACTAGGGGCGTTCTTAAGGCCCATGGGTAGACGGCAATATTCATACTTGCCATTATTTATTGAAAAGGCAGTTTTCTCCCGGTCCTCCTCTGCTAAAGCGATCTGGTAGAAGACATTTTTTAGATCGATAGTTGAGAAATATGTAGATTTTCCCAAGTTTGCGAGAATGACCGAAGTGTCGGGTATTGGATATCGGTCGCTGATGGTTTTATCATTTAATCGCTTAAAATCCAAAACCAATCGCAGTTTCCTGTCCCCGTTTTCATTTACTGCTTTCTTGGGTACTACCCAGAGGGGGTTATTAAAGGGGGACCGAGAAGGTCGTATGATCCCGTCCTCGAGCATGCTACTTATTTCCTTATTTACGAATGTGGTGGCTGCAATGGGGTAAGGATATGATCGGGCGTAAACTGGATCATTGTCTGTAGTTCGGATGGTTGCAAGGACGTTGGTGTTGAACGGCAGGCCCTCTCTGGGATCCGCAAACACTCCATTCAGATCAATCAGGAGTTGCTGGAATTCCGTAGTGGCCTCAGAGGGAATTTCAGTTTGATCGTTGCTGCTGGTATGCTCTTCTTCCTCGTTCTCGTCTATGATGGAATCTGTGTAATTCACCCCTTCACACTCCTGAAAGAGCAGCGTTTCCATTCTCCGGGCATGGCTGAGTGTTCCCACGTCTAAGTTGACACAAGCCGAGACGTCCGTTAGCAGATCAAACCCGATTATAGCGTCAAAGGTGTTTAGAGTGGGAAGCATGTAAAAGGTAGAAGTCCTTCCTAGCACATTCATTTCACATTTCCTAGTGACAGGAACACTCCCCACCACAGTTTTGACCTTAAATGGTTTGATTACCGGCTTTATTCCCCGCAGGCCAGGGATATCCCTAATATAATTCTTGGCAGAGCCGGTGTCCACCAAGAACTTTAAACGCCGTGATGCTAAGGTCATTTGAAGGTATGGGAGGAGTGACCTCCCATCCCTAAAAAATTCACCTCGTCGAAAGTTGTTTCCTCCTCAACATCGGCACCGGGGTCATCCCGTCTGTAGTTTCGGTTGTGACGACGACCTTCACCCCGGAGGCTTCCATTGGCCCAGCCACCAGGAGAAGAATTACTTAACTCAGCGTCCAGGAAATTGACTCTTGGGTGTTTCGAATCGTGTGAAGGTGGTAGCGACGAGTGTGGCCTTTTTGTAGCTGGATCCCTCCCTTGAAATTGCTGGCTATCCGAGTATCCTTTCCGCATATGGGGAGCGCCGATAGAAGCTCCAAACCGGTTTGCATTGAAGGGATTTCGTGGAGGAGCGTCTATGGCGGGTATCGTAGACGGATTGTCCCATCGGGGTGGAGTTCTTGGCTGGGCGATGCGCCCAGTTCTTGGACGACCAATGGCAAGCCGAGCTGAGTCGGGCTGATACATCCTTATAGGCTGCTGGTTGACGCTATAATTGAAGGAGGGGTGCATTTCCTGGGGCCCCCGTCGCTTCCATGACTGGTCTATATGGGCTCTGGCTGTGTTTATTTCTAGCTCCAAGGCCAGAGCGAGGGCTGCCGACATATCCGGGGGACTAGCACAAAGAACTGATGAACTCATGGGCTCGTTGAGCCCCGAAATGAATACGCTCCTAGCCAGGTTCCTGTGCTCTTCATTCAGGATTTGCTTCCGCGATGCATCACCAGAATTGCTCATGTCGTTCTGGTTGGTTAGAAGGGTGAGCCTCTTCTGAATCTCGTCATAATACTTAGAAACGGACCATCCCCTTTGCCTGAGACTCAGCATTTCTTGTTGAAGCGCGTATGAGGGTCTTCTGTCTGCATATGTAAAATCTAACCGAGCCAGTATTGCGTCAAGGTTAGTAGGCGTATTGAAGGATGTTAGGAGGGCATCGGCCTCTCCCATTACCTTGCTTCGGATCAGGTGAACGGCCTGGTAATGGCGAGGAAGACCTTCCGAACCCGTGAATGGGACGTAAGCGCTAGTGACAGATCTCCGCCAAGAAGCGTACTGCGTCCTGCTTCCACCAAACTCGCGAAGGGCTTGAATGAGCACGAATGAATCAACCCCTTCACCCTCTCGATCGAACGTAACATCGTTATAAACTGTGGGAGGTACTGCCGGTTGTCCAAGGATCTGCAGTTCTTTTCGGAGTTCGCATATCTCGTTGCGACTCTCAATAAATCGCCGGTTGCTTTCTTCAGTCAAAGAGGAGAAGGCGGTGTTGATCATAGCCTCAAATATAGCCAAATCACCGCGGGGTTGGTGCGCTGCTTCGCTGTGCGCCATACTACAGTCTAGAAGCGCACTCTACTTTGCGATGAACGGTACTAGAGACCTGACTGAACGTGGCCTGTGCTGGTCTTCCCTTGTTACAGCGGAAGTCCTTGGTGTGGTGAGCCGTGCACCGTATTTTTCGGATGCTCTCTACGTCACCAAGAATGTGCTAGAACGTATGGTTGGGCTGTGCAACGCCTTTTGGATAGTTCTAAAAATTTTAAGTTTTATTATTTAAACATTTTTTATTTTTTTTTATTCATTTTTTTTAATTAAAATTTTGTTTACGTTAAACCTGGAGGGTCCCGTAGGAATCGCAGATTTTAACACAATATAGCACCACATATCGCCATTCGTGCTTTATACCGGTGAACGTGGAGATGGGCTATGCACCACCTTTTTCGGTCGCACCGTTTTTAATAATAAACCTTGCGAATGGTCTATACGCAGTAAACCGCCTTTTTCGGTAGCGCTAAAAATTTATTATTAATTATAAATTTTTATTTATTTGTGCTAAAAACTGGAGGGTCCCGTAGGAATCGCAGATTTTACCTCAATATATACCACGTATATGTTACAAAAACTGGAGGGTCCCGTAGGAATCGCAGATTTGCTTTTTTTACCCCTCTCAAGGGTATGGTAAGAGCTTTGGCAGCGACTTTTTCGCATGCCCCACACTTCCGACACAAAAAGTGGAGGGTCCCGTAGGAATGGCAGATATGCTTTTTTTATTAACCCCTCTCAAGGGTATGGTAAGAGCCTGGGCAGCGACTTTTTCGCATGCCCCACGCTTACGACACAAAAACTGGAGGGTCCCGTAGGAATCGCAGATTTGCTTTTTTAATTAACCCCTCTCAAGGGTATGGTAAGAGCCTGGGCAGCGACTTTTTCGCATGCCCCACGCTTACGACACAAAAACTGGAGGGTCACGTAGGAATCGCAGATTTGCTTTTTTATTCACCCCTCTCAAGGGTGGGTTATGAGCCAGTGCAGCGACTTTTTCGCATGCTCCAAGTTGGGCGCCAGTTAAATACTCACCTGAGCAAAATCTTTTAATAATAGAAATATATATTTAATTTTTATTTCAATATTTTATTTTTTTAATCGTCCTTCTCCTTCGAGCTCTAGTCTATTAAAAGATGCGAGCTCTCGTACTCGGGTTCTTTTTATACCTTTTCGCCGCCGACAATCGCATGGTGACTGCGCTTTGAGGCGGCATTGCGCGACAGCGTTTCACGGCTGGGCTTGGCGGTACCGACATACAACACATGTCTCGCCAATTCCTCCGACACCGAGAACCATCACCGTCTACCGTATCTACGCGTAGCGGCTGTGCCGCGCATTTTGTACAATGCTTTGTACTGCTGCGCAAGCGCATGGCGCCAATGCTCTTTTCATATGTTTTCTCGCGTACCGAGAACCAGCACCGTCTATCGTGCCCTTGCGCAGCTGATGGCAGCGGATGGCAGCAGACCCTGTTGCAGCACATTTCGTACAATGCTTTGCACCGCTGCGCTAGCGCATGGCGCCAATGCTCTCAGTCTTGTGCGCATTAGAAATATAATATAAAAGTAAGACACTGAGCTTGCAGTGGCAGTTTTTCGTATAGTTTCGCGACTAGCGGTTTCCAAAGTTTGACGTTCATAATAGAAGGCCTTTCTCGGACCAAAACTTAAATTTTACTTTGTATCTTAAATAATCTTTAAAAACTAAGAAATAAAGTGAAAAAACATAATTTGTATGTACATATTTTGTTTATCCAACTGATTCCAGCTTTTAAAATCAATTGAACATACATACATATTTCAATATTTTAACTTTTCATTCCAATGAATTTCGCTTAATATCTTGAAATGATGTAATATGAGGGCCGTGCCAAATTAAGTCCCACAACAGAAAGTTAAAAATCAGCTGCATGAATAGGACAAATGTTTAGTTCCGCGCAGTTCGGCCATGTTAATCATGATTTCGAGATTTCGGCATATACGAGCTGTGATCAAAAGATAACCGTTATTTTCATCTTTTCGTGGGTTACGTATGTTCGATGTTCGCATTTTTTTTTTATGTTGGTATACATGTCTGTTATATATGTTGGCAATACCAACCATTTTGGAATGTCAGTTTGTTTTTGACAGATAAAAAGGTTAGTCGTGTTTTGGTGTGCTCTTCGATTTTGTACTATTCGAAAAAATGGATCAAAGAAACTGTATTCATTTTTGTATAAAAAAATAAAATTAAATGCGCAAGGACATTTGAAATGTTGACTGTGGCCTTTGGCGAGTCTACTATGAGCAGAACACAAGTTCAATTGTGGTATAACCGGTTTAAGGAAGGCCGAGAAGATGTCAATGACGATGCTCGTCCTGGTCGCCCGAGCACGTCAACAACCGATGAAAACATTGACGCAGTGAAAAAAATGATTTTGGATAATCGTCGAATCACTATCAGAGAGGTTGCTGATGATGTTGGCATATCGTTCAGCTCATGCCAAGCAATTTTTACGGATGTTTTAGGCATGAAACGTGCGGCAGCGAAGATTGTTCCAAAATTGCAAAATTTTGAGCAAAAACAACGTCGCATGGACATCGCTCAGGAGCTGTTTTTGGCCAAAAACAAAACCGTTATCATGCCTCAACCACCGTATTCACCGGACTTGGGCCCCGCTGACTTTTTCCTCTTTCCAAAACTGAAGACACCGATGAAAGGAAAGTGTTTTGCTACGATTGAGGAGATAAAAGAAAAATCGAAACAGGAGCTGTAGGCGATACCAAAAAAAGCGTTTCAGAAGTGTTTCGAGGATTGGAAAAAACGCTGGCATAAGTGTATTATATCTGAGGGGAATTACTTTAAAGGGGACAAGATAGTTGTTGATGAATAAATAAATACTTTATTTTTTGATCACACTCGTACATAGCTTCTGGATGACATGCTAGAGTGGAGACCAGAGAATATAGAGAACGAAATGTCTCTTTCGCTGCCAGCGTATTTAGTATTAGTGTACATACATACATGTAGTAGCTACTGTGCTTATCTTATAGTTCAGTCAAAGACAATATACTAGATCTACTATAATATCCTGCAAGGATTTATGGATCAAGCGCGGCGGTTCTGCGAACGCTCACCTAAGTGGATGGAGTGCGATCCGACGGCGAAGGATATTGAGTGTGAAACACCAAGCTGCCCAGCTATCGGATTCTTCCGGATACCCCGCTGATGGACTGCAACAAAGAACAAGATAATTATTTACTGCATTAATTTTATCTTTATATATATTTTCATTATTAATTTTTTGAGAACAAGACAATTTGTTACTGCACTAATTTTAACTTATATTTATTTTTATTATTATTTTTTGATGCCGATACTTATTTAACTTCCTTACACTCCAAACTTACAACTCCAACTGGCCAGTAGTGAAATGCTGCTGGCCTTTTATATCTTATTTTCTAAACCTAATTTCATAATTTCCTATGAAATATTGTTTCATAGGAAATGCTCCCAAACATTCGCATGAAATGTTATCGTGAGTATTTCATACGAAATACTCCCAAATATTTATTTCCTAGTTTCCCATGAAATATTGTCGTCAGCATTTCATAAGAAATGCTCCCAACATTCGCAATTTATTATGAAATATTATCGTGAGCATTTCATAGGAAACGCTCCTAAATATTTATTTCAAATTAATTGTTTTTCATTCATAATTCAGTATAATTTTTACATTAAGATTAAGTTCAATTTCTAATTATTACATCAATTTTATTGAATAGTTTTAATTTTAAGCTTAGAGTTCATAATTTAATAAAAAAAAAAGAATAGTCAATCAAGCTCCTACGTGGCCTAATGCGTCGAGTTAGCATAATTACACCACCAATGCCCGTAACTAAGTGTAAATAGCGGACTGCACTAAATTTACCATGCGAAACATTCAGCAGGAGGGAATGATGAGAATGCACCGGATGGACTTTAACACGTGCGCACAGTTGGACAGACAGCAAAATGATAAAAAGTTGATAACAGTTTCCCCCTACTAACTTATATTGTCATTGGTTCAGCGGACACACCACGATTTTGAGTGGATTGACCACGATTTTGAGTGGACCCACCTTTGTGTGATCTATGCCCAACTTCACTTGATTTTGACATTGTCAATCGTTATAATTTGAAAATTGTTTCGTCGCAAAGAATAATTTGCTGCTTTTGGGTGTTTCACAGCAGCCGTATCCGGAGATATGATAGCATCAACACATTTAATGTACAAGTTATGTTAATAATATAGAAATTTTTAACTAAATATAAATGTTCAAGTTTTACTTTATTGTCTTACCTGAAGTTGGCTCCGAATGCATTTGTATGCACACAAAAAAAATTATGATTTTCTTACCAGATATGAATACTAGCTGGAATTTCGGTAGTGTCATTCAAAATACGTACATATATGTATATGTTATACAAAATATGTATAATGTCATAGAAACACTCCAATTCCTGATAACATCGTTTACAGTGGTATTTTAATTTTTCCTATTTTTAGCTATAAGATCGTGTGCATCCGATGTGCTGTACACTAGTCGGTTAATAGTTGCTAAGTAATCAAAATGTCGACAGAGGTGAAGTCGTTGTTGATATCTAAGCTTATCATTGGGGAGTATTGGAGTCACACCATTAATGAGTACAATTTTGTTTCTGGTGGCCTCCTACACCAGCTCCTTTACAGTGTTCGATTAAGGCAGAGTTTGGTCCTGAGCCATATATCTAAAGGAGATCTATTGACATATCCCTTTGATCCCTAGACAAATAGTGACTACGTCATTGTTACTGAAATTGAGGAGTAGATATGCAATTAATGCCTTTTTCAACAATATGCAGGACCTTGGTCATGTACGCTTTTAGCATACAACAGTTTGTATTTGGTCCTTCCGAATCCATAGAAACTTTTTGATCCCGGACCATGGTTCTTGAGTGAGAGCGACATCTTCAGATCTCTCGTGCAGCTGGAGAAGTAGCGCATCTAATGCTGCTTTAGAGTGGTGGAGATTGCTCTGATCTATTTGGTGCATGCTCATTTTCCTTCTTCTCTTCCCACACTCCAACTCGTATCATCAGAGTCGTTGACTAGTTCGGACTCCCTCTATATTTTACTAAATTCCGACTATGAGGAGAATGATTCTGTCCGGGATAAGTTTCAAACACCCCTCTTTTTTGTTTTTAGTTTCTGTGAATTCAAAATTCGATATTTGGAACATTTGTGGGCCACTATATATACCGGAAGACCACCATACCATCACATTTCGCTGGCTGCTCAATGAACTCTTTCAGGATGATCTTTTTGCAAAGAGACCCCTTGTGCTCATCCAATTTTATAATCTTCCAGTGTCGGTAACTACCGTTTACACAACAGCAACTTCCTTAGGATTCGAGATACTAGAGATAGAGAGAAGACACATAATAAAATGGAGTCAATATGATCAATGGGAGAAAAGTTATGACTATAGTAATGACAGAAGGAAACGTCACCAGTGTGGAAGACACAGTGAGGATGGGAAATTCATCGTATTAGAATCGTAGTTGGAACTATTAATTGGAGTCTTAGAGAACTTTTACAATATTGCAATGCGAGATTAATTTGAACATTTTGGGGAAGATTATATTAGAGGAATCTTGAATTTCCAGTAAACAGGGACTCATGTGGAATTATTGTATGCCTCAATCGAATGCGAGTGAATAATATAATTTCCCCATGACTGATTTTAGAACCTTGAATTTTATTCTCATTGACGACAGCAAATGAAGTAGAGTGGTTGATTTTGGTTTTGTAAATAATGTTTTTCATATAAGAAAAGTTTTCGGTATATAGCTGTGTTTATATTTCGTTTAACGCGGATAAGGAGTTGTTTGCTGAAGGCGGATGATGGTAATACCCAAATTGGGTGAGAGTTTAGCTGTACCGCTGTTAATTTGATAGACTGTTGAAGGACAAAAGCTGTGATTCTAATGCGGTGTATAGTGGAGAGTCATTTTTGGGGGAATTTGTGTTTGTCAAGGTTGATATCATGTAGAGGATTACTCCAGTTACAGATTGCGGGGTTTTCGGGACCGTAGCATATTCGAGATGATTAGGGATGGTTTGTAGCCCAAACAACAAATTTTGTATAGGCGTTGTTGGAAATGCCTTCAAGCTTTTCCATATACATGTAGCTGCGTGGTATTGGGCGAAGGATTGTTTCAGTGAATTACCGCACGAGTATATGTATGGGTAGGCCAGACACTACTGCGGATAGTATGAGAGTTGGTAGTCTTTTCTCGATATATAAACAGTAATGTTGGAAATTAAAGTTTTTATCAGAAACTATGCCTAATATTCTGAGATGCTACCATATTTGCATTTTTGTAAAGAAAGTTAATGTTAGGGCAGTTCTTTTGCGGCATATAGTAAGTGTTAAAACTTTATTTTGAATTCTCTCTTAAGAACTAACATATAAATGAGAATGAGCTTACTTTTATACCTAATTCTAACATAGCATTTGTTTATCTTAAAACTATTTGCTAATGCTGCAAAAATGTAGGAGAAGGAGTTTTGAGTTTGGCTGGTTCTCAGCTCTATGTATGTATGTATGTACATTACAATATGCTTATCACTGCAGAAGCGGTCGCGGTTCATATTCGCGCAGCAGCTTGGGCATGCATTGTTTATATTTCAATAGCAGTGGCAGCGGAGAAGCTTCGTCTATGCAGACGATACAATGTAGCTGTTCCGCTGACACGGCAAATATTATTGGATAGAATGTGGACAAAATTAGAGTGACCAGTTTGTATGTTTACTAACTAAGGGTGGCCAGCTCTTATAGTTATATCATTATATGACTCCTCCCTCCTTAAGTTTTTGCGGTCTCTGCAAAATTTTACATTACTTTATTGTATTTGTACAGATTATTTAAAGGGGTCTGTGGATTCCTTTTAGTTTGTTTCACGTAATTCTATGTTTGTTACAATTTTATTTTTTGATTTTCTATTTTTTAAGCATAAAATAATTCCAATTATACAAAAACTACCAATATGATTACACTTATAGAGTAAGTAGCAGTACTGTGGTACTTATGATTAAATTCTACATGCTCAATCATTTTCCGGTTTTCAATAGCTTTTAATTTTAGCATTTCTAGAGTAGAGTTTTTGAACATTTTTGTGGTATTCATATTGAATTGAGGTAAAACAACTGTATTGAAGTGTATAAAGTTTTCATAAGTAAATTCAAAATTATTGATTGTTATTTTACATAAGTGGAAAGCAATTATGTTGTTTCCTTCAATTGCAAAAATTTCGTCATTACAATTCTGTGTTACATCTGTTGTTGGAAAATTTTTTGTTATTATCATATTGTTCTCAAGTTGTGTTATTGATTCTTTTTTGTTTACTATATAATTACAAATATTGTTTTTGGTGAAAAGATTCTTTATACAATTTTTTTACAAAAGATTTGATACTTTCAATTTCTTTTCTTTTATGACATCATTAGTATATTCATAAACTAGCTTATTACCTATTATTACGTTTGTTATTGGAATATCTAATTCTTCACCCCTTGAATTTGGAAATGGGATTATTATTCCTTCAAAATAGTTTTTATTTACGAATTGCGGAATGCAAAAAGTGAATACAATTAGTTCGTTAAGGAAAATTACATTAGGTTTTATGTAAGGCATTGTTTCTATTGTGATATTATATTTGATTAGTTCGTCATCTGTAAAAATGTCACGTGCTAACAGATTTAGTCGGCTTAGTAAAATGATGTCCGAGAATTTTTCGATTAATTTATTTAATTGTTGTATTACTACAAAAGTTTGAAACAATCGTTTGAATTCTTGTTCCATTTGGATTAATTTGTTTGTAGTATTTTTAATATTATTCAAATATTGTTCTATCATTTTTGTCTGGTCTGTTATATGGTTCTTTATTTCATCAATCGTTTTGATCAGTTTATTGTTAATTATAACCTGATTATTAACTGCCTCTATTGTGTTTTTTGTGTTTGTATCTAGATTTTCGAGATGTTCGTAAATTTCTTGTGCGTCTCCATCGTCCATCGTTCCAATTATGTATTTGTAAATTTTTCCTCCAATATTGAAAAGTCCGCGCTTTTGTCTTTTTGTAATTCGAGGTGTGATTGTCTTGATGTTATGTACGAGCGTGTTGTATTCTGTCACTAATAAAATTAGGTTTGGGTCATTTGAATCTATTTGTTTAATATTTTTTCCTAAAGTGTGTATGCATTCCCTGTATTCTGTTGTATTTATTATGTGTAATACTTTAATGTAGTTTTTTACCAGGATTTTCTGTTTTTCTTTAATAATTGCGTATCCGTTGTTGTTGTTTATTTGTCTTGCGTTTATTGATGGTTGAGTTGCATTATTTAGCATTGATAATGTTGGTACTATAAGTATTGCTATAACGATGAAAACAGATGTAATAATTCCAATCATTTTGTCTGTTAAGTAAAAAAAGATTAATAAGTTTCGTTTTGGTATTTGTTTTTTCTTCTGATTTGCTTTTTGTAATATTTTCTTCCTTTGTTATTGTCATTAACTATAATGTGATTCTTATCTCTAGTGTAATTATTTACTTTTTTATATCTAGGTTGAGATTTGCTCACTCTGTAATTCTTAACATAATTATTCTTGAAGTTGTTTTGTTGATTATTATATTTTGTTTTGTTATTATAGTTATTTATTGTTAATATTTTCCTATTGTGTATTTTAAGTGATATTTCTTCTATTTCCTCCTTACTCAGAACATTATTCAAAAATTCAATTGGTCGTTTTTTATGTGTGGAATGAATGGTATTATTGTAGTATACAATAGCTTGAAAAACTTTTTCACTTAGTTCTAATTTGGATTTATTTGGGTCTGCATTAAGGATCCTAATATGTTCGTTCAATGTAGAATGTAGTCTTTCAACGTCTGAATTCCACGTTTTATTATAGGTAGTTGTGTAATGGATGTTTATATTATTTTCTTTCAGAAATTGTTTAATTGTGATAACGTCTAATTCGTTGTCTGTTACTATCAATTTTGGTTTTCCTAAATATTGAATTCTATATTTTATTGCCTCAATAATGGAAATCCACGTCCTATCTTTGAGAATATGTGCAGTGGAGTATTTAGTTAGCTTGTCTATGCTAGTCAGATACATAATATTTCGCATAGGGTACCAAATATCAAAGTGTACTATCTCGTTATGTGTTTTAGGTGTTTCTGTGATATTTAAATGGTTTTAAATAGGTTGTCTGTCAAATTTGGCTGTATTACAAATTTCACAGTTATTAATATATTTCTGTACCTCTCTTTGTAAGTTGGTAGAATAAATCGTTTTCTTTAATTCCTCACAAACTTCGTTTATTCCTCTATGATTATTGTTTAAATGTTCTTTTTCCATATGTTTCAAAAGTATTTCTTTGTTTGTTATGTCTTGTAATAATATGGTGGACCTTAGTATCTTAAAATATTTGATTGTGGCAAAGTATGCAATATATAGTTCTTGAAATTGTAAAAACAAGTTGGTATTTGGGATGAAAACTGCAACTAATCCTTTAGTTGGTAATATTGTTCTCATAATCTCCAATAGATTACTTGATTCTGTTACAATTATTTGTTGTCTTACTTTATTTTTAAATATTATATTTGTTGTCTTTTTTTCTATTCGTCCTACGTCTATTACAATCTGTGATTTGAATACGTTCAGGGGTTTTTCCGTAATTCTAATGAAATCAGTACCATCAGTATCTGCACTGTGGGCTGTTTCCATGTCGTCATCATGTTCGTTACTATTATTTACATCATGATTTGAGTTTACTCCTACGTCTTCTACTTCTTCGTAGAGTTCGTTTGCGTTCGCTTGAATTTCTACCGGTATGTCTAGTCTGCTAAGACTGTCCGCAACGACATTTTCTTTCCCTTTAATGTATTCAATTTTGAAATCAAACTCATTTAATTTTATTTTCCAGCGCTGTAGTTTGCTGTTGGGTTCCTTCAGATTATTTAACCATATCAAAGGTCTGTGGTCGGTACGTATGGTAAACTTCCTGCCGAAAATATAGGGCCGAAAGTATTTTGTTGCCCAAACTATTGCTAACAGTTCCTTTTCTATTGTGCTATAGTTTTTCTCGTGATCATTGAGGGTTCTACTGGCATACGCCACAGTACCTTGCCCTTGCATTAAAACTGCACCCTGCGCTAAGTTGCTTGCGTCTGTTGTCAACATGAAATGTTTGTTAAAGTCCGGATGAACCAGAATTGGATCATTTTGCAATAATATTTTAAGTTTTTGGAACGAATCTACATAGTCTCTGTCTCTAATGTTAATTCTTGTGTTTTTCTTTAAATATTTTACCATGTGGTGTGCTATCTTTGAGTAGTCTTTAATGAAACGACGATAATAGCCTCTTATTCCTAAGAAAGATTTTATTTCTTTTTGCGTCTTTGGAATAAGAATTTTTTGTATTGCGTCTACCTTCTTTGGGTTCGTTTTGATTCCGTCCGGGGTGACAATATGTCCTAAGAACTATGTTTCTTTGGCCATGAATGTGCACTTGTCACATTGGACTTTGAGGTTTGCTTCTCTAAGTCTAGTGAAAATTTTATTTATTGAATCTATATGTTCTTCTATGCTTGTTGAGAAGATCAGAATGTCATCGAGGTATACTGGACAGATTTTTCCAATGTAGTCATGGAGAATATTGTTTATCATTCTTTGGAATGTCGCCGGTGCATTCTTTAGACCGAATGGCATTCGCAGGAATTCATAGTGGCCATTTGCCGTAGAAAATGCTGTTTTGTGAATGTGGTCAGGGTGCATTTCAATCTGATGAAACCCCCTAGCCAAGTCCAAAGTTGTAAATTATTGACACTTTCCCAGTTTGTCGAATATGTCTTCTATATTTGGAATTGGGAAACGGTCATCAATTGTTACCTCGTTAAGTTTTCTGTAATCGATAACTATGCGCCATTTTTGTTCACCCGTGTTATCTGACTTTTTGGGTACCACCCAGATTGGACTATTATAAGGACTTTTAGATTGTCGTATGATACCTTGTTGAAGCATGTCATTAATTTATTTATTGACTTCTTCCTTGTGAATTTGTGGGTATCTGTATAATTTTGAATATATTGGTATATCGTCTGTAGTTCTTATTCGATGCTTAACGTCATTTGCAAAAGATAGGTCTAAGTCCTTGCTATAAAACACATCTTTGTATTTTCGTTTCAGTTGGTCGATCTTTTGTTTTTCCCAGTTCGACGGTTGGTTTTTATTTTTTTCCTTGCTTTGTTTACTATTTTCATGTTCTGAATCAATACAATCTTCAACTTCCATGTGACCACTTTCAAATGCCATTTTGCTGTAGATTTCCTCTTCTTTCGTTAGGAAGAAGCGTCTCTTTGCGGTAGACGTAATAAGTAGTCTCTGCTTGTAGTCTATAATACATTTTAACTTGGTGAGAATATTGTTTCCGATTAGTCCGTCGAAATTATTATGTAAATTGAATTCCAAGAATTCAACGCTTAGGTTTTTTCTTTGAAATTCTTTAAAGATTGGTACTTCATACAAGCAGTGAACTTCATAAACCTGTCCAAAAGCTCTTATTTTTGCATTTGTCATTTTCTTTGATTGAGGATTTAAAATACCTTCATTGATGATGCTAAATTCTGCTCCAGTGTCTATTAATAAATAGTACGGTCTATTGTCCCTAACAAGATTTATGTAAGGTAATTTCTTGAGGCTGGCCTGTGAAAATCCGAACCGCTTTGGCTTATGTCCATGGGTTGTACGTCTTGCCTGTTTTTAGTACGTCTGGTGTTTTGTGAAGATGTTCTATTATTGTCATTATATGTGTTATTAGTACCATTATAGTTATAATTGGTTTGTTGTCGTGTATTCTGTGATGGTGTACGCATGTAAGTATTTTTTGTGTTGTTTCTATTAAAGTTATTATTTGTTTGTTGCGTTTGGTAGTTGTTATATGTTTGTTGTCTGTTATTGTATCTTGGAATGCTAGTATTTGCATTGTTGTAATAACTAGGTTGATTTCTGTTATTACTGAAATTGTTATATCTTTGTTGGTTGTCGTTTCGTGAACGATAGTTGTTTAGAATTGGTCTTTGATTTCTGTAATTTGTGTTATTACTGAAGCTCGTTCTTGATTGAGTTCGTGAAAAATTTGTATTATTTGAAGGCAGACCAAATTTTGTAAGGTGTTGATGTCTTGCATCATGAACTAGTTCAAAGGCTTTTTCTATGTTTTCAAGGTTCCTAGCAAAGATCATGGTCTTAGTTGGTTCTGGTAGATTGTCCCTGAATGTTCTAAGACTTATTCTGTTTATTTCTGTAATGCTGTATAAAGTTTCGTCATGGGTTAGTCTTCTATTGTTTATTCTATTTACAAGTTTGCTGAGTTTATAATAGTAGTTTTCTATGGTTCCGTTTAAAGTTAAGGTTTTTAGTTCATCCATTAAATCGTTAATGTTCTTTTTTTCGCTAAAATGCTTCTTTAATACCCGTTTAATATCTGTCCAATTTTGGATTGGGCTTTCTTTATGCAGTGCCTCTCTGCATTTTCCTGTACATTTATGTACATTTTATGTATGTGAACAGTATTTGTTTGTTTGTGGCGTCAAAAGTTTCTAGTATTGGTGACAAATTTTCGACTTGTTGCATGAAATCAGGGAGTTGGGTTATATTTTCCCCGTTAAATTCTGTGATTCCCTTGACCATGTCAAGTGCTAGTCTGAAGTATTGAATTTTTGTCTGTTCCATTTTATTAATTTTCTGAGCAAGGAACGATGAATAAAAAATTTATTATATTCTTTTTTTTTTTTTTTTTTTTTTAAATATTTATTCATACATGTAGCACATATGTATAATCCTAATTGTTCACTCTATTTTAATATTTCACTTAGCCTTAAATATCTTATTTAAATCTAATCAAAATCAAAATGCTCTATTTTTGGTTCATCTGTGATACCAATTTCTTGCCAGAGGTTCTTTGTAATTATTTATTTTCTTCCCATCATTATTCATTATAAATCTATTATACTTAAGTTCTATTTTTTCTTACTTTGTAAAGTTTTGAGAGTTTTTATGTACTGCTCGCGTTCCACACCCTTTGTCAGGTGGATCATCCGGTACACTTCCCTTATTTCTCGTCGATTTCTAACCGCTTTTCCGGCTCTCGTCCTTCGCTTTTTTTCTTCTGGTTTTCGGTTGGCAGCTTCGAATTTTTTCCTTTCTTGTCGACGATCTTCCTGTCTTTGACGGTATTGTTGTATAGTTAAGGGTTGTGGTCTTGGGATTGGTGTTGGCACGTACTTTGGGATTTCCTCTCTGATAGGATTTTGATTATCTTTGGCCACGATAGCTTCGTATTTTTTGAATAATTCGTCAATTTCCCTACGACTAGTCATTTGTCGATTTGTTTATTTTAAGCGTAACTCGCTATGTATCTTAGGCCATTACAGGCCGCTCTTGGTGGCTGTTTAATTGTTTAAGCGCAATTCGCTTTGTATAAGCCGCAAAGGCTGTTGAATTGTTTAAGCGCAACTCGCTATGTATAGGCCGCAAAGGCTGTTTAATTGTTTAAGCGCAATTCGCTTTGTTTAAGCCGCAAAGGCTATTTTTATGTTTTAATTGTTTAAGCGCAACCCGCTTTATATAAGTCAGGATCTTTTTATGATCCCTGTTGGTAATCTGGATCTCTTCTTCTTAGGATTTTGCTGTCCTTCGGGCTTCAGGATTCTTCAGGATTTTTCTTCAGTATTCTTCTTCAGTATTCTTCTTCGGTATTCTTCTTCAGTATTCCTCTTCAGTATTTTTCTTCAGGATTATATTAGGACCTTTCTTCAGTATTCTTCTTCAGGATTATATTAGGATCTTTCCTCAGTATTTGTCTTCAGGATTATATTAGGATCTTTCTTCAGTATTCTTCTTGAGGATTATATTAGGATCTTTCTTCAGTATTCTTCTTCAGGATTATATTAGGATCTTTCTTCAGTATTCTTCTTCAGGATTATATTAGGATCTTTCTTCAGTATTCTTCTTCAGGATTATATTAGGATCTTTCTTCAGTATTCTTCTTCAGGATTATATTAGGATCTTTCCTAATTTTCCTCCGAGTTTCCCGACTGCGCCAGTTAAGTGTTAAAACTTTATTTTGAATTCTCTCTTAAGAACTAACATATAAATGAGAATGAGCTTACTTTTATACCTACTTCTAACATAGCATTTGTTTATCTTAAAACTATTTGCTGATGCTGCAAAAATGTAGGAGAAGGAGTTTTGAGTTTTGCTGGTTCTCAGCTCTATGTATGTATGTATGTACATTACAATATGCTTATTACTGCAGAAGCGGTCGCGGTTCATATTCGCGCAGCAGCTAGGGCATGCATTGTTTATATTTCAATAGCAGTGGCAGCGGAGAAGCTTCGTCTATGCAGACGATACAATGTAGCTGTTCCGCTGACACGGCAAATATTATTGGATAGAATGTGGACAAAATTAGAGTGACCAGTTTGTATGTTTACTAACTAAGGGTGGCCAGCTCTTATAGTTATATCATTATATGACTATATACATATTGAAACATAAATGATTGCTTTCTTTTAGGGTATCCTCTATTCGTTGTAGTTCACTACGCGAGAGGTGTATGTGAGCCAATACACAGACTATGCGCACTGTAGAACCTTCTTCAACTTCCTTCGAAGCTTAGAGAATATTCCAGAATGTTCTCGAAACGTGTTTCGAAGTGAAGAGAACGTTGTACAATGTTCTACTTTATCACACGAGAGGTATATAAGCCACCACACAAGTAATGTCGACACAGTTGAACAGCAATCGTAGCAGTGTGTACATCGTGAATTTAAATCGTAACAGGAACAGTATTAACATTTAATTAATTGATTAAATGAATAATCAAATAAATTGCAAAATTGTATTAATTTTATTATTAAAGCCTATGTGTAAATTGCAATAATTAAATAAAGTTAATTTTTTGAAATTTAACCAAGCGATTGTTTAATTACTATACAATTCAGTGGTACGAATTCGACTATTGAGAGTTAGTATAAATTGCCAGGAGGGCAATTTCGTAACAATTGGTGTCAAAAGTGGGATTGTGTATCAGTAATAAACAATGGTAAAATTTGAAAAACTGAAATTGGAGCAGCTCAAGAAGGACCTTGAGCGCTTAAATTTCCAATCACAGGGGCTTAAAGCGGAGCTGCAGGTGCAGTTAAGAAGCACTTTGGAGGAGCAAGGTATATACGAGGTGTGATCAAAAGATAACCGTTATTTTCATCTTTTCGTGAGTTACGTATGTTCGATGTTCGCATTTTTTTTTTCTGTTGGTACACATGTCTGCTATATATGTTGGCAATACCAACCATTTTGGATTGTCAGTTTGCTTATGACAGATAAAAAGGTTAGTCGTGCTTTGGTGTGCTCTTCGATTTTGTACTATTCGAAAAAAATGGATCAAAGAAACTGTATTCAGTTTTGTGTAAAAAATGAAATTAAATGCGCAAGGACATTTGAAATGTTGACTGTGGCCTTTGGCGAGTCTACTATGAGCAGAACACAAGTTCAATTGTGGTATAACCGGTTTAAGGAAGGCCGAGAAGATGTCAATGACGATGCTCGTCCTGGTCGCCCGAGCACGTCAACAACCGATGAAAACATTGACGCAGTGAAGAAAATGATTTTGGATAATCGTCGAATCACTATCAGAGAGGTTGCTGATGATGTTGGCATACCGTTCGGCTCATGCCAAGCAATTTTTACGGATGTTTTAGGCATGAAACGTGCGGCAGCGAAGATTGTTCCAAAATTGCTAAATCTTGAGCAAAAACAACGTCGCATGAACATCGCTCAGGAGCTGTTTTTGGCCAAAAACAAACCCGTTATCATGCCTCAACCACCGTATTCACCAGACTTGGCCCCCGCTGACTTTTTCCTCTTTCCAAAACTGAAGACCCCGATGAAAGGAAAGCGTTTTGCTACGATTGAGGAGATAAAAGAAAAATCGAAACAGGAGCTGTTAGCGATACCAAAAAAAGCGTTTCAGAAGTGTTTCGAGGATTGAAAAAAACGCTGGCATAAGTGTATTATGTCTGAGGGGAAATACTTTAAAGGGGACAAGATAGTTGTTGATGAATAAATAAATACTTTATTTTTTGATCACACAATAACGGTTCTTTTTTGATCACACCTCGTACGTCTATGAGTGAATTAAAATTTTAAGAACCAAAGACATTTCGACAGAAAGAAACACCACAAGGAACTAATTCAGGTTATTTCGACATGAGCACACTTATCGTGGCAATACAGTTGCAGTTACACCAAAATGCTGAATCCGTCGAAAAGAGTATTGCGTCCGTCAAACAGGACGTCAAAGAACGCTTACAGCAATGCGATTAGAATATATAGAGCAGTGATTACAACAAAATGCTGAATCCGTCAAGCAGGACCTCCAATGCGATGAGAATATGCAGCAGCGATTACAACAAAATGCTCCAGCAGTCAAAGAGGTTGCCGAAGAACAGTTACAGTAGAGTGAAACAAGACTTACTCAACTAGTTGGTAGGAACTCACAGCAGAAAGAAATGTCCGAAATGGTAGACAGGAAGGTTTCTGAAATTGAGACACGTCATTCTTTTTGAGTATTTTTCAGAAGTCAGACGTGTGTTTCACTGAACAAATTTTATTCAAAGATTGGTTCTTTGTTTTAAATAAAGAATCGTATGAAGCAATCAACCCAAAGCATTCAATAACAAGAATCGTATGAAGCAACAAACCCTATGGATTCAATAGCAAGAATCGTATGAAGCAACAAACCCGAAGGATTCAATAGCAAAAATTGTATGAAGTGAAATATTTAAAAATAAAATATTTTAACATTAATATTCTGTTGATGAACCCCGGACACCGCTGAGCATACCCCGACTCTTGAAAGGTTCTTATGGATAATTATGGAGGTGTTAAACAAGCCCTGGTATCGCGGCGGACAAAAATCCCACCAAAGTCAGTGGCAATTAAAAAGGCCAGGGTGCCCAAACTACGGCCTGCGGTAATTTTAATTCCAAGTAATTTTTTCTGGCCCGCGGAGGTTTTTGAAAAATGATGAATTTTGTTTTCAAAACTGTATATTGAAAATTGAAAAAATGCTTGAGAAGGTTGAAAAAATTAATTTAAAGTGACAGCTTCAACTTGGTTTGATTCATCTTAAGTTGTTGAGTTTCAAAATTCTATAATTTTTGGATGTGTTGAAAGGCCAAAAAGTCATGTCTCATCGTAATATGATAAACATTTTTTGACGTTGTCATTTGTAGGCTTTGAGTGAGATAAGCGGGAAATATAATTGAAAAAGAGTCACGAGTTTAGCGGGCAATCTCACTAGGCATAGACAGTGAAACAATGAAGTTGTTCAAAAAACGCTTCCATCTTCAAAGTAGGATATCTACGTAGCCATTTAAGCTTTTAAGTTAAAGCCAAAAACAAAAATAGGCCAATACATATACTTTCTATCAACAATTAAGATTTACTTCAACTAATTCAGTTTAGCACTAATGTTTCTGCCGGCTTAAAGTTAGCTATGTTTTCATACCCAAAAAAAAACTTGTACACAAACTTTAGTTATAGAAATCAATAATTTGATGCAAACTAGTACTTAGTGTTGGCACTTTTGGGATCTAGCACGGAATTAAATCTTCTCTTCTTGGTAACTTCATTGGGTTTTTTTTTTCATCTATCCTGGAGGACATTTTTTAAGTTAGGTTTGCCCCTCATATGGCGCTCGCTTAATTTTTTCTACATGTATACCCACAGCCGCTCTATTGGGTTAAAGGCAGGGCTCTTTAATTTGAAGAAGGAAGCGTTTACTGTACAACTTTTTTCTTGTTTAACTGTACACTTCGAATTTCTTTTCTAAAAATACTTTATTTCCTTTGCTGAGATAATGTTGTTTGTCACATTTTTTTAAGAACAGCGGCAATGCCTAATAGCAAAACCTAGAAAAATACATGAGACAAAAAAAATTCATTTACTTTTTGAGTAGAATCAAAGAAGAATGCGAAAAACTAACGGTAAATGTAAGCTACTAAAATGACTTTATTATTGTAATCTATCTCTCTCATTACGTTTGTGGAATGAACTTAAATAAAGATGCTCGCATACTAAGTATGATTCAAAAACCACGTGTTGCTGCTCGCTAATTACTATAAATATTATTTTTTACGGTTTAAACATGAAAACAAAGAAAAGAAAATTGATGCCGAATGCCGCGTTTTTAATGAAGAATGGGAAGTAAAATACTTCTTTGTCCAATCACAGTCAAAGAATGGCAAAGCTAAGAGAAATACAATACAATACAAATTCCAAATACGAAGGAATTTGCTTGTAAATTTATTTCTATGTTTGGGACTACCTATATGTGCGAACAAACTTTTTATAGGATGAAGCATCTGAAATCAAAGTACAGGGCAACTTTTTCGGATGAACATTTGCAGTCATTGCTTCTAATTCGTGTTTCAGATTTATATCCCAGCTTTAAAGAAATTCTTCAGCACAAAACGAGAGTTTTATCATTCCCTATACAGTTGCAAGCAATAATTTTCTGATTATGTATAATTGAAATTAACTGTAAAAAATACAATTTAATGCTGCCTCAGTCATAATAAGATTTTTTCATTCACATATTCAAGTGACCCCCGCAAGTTGATTAAATCCCACTCTGGCCCTCGCGGCTAAAAGTTTGGATACCCCTGATATAGACCAAAATCGACGATTGGAAAAACGTTCGTAGAAGAACATCAGAGCGGCATTGTGGCAGTAAGAGGGGTCAATCTTGCAAATACCGCTAGAACCATCAAGAAACTGCCAGGAACTTTTAGCAACTGTTAACTATCAAGAGAAGGAAAACGATCAGCGTGGAACGAAATCTCTACCGAAAGTTCCATAACTAAAGAGTGTTGGGTTCAATTGTAAAGTTTAAAGTTGCAAGATGAATGCCTATTCCGCCAAGGCAAGATGAAGCGAAATTCTGAAGAAATACCATAATAGGCCTCGCGGACGACATTTGGAAATAACGAAAACAGTCTAGAGAATTAAATCACGATTTTATAGGGTTGGTTGCCAGCAATCGATAGTTGACTGGATCAGTGCTAGTGAAAAGTGTACAGCTGCCAAGGCACCGAGCCGTCGCAGTCAGGGGAAAATGCATTTACACAACGTGGAAGCGTCATTTGAGCATCTTGAAATGGACATCGCAGGTCCGTTTCCAATTAGTGATTCCGGCAACAAATATGTTCTCGTCGTAATTGACTATTTTTGTAAATGGCCAGAAGTATATCCTATCCCCGATCAAGAGGCTAATACCGCTGCAGATGAATTTATCAATAATTGGGTCTGCAGATTCGGAGCTCCCCTTGAGATGCACTCGGATCAAGGAAGAAATTTCGAGTCAGCGATATTCACGGAAATGAGTGAATTGATGGGCATACGCATAGCTCCAACTTTAAAGTTTACATCTCGAACCACCCAGCAGGTCCTGCGCGCGGTGGATCAAAAATTCAATTTAACACGAATTAAATGAGCCTTATCAGAAAGAAGATTTTCAAGCTTCTAATTTAACAATTTGCGATGGCAATCGTAGCTTGACTATGTCAGCTGTATACTCTCCCTCATGATATGTGGTAAAAAAGACCAATTCGAACATTATTTATTTTTAATCTTTAGGCACATATTGCTAACACCAACTGGGCTTTGTACAAGTCAATAATTTCAGGAAATTGGCGATAAAACTGTCGTTGAAAACAAAAGAAGAAATTAATGAAGCAGTGGAATATATTCATAATAATATACAAAAAGCAGAATGGATCTCAAAAGAACACACCGCAAAAAGTAAGATCTATAGACTACTTTCACCTGACGTACAACAATTGCTTCTAAAAAAACAGACTAAGTAGAATCTGGTAATGATAAAAAGAGCTCAACAAAGCTAAAAAAAACTAAAAGGTATGCTCCGAGAACAGAAAAAACTAAAATTGGAAACTTGTCGTAAATGCCTCTCCCCGTCAGACTTCAGCCATCATAGTGAATGGAGGGCAGTTAAAAATATTGGTTATCCTAAGCCACGCTCAGCTCCAATTAAGGCCACAGAAAATATATGGACAGATAAGGAAAAAGCTGAAACCATTGCGAAACATCTAGCCAAAGTGTTCCAGCCATTTCCACAATCTGCGGACGAGGCAGAAGGAAACGAAAAGAGTAAGTACCTTGATTCAGCTTTTCAATTTCTAACTTTTCTTCTGCTGAGATTCGTAAATCTATAAACACAGAAATCAGCATTGAAAGGGAACCTGGCCATGACCTAATCTCTGGCAATTCGCTTACAGAATTGCCCGATATTGGGTCTAAATATCTTTTATATTTTTTTTTTATGCAGTGTTAAGGCTCTCACATATCCCAGCCCAGTGGAAGGTAGCACAAGTAATCCTCATACTGAAACCAGTCAAGCCTGCGGAAATGGCTACATCATACAGACCACTACGCTTTTTGTTATTAACAGCAGATGTAGACCTATCACAAATAATTCCATATCATCAATTTGTGGTTAGAGAGCAGCACTCAACAATCAAGCAGGTGCAAATAATCTATAGAGTCATTAGGAATTCTTTCGAAAGTAATGAATATTGTACCGCAGCATTCAATGAAGTGACGCAGGCCTTTGACAAAGTTTGGCACAAAGGACTTTTATTGCAATTAAAGTACAAGCTCCCCATACTTCTTTCGAAATACTCAAGTCCTCCTTGGAAAATATACATTTTATGGTAAAGGTTAATGAATTTTTGACTGGCCTGCATCCCATTAAATCCGGAGTACCTCAAGGAAGCGTAATTGATCCACTACTATACACACTTTTTCCAGCCGATTTGCCAACAACTGACTGTACGATTACAGCTACATTTGGGGATGACACTGCAATCATAGCAACTGATAAAAATGCCGAAAAAGCTTCATGCATACTCCAAATAAGCCTGAACAAAATCACGTCCTGGTTACAAAAGTTTGGGATACAAGCCAATGCAGCGAAATCGGTGCATATAACATTTAAAGAGATTTATGCAATGTTCTTAAACACCGTACTATTACCTCAAGCTGACAGGGTGAAATACCTTGGTATTCATTTCGATAAGCATCCAAATTGGAAAAACACATATTCTCGAAAAGAAAGCAATTGGGGCTGAAGTTTACATCGCTCTTGTGGTTGTTTGGACCCAATTCTAAAGTTACGTTAGAAAACAAACTGCTTGCAAGTGAACATTATACCCTATTTGGGTGTATTGTCTTCAGGGAACAGCCAAGTCTAATATAGACATAATTCAGAGAATCCAGTCGAAAAATTTGCTCTATATAGCAAAGCCTCCTTGGAACGTCAATAACGAAAGTCTGCATATAGATCTACAAATGGCGCTGATCATCGAACAAATTAAAAATGGTAACAACCAAGACATCGGGCATCTTCAAAATCATCCTAATGTGTTCGCTCAAAACCTCCTAAGCTCTACTATGGCGCGTAGGAGGCTGAAAAGATTTAATACAACCTCGCTATGAGCCACGAAATGATGTATATTTCTTATTTTACGATTAAATACTGATTAAATTGTAAAAAAATTTTTGTTAGTCATAAGTAATGCTTATTGTTGAATTTGATAACAGATTGCAAAATAAAATAGATATTAAAAGAAGAAAAAGTCTTTCTGCGGTCAGATGTCGGGTTGATTGAACTACTGAATTTTACAAAGCGATTAATTTTAATACCCTTTACCTTTAAAAAAGGTAAATAGGGTATACTAAATTTGTGCTTCTGAGAAGGGTTGCAATTTCAAGATCGAGGCATGGTAGGTATGCACTTATATATACAGATATGATCACTTTCTAAGCAGTTTTTATTTTGTATCTCTTATGGGTTCGAGATCTACAGTGTCTGTACAGCCCGGGGAATGTGTACTACCAACGTCTTCGAGGGAATCAGCACAGCTGTCAGTCCAGTGTCTATTGCTTTTACGTATTAAATAGTAATTGAGTGTAATGTGTGTCGAGTAGACGTGTTTGTTTTAGCTGGCGGTTGTATCGCGTATTTTCACCGATCTGTTTTTTTGGTTTGAGGAGGTTGATTTGTGGCACTGGCTCCTTCACGTGGTTGGATCCTTCCTCCAGCTCACCCTTCTCCACATCCCGTAAGTTCAAGACCTCTTCCCGCCCGAGATCTTTTTCCAACTCCTCCGTCTCGAACGTGTTTTGGTTATCATCCCGCGCGGTCCGTTTTTTGAGGCGAAGGTACACGCTACCAACTCCCCAAGCCATCTTCCCAAACCGTAGATAAAGCATATCTTCTGCCGCCTTATTGATCTGCAAGATGTAATTCTGGCCTCCCTCAGTATTCGCTGGATAAGCTACATTTAACACCTTCCTGTCGCTCGTCGGCACGTCCGTATTCTGTCGTTATAAGAGTCGCAGAGCATCCTCCGTTTTCACCATGCGCGGTATGAGCACCTTCAGCTTGGGTTCCGATGGAATCCAGCTGCGATCATCAAATTCAAGCCAAGCCTCCTCCCATCGATTCAATTCCGCTAAACCATCCTGCTCCTTCAAATGCTGGCATGGGTGCGCTGGGGTCTGCGAGTTTAGCTGGAGAGCGAAGTAGACCGTGTTCGTCGGCTGTGTTTACGCTCGCTACGCTTTCGAGATCCGAGTCTTCTTGGTCTATGGAACCTGTGCGTTGCAGGGCGAATTTTGTCGTTGTTGTAGTGGCAGTAGCGGTGCGACTGCTTTAATCTGCTCCCCTTACAGCAGAAGTGTAGCCACTGGCGACACATCTTATACCTTCACTGTGCCCGCCAGTGGTAGTATCCACTCCCCCCTACGGCGGGCTGATATCCCAGCCCGCTTCGTTAACTTTTCGACCTCCATTTTCAGTTTTTATTTCGGGAAGCCTCTATACCTTAAGTTGTATACCTGCCGTCAGGTGCTTTATTAGCAATGATCTCTATATTAGCTCCTCCGTCACCTATTGGGGCAGCATATAAAGTTATCCGCCAAGAGGGGAGGGAGGAATTTATATATTGATCTTGGCTAGGGACCACCCAGCAACAGCACTGCAAACAGTGATGCCCATTGCCAGTCGGCACCAGCGTGGATGGTACAGCTTAGAAGATTTTTGCCGACCTAAGTATGCTAGTATAAAACACAAAACAAAAAATGGGCGAGACATTTTGAGAGCGACGCCCTCTATTGATAATGTTGAAAACTTAGGACCTTTGCCAAATTCTTGGACCAAATTTTATATGAATATGTATATTGACGCTACAAAGCCATTTACAAGAAATTGGTATGATCAGATAAAGGTCACGCCTTCCTCCATTATAATTAACTATCCTACCGGCAATTACCGCAGATATGCTCCTAAGGATGATTTATAAATAAAACAACTCTTTTGTTTTACTCGCAGTCGGTCTAACCCATCTTAAGAATTCTCTGCTCCTATATAATTGTTAAAACAAACACTTTTCATTTTATAACTCTTCCTAATATGACAGCTTGTGTTAAACTGTCTATAAAAAAACAATTTCTTTTTACATTCTAGATCAGTCCAAAGAAGATACTTATCGGCAACACTTCGATTTAGCTTTTTGTAAGTATTTATCAAATTTATTCATAGTATTTCCCATGTATATTGTGAAGGAATCGTACAAAATATTACTACCCTGAATATACACATCTTCAGCATAACTGTAAACTGAGTAATTAATTGTTTGCAGTTTATTGTAATTCATTCGTAAACATCACTGACGGCTTTTAATGGAGACAATTTAACCAATATATTATTCATTGTTGTCAAACATGCCATAATTATTTCAAATGTGTTTGAAACTAAATTTTAATTAAAATTCCATTGTCTATAGCACATACATCGTGTATCGACACGATGCAAATTATAAATGAAACATACTCACATTACTCTGCAAATATGTATAAAATATTTCCCAAATATGTCGGAGGGGGTAGGTCCTTCCGGTGAAACAAATAACAAAATTTAACTCCCTGCATGGTGGTATTCAAGTTCGACTTCATATACAATTAAAGCTAACAAATAAAGTGGATATATTGTGGATATATGGTCCGCACTTCCTCAAAAACAACATGAAATATATTCATTGAGCTCAATATATATTTTCGTTGTTGAGATGCGCAGACAGAGAGATGCCCCGATGGACACGGGTAAATTGATTAAAAAAGTGAAACTAATCAATAATTTTCATATATATATATATATATATATATATATATATATATATATATATATATATATACGAGGTGTGATCCAAAAATAAAGTATTTATTTATTCATCAACAACTATCTTGTCCCCTTTAAAGTATTTCCCCTCAGACATAATACACTTATGCCAGCGTTTTTTTCAATCCTCGAAACACTTCTGAAACGCTTTTTTTGGTATCGCCAACAGCTCCTGTTTCGATTTTTCTGTTATCTCCTCAATCGTAGCAAAACGCTTTCCTTTCATCGGGGTCTTCAGTTTTGGAAAGAGGAAAAAGTCAGCGGGGGCCAAGTCCGGTGAATACGGTGGTTGAGGCATAATAACGGTTTTGTTTTTGGCCAAAAACAGCTCCTGAGCGATGTCCATGCGACGTTGTTTTTGCTCAAAATTTAGCAATTTTTGAACAATCTTCGCTGCCGCACGTTTCATGCCTAAAACATCCGTAAAAATTGCTTGGCATGAGCCGAACGATATGCCAACATCATCAGCAACCTCTCTGATAGCGATTATCCAAAATCATTTTCTTCACTGCGTCAATGTTTTCATCGGTTGTTGACGTGCTCGGGCGACCAGGACGAGCATCGTCATTGACATCTTCTCGGCCTTCCTTTAACCGATTATACCACAATTGAACTTGGGTTCTGCTCATAGTAGACTCGCCAAAGGCCACAGTCAACATTTCAAATGTCCTTGCGCATTTAATTTCATTTTTTACACAAAACTGAATACAGTTTCTTTGATCCATTTTTTTCGAATAGTACAAAATCGAAGAGCACACCAAAACACGACTAACCTTTTTATCTGTCAAAAACAAACTGACAACGCAAAATGGTTGGTATTGCCAACATATATAAAAGACATGTGTACCAACATAAAAAAAAAATGCGAACATCGAACATACGTAACTCACGAAAAGATGAAAATAACTGCAAAGAACCCCTATTTCTTATTCAATGAAAAAATAATATATTGTATTTTTGATTACCCCCATTTAGTCAAATCTCTGTGAAATGGACTGCTTAAGAGCGACATTTGTACATTAGACGGTGTAGTAAGCTTTAAGGTCTCGCGCGAGTTGGGGCAAAGGGAAAAATGCAACTACTAAACTTTGCCCAAAACTAATAAATCAGCTCTTTGAGCCTACACATGTCGAAAAAATGAAGATGAAGTACGTGACACAACTTTTTAGCAGGACAAGGAAGCAGCTATACGAACAGTTCTGCAAACGGAGGGGTTTAGATGCAGTTCATGCGACGTTGCATTGGCCACTGCTAATTTCGTCAAGAATATTGACAAAGTTTTCGAATGAACAGTAATTGTCTATATTCCAAAAACAGTTACAGATGTGGGGTACCACAAAATAATGAGCCGGATAAATACATAAAGTACTTTTTTACTTATTTGTAGGCAAAAATAGTATAATAGTAAAGTAAAGGGTTTTTCAAAAGAAACGCTACAAAAGTAAATCGATAGTGACAGCAAACGATGGTATATTTTTTCCCGCTCTTTTGACATTTCTCTTCAGTAAGGTTTGCCATTTCATCAAGCAAAGATATACGAGCCAACAACGAGTCGAAATTATTAAAATTTACTACCGAAAATCGGAGTCAGTCGCCTCAACTTTAAGAGGGCTACGTCCAATTTATGATGAGGCTCATTTCTGACTGAATGGCTTCGTCAATAAGCAAAATATACGTTATTGGTTAGACAGCAATCCACACGTACTCCATGAGTCATCATTGCATCCCGAAAGAATTACGGTGCGGTTTATGGGCCGGCGGCGTCATTGGGCCGTACTTCTTCCGTGATGATCAAGACCGGCACATTACTGTGAATGCGAATCGCTACCGTTCAATGATAACCGAATATTTTTGGCCCCAATTGGATAATATGGACTTGGAGGACATGTGGTTCCAACAGGACGGCGCCACAAGCCACACAGCGAATGCCACAATCAATTTACTGCAAACCAAATTTGGTGAACGTGTTATCTCACGAAATGGCCCAGTCGATTGACCGCCTCGGTCGTGCGATTTGACGCCGATCGAGTTCCATACATAATGGCATCGAATGTACTTTCAAAGGAATAAACTATTTCATTGATATCTAAAACCGGGTTTGTTTTATTTAAAAAAACTTTTGTAGCGCTATTATTGAAAAACCCGATAATAGTAGTAGAAAAAAGTATTCTTCATTAACGGCATGAAAATATCTTTGAACGCCGTCCTGCAACTGGCAGATGAAGTATTCGATGCCAATAATGGGATTTACTTCATAATGACTCGAATGATCACCCAATATCGACTTGAAAACACCTTCTCGATGCTTCGCAAAAGGGAGGGCACAATAAATATCCTTCCATTACCGAAATCAACGCTATTTTGTCTAAAATTATGTGCCGAAAAATAATTCAGTCCACATCTTCTACAAACTGCGAAATTGTTGAAGACGCTTTCAATTCGGCATTAAACATTTCCGCCAACGGAGAGATTACAGTGCTATATGACAATGCCAATGTTGAAGAGCCCGATACTTACTACCATAGCATTTACCAAGACACAGTTCAAGCACCAGGCCTGTTTAACAGTAATTTGCAGTTGGTCAGAGTGCTCTGAATTATTTATATTTTACAAGAACTACAACCGAGAGTCGAATTTTGGAAGTCTACTTGTACCTTTTCAAGCCTTCTTTGAAGTTTGCACCAAACATGTGTAAATTTTTAGGGCACAATTTAACTCAGAGCATCGAGCTGATTGCATCAAGGAATTGATAACAAAGGCATGTCTGTTATCAACACCTAAATGGTTCGCTGATGAATGTAGCAGCCATTAAAAACAACTCCTTGATATTATAGTCCTCGTTCTTCTGCGAAATCTTTGTTCATGGGGATTCGAAAAATCAGATGGACGAAATAAATAATATAAAAAATATGTATATAATATAAATGAAAAAATTTAATGATAATAAAATGAAAAATAAAACTTGTATTTGATCTAGCGCCACACAAGCGCTGCACTATTTTATCTAGCATCATTCAATCGTACGCATCGTAAAATTTTCTCTCTTTCACGCTCTTCTTGGTCATGGCATATGGGTAGTAGCGCTGCGATAAGAAAATGAGAGCCGTTGAGTAAAATTGACGCTATTAGCAGCGCCACCATACAACAAGCAAAGACAATATACTACAAAGACATTACATCGCTCTCTTCACTCAGCGAAATGAGTTAAAAAACCGCGGCTGCCTATTGGACCAAAACCCGAAGTGTGCTCGGCAATGCAAAGGCAAAATATGTAGATACACATTCTGGTGTTTGCGTTCTATATGAGCGTGTGTATTTACTCCATGTGCGAATGTTTGTATGCTTGCCTTCATGTTTACGGCATGCATACATATGTGTGTATCGATATGAATGTACGAATGTTATTTTTATTTATTTGTTGGAATTGGAATGAAAACGAATGTCAATCATAGCAATCGAAGACGAGGCATTATAACTAATTATGCGAATATTTTTAAAATTTATATTGTAAATTAGTAAAAAAAAAAAAAAAAATTGGTGTATAAAATTAATAAATAATAAAATATATTTATTTAATTTATTGTTTTATCCCCAAAAAAGCCACCATCGAATTGCACAGCAAAAGTTCATGGCTGCACCAGAAGGTGCATAGCACCAATAAAAAATATATTTTTAACTTTAATAACACCAATGTGATTAACTTATATGTACATCCATGCATACTGATGAATGTACATATGTACGAGTATGCACATATTTATCTTCTGATCATTTGTCTAGAGGTTTACACAAATCCTCGTGTTTTTCTGCGAATTTAATGGTTGCATAAAAAACTGTTTAAGAAGAAATCGTAGCGCATCAAATAAGCTTCTGGTTGACCATTTCCAGGATTTGCCCATATGTGAATATTTTCAGTATGGACAAATATCAGCACAATTTACTCTTTCGATCTTATACATAATTCCTATTTTCGCGTCAGCAACATGTGATCAAACATATTTTTAGTCTATCCGAAGAAAGAATAATTATGCACAAAAAACCAATTTTGCTAAAATTAGTGTTAATATTTTAATATTCATATGTTCGTCTGTTCCCTATTCCATCAGAAAATGTATCTAAATAATTTTTAGATTAAGGGTACAGTCAACAAGGTTTCAAACGATTTTTTTTTCTTTGTCAGATCAGCTTGAAATACTATAACCACATTCTATTACAAATTAAACCACTCGTACGTACATGAATAGGTTCATACATATATATGAGCACTGATTCTCCGCATTTACATAGTATATGATGTTCATGTTTGAAGTAAATTTTATGAACTTCAATATCTAGTATTAAATGCATAATTTCTTGTTATACATTGATTTACAAAGTTTTGTAAATAAAACCGTATATAATGCAATAACCTATATATAAAAATTTATTTCCTATGGAAAAATGTAGTTCAACCATGATTGTGTTCCAACGCATAATAAACCACTTCATAATCGAAAATTATTATAATCAAAAATCTATAAAAAATTATTTCAAGTATTTAAAAATCCAAGAAATTTTATATTTATATTAGGATAAATAATGTTTAGTAAAACATATTTTAATATAAGGTGCGTCTTTTTGCCAATTACATTTGACATTTACCTCTAAAAATGTCTGCATGATGTCTGCAGGGCTTCTCCAAGTCGACTTTCTTGCATGTTTTTTCACAAACGCCATTCGAAATACTACAACCGGCAACTCTTTGACGTGGAGACTAATAAAAATGTGCAAAAACTTCTTACTGCTTCGTGCTTCTTTATGCATGTGAACTTGTCTTTGGATGTGTATCCACTTACATACATATAGAAAATATGTACTTTGAATCAAATAATCTGTCTTGACCTACATTCGTGAATAATATTTGGGACTTCTTTTCAGTTTTATTTTTTAATTATTTGCTGTCTAATTTCTTCTATGCAACTGCATGTTTTTTTATATATTATAATGATATTAATTTAATTATATTAATTTAAGTTAATTATTATTTTGTAAATAATGTATTAATATAAATGAAATATCAAACATTTTAATACATCTTCAAAATTCTTCATTTTCCTACCATAAGAATAAAATCCAATATACGAAAAACAAAAACTTCCTAAAATTGCACATATTCATTGACGAACGAAATATTGGATTGGATTAGATTTTGTGAAATTTATGAGCTTCGTCAGACGAATTGCGCAACAGCATCAAAAAACTAACATAAACAAATGTTTTGAAATCGTACAAAACTAACACAGTTTCATGCGCACATGAATTTATGTATGCGAGGTAAGAAATACCGTTATGACTATTTTTAGAAGATATAAATTTCTTTGCTGTAATGATCTGCTATAGCAGCAGCAATTCAATGTGGTTCATCAAATTATTTAATATTGGATAATTTATGCTGAAGTAGAAACTATTCTTATTATTTTTTATAAAAATAATTATTAGTTTGCTTTCAAAAAAGATGAAAAATTAAAAAATAAACACATTTCTCAGCGAATTTGAACACGGCATCATAAAATTGATAGACCAACGCTTTACTACTTTGCTATAGATCTTTATAAAAGATTCTATGCATGCATATTTATTTTATATTGTCAAGTGTTCTAATATGCACGCATTATGCTTCGTCATGACATGGCAAATCTTTCTTATACGCAAAACCACAAATGCTTTGTTTTAAGCCCCACTTTCCGAATAAGAAACCTTTGCCATACAGAAAATTCATTCTTGAGTATTTTACCCCAGCCACACAGAACAGAAAATAAAAATTTGATTTCAAATTAGTCGCTTCTGCTGTGAGCACACACAAAAACACACACACTAAATTATTCATACGAATGCAATACAACAATAGCCATGTGTGTGACTGCCGATGAATACATATTCACGACTGCTTCGTGAAATTGCCGATCTGAATTCCAATGTGGTTGCCAGCAATTTCAATATGTTGATTCTCACTCAAGAGAGCAATGAAAGGTCTTTCTGTATATTGTCTTTCCAACAAGTTTGTTGTTCGAGATTGTGACTCTTATTTCTTTACTATATGATTCAACTTAGCTCAAGCAATGATATCGAGACATAAGCATGTTATCAAAGAGTATATATAAATAGAGATTGAATCACTCAAAATTTTGTGAAATGGAAGTGTTGGTGATTTCACAAAAATCGGAGAGCGGCAAGGGGAAGTGAGATGCAATGCGTGTATTTTTGTTCGGGAGGTTTACTAGAAAACCCCTCGAACAAAATGTTTGCAACAATAATTTCGTTTGTCATGCGAGCTCTATATATGTATGTATACTCTTTAATGTTATCTTTCATATATATTACTACGGAGCATATCTCTGTCAAGAACATTTCCGCCATATTTTTGGGCGAAAATATACCTTATGCAGTCCTCGTACTGGTTCTTGCTTCATACATACCACACTTATGCAAGTAGTTCCGTTTCTTGTAGATATAACATGCATACGAGTACACACGCACACTAGCTTTCGTAGCAAATTCTCATTTACATCACCATCAGTCAATGTCTTTCAGTGTATAAGGTGAAATTTTAACTTTTTCCGCTGGTTTTTTTTCTTATTGTTTTGACTCCTTTAGCTGCTTTTGGTATTTGGCCTTGCTTTGTAGCACTTTACGTGTTTCATACGTTCACTACAGCCGGATATGGATGCGAATGAGATGATTTTTAAGTTATTAATGTGCTAAGCATCGCGAATGCAACTTTAAAAATGTCAAATATTCGGCTCGAATAATTTTGTTGATGATGGTTGCAAAGAAGCAGCCAGAACAAAATACAATGAAATCGTTGTGACCGTGCACTGTACGGAAATTTATTTGAGATGCTAATAAGATTGTAATTTTTTTATGAATTCTGAGAAGTTCAAAGATAATCTCCATTTTCACTCAATTTTCTACTGAACAGAATTGCATTTTCATCAGTTCACATCGCACCGCATACTTCCCACTCTGGATTTCCGGCAAAGCAGAGAAATTTATGACCCGTCTTTGAGCTGCTGCTCCACTCAAAATTCCATTAAACTTGACTTTGCTGAATGCTGAACGCAGAAAGCTGAACGCGTGCCATTTTTAATATGTTTTTAACGAGAGCCATTAAAATTTCACGGAATAGCTTCCTTTGCTGTTTGTTACCTACGAAGGTACTTTACAGTGGTTCAAAAACCTTCTAAATCTCACCAAAAGGCACCTGACAATTGTGTACTAATGAATGAAGCTCTATATAAAATCTTAAGATGATGACATTAGTAGTTCCGTTTCTTTGGGTTTCAAATGTAAAAAGTTGGAGTTCTCGATTTTAAATTTTGTGGAAAATCTTCCTTTTTTGATTGATATTTGGAAAATTCAAGGTATGTACTCGTATTATAAAAGCAATTTTATTCTTTCTGATCGTTTATTAATTAAATAAATCCTGAGAAAAACACAATTAAATACATAATAATAGTATTTAATATTTTATTTTAGATATTAAGTACATTGTTTTTCTACATTTATGTAGCTTAGTATAGGAAAACAGTTAAGTGGAATCTTACACGTCTAGTTCGCGTGCACTATAAAATGTCTTCCCAATCTATTCCAAGACGCTAGAAAAGAATTCATAATACCATTTGGGAGAAGTAAGGAATAGAAACAACGGAACTGAACTATCGCAAAACCAAAATACAATGTTTATCTTCATTGCTCTCACTTGCTCTCTCGCTATTGACTTATCGTTTTAAGGTGCTACGAAAATCTGTAGGACAAATCTTTATACCACAAATTTGTGTTCGAGGCTGTGCTTTCTAAAGAAGAAGAAGCAATTAATATGTCTTAAATAAATATTTAAAATTGGATTTAAAATTTAAAATCATGGATGTCTTACATGATTTTAAATTTTAAATTTTCAAACATCCAACCTATGAATATTAAGTCCGAAAATATATGTTAGAAAAGTAAATTAACGAGTTTTTTCCAATGTCAGGGGCTCCTGTACCATTGTGCACTGCCTGCCTGCTATGCTAGTTACACGTCTATATTGAGCACTCAGATGCGCGTTCTGTTTTTGTTTTCTTGACTGTTATTGTTGTTGGAGTTGTTTCAGGGATTTATGTAAAGAATACTTATCATAACAATTTTATATCCATAATTAATAAACCCTGACTGTAATCAGAGACAGAGAGAGGGAGACGGGGCTAGAGAGACAGACGGATAGAGGGTCACCCTTTGGAGATGGAAAGAGGGAGGTAAGGAGGTAGGGCGGTAGGGAGATGTGGTGGTAAGGAGGTAAGGAGGTAAGGAGGTAAGGTGGTAAGGAGGTAAGGAGATAAGGAGATAAGAAGGTTCGGAAGTACAGAGGTACAGAGGTAGCGAGGAAGGAGAGAGGAAGAGAGGAAGAGAGGAGGAGAGGAGGAGAGGAAGAGAACAAGAGAAAAGGAGAAAAGGAGAAAAAGAGAAGATGAGAAGAAGAGAAGAAGAGAAGAAGAGAAGAAGTGAAGAAGAGAAGAATTGAAGAAGAGAGGAAGAGAGGAATAGAGGAAGAGAGGAAGAGAGGAAGAATGGAAGCGAGGAAGCGAGGAAGCGAGGAAGCGAGGAAGCGAGGAAGCGAGGAAGCGAGGAAACGAGGAAGCGAGGAAGCTAGGAAGCCAGGAAGTGAGGAAGCGAGGAAGCGAGGAAGCGAGGAAGCGAGGAAGCGAGGAAGCGAGGAAGCGAGGAAGCGAGGAAGCGAGGAAGCGAGGAAGAGAGGAACAGAGGAAGAGTGGAAGCGCGGAAGACAGGAAGAAAGGGAGAGAGGAAGAAAGAGGGGGCAGAGAGGGAAAGGGGTAGATAGGGACAGACGGAAAGAGGGAGAGAGGGTGAGAGGGTGAGAGAGAGAGAGGGAGAGTGGGAGAGAGAGAGGGAGAGGGAGAGGGAGAGGGAGAGAGAGAGGGAGAGAGAGAGAGGGAGAGAGAGAGATGGAGAGGGAGAGAGGGAGAGAGAGAGGGAGAGAGAGAGGGAGAGTGAGAGGGAGAGAGAGAGGGAGAGAGAAGGAGAGAGAGGGAGAGAGATGGAGAGAGAGAGGGAGAGAGAGGGAGAGAGAGGGAGAGAGAGGGAGAGAGAGGGAGAGAGAGGGAGAGAGAGGGAGAGAGAGGGAGAGAGAGGGAGAGAGAGGGAGAGACACAGAGGGAGAGAGAGAGAGTGAGAGTGAGAGAGTGAGAGTGAGAGTGAGAGAGGGAGGGAGAGAGGGAAAGAGGGAAATAGGGAGGGAGAGAGGGAGAGAGGGAGAGAGGGAGAGAGGGAGACAGGGAGACAGGGAGACAGGGAGACTGGGAGACTGGGAGACTGGGAGACTGGGAGAGAGGGAGAGAGAGGGAGCCACGATAATCTTGGATAATCTTAAGGTAAAGTTGCTGACTGCCACTCTCTAGGAAGGGGCCAGGGGGATCCTTGCGGAGAACTCCGGGCAATAGTACACCAGCATCAGCTGATTATTAGCCAGATTGAGCGACGACTCATCCCCGGAGGGTCGGCTGTTTGGGCACCGGGGGACAACGAGGGATCATCGATGGACCGACGTGGGATATCGTCCGAAATTGAGAGGCATCGTGGGACTAGCGCCCACAACCACGATCTGCGCCCAGTAGGATCTTTGTGATAACGGCGCTGGAATATAATTTAGAGTTGATGATGTGGAGTGAAATCCCACTGAAATTGCGGTCCAGATATTGCAACAGTTCGGGTTAGGTTGAGCTTGCTCCCTATTTACGTGAACCTGGCTACAGAGCCGCTATCCTGACCCGAATATCCACTCGCGGTAATAACCTTGTAGTTATATATGCTAGTAAAAGGTCAATGCGAAGCTACATGCGCTCAGGCAACTGAAAATTACAACAAGAATACCCCGTTGCCTTTTCGAGTTATTGCAAGGATCATGCGCTCCCTTCTGAATACAGCTAACTGCCCGAGAGATCCCGACACGGGAATCTCGAAAGCGGCAAATGTCTCGCCAGGAAAGGCAACAGGACACCACACACGGGACTGACTCCACGGTTTAGCTCCGTTCAGACGGAGACACCAACTAGGTGCTTGGAATCCGATATACAGGAGAAACGGACTGTAGATATTGCCAACAAAGTGACGCCGGTGATGTTGATGGCAAAAAATCGGTCACCCACAACAGAGGCATCGTTGCGTAAGGTTCCACATACGATGGCAAGGCCGTTGATGGCACTTGGGCGAGAAATTGATGGGCTTATGCAAATCGCAAAGGGACATGCACAAGGATGTTATAAGACGGTGCAGTATTATCAAACGTGTATATACCGAAGCGATGATACAGTTGGATAAGGAGGTGAAGCGGACAGGTTTAGGACTTAGTTCAAGAGCCATAGGTGCAGCAACAATTCACGCGACTTATTTAAGTACTACCATTAACAGCACACCGTCTTCTAAACGGATTAGAACAAAGTCTAGTCCTAAGGAAAACGGAAAAGGCAAGCCACCAGCACCAAAAAAGCAGAGAGCTTTGGAAGCGGTGGCTATCCCGAACCGACCAGAAGTTGCGGCTGACAATGAAGCATGGACGAAGTTGGTACGAACAGCAGACCAGAGGCAGAAGCATAAGGTAATTAAACCAAAGGCAGATACAATTATTATTGCCACAAATGGAGAAAAAAGTCGTATGCAACATTTTTCGGGCAGTGAAAACTAGTTCGGAACTCGAGGCGCTGGGCAAAGAGCTACGCACGATACAACGGACCCAGAAAGGAGAGTTACTCCCAGAGCTAAACAGTATGAAGGTGACAGCCAGAGGCTAGCTCCAAGCAGCCATCGAGGGAGTGCTTAAGGATGTAGTGAGAGTGCAAATGAGAACTCGCATGGTCACGGTACAGTGTGGTCACTGACATCAGCACTAAAGACGAGGTGCTGGACGCTCTAGAAACAGGCGAGAATTCGTAGGCCAAATGAAACCACAATAAGGAGTATGAGGAACACTTTAGGTGGGACACAGACTGCGTATATAATATTACCAGTCGAGGACGATAATGGGATGATGGAATTGAAGCTCCTACGAGTCGAATAAGTTCGCTGCCGTGTATCAGAGTCCATATCTCCAACTAGGTGCTTCAGGTGCTGGGGATTTGCCCATGTTGGAGCATATTGCAAGCAGACAGACCAAACGGGACTGTGCAGAAGGTGTGGCGAAAGTGGCAACGTTGCAGCCTCATGGAAAAATCCGGAAATCTGTGTACTTTTTAAAGGAGCGCACACTGCATTACACACTCCACATTAACTGGAGGCCACCTAAACCATTGTGCGGCACCATAGGACTTCTAGTGGCAGAGTCAGTGTAAGATGTACGATGCTTTAATAGCAGGGCCCTATGTGTCGATTCACTGGCAAAATTGGTCGTTGGATGTGTCCCATAAGGCTGCAATCTGGATTCTGAGTGATAAAACACCCTAACTTAGAATGACGGAGGAAAGTTGGATTCAACTGGGTAAACCTAGATGGATTGTATATAGTAAGCTGCTAGTTGAGGAGGCATTCGGTACGACGGGACTAATCCTTCTAAACGAACCAGGGTGCTATACATTCGAGACGGCAAGGGGCAGGTCGGTCATAGATTTGGCGTACGCGGACAGAGCGACGGCGAATTGCAAAAGGTGGGAAGTATCGGAAGTGTACACCCATAATGACCATGCTATAATTATTGATGTGAACAGGGGAAAATTGCGGCGCATCTGCGTACAAAAGGTACAGCGAATCTCATGGAAGAGGAATGCCATCGATTTAGAATGGCATGGAGTAAAGCATAATTTAATGGTGAAACTGAAGCAATGATATGTGATGCCGCAATGCCGAGGCGGACTGGCTTGGTAGAACGACGGCCTGCGTACTGGTGGACCGAAGAGATACCAGAACTGGGGATAGCACGACGTAAGCCAACTTTCAATGAGCCGAAAATTAAGTTTACAGTCTGCAGGATATAAAGCGACCGATTATAGCGAGCAAACATCGCTGCTTTAAAGAGCTACGTGCAAGCGCCGATCCATGGGGACGGGTCTACAAAACAGTAGTGAGGAAGGTGAGAGGCTCCTCAACCCATGTGCCCAATAGTTCTAGGAAAAGTTGTGGTTGAGGTATTTCCTCCACATGAGAAAATGAGTGATAGCGCCACGGATTTCATAGGAGATATTTAATCAGCACTGTATGCAAAAGTAACTACGGATGAGATGTTAGCCACTTTTTCGCGAATAAGTGATGAAAGGCTCCAGGACCCGATAGTCTGACAAATGCAGCATTTAAAGCCACAGTACGTGCAAGACCTGCCGTCTTTGCGGACCTATATATATAACACGTGCATCACGTGTCCTCCTTGAACTATGGAAAAGGTAGAGTTAAGTGCAGTTGCTGAAGCCCGGTAAGTCACTGGATGAATTATCTGCATAAATACCACTTTGTCTACTGGATACGGCAGGAAAAGTTGTCGAGCGTATTGTTTGTTATCGCATTCAGTACTTCCTAGAAGGAGCCAGAGGTCTCTCCTACCAGCAGTACAGATTTAGGCGATCGAGCCCGACTGTAGATGCGATACGAACGTTCGTAGACATAGCACGAAAAGCAACAAGCGGGTCATTCGGATCATCCGGCACCATGAAGTATTGCGCTGTCGTCACTTTGGATATCAGGAATTCGTTCAATGCCGCCAACTGGACGAAAATTCTGAGAGCACTCCAAAAATTCGGCGTTCCTGCATATTTGCTGCGTATGCATATATATATATATATATATATATATATATATATATATATATTTGCAGATACTTTTGTGACGGAGTGCTGCAATATGACACGGAGAAAAGCGCGAGAAAGTATGCGGTACCGAGTGGCATCCCGCAAGGTTCTGTTCTTGGTCCATCATTGTGGAACGCTGTATATGATGGCGTCTTACAGGCGCAACACTGGTTGGATATGCAGACGATATTGCATTGGTGGTAGTAGGCAGGCAGATTGTAGACGTTGAGCTGACATGCAAAGACGCGGTAACTAGAATCTAGCGTTGGCTAAATAATACAAATCTAGAATTGGCAGCCCAAAAAATCGAGGTAGTATTGCTTAGCTTTAGAAGACGAAAAAACGACATGACGGTAACAGGTGATGGGCATGAACTCAAATCGAAACCTTTCTTCAAATACCTGGGAGTCATCATCGATTCACACATGACCTTTAAACATCATTTAATGACAGTCAGCACCAAGGTAAATGGTGCGCTCATTCGTATATTCTTCAATATAGGGGAAGCGCAAGGAGCAAGGGGGAACTCCCACAATATCAAAAATAGTTGCGGAGATGTGTGCCACGAGGAACAAATGGGACACCGTCTGCTTGTTTGCAGCGCGTGTCATGATTAAGCTCTGGGATATTAAGCGTATGCGGAAGAGTGAACAGCGGCAACGACGACTACGACAACAAGCCGAACAAACTGATATCGGCATTGCGTTCGCAGATATAGGCAAAATGGGCACAAATTAGCAGACAACAGCACTGAGTATAACATATTCTTTAAGCGGTAACGTTCATAACGACCTCCTGACGTATTTACCAGTCGGTATACCAGGAGGATTCCTTTCGATCTTGAGGTGGGTTTGAGTGGGTGGAAGTCTCACTTTGACATGTGGCTTTTGATTCTTTCTTCCTAATTAAAATATAAAAGATAGAGAGAGAGGTCGAGAGAGATAGGGAGAGATAGAGAGAGAGGTCGAGAGAGAGATAGGGAGAGATAGAGAGAGATATAGGGAGATAGAGGGAGATAGAGGGAGATAGAGAGAGATAGAGAGGGATAGAGAGAGATAGAGAGGGGGTCAGGGAGGATAATCTTAAGGTAAAGTTGCTGACTGCCTCTAGGAAGGGGCCAGGGCGATCCTTACAGAGAACTTCTCCAAGAAGACTCACTGCCTCCTCGTGGCGACCCCGGGCAATGGTATACCAGCATCAGCTGAATATTAGCCAGAGTGAGCGACGATTCATTCAGCGATGACCCCGGAGGGGCGCCTGTTTGAATACCGGTGGACAACGAGGGATCATCGATGGACCGACGTGGGATATCTTCCTTCATCCTCTATTGAGAGACATCCTGGGACAAACGTTGTCGACAACCACGATCTGAGCACAGTAGGATCTTGGTGATAATGGCACTGGAACATATTTCGAAGATGATGATTTGAGCTGGTGGCTGCTGTGACTGGCCTCTTAGTAGGTGTGGAGTGAAATCCCAGTAAAACGGCAGTCCAGATATTGCAGCAGTTGCCCCCTTCCCGGTAAAACCTTGGCAGGCCTGGAAGTATGTTCTTGATCCGTCACCATTGGGTTGTGGTGCAGGTTAGGTTGAGCTTGCTCTCTAGTCACGCGAACGTGGCTCTGTACGCAGGTACCCATAAGGTCTTGCGTTAACCCTCGCGTTGGCCTCCCTGCTTTAATTAGCATAGATAACCACGGGGTTATTAACGTGACTGAACATTCGGATAAGGATAGCGGCTTCCAGGGGGGACCCAATCGCAATGATTGATTCTGTAAATTCAAAGACGACTGAAGCAAACAAAAAAAAAATGACAATGAGAATACCCCGTTACCTTTCCAAGGTAGTGCAAGGATCATGTGCTCCCCGTTGAATACGGCTGACTGCCCGAGAGATCGCGATACGGGAATCCTGAAATCGGCAAATATCTCGCCTGGGAAAGGCAACAGGACAGCATGCACGGGTCTGACCCCACTAGCCAGCAATGTGCTGACGGAGACACGCAACTAGGTGGTTGGAATCCGAGGTACACGAGAAGCAAAGAGATGCCGGTTACGTCGATAGGAAAACATCGGTCACCCACAACAGAGGCATCGTTGGGGAAGGTCCCACATAAGATGGCAGGGCCGTTGAAGGCACTTGGGCGAGAAATCGATGAGCTAATGCGATAATGCAACTCACAAAGAAACAAGCACAAGGAGGTTATAAGACGGTGCAGTACGTGTACATACCGAAGCGATGATACAGTTGGATACGGAGGAGAAGCGGCCAGGTTTAGGAGTTATTTCAAGGACCACAGCTGCAACAAGAACACACGAGAATCAGGCAAGTACTGCCACATCGTCTGCTAAACGGATTAGAACAAAATCTAGTTCTAATGAGTACGGAAAAGGCAAGTCACCAGCAGCAAAAAAACAGAGGGCTGTGGAAGCGGTGGTTATTTCGAAAGCAGCAGAAGTTGTAGCCGACAAGGAAGCATGGACAAAGGTGGTAAGAAAGCAAAGCAGGCAGATGCATAAGGTAATTAAACCAGGGGCAGATGCAATTATTATTGCCACAAAGGGAGAAAATACGTCGTATGCAAACATTCTTCGGGCGGTGAAAACTAGTACGAAACTAAAGGCGCTGGGAAAAGAGGTACGGACGATACGACGGACGCAGAAAGGAGAGTTACTCCTAGAGCTGAACCGTATGAAGGAGGTAACCACAGTCGTACAAAACAGCCATTGAGGGAGTCCTGAAAGATGCAGCGAGAGTGCAAGTGAGAACTCACATGATCACAGTAAACTGCAAAGGTCTGGTCACAGAAATCAGCACTAAAGAGGAGCTGCTGGACGCATTAGAAAAACAGGCGAGAATTCGTAGACCAGATGAATCCGCAATAAGGAGTATTAGGAACACATACGGTGGGACACAGACTGCTTATATAACGTTACCAGCCGAGGACGCTAATAAGGTAATGAAATTGAAGCACCTACGAGTCGGATGGGTTAGCTGCCGAGTGGCGGAGTCCATATCTCCAACTAGATGCTTCAGGTGCTGGGGATTTGGTCATGTTGCAGCATCTTGCAAGCAGGCGGATCGAACGGGAATGTGCAGAAGGTGTGGCGAAATTGGCCACATTGCAGCCTCATGCAAAAATCCAGCAATGTGTGTACTTTGTAAAGGAGCACACGCTGCAGGTAGTGCAAGGTGCCCACAGTACCAGGAGGCAGTAAATAAGAAACGGGCATGAGAATTATTCAGCTCAACCTCAATCATTGTGCGGCCGCTCAAGACCTCTTGCGGTAAACCATGCAGGCGCACTGCGTAGATATTGCGCTACTATCAGAGCCACACGAAAGCATCGACGAATATTCCTGGAATTCTGATGTCTCAAACAAGTCGGCGATATGGACAATGGGCAATCCAACTCCGCACAGTAAAATGACGGGAGCAGAACGTGGTTTCAACTGGGTCAAAGCGAGAGGCATCTATCTTTTTAGTTGCTACGCTCCACCCAGTATGAACGTGGAGGAGTACGAAAGAATGTTGGCAGCACGAGTAGCAGAAGCTGGTGTTTTTAACGCGTGGTTTACTACTTGGGGGAGCACGCGCACCAACAGACGTGGCACAGCGCTGCTGGAGAGCATGGCTCTGCTTGATCTCGAGCTGCTCAATGTGCCTGGCCAATGCACCTTCGAAAATGGAAGAAACAGCTTCATCGTGGACCTAACCTTCGCCCAGAATGACATAGCTCGCGACAGCGCGGACCCTGATGCCTGGGGAAATGGTTATAAAACAGTTATGAGGAAGCTCAAAGGCCCAAGAGAACCACAGCCCACAAGCCCGACACTCATGCGAGAGGTGGTATCCACTCTATTCCCTCGGCAAGAAGAAGCCACACTTTACCAGGTACAGCAATTGCACATGGATGATATCCCTGAAGTTACCACACAGGAAGTGCTTCCCATCACGCAACGCATCGCAGATAACAAAGCACCGGATTTGGATGGCTTTCCAAACATCGCAGTGAAAGCAGCGACTAAGGCGACGCCGAAGCTTTTCGCTAAACTCTACGACGCATGTCTCAAGGAAGGCGTTTTCCCAAAATCCTAGAAACAACAGAGGCTGGTGCTGCTACTTAAACCATAGAAGCAGCCGGATCAACTATCGTCGTACCGTCCTTTGCTGGATACGCTGGGCAAAGTATTGGAGCGCATCGTATGCGATCGACTACAGGAGCGTCTGGAGAAACCAGAAGGGCTGTCCCCAAACCAGTATGGCTTTAGGAAACCGCGATCAACGCTGGACGCTATTCAAACCGTCATGAGTATTGCTCGTCAAGCCACTAGCGGCAGACAATGGAGGTTCGGGCTAAAGTGCCACTCTGCGGCTTCGCCCATTGTCTTTAGATGTTTCCCCTCCTCAGCAAAAAAAAAAAAAAAAAAGAGGGAGATAGAGAGAGAGCTAGGGAGAGAGTTAGAGAGAGAGATAGAGAGAGAGATAGAGATAGAGATAAAGAGAGATAAAGAGAGATAGAGAGAGATAGAGAGAGATAGAGAGAGATAGAGAGAGATAGAGAGAGAGAGATAGAGAGAGATAGAGAGAGATAGAGAGATATAGAGAGAGATAGAGAGAGATAGAGAGATATAGAGAGATATAGAGAGAGAGATAGAGAGAGAGATAGAGAGAGATAGAGAGAGAGATAGAGAGAGATAGAGAGAGAGATAGAGAGAGATAGAGAGAGAGATAGAGAGAGATAGAGAGAGATAGAGAGAGATAGAGAGAGATAGAGAGAGATAGAGAGAGATAGAGAGAGATAGAGAGAGATAGAGAGAGATAGAGAGAGATAGAGAGAGATAGAGAGATAGAGAGAGATAGAGAGAGATAGAGAGAGATAGAGAGAGATAGAGAGAGATAGAGAGAGATAGAGAGAGATAGAGATAGATAGAGAGAGAGATAGAGAGAGATACAGAGAGAGATTTTGAAAGAGAGAGAGATAGAGAGAGATGGAGAGAGATAGACAGAGATAGACAGAGATAGAAGAGATAGAGAGAGAGATAGAGAGATAGAGAGATATAGAGAGCGACATAGAGAGAGAGGTAGAGAGAGAGATAGAGATAGAGAGAGATGGAGAGAGAGATGGAGAGAGAGATGGAGAGAGAGATGGAGAGAGATGGAGAGAGATGGAGAGAGAGATGGAGAGAGAGATGGGAGAGAGATGGAGAGAGAGATAGAGAGAGAGATAGAGAGAGAGATAGAGAGAGAGATAGAGAGAGATAGAGAGAGATAGCGAGAGAGAGAGCTAGAGAGAGATAGAGAGAGATAGAGAGAGAAATAGAGAGAGAGATAGAGAGAGATAGAGAGAGATAGAGAAAGAGATATAGAGAGATAGAGAGAGATAGAGAGAGATAGAGAGAGATAGAGAGAGATATAGAGAGAGATAGAGAGAGATAGAGAGAGATAGAGAGAGATAGAGAGAGACAGAGAGATAGAGAGAGATAGAGAGAGATAGAGAGAGATAGAGAGATAGAGAGATAGAGAGAGAGGGATAGAGAGAGATAGAGAGAGATAGAGAGAGATACAGAGAGATACAGAGAGATAGAGAGAGAGATAGAGATTGAGAGAGAAATAGAGGGAGAGATTGAGAGATATAGAGAGACAGGGAGAGATTGATAGATAGATAGAGAGATAGAGAGATAGAGAGATAGAGAGATAGAGTGAGATAGAGAGAGATAGAGATAGATACAGATAGAGATAGAGAGATAGAGAGATAGAGAGAGATAGAGAGAGATAGAGAGAGATAGAGAGAGATAGAGAGAGATAGAGAGAGATAGAGAGAGATAGAGAGAGATAGAGAGAGATAGAGAGAGATAGAGAGAGATAGAGAGAGATAGAGAGAGATAGAGAGAGATAGAGAGAGATAGAGAGAGATAGAGAGAGATAGAGAGAGATAGAGAGAGATAGAGAGAGATAGAGAGAGATAGAGAGAGATAGAGAGAGTTAGAGAGAGATAGAGAGAGATAGAGAGAGATAGAGAGAGATAGAGAGAGAGATAGAGAGAAATAGAGAGAGATAGAGAGAGATAGAGAGAGATAGAGAGAGAGATAGAGATATAGAGAGAGATAGAGAGAGATAGAGAGAGATAGAGAGAGATAGAGAGAGATAGAGAGATAGAGAGAGATAGAAAGAGATAGAGAGAGATAGAGAGGGTCAGGGGGGATAACCTTAAGGCAAAGCTCCTGACAGCCACTCCCCAGGGAGTGGCCAGGACGATCCTTACAGATAATTCCCTCAAGAAGACTCACTGCCTTCAAGTGGCGACCCTGGGCCAGCACCCGCTGGACACTAGCTAAAGTGAGTAACGAACCAGTCAGCGATGACCCCGATGGGGCGGTTGGCTGGGTAACGTGGGACACAGATCTACGAGGAACTGACGTGGGACATCGTGGGACGCCGCGGCACCAACGTGGGACACCGACGGATCGTCGTGGTGACACGAAAAACCCAAGAGTGGCAGACCCATGACGGGCCTCATATCTTGGTCAGCGGTACCCTACGACGTGAGGACTGCTGCGAATTTTTTGGTGGATGGCAAGTACGGCCTCTTAAGGCCGAGACCGGTAAGGCCTTAATTACGATACGATATACCGGGAAATGTGAGGACTTTGATGCAGCGGGCTGACGATAGTGGTATGCTGCCACTTCAGTTTGCAAGGGTGAAACGTTGCAGAAATGGCTGGCAGCTTAATGCCACTGTCGCCCCCGTCCCGTTAAAACCATGGCATGTCTCGGGGAGTGCTCTATGTCTCGTCACCATTAAGTTGGCAGTGCAGGTTCGGGTGTCACATTCCCGATTAACGCTGGTCTGGCACTGACCGGAAGTACTCATGAGGTCTTACGTCAACCCTTGCATGGCCTCCCTGCTGCGGCATAGATAACCATGGGACCAAGAAAGACACTGCACAACGATCATAGATAGCGGCCACGAGCTGGGCCCAAATTAAAAAAATGTACAACCTACAAACACAACAGGGAAAGAAAAATGATGCGGAGAAGGATCCATTCAGTAAAAGATCCTCTCTTCCAAGGAGTCCGGAATGGAAGAAGGATGTGGTGCGGAGAAACTCACGCAGACCTCAATGAGCTCCGACCTACATCGGCTACGAAAACCGATGCAATGGCGCTTCATCCCCCAGACGGATTCGTTGCTAAAGGCAAGATGGCGGTGTTGGAGTGGCACGTCGAGGCTTTAATTGCCTTCGTGGGGCCACGGCATAAAGACCATGCGGATATCAAGCGGAAGACGGCCAAAATCCGGGACATTTGCCTCCAGATCGATCAGGAGCAGGACGCGGTGATGATTGAAAATCCATCACAATCGGGGCGAATCGATAATCGGACCCAGACTGACAACAAAGATGTTCAGGCGGGTAGTCACCTGGTGGACAAGAAGGTCCAAGTTGGTGCGTCACCACGGGAAACTCCTGCCCTGGTGAAGAGCTTCGGGGCCACGGTGGCAACGCCGAAGCGGCCCCGCGAGATGGGGGAGGCTGAACCGGCGAATCCTAACAGCCTGGTGGTAACCAAAAAGCGGAAAAGAGAGGAGCGGAAGGCGACGACCGAAACAGCGGTAGCCCGGCCGAAGCCAAAGTCCAAGGCGATTAAACCCAAAGCTGACAAACCAGAGGTGGCAAAAGCGGGGTGGATCACGGGCGGTACTCGCGGCCGTGCCAAGCCTAAGGACCTAAAGCCCAGGCAAGTGCGCCCAGATGCTATAATGACAAAGGAAGCTGGGATGGCGAGTTATGCGGAAATCCTCCGGAAGCTCAAGACGGATTCGCAGCTCTCTAAACTGGGAGAGAGCGTGCGGCGAATTTGCAAAACGGCAAAAGGTGAATTGCTGCTGGAGCTGAGCACAGCGGCAGATCCGAAGACCCTGCAGTACAGCAAGGCAGTGGTGAGTGTCCTGGGATCCAGTGCGGAGGTGCGTAAACTCACGCATTAGACACTGGTGGAGGTAAAGGATCTAGATGAGGTTACCATGGTTGAAGATGTTGATGAGGCGCTATGTAAACAGCTGAATGTCTCAGAGAGACCTCCAATGGGTGCAGTCAGGTCCCTCCGCAAAGCATGTGGGGGAACGCAGACGGCGACCATCAGCTTACCGCCCCAGGTAGCCGCAACCCTTGTAAAAATCGGCAGGCTTAGATTTGGATGGACTTATTGCCGTGTGCGTGAGAAGGTGACACCAGTGCGCTGCTACAAGTGTATGTCGTTTGGTCACACCTCACAGAAATGCACTAGCAAAGAGGACTGGCGCCACAAGTGCTACAGATGTGGTGGAGAAGGACACAGCGCACGTGAGTGCGACAGGACGCCTGCATGCGCACTCTGCACAGCCAAGGGTCGTAAGGACGTGGAGCATCCGACAGGATGCAGCTCATGCCCGTCCCACAAATAAGCCGCGGGAAAATCAAGACGTAGGAGATGAGGTTGCTCCAGCTCAATCTCAACCACTGCGAGGCTGCACAGGATCTCTTGGAGCAGACAGTAAGGGAACAAAAGGCTGATGTTGCGGTGCTTAGCGAGCCATACCGGCGCAAGCACCAATGAGTTTGGGCAGAGGACAATACTGGCGGAGCCGCACTATGGGTGTGTGGAGCCAGGGCCTCACAACTGAGCAACAAACATAGTAGCGACGGCTACGTCAGAGCCACCATTGGAGGGACCACGGTCTACAATTGCTGCCTTCCACCAAGCCTCACTACGAATGAGTTCGAGTCAGTGATGGACAGACTTACCCTGGATGCGCGAGGCAAGCACCCCGTAGTGATTGCTGGCGACTTCAACGCATGGGCAAATGAAAGGGGCTGCGCCGAACAATGCCAAAAGGTCATATCCTCATGGACGCGTTCACGGTACTTGACATAGTTCTCATGAACATGGGAGAGGCGACATTCGCTAGAGGAGGAGCCAACTCCGTGATCGACCTTACGTTCCTGAGCAGCAGACTGGTGAGAGGAGCTAAGTAGATTCTGAGTCCCATATATACTCACACCGATCACAATGCCATTAGGATCGATCTAAAGTTACCGGGGAGAAGGCCAAAGATAGGTCCAAGATTAAGAGGCTGGAGGGCGGATACACTCGATGACGGCGCCCTTAAAGTCATATTGGAGGACATGAAGTTGGAAGGTCGTGGGGACGAAATGGCAAGTCAGCTAGCAAACCAGCTAGAGAGTGCATGCGACGCGGCGATGCCCAGAAGGGCCTATGGCGAATGTCATAAATCCGTCTACTGGTGGACAGATGAGATCTCTGGCTTTCGTAAGGAATGTCATGCCGCAAGAGGAAGACACCAGCGGGCAATTAGCAAGCCAGAGTATCTGCAGCTACGCCAGGTATACAAGGAGGCCAAGAGGAGGCTGAAAAAGGCCATAAAGTCAAGCAAGCGCAGGAGTTTCACGAACTATGTGCACAGGTTGAAGGAAACCCATGTGGCACAGCATATAAGCTTGTGATGAAAAAGCTTCCTTGCCATAGGCAACCAGCCCCAAGCTGCCCCGACTTGCTCAGACGTATTGTGGGAGAGCTCTTCCCAGCACAGGACTACGTGCCTGGCCAACTCCCCCTCGAGTTGCACGAAGAATTACCCAGTGTGACCACTGACGAGGTGATGAGGGCGGTTGGAGGATTTGGGTCCCGAAGGCACCTGACCCAGATGGAATACCCAACCGCGTGCTCAAAACAGCAGCTGCGCTACACCCAGAGGCACTGAGGTCTCTTTACGAGGCCTGTTTTAGACAAGGTGTCTTCCCAAAACGGTGGAAAAGGCAGCGGCTGGTCCTGTTGCCAAAATGTGATAAGACAACGGAAGACCCATCATCCTATCGTCCCCTGTGCATGCTAGACACGGCAGGGAAGGTCCTGGAGCAGATTATTTGCAACCGGATTGAAGAGGCTCCTGTGGAGGTTGGAGGACTGGCGCGACGCCAATATGGATTCCGGAAAACAAGATCGACAGTGGACGCCATTGACGACGTCGTCCAAATGGCGAAGGGGGCGATACAAGGACGAAGATGGAAGGGGGGCTCCAAGAGGTATTGCCTTGTTGTCACCCTTGATATCAAGAATGCTTTTAACTCGGCGAGCTGGGCGCGCATAGCGAATTCGCTGGTAGAGTTTGGAGTGCCCGTCTACCTAAGACGGATGTTTGCCGGCTACTTTAACGACAGGATGCGGCTATACGCATCCGACGAGGTATGGAAACGCATAAGGTCATCGGAGGGGTTCCCCAGAGGTCTGCACTGGGTCCAATACTCTGGAATGTTATGTACGATGGCATTCTCCGCATACAGGCGCTCCATGATGTAAAAATCATCGGATATGGGGACGAGATAGCGTTAGTGATCGCGGCGAAACATCTGGAACAGGTAGTAGCGGAGGCAAATCGCACAGTGGCTATTGTCGGGAGATGGCTGGTGAATGCAGGAATTAGACTGGCGGAGCAGAAAACGGAGGCCATCCTAATTTCGAGTCTAAAGATACAGGAGGTCGTGGAGATAAGAGTTGGAAACTGCACCATTACCACGATCTCACACTTGAAGTACCTAGGCGTCTGGATAGACCCCAGATTAATATTTAAGGAGCACTTGAGGCGTGTAGGCGAAAAGGCAGCTCGGACCTGCTGTTCGCTTTGCCGGATAATGCTGAACCTTGGAGGACCGCGGCAGCGGAAGAGACAGCTCATATCAAGAGTTGTGAAATCCGTAATCCTGTATGGGGCGCCCATATGGGCTGATAAGGCAAATGTCATGGCATACGTTCGCACCATAGAGGGAGCCTTCGAACGATCAGTGCACTTCGAACGATCTGTGCCCATCGCACTGTGTCCACAGACGCCGCGCTGGTGATTGCTGGTATGATCCCTGTGGACCTGCTGGCCAAGGAGTCGTGGAGACTATACTACGGCAGAAGTACGCGCGAGTTCAGTGCGCAAGATCGCGTAGAAGCCACCAGGCACCGCACCAGACGGGAGTGGCAAGCCCGATGGGATGCGTCTGAGAAGGACCGTTTGACGTGGAGACTGATTCCTGACTTCCAACGTTGGATGATTAGGTCGCATGGCGACGTGAACTACCACGTCACACAAATGCTGACCGGGCACGGAGGTTTCCGCGCATATCAGCACAGATTCCGGCTGGATGAATCCCCCTGTTTTGGAAACTGTGGAGGCACGGAGCCAGAGGACGCGGAGAATGTCCTTTTCGCATGCCCGCGGTACAGCGGTACCAGAGCGGTGCTTCAGAGAGTTTGCGGAGAGCCCGTGACCCCTGACAATATCGTGCACCATATGCTCGAGAAATGGGAAGTGGTCTGTGACGCTTCGGCAGAAATAAAGCGAGACCTCCGCCACTTGGAGTGGCGACGACATTCAGAGAATCCATAGGAGGGGTCCTTTGACCATTCCCCTCCCCGAATGAAGTATTGCTTAGCGGTTATGTACCGTAGGGGAGGCGTCCATGGGGGTCGTTTTAGTGGGTAAGAGCCCCACACTACTGGCGCGTCGTCCAGTGTCTGGTTGCAGATTTCCACCTCCAATACACAAAAAAAAAAAAAAAAGACACGGAGAGAGATATAGAGAGACACAGAGAGAGATAGAGAGACACAGAGAGAGATAGAGAGACACAGAGATAGAGAGAGAGAGATAGAGAGAGATAGAGAGAGATAGAGAGAAATACAGAGAAATAGAGAGACAGAGAAAGATAGAGAAAGATAGAGAGAGATAGCGAGAGATAGAAAGAAATAGAGAGACAGAAAGAGATAAAGAGAGATAGACAAGAGAAACAAAAAGATAGACAGATGGAGAGATATAGAGAGAGATAGAGAGAGATAGAGATAGGGGTAGTCAGAGATAGAGAGAGGGGTAGACAGAGATAGAGAGAGGGTTAGACAGAGATGGAGAGAGGGGTAGACAGAGATGGAGAGAGATAGATATTGAGAGATATTGAGATATATTGAGATATATTGAGATATATTGAGATATATTGCGATATATTGCGATATATTGAGATATATTGAGATATATTGAGATATATTGAGAGATAGAGAGAGCTAGAGAGAGATAGAGAGGGATATAGAGAGATAGAGAGAGATAGAGAGGGATATAGAGAGATAGAGAGAGATAGAGAGTTAGAGAGATACAGAGAGATAGAGAGAGATGGAGAGAGTTAAAGAGAGATACAGAGAGATAGAGAGAGATAGAGAGAGATAAAGAGAGATAGAGGGAGATAGAGAGATAGAGAGATATAGAGAGAGATGGAGAGAAATATAGAGATAGAGAGATACAGAGATAGAGACATAGAGAGATAGAGAGATAAATGAATAGTAACAATAACAATACCAACAAAACAAACAAAGAGGGGTCAGGGGGGAACCAGTCAGGCAAAGCATCTAATTGCCCCTCACTGGGAGGGGCTAGGGCGATCCTGGTGTGGGACACCCTCAAGAAGACTCACTGCCTCCACGTGGCGGCTCCGGGCAATGGCACACCAGCACCCGCTGATGGCCAGCTGAAGTGAGCAACGCACCCAGAGATAGCGATGACCCCCTAATGGGGCGGCTGGCTGGGCAACGGGGGATAGCGAGGGATCAACGATGGAACAGCGAGGGACCATCGTGGGACCACAAAGGGACATCGTGGGATCTGTTGTACCTCAAATCAAGGCCGAGACCGGTAAGGCCTTGATTATGGCATACCGGAAACATAGGAAATAAGCTGATGCTTGTGGGCTGACGATTGCGGTATGCTGCCACCTCAGTAAGTAAGAGTGAAATCTTACAGAAATGGCTGGTAGCTTAATGCCGCAATCGCCCCCGTCCCGTTAAAACCATGGCAGGTCTCAGGAAACGCTCGATGCTCGTCACCATTAAATTGGCAGTGCAGGCTCGGATGTAACATTCCCGACTAGCGCTGGTCTGGCTCTGAACATAAGCGCCCATAAGGACTTGTGTCAACCCTCGCATGGCCTCCCTGCTGCGGCAAAGATAACCATGGGACCATTAAGGCGACTGCACTACGAGCAAAGATAACGGTCCTGAGCGGGGACCCAATCAATAAATGAATAGTAACAATAACAATACCAACAAAACAAACAAAGACGACGGTGCGATGACGGACCCCTTCGGCAGGAGGTCTACTATCCAGAGGACTGTGGTGCGGAGAAACACACTGGCAGACACCAGTGAGCTTCAGCGAGTGATGGGCATGAGGGCCGATCCGACGGCAATGGCGGTCATCCCTCCCGATGAGGTCATTGCCAAAGGCAAAATGGCGGTGCTGGAGTGGCACATTGAAGCACTCATAGCTTTCCTTGTGCCAAGGCACAATGTACATGCCGACATCAAGCGGAAGGCATCCAAAATCCGGGATGTCTGCTGGCAGGTCGTCGAGGAGCAGGACGCAGGTACGGCTGCGAGAGTGCCACAGCTGGTGCAAGCCGACAGGGCAGTCCAGACTGAAGGGCGGACGGAGAAGGTGGACAAGGAGGTGCAGGTTGGCGGCCCTCCTGTGGACAACCAAGGCAAAGCCGGTGCGTCTTCGCGGACAGCCCCTGCCCAGGCGAAGAACTACGCGGCCGCAGTCGCAACGCCAAAGCGCCCCCGTGAGAAGGGGGATCCGGAGCAAGTAAGTCCGACTAGCCGAGCGGTAGCTAAGAGGAGGAGGGGGGATGCCCCGACACTGGCGGCCGAGAAAACGGTAACCCGGCCAAATCCTAAGACCCATAAGCCTATGGCTGGAAAGGCGGAGGGTGCAAAAGTTGGGTGGACCACAGTTCGTTCCAGACCCCAAGCGAAGCGGAAGGGCCGGAAGCCTAAGCCAGCGCGCCCCGATGCCATCGTCATCAGGGAAACTGGCACGGTGAGCTACGCGGACATCCTCCGCAAGATCAAGAGGGACATGCAGCTGTCAGAGCTGCGAGAGAGCGTCCGCAGGATCCGAAAGACGGCCAAGGGTGAACTGCTTCTGGAGTTGAGCGTGGCGGCAGATCCAAAGACACCCCAGTATCATGAGGCGGTGGCGACTGTCCTGGGAACCAGTGTGGAGGTGCGTAAGCTCACGCAGGAAACCCTAGTGGAGGTGAAAGACCTGGACGAAGTCACCACGGTGGAAGATGTCCACGAGGCGCTGTGTACTGCCAATCTCTCGGAGAGACCTCCCGTGGATGCAATCAGGTATCTCAGGAAAGCGTACGGTGGAACACAGACAGCGGTCATCAGTCTGTCGCCCCAGGCAGCCGCAGCCCTTCTGAAAGCTGGCAGGCTGAGAGTCGGATGGACCTCATGCCGGGTGCGCGAAAAGGTGACTCCCCTGCGTTGTTACAAATGTATGGAGTTCGGCCACACCGCGCAGAAATGCGGTAGCAAGGATGATTGGCGCCACAAGTGCTACAGATGCGGCACAGAGGGCCATAACGCACGGGAGTGCGACAAGGCCCCCACCTGTGCCCTCTGTAAGGCCAGCGGCCGCAAGGATGTGGAGCATCCGACAGGATGCAGCTCATGCCCATCCTACAAGCGAGCCGCGGAGAAGAGGTCCAGGCGCAGGAGATGAGGTTGTTCCAACTCAATCTCAACCACTGCGAGGCTGTACAGGATCTCCTGGAGCAGGCCGTTAGGGAACAGATGGTCGATGTTGCAGTGCTTAGCGAGCCGTATAGGCGCAAATACCAAGGAGTATGGGCCGAAGACACCACTGCCTATACAACTAAGCAACATAGAGAGAAGCGATTGCTACGTCAGAGCGACCATTGGAGGGACCACGGTGTACAGTTGCTACATGCCGCCGAGCCTAACTGCGGACGAGTTCGAGTCAGTGGTAGACAGACTTGCTCTGGACGCGCAATGCAGGAACCCCGTAGTGATTGCCGGCGACTTCAATGCATGTACAACTGAATGGGGTTGCGCCCGAACCACACCGAGAGGTCATATCCTCATGGACGCGTTTGCGGCTCTTGACGTAGTCGTCATGAACGCGGGAGAGGCGACTTTTGTGAGAGGAGAAGCCACATTTGTGATCGACCTTAAGTTCCTCAGCAGCGGTTTAGTCAGAGGAGCCAGGTGGATTATGAGGTCCGCGTACACCCACCGCGACTACAATGCCATTTGCTTTGACTTGGAAAGGAACAAACAACGGCGGAGGACAGGCCCGTGGCCGAAAGGCTGGAGAGCGGACGCCCTCGACGACGTCGCACTCGAAGTCATGTTGGAGGACTTTGAGCTGCAAGGCAGTGCGGCGGAAATGGCGAACCAGCTAACGAGCCAGCTAGAGAGCGCCTGCGATGCGGCGATGCCCAGGCGGGCCTATGGTGGAAACTATAAATCCGTTTATTGGTGGACGGACGAGATCGCCGGCCTACGCAAGGGATGCCACGCAGCAAGGCGAAGGCACCAGCGTGCAATAGGCAACCCAGACTGCCTGCAACTGCGCCAGTTGTACAAAGAGGCTGAAAGAAGGCTGAAGACGGCCATAAAGGTGAGCACGCGTAGGAGTTTCACCGAGCTATGTGCACAGGTTGAAGACAACCCCTGGGGCACGCCATATAGGCTTGTGATGAAAAAGCTCCCCTGCCACAGGCAGCCAGCCCCAAGCTGCCCAAACTTGCTCAAACGCATTGTGGGAGAACTCTTCCCAGTGCAAAATTATGTGCCTGATCAGATCTCTCCCGAGCTGGGCGAAGAAGTACCCAGTGTAATGACAGAGGAGGTGTTGCGGGCGGTTGGAAAATTTGGGGACCAGAAGGCACCTGGCCCAGATGGAATTCCCAACCGAGTGCTGAAAACCGCAGCTGCACTACACCCAGAAACACTGAGGTCACTTTACGACGCCTGTCTTAGGGAAGGAGTCTTCCCGAAACGGTGGAAAAGGCAGCGGTTGGTATTGATACCTAAAGCCGATAAGCCAGCAGAGGACCCATCGGCCTACGGTCCCCTGTGCATGTTGGACACAGCAGGGAAGGTCCTGGAGCGGATTATATGCGACCGGATCGACGAGGCGATAGTGGATGCTGGAGGACTGGCGAGGCGCCAATATGGCTTCCGAAAGGCCAGATCCACCATGGACGCCATTGACGAACTCGTCCAAACGGCGAAGGAGGCGATTCAGGGCCAGAGATGGAAGGGGGGTGCCAAGAGGTATTGCCTCGTGGTCACCCTCGACGTCAAGAACGCTTTTAACTCGGCCAGCTGGGCGCGCATAGCAGAAGCGCTGGCAGAGTTCAAAGTTCCCATCTATCTAAGGCGAATCATCACTAGTTATTTTAGCGACAGGATGCTATTATACGAGTCCGATAGAGGTGTAGAAACGTACAAGATCACCGGAGGAGTTCCCCAGGGGTCTGTACTGGGACCACTTCTCTGGAACGTTATGTACGATGGCATTCTCCGCATACGGGTGCCCGATTACGTTAAAATAATCAGATATGCGGACGACAGAGCGCTAGTGATCACGGCGAAACACCTGGAGGAGGTAATAGCAGAGGCCAATCACACAGTGGCCACTGTTGGAAGATGGCTGGCGGATGTTGGACTGAAGCTGGCAGAACACAAAACGGAGGCTATCCTTGTGTCAGGTCGAAAGGTACAAGAGGTGGTGGAGATAAGGGTTGGTGACTGCACCATTACCACGACCCCACATCTCAAATACCTAGGCGTCTGGATTGACGCAAGACTGACGTTCAAGGAGCACTTTCGGCGATTAGGTGAGAAGGCAGCGCGGACCTGATCCCAGCTCTGCCGGATAATGCCAAACCTCGGAGGGCCACGGCACTGGAACAGACGCCTCATCTTAGGGGTCGTCAAATACATAATCATGTATGGAGCGCCCATATGGGCTGAGAAGTCGAGCGTAAAGGCGTACGTTCGCACCATAGAGGCGGCGTATAGGAGATGTGCGCTCCGCACGATCTCAGCACACCGTACTGTGTCTGCAGACGCCGCGCTGGTGATAGCCGGTATGATCCCGCTGGACCTGCTGGCCAAGGAGGCGTGGAGCCTATACTACGGCGAAAGTACGCACGAGCTGAGTGCGGAAGATCGCGTAGCAGGCATTAGGCAAAGCACCATACAGGAGTGGCAAGCCCGATGGGATGCATCCGAAAAGGGCCGTTGGACGAGGAGGTTGATCCCTGATCTCCAACGCTGGATGGATAGGTCGCATGGCGAGGTGAACTATCACGTCACACAACTGCTGACCGGCCACGGAGGTTTCCGGGCGTACCTACACAGATTCCGGCTGGAGGAATCCCCCTGCTGCAACAATTGTGGAGGCACGGAGCCCGAGGACGTGGAACATGTCCTTTTTTCATGTCCACGATACAGCGGTGCCAGAGCGGTACTGCAAAGAGTCCGCGGAGAACCTTTGACACCAGACAACCTCGTGCACTATATGCTCGAGTGCCCGGAGAAATGGGACGTGGTGTGTGACACCTCGGCCGCAATTATGCGAGACCTCCGCCACTTGGAGTGGCGGCGACGTTCAGGGAATCAATAGGAGGGGTCCGTTGACCAACCCACTCCCAGACGAAGTATTGCTTAATTGCTATGTACCGTCTGGGAGGCGTCTGAGGAGGTGGTTTTAGTGGGTAAGAGCCCCACACTACTGGTGCGAGAGCGCCCAGTGTCTGTTTGCAGATTTCCACCTCCGAACCAATCAAAAAAAAAAAAAAAAGAGAGATAGAGAGATAGAGAGATAGAGAGATAGAGAATTAGTGAGAGAGAGGGAAGGAGAGATAGACACCGAGAGCAAAGAACAAATAAAACAGACAGTTGATATTAATGTACATATTTGTGCGAGTTCTGCTAGTGTGAGAATGTTTTAAAATTGATGTATGTAGTGGTAAAAATACAGTGATCCCCATTTAATTCTAACCATCGTCATTCCTCAATTCACTTAACTTCTCATAATAACTGAAAACATACAATTTTTTTGATAATTTCTCATTGTCAATGAACTCCCAAGTCGAAATAATGTAGTTGCGTTTAAGTAAAAGAATGATTTCGACAAAAGAAATTATTTATTTTCATTATTATAAAAGAAAAAAACACTACCTCTGTTTAATTAAAAGCATAAAGCTCTTAACTTAATTCGTTTAGTTGCATTTTTGACCTATTTTGAATATTTTTCTGAGATTATTGAAACTGTTATTTGTGGGAATACTGTAAAAAGGTTTAATTCCTTATGACCGGCAATTTCTTAATCTTCGTTTACCTATGCTCCTAATTCTTCTAAGTTTGGTGTCCCCTGTGCTCTTTCATTCGTTCATGGCCATAGTTAAATATGCACGCAAAGGGGTCTTACTGGGGCACTCGGACCCCATTTTAATACAAATAAATTAAAATTAATTATTTTAGTTCTTGGTAATATAATTTTACGCCAAAAAACCAAACAATTATGGTTATTCCACTTATGATTACTATGGTGCGTTTGCAGTGAACAGAAGTGAAAATGGTAAGGAATTGGATCAGATTTTATATTAAGATCAGTTATAATTTATTAAATGATCTTGTTATTATTTGATTTTTCAACTCCAAATTAATTATTATAATTTTTTTGGATTTCTTATCACCTTTTTTTTAGAAGTTTCGCATTTCGTTTTAAAATACAAATGAAGTGACCCCCTAAAAGTTTCATTTAAACGTAGCCCTGATTTCTTCTGATTTTTTTCTCCGAATATTCGTTATTTTAGACAACATCCCAGCAGTGAAATCAACTAGTTAAAATACTAGTAAAACTCATATAAGTATGCAAAATTCATATATATGTATGTACATAATATAATAATGTTTAGTCAACATGTAAAATAATTTTTGTGCATAAATGAGGAGTGTATTAATTCAGCATGTTAATTCGTGGTGCCGCAATTCCACTTTTCTTTGCGGACACTTTGCGGATATTTTAAAACACGCGTTAACTTGAAGATTTATGTCTAAAATGAGGAATTACAAAAAACGATTATAAAAAGAACTGTTTTTCTTCAAATTCCAATGTTTGTCTTTACTTCCTTTTTTATTAAATTGACAAGAAAGGAAAAATTTACTATACACGGCAATGAAGTGCCGCAGAGGTCAGCAACTGGTTAATTAATACATAAGTTTTGAACTAAATTTAGTAATGTTTACAACAAACACAATAAATTCACTTACACTACACGTGTGAGCAAAAAAAATCGTTGAAACGGTAAATAAATAACGCGAGAATTGAATGTCATTTCTTATTCTTCTTTGCCGAGCGAATCGGGAAAAATTTATAATTATTACAAAATTTTTCTCGTCAAGCTTTATTGTACACGACTAAGAAAGTTCGTCTTGAAAATATCCTTCGACAATCAAAATGCCAATAAATATATGTATGTAAAAAGATGCAAAAAATAACATTGCTTAATAATTTATTTTTATCAAATGTTTCACAGAGTTTATGCGTTTCTTTTATATTCATCGTTATTACCATCTAAAATGTTTATGAGAAAGCGGTATAGTCGAGAGAGAACTTTCTACAGCTAACATCAGTAGCGAACAGCACCTTTGGGTAAGCTTTTACAATATGCATTTTACGCACATTTTCTGTATTTATCAAGGATTTGTCTAAACTCAAACCAAAACTTCCAGCAACGCAGGTTCTGGTAATTTCGTTGTCTGATATAAATGCACTGTATTCTGAGAATTAATATTCCGATTGGTAAGCATGCTAGACTCGCACTCAGAGGGTCGCAGTTTCAAATCCTTTTCGGGCTGGGCCTTAAAAATGCAATCATAATTAATTTTGGTGAAAGATATAATAATAATAATATTTTAGAAAATATTTTTTTTCTCATAATCCATTTATTGAATCTTTTAGATACTTAGAAACTAACAATAATTATTCAGAGCTTAATACTATAAAATTACACTTATCCTTACCAATGCTACAGGGGTTGTTTTTACAGGTGTTTTAATAATTTGTTATTTTATACCAAGATACAATATCTTTGCTTTTAGTCTCTTACAAAACATACCTCTTAAAATTGTTCTTGCTATTATTTATTGTTCTTGCTAGTTATTTAGAAGATATTTCAGTTTCATTGTATATTTTTCTCTGCATATTTTTATTTCCTCTACTATTGTGGGCATCCCCAAGTCTTTGCGGATGTTCGAATTTTTGACAAACCATGGAGGTACTGTTATTCTTCTTAATATTCTCTATATTAGAGAGTGATGCAGTGCCCCACAGTTGAATGCCATACACCTAGAACTGCTCTGTATATTAAAATTTTATTGTCCACCGAGACCTTTGAACATCTATTTAGAAGCAAATTTTTTTCTTTTTGTGAATTGTTGTGGTTAAGAGTTACAGAGGGGTTAGTCTCTTCTTAAGGTACATATAGTTTGGGTACTTCTATTTTCGTTAACCTTGACCCTCCATTTTGCTAGCCATATCTCCACCGATTTTATATCTTTTTGCAGGTTTTCTGACGATTTGAAAAGATAAACCGATTTCTAGTAAAACGTTGGAATGCTTACTACTATAGAAATATAGACTAACTTATTATGGGAAAACATTAATAAAATAAAAAATTATACTCAAATTAATAAGAATGCTTTTATTGCTTTACAAGAATTTTTTGGTGGCAGAGTTTTTCGCAGTAATAAGAAAACGAGTCAAGAAGTCTGAAGTCGGGTTAGACCGACTTCGAAATACCCTTTACTTTTCCTTATGCGTGCGAGTTCAACAATTGGAATGTTTTCTTCATAAATCATCAATCGGTAGGGTACCTTGAACTGATTATATTAGTGGGAGACCTTTATCTGATCGACCGCATTTCTTGTATATGTCTTTGTAGGGTCAATATATGTATTAATATAAAATTTCGTCCAAAAATAGGTGGTAAGTTATAATAATATGTCAATAGTGTGCGTGGCTCTAAAAATAACTCGCACATTTTTCGTTTGATGTTTAATGTTAATACCCGCAACTTTTCTGAGAAATTTTGTTGATAAATGTTTAATAGGAACCTGGTACTGATTTCTGGTTAATTGTGGACGTGGCAGTAGCATCATGATCTGCATATTTTGCAAACACACTTTTATGGACCCCATGTACATTTCTGCCAATTTTTATTCCGATGGCATCAATACGAGTATAGGTAGGCTAATTTTAATTTTAGACCCGAAAGTTCCCTATATCAAAAGTGGGCGTGTCTTTTCTCTGATCAGCCCCATTTGTTGCTGATAGCTTTATAATGTCCACATGTTTCTTCATGTAAAATTTCGTCCGTAAATCTCTACCAGATCTTAAGTTATTAATATTTGTTAATAGTGGGCGTGGCAGTCAATATATAGAGCCCACTTTTTGCACAGTGTTTAGTAGGACCCACATCTCCCAATAATGTCACGATTCCGTCAATTGGACCGAAGTTATAGTCATTTTAAAAAAGGTGAAAAAAGTTCCTTATATGGGAGGTAGGCGTGGTATTTGTCCAAATGGCCCATATAGCAATCTGGTTCTGTATCTTTGTGCAGGCTACACTTTTGCAAAGTTTCATTAAGATAGCTTTAACGGTGTAGAAAAAAGTGGCCACAGACGGACATACGGACGGACAAAATAAAAATTGCTTAGAAAGTGAGTCTGATCATATCTGTATATATGTATATGTCCATACCTACCACGCCTCCTTCTCGAAATTGCAATCCCTCTCAAAAGCACAAAGTTAGTATGCCTTATTTACCTTTTTTAAAGGTAAAGGGTATAAAAAGGAAAGTTCATAAGGCTATCTTTTATTTTTGGAAACATTGATTGGAATATTTTAGGGTTGGTGTCGGTTTTTTAAAACGGCGAGAGAGGTGTCAAAAGAAGAGATTGTCCATGGTGGATATATATTGTTTATGGGACTTAGAGGGCAAGTTGTAAAGTCGAGTTGTTTGGAATATTGGATAATTCTGTTTATTGTTGGTATGAGGTTTTGTACACCGTGCTGATTTTTGATTATGTTGTGTAAAGGGCTATTATGAGATCTTAAAAGTGTTTTAGTGAGTTTTGTGGTTGTGTAAACTCGTTGGTCTTCGATTGTTGGCAGATTGGATTCGAAGAGCAAGTTGTTAATTGGTGTAGATTTGAAGGCGCCTAGGGCTGCGCTAACAGCTGCATTAAATGGTGTTTTAGTTTTATTTAATGTTGATTTAGGAGAAAATCCATAACTAATTTTGAGACGATAAGTGCGTTGACTGTACAGTTGCAATTTATTTTGTTAAGAGGTAAGCATTTTATTACGTTTAGTTTTGCTGTTAAGGATGAATTCAATTTTTCTAAATGTGTATGTTAGTGTTGTGGATTATGGTGGTACAATTGTGTTTACAGCAGATGTGGAGGTATTTGCATTTTGTGGATGAGAAAATAGCACTAGAGTAATCGCACCATTCTTCAATGTCTCGGAAAAGGTTGTTCAGATAAATGTTTTAGTTTTTGTTTTTGTTCTGTTTCATAAGTAAATAGAAATCATCGGCGTATGCGCAGGAGTTTATATCTCTGTGTAGTGATATGATTGTACAGAGTTTTTTATAAGCTATAAGAAATAGACTGACTGGTATTAGGGAACCTTGGGGGATTCCGTTTTGTAATGGTTGGATGTCTGATAGATATTTGCCTACTCTGGTGATAATTTTCTTTCTGGTCATGAAATTTATAGCATATTTGATTGTGTTTGGTCCAAGTTTCCAAGAATGCAATTGGTCTATTATAGTGTGGACACCAATTTGGTCGTAAGCCTTTTCGAGATCAAATGAGATTATGGATATGTGATTTTTAAGTGACAGGCAGTCTGCAGGCTGGTCCGCATACAGTAGAGTATCAGATACAGATTTGCCTTTTTCAAACCCCATTTGATGGCTATTAATTTTTTTGACCGAGACAAACCATCACAGCCCGTGGGCAATTATTTTGTCTAATAATTTAGAAAAACATGGAATGAGTGAAATAGGACTGTAGTTTTATTTGAGCCGGATTTAAAAATGGGTATAATTAAACTAGTTTTGTAAGATTGTGGGATATAATTTTTAAAGTTGTTGTTGTAATGATTTAGTAACCGGTGTTTCATTTCGTAAGGAAGGCAGTTTATCATTGAATGAGATATTCTGTCTAGTCCTGGAGTATGATCCTTTAGCTTAGATAGTGCGGACGCTAATTCTAAGTAGTTAATATCTTTTTCAGTTAAGTTGGCTCTGGGTAATGTGGTTGTGTTGTTTATTAACCGAAGTGTAGTTCTTTTACTGTTTTGGAAATTTGTAGAGAAACTATTATTGGAAGAGTCATCTGCCCAGAAATTACAGAATTCCATTTCCAAATTAGTTGGTTTTAAAATGAGGGTATGTAGGCAGATAGTATTGAAAATTGTTTTTGGGAATAAAGTTTGACTCCGATAGCATCGAAGTCGTTATTCAAAGATATTGCTTTGTGTTCAATAGAGTTATGGATGAGTATGGCACGAGTGGTATATTCAGGTCATTGTAAAAGTTAATGTTTTTAATGAACCAAGGTGCGTCAGTTATGCTTCTGAGAGTTTTGGATTGTGCTCTTTGTGTTAATTTTATATTAGAGTAGCTTGCGCCACCCCACAATTGGCTCCGTAAGTCCAAATTGGGTTTATAATAGCTTTGCGGAAGAGTATTTTGTATTCTAAATTTATTGTGCATAAGCCAATTGAGGCTATTAGCTTTTAGTATCATATGCTTTTTCTTGGCTACGATGTGGCGCTTCCAGGTCAATCGTCTGTCAAGATGAATTCCTAGATATTTCACTTCTTTTCCTTGCAGATCAGGAGCATTATTTAGTTTTATATCTGGACTTTCACCTTTTTTTAAAGTTAATGTGATCTGCGTACATTTTGATTAATTGGCCAGTCTGCCTACCAATTTTCTACGAATACCAGATGGTCTTCTAATATCACGAGATGAAATTAGGATTTGGGTGAATGCTAAGAATAGCAGTATCATCGGCGAAAGTTCTTGTCGTTAAATGTTTGTCGGTAGGCATATCTGAAGTATATATTAAGTACAGAACGGGAGCTAGCACGCTTCCTTGTGGTACGCCGGCTTTGATGTCATAGTTTTTAGAGTATGCATTACCCCTAAGATACAATTCCAGTATTTGGTGTGATTTTGCGGACAACAGTTTTTTAATTTTGAAGATAAGCCCTAAGTATAGCACACTTTATCAAACGCCTGCGCCACATCTAAAAAGATGACAGAACTGTATTGCTTTTTGTCAAGCTTATTTTTTATTTCGTTAACTATCCGATGAACTCACTCTACTGTGCTATGATATTCGCGGAAGCCAAATTGATGATGAGGAATAATGCGGTTTTCATTTAGATGCGGCATTAATTGACCAAGAAAAAGTGTCGAATAGTTTTGACATGATAGGCAGTAGGATAATCGATCTATAGGATGCCAATTGGGACAGATCTTTTCCTGGTTTTGAAATCATTGATACTACTGAAATTTTCCAGGTATTGGGGAAGTATCCTAGGCGAAGCAATTTATTAAATATGGAGGTAAGCACGATGATCGCTACTTGTGGCAACCCCTTGATTATTTTCTAACTAATGAGGTCGTGTCCTCGGGCTTTGTTTTGAGCAAGGTTTCTAATTGCGTCACTTATTTCTTTTTGTGTTAATTTTATAAGCGCCCATATGCAGTCTGATGAAGAGACTAATAAGTTGTTGTTACTGCGAGGTGGGTTTGGGGTAAAGACATCCCTTAAATGTTCTGCGAAAACAGCGGACTTTTCTTCATCACTTCTTGCCCATTTTCCGTTTATTGTTCGAATTGGTGGAATTCCGCTCATAGGTGATTTCATTTTCCTCACAGCTTTCCATAGGGAGTAGTTGGTAAAGTCAGTTGGAGAAAGATTTTGAATATACCGATCCAAACTGCGCTCTGATTCTTGACGCAAGGCGTTTCTTAAGTTTTCGGTGGAAAGAGATAACTTCCGCTTTAAGAAAGGAGATCTGATTTTTTGCCATTCACGACGTGTCCTTTTTTCAGTTAGAAGAAGATGAATTTGAGTTGAAGTTTTTGGGTGTCTAGAGTTGTCACAGTTATTGTCGGGTTTGTACGAGGCGTGAAGCACAGGGGGTGTAACTGTTTGTTGAGGTATATTATTATAGGGGAGTGATCTGAAGAGAGGTCGAAAAGGGATTCCATTTTTATTTGCTCTCGTGTTAGGGTTCTAGTAACTCCAAAATCTATAAGGTCAGGGATCTTGCGTATGTCTATTGGCCAGTACGATGGTTGTCCTGAAGAGATGATATCTGTCTTGGTGTCAGAAAGCATGAACTTATGCAGTTGTTTTCCTTTTGGCGTTGATGGCCGTGAGCCCCAGTGGGTGTGTTTAGCATTGTAGTTGCCAGCAGCTAGGAAGCTTGTTCCCAGTCAAGAGAAGAAATCTGAAAACTGATTTGTTGATATTCTGAATTTTGGAGGACAGTACACAGCGGAAATAGTGTTATCATCTTTACCAGCGGAATGCTTTGTGTCATAATATTTATAACCTGGAATACAAAAATTGTGCTTTTCAGTTAGATGTGTTTCCGATATGAGAAGTATATCGATTTCATTCGAGAGTAAAAATTACTGACTTCTAACTTATGCTGGTTTATAATGTTTGCATTCCATTGACACGTTCTTTTCTGAGATAGCAGAAGCTGATTTGGTTTCTCATAATTTCTTTGATCATAGTTTGTATTGAATTCATGAACTGAGGCATATATTGGGTGAGAGTTGCTAGCATTGCTTCAAAGTTCTGATGATCCATCTGCGGGTCGGCCCCTGACTTAAGCAAACCTGCGTACGTTGTCCCTGTGTCGCAATATAAAATTGGCGTCTGTGGTTGTGCTATGACAGGAATATTTGACTTAACTTGAGTGCGCATATTCTTTATCTGATCCATTCCGTTTGAGGGTCTACCTCACCGTAATTCTACGATGCATAAAGTAGTGGAGGTTATATATGCCATGTACGTCTCCTTTTTTAAGTTTTTGGGTTTCTGGCTCTAGCTCTACGCGAAACAGTGGTTGGGTGATTTTGTTGCGATTAATTATATTAATAATTGAGTGAGCTACGAATCCTGCATCATTTAATGCTTCTTTGATTTCAGCAGGGGCGTTATCTGATTCTAGTCCCTTTATTACAATTGTAAAGCCTTTGCTACTTTTGAGCTGAGTGTAGTAGTTTTTGTTTTCTGTGTCGAAGTTTTTTATAACGCCCCTTTAATTTCCCTCGCTTTACGAGGGCGGATTGATATTGAAGATTCCTAAGTAGGAAAAAACCATTTATTTCTCAACATAGTCTCCTTTTACTTCGACTCACTTAGTAAGACAATATTCCAACTTTTTTATACCATCTGAATAATACGATTTCGGGAACCCCTCAAAATACGCGTTAGTTTCGGTAATCACTTCTTCGTTTGAGATGAATCTTTTTCCTGCGAGCCATTTTTTCAAGTTTGGAAACAAGAAAAAGTCACTAGGAGCTAAATCTGGACTATAAGGTGGATGATTAACCAATTCGAAGTGTATTTCACGTAATTTTAGCATCGTATCTAATGCTGTGTGAACCGGTGCGTTGTCTTGAAGAAAGAGCATTTTTTTCTTCTTTAAATGTGGTCGTTTTTCCTTGATTGCATCAATCAATTGATCCAATAATGCACGATAATACTTTCCTGTGATTGTGGATCCTTTTTCAAGATAATCGATGAGCAATATTCCGTGTGCATTCCAAAATATAGTGGCTATAACCTTGCCAGCAGATTTCACTGCCTTCGCCTTCTTCGGAGCACTTCCACCAGCTTCCACCCATTGTTTCGATTGATTTTTGATTTCAGGCGTGTAGTGGTGGACCCATGTTTCATCTACAGTTATTAATCGACGCTAAAAATCAACAGGATTACGCTTTATCATGTCCAAACACCGCTGTGAAGTGGTCTGTCGAACTCGTTCTTGTTGGACACTGAGGAAACGCGGCATCCATCTTACCGATAGCTTTTTCATATGCAAATGTTCATGCAAAATGTTGACCACACGTTCATATGATATGTTTACCATTTCAACAATCTCACGCAACTTGACTCGGCGATCATTCATAACGATATCGAGGATTTTCTTGATATTTTCTTCAGTAACCACCTCTTTTGGCCTTCCTGTTGATAGTATTGTTGCAGTGCTTGTTCGGCCGCGTTTAAATTCAGCAATCCAATATTTTACCATGAAATCTGACGGAGCAGACTCAACGTAATGTTTATCGACCTTTTCTTTTGTCTCTTTCGCCGTTTTCCCTTTCAAATAATAGTGTTTAATCACTGCACGAAATTCGCTTTTTTCCATTTTTCAAGAAACACAAAAGTTGCTTACTTCAAACGAATACAATAAATAAACTAATCGATGAAGTTGGATGAAATTTTAACAGCTGACGTTTGACATATCGCAATTTCTAAAAAAAAATAGCTTTTGTGTTTGTGCTGCCATCTAGCGCTAGGTAGCTTCAATATCAATCCGCCCTCAAATATTTGAATTTTTGTTTCTTGTATATTACCTTTAACGAGCGGGGTCACGTGGAAACTTTTTGAACCTATGAGCTTAGTTAGCTTGTTGACTAATTTATTAGAGTTACATGCACGCAAATATATGGGGGTTGGATTAAATTCCTGTTTTGGTGCATCTGTATCCTGAACACTTTGAAGTAAGGTGAAGCGGTTGTTGCTAGACAGTTGTCTCACTAGTTTTAATATGGCAGTTGAATGTGGACCTCGCTTACGCTTAGTTATAACAATATATCTATCAAGACCGATTTGCGTTGTTCCACTTTTTCCTGCTGGGTTATTTGCTAAATTTTCTGCTGGATGATTTAAACCACTTGTTGGTGGGAGAGCATTTACAGTATTAAAAGTGCTCGCTTTCACATGCTCAGACGAGTGAGAGAGAGGCATGGATTGAACTTGGGTGCATTCTTTTGTTGTGCACGTCGTTGGGCTAGGTGTTGAACACTGAGCGCTTGGGCGAAAAGTGCCAGCATGGCGAAAAGTGCCAGCATGGCGAAAAGTGCCAGCAGAGCAAAATGCATTTACCAGGTATTATTAATTGAGAGAGTGAGAGGAAAACGGTCATAATATTTAGAATGTTTTCGTTCAAGGTGTATATAAGATTCATGGTGTATATAAGTTTTTAGAATGATCCAGGAATTTCTACACTAATGTAGAAGTTTCTACTTCAGCCATTCGAAAGCTATAAAAACGACCACACTATTCAAAGTCGAGGACAGTTAAGCAGAAATCGTAACAGTGTGTACATCGTGCTTTTTAATCGAAGCAGCAGTATTTTTAATTGTGATTTTGTAAACTGATGAAATAAATTATAAAATAAAGTGATTAATGAATTGTCAAATAAAGTGCAAATTGTAATAAAGTAAACTTTAAGCTTAATATTAAATGTGTAAATAGCAATAATTAAATAAATTACTTATTACTTATTTTAGCGATTGTTTGATTACTACACAATCTAGTGGGACGAATCCGAGTACAGAGAGTTAGAGTAAATTGTCAGGAGGGCAATTTCGTAACAGTATAAACTGTCAAGAGGGCAATTTCGTAACAGTATGTACTATTCTGAGTGGAATAATTAAAACTGCCAATAGAATTATCATTTTTCTTCAATTTATATGTTAAGTGCGCGGGCGACGGAGCTTCGCACATTCTTTTAATTTCAAATTTTCTAATTTTAAAATAAACGGTTTATTTACTTTCAATTTTAATAAAATCAAAGCTAAATATTGTTTATATGGTCGAATCTCGACCAGTGGGCGACTCTAGTATTTATTATTAAACAATAAAAGTTTGCCAACTAATAATTTCACAAAAACGTTTCGCTTAATTTACAATATGATGATGCTCCTGTTGCTGGATAAAATACATTTACCAGGTATTATTAATTGAGAGAGTGAGAGGAAAATGGTCAACATGTGTGTCAAATGTGCTCTCTTAACGAATGTTGTATACGAAAACAAACTAAAAAAGGGAAATAGTGAATATTTGTTCTAAAGTGTAGTGAAATCACTTAAAAATATATAGTTAAACAATAATAAAAAGAAATATGGTGCATTATCGTTGCGTTATTTGCCATAATACATGGAGAAATGAAAAAGTTAGATTTTTCAGCGTTCCTAAAGACGCAATATAGCGAAATCGGTGGATCGTGGCTTGTGGCGTTACTGATGATTTACAAGAAAAATCAAAAGTGTGTGAAAAACATTTTGTGAATAGTGATTTTGTAAATAATCCTGAAGCCGCCACAACTAAAAAACTGCTACTCTTTCCAAATTCAGTGCCATTAGTTAATTTACCAAATTCGGTAAAAAGATTTTTTTTAAATGCCGAATGTATTTTCGAATTAAATATTTAAATAGACGATTAACAACTAAAAAAAAACAGAGAATAATGGGCAATAATAAATTATTAAAAATATTATTTTGAGTTGTATTAGTTGTTGTATGAGTTGTTGTATCTATACTTTTGTTTGTAAATAATAATAAATGAAAATATCAAAAAAGGGCACTTGAGTTTTTACTTATTACGACAAAAACTGCAAAATCCGAAAATAGCGGCCAAAATTTACAAAAGAAGCAACACTGTTTATTCATTTTGACACTTATTTTGACTGTGAAAGAATCACATTTGGAGAGCGGTCTTCTATTAATAATACCTATTAAATGTATTTTGCAGCAGAGACCATAGAAGCAGGACACTTAAACGTCAAATTTTCTGACATTTAAAAAAAACTGTCTTTGTTTATCGTTAGTTGCCTATATGGATAGGTTGTTTATCATTGGTTAACCAGCGTTCTGAAGAAAATCAGGCACACTACTACAGTTTTCCACATGTGTAAGTGTGCGCAAAACAAGTAATTTCTCTATATTCTCTGGTGCCGTTGTCTCGGTTGGGCACTGTCTCTGATCTGAGTGCGATCGCTGGTTACTTGCGTTGCTGGAGTTACGTTACTGTGTGGAGTCAAAATACATTTACCAGGTATTATTAATTGAGAGAGTGAGAGGAAAACAGTCATAATATGTGTCAAATCTGCTCTCTTAACGAATGTTATATACGAAAACAAACTAAAAAAGGGAAATAAATAAATTATTGTGCTTGGAATATTATTCGAAGACTTAAGCTTAATGAGCATGAATTTGAAGGCAGCACTTGGACATTGGAGGAGCAAGTCTCAAAAGGAGGTCTTAGAAAGCCTTCAGAAATATTTTTGTGTCTCATCAAATCATTAGAAATCATTTTTATAGAGTTCAACGGAAATAATATTGTGCACTGCAAGAATTTCCGTGAAAGTTAATGGAACTAAGCACTAAAGTTAATTTACCAAATGCGGTAAAACAATTTTTTTTTAAATGTCGAATGTATTTTAGAATTAAATTTTTAAATAAAAAATTAGCTACTCAAAAAAAAACAGAGAATAATAGATAATAGTAAATTATTAAAAATATTATTTTAAGTTGTATTATGTGTGTATGTATAATTTTGTTTTTAAATAATAATAAATGAAAAAAACCCAACAAAATAAAGGGCATTTGAGTTTTTACTTATTACGAAAAAAAACTGCAGAGCCCAAAAATAGCGGCCAAAATTTAAAAAAGACGCAACATTGTTTATTCATTTTGACACTTATTATGACTGAGAGAAAATGACATTTGGAGAGCGGTCTTCTATTAATAATACCTGGTAAATGCATTTTTATATTTTATATTCATGTGGGCTTGAAATTGAGTTAGTATTTGTACGATTTCAGTACCGTCGTTCACGTTATTATTATTATTATTATTATTATTATTATTATTATTATTATTATTATTATTATATCTTCCACCATAATTAATTAAGAGTGCATAATTAATTATGAGTTCAAGGTGTTGGGGGAATGAGTACTAGCTACAGAGGCTTTCGACTCGAAGCGAAAAGGATTTTATAGAAAGAAGCATTTTGGAGACCAAAGCCCGTGGCAGGATTTGAACCTGCGACCCTCGGGGTCTGAGTCCAGCATGCTTACCACTAGACCACAGTGGGTGGCGTTGTTCACGTTAGTTTTGTGATGCTTCTGCGCATTTCGTCTGAAGAAGCCCATCAATTTCACAAAATCTAATCCAATCAAACATTTCGTTCGTCAATGAATATGTGCAATTTTAGGAAGTTTTTGTTTTTTCGTATATGCTATATTAAGTAAATTGTTAGATTGGATTTTATTATTATGGTAGGAAAAGGAAGAATTTTGCAGATGTATTAAAATTTTTGATATTTCTTTTATATTAATACATTATTTACAAAATAAAAATTAACTTAAATTAATATAATTAAATAAATAGCATTATAATATATAAAAAACCATGTAGTTGCGAAGAAGAATTTCGACAGCAAATAATTAAAAAATAAAACTGAAAAGAAGTCCCAAATATTATTCTTATTGTCTTTGTCTGAACTAGTTCAGTTAGTGCAGTTCAGTGAAACAGATCACATAAGTACTTAAAATATAAAATATAATTGGAGATGCATGGAATGCACGTATGGACAGATAAACATACGTACATACGTTTCAGTTATGTTACAAAATAGAATCCCACGCCAAAGCGATCTTGTGGAGTCGCGAATTCTTAAGTAAATATGCTGACCCGCATCACGTGACTGGCGTGTCGTGAGTGGATTCAAATAGTGACTTATATTGCGCTGCTGGAATGGACCAGATATGACTTATAACTGTGTAAAAAATTATTTCGATCTAAATGCCTTATCATAGAAATCTTGTTAAGGAACTGAGTATATGATAAAATAATCAACAACGAAGAGAAAAAGCAGAATGCACTGAATGGAAAACCAGAGTTTAGTCGCATGAGCTGAAATTGCCATACCCAACCTCCTTAGCTTAAATCATTGTACAGATCGTAATGTCTATAAAACTTCCTCGTGAGCAAATCAACGACAATAAACCAGTATACTTGAGTTTTTCTATTTTATACTACGTTTAAATATATACTCGTATACGAGAAAATCCACATTTTCGCACATTCGTGATAATCTCAATAAAACGTGCGCCTTGTGTCATACAAAAATTATCTCACAATATACGCGTTTTAAAAATAATCTCGATAACCCTGTGAGATTATTGTCTGTGCAAAACTGAATATTTTTGTACCTCTTTGAAAAAACTGTCAAATATAAGTAAAGAAAAATGAGAAAAGATGAGTTAAATGTTATTGGATGTATATATTTGTTATATAAGTCAATTGAAACTTATTTCCTTCAATGTAAATGTCAATGGAAACTTATTTCCTTCAATGTAAACACTGTATTTATTTTCTTCCATCACTAACACACCACTATTACCACTATCACTAACACTGACTATTCGTAATATTAAAAGCACTCCTTAAATACTTTTTACGAACAAGTTTTTGAAGTACTATTGATTGTTACTTGAAAACTCGTACACATATCACGTGCGAAAGACCACATGACAGAAAACCATGTGCTTGCACAATGTGATAACTCCTCCCCCTCTTAAGTTCGGAGCGTCCCCGTTCCGACGGGCTTTGTAAATTCAGTTGTTTTTTTTAACATAGTGTATCATTATATTAATCGGCTGAGGCTTTTTTGTCGTAATGATTACAGAAAATCTACACGTCCGTTTTTTTTGTAAATTTGCATCATCTTATAGCATTTGTACTGCAGATGTGCAGAATATAAATTTTTTGCTTATATTTAATTTGTTTATAATCAAATCGTGAAAATTAAATAATGGCGCAGTGTCTAAAATATGTGCCTAAAAGTATGCACTCTCTATATGAAAAGGAATAATATTGTTACGAAATTGCCCTCTTCACAATTTACTCTGTTACAAAATTGCCCTCCTGACAATTTCTCTAACTCTCTGTACTCGGACTCGTACCACTGGATTGTGTAGTAATCAAACAATCGCTGGTTAAATTAAAATAATTAGCTTTATTTAACTATTGCTATTTACACATTTAATATTAGGCTTAAAGTTTACTTAGTTATGATTGCACTTTATTTCACAAACCATTAATCACTTTATTTACTAATGAATTTCATCACTTTACACAATTACAAATACTGCTGCTTCGATTATAATGCTCTATGTACACACTGTCACGATCTCTGTTCGAATCACCTCGACTTTGCACAGGCTTGTGCTTTTTATAGTTTCGAATGGTTGAGGTGGAAATTTCTACAATACAGTAGAAATTTCTCGATCTTTCTAGAATTTGATATACACCTCAAAGAAAGCTTTCATTATTTTACACCACCGACAGGGTGTTCTTAAGTAAACTTTTATATGAATAGTTCGTGTCTCGACTTACACACACAGGGTGGTGCACTCATTCTCAAACTCCAGATGGTTTCCTAAAAGTATGCAATCCCGTTTCATTGATATGCAATCACGTTTCAATATATTCACCTTTTTCCTTCGCGGAGTACGAGGTCTGTTCAAAACGTATCGCGAATTTTGAATTTTCGCGGGCTACGGATGTTCGATTTTCGATCTGTTTGTGGCGTTATGTTGGTACTCATCACCCTCACTTATGTTGACAATCTTGGCCATTTTGAATGTTCAATCAGTTTTTGACAGCTATTGTGCGTGGACGTGTCACTTGTTTTTCCCAGTTTAAGCGCTCAAGTTCCTTCTTGAGCTGCTCCAATCTCAATTTTTAAATTTAACAATTGTTTATTACAGATACACAATCTCACTTCTCACACCATTTGTTACGAAATTGCCCTCTTGACAATTTATTCTGTTATGAAATTGCCCTCCTGACAATTTACTCTAACTCTCTGTACTCGGATTCGTACCACTGGTCTGTGTAGTAATCAAACAATCGCTGGTTAAATTAAAATAACTAACTTTATTTAATTATTGCTATTTACACACTTAATATTAGGCTTAAAGTTTACTTCTTTACAATTTGCACTTTATTTAATAATTCAAAAATCACTGTATACTTCTTAATACTGTAACTGCTACAAGTGAAATGCACGATGTACACACTTTTACGATTAAAATTCAACTGCCCTCTATTTTAATAGTGTGATGGCTTATATACCTTTTGAATGGTTTAAGTAGAAAATTCTAGAATATTCTCTACACCATAAAAGAAGTTTCTGGATCATTCTCGAATCTTATCTACACCTCGAAAGAGGTTTCTTGAGGAAGCTTTTATTTTCGAGACATTATAGACCATTATCTACACCTCGAAGGAGGGTTTTATCTGCATGGTTTGTGTCCAGATGAGATCCTAAAAGTATGCAATCATATATGTTTTAATACATTTGATTTAAAAAAAAAATTATTTGCGAAGTATAATTTTGATTAATGCGAAATACTCGTATAGTAAAATTATGCCAATTACGCAATTACAGATTATGTGGCTCCTTCGAAAATAAATAAAAAAAATTATTGAGGAGGGATGGCGTAGAGGCTGAATGAATGCTAAATGCAAAACCTGAAAACTATTCACGGACGCCTCGAAAATGGAGGACAGTGTTGGGGCAGGTGTCTACTGCCCCGAACTAGATATCAAATAGCCGTTCAGACTACCTAACTACTGCAGTATCTTTCAAGCGGAAGTGTTTGCAGTGTGGAAAGCCGCAGAGCTCGCCTGCATAGCAGAAACTACGAACTCCACAATAAACTTATACCACAGACAACGTAGTCATAATAATACAGACAACGTAGGTAATAATAATAGTAATTGTTAAATAGTTCTTTCTTATAATTAATTTCTCTTGTAGTTTAATGGAATAAAATTAAAGACGATAAACTGGAGTGCTTGGTGAAATTATGCGTCTTATATAGAATATTTTATACATATACGGTTACTGGTCGAATAACTTACTTTTTCTCCCTACTGGGATGGAGTCTTTAATTAAATGAGAAATTGGGAGAGAAAACTTGCTTTTTTCGTTACTTGTATGTGTGCCCAGTAAAGCTTTTGATAAAGTGCCACCATTTTTTTAAAATCTGCTCACCAACCGGAAGTTGCCAGGGCATAAGAATAGAGAAGGAAACGAGAATGTGGATGCAATTGCTAAAAGCGGAATCTTACTACCAAACGAGCAAGTAAGTAACGTACTGGTGCCTCTAAAAATGATCAATAGCCATGTTCAAGATGACATGATGAGAAAGGTGGAAGAAAGGTGGAGTATTGCCACATGTAAAATCGCAAATCGCATGTGCAAACCGTACGGCACTCAGATCAAATCGATACTGGGACTCCCGAGGAATGATTGCGGAACGGTAGTAGGAAAGCGGACAGGTCACTGTCTAACGGCGGTACACACTAAGAGGATGGGACTCACAAACAACAATGAAGCCAAGAAATGTGGGAAGTGGGGCACAAGGGAAACTTTCGAGCATCTGCTATGCCTATGCCCCGCAATATCGAAAACGCGCGTAACACAACTGGGAGCCCGTTGGTTTGCAAGACTAGGAGAGGTCGCACAATTAGGGACAGGTTGCGCCTGATTTGCTTAGAGCGTCTCTCTGTTTGACGATTTATATTATAACTCTTAAACGGATATCCATCTGGCACCGCAAAAGACCCTGCAGGTCTATGTGTAGCCTTCATGGCCAGCCAGTTTAACCTAACTTAACCTTCATTGATTCCAATAAAGTGGCGTTGAATTTAGTTCGCGAAATTTCGACTCATTTAATGGCGGTGATTTATCATTACGTTGTTCATTCTGTGGTGCCGTACATTTTCGTTCAGAGATTACATGAGATAACAATGAAACATTTACATTATGTTGTCACAAAGGTAAACTTCACTTATCACCATTTAATCAAAATGCACTAGTTCAAATTCTTTTCTTCGGCCTTAATTCAGGTGACCCAAAAGTTAAGCAACGTTCTAAAAATTATATTTCAAATATTCGTGCTTATAATTCTTCATTTGCAATGGGTAGTTCTGAGGCCAAGTTGTCTTATACAGCTTACGCTGATACCACATGGCGTATTTACCCAACGTGCTGGTGCGTTAAGTTCTGAATATGATCGTCAACCATGTTATGTATTTTTATGATGTGGATACAGCGGTAAGATACAGAATGCATGAAGGAGCAAATGTTAAAAATAATGAGAATTAGCAAATGAATAGTTGCAATAATGTTGTTCGGTCTTTTATGTCGATGGTTGATTATTATCGATCTAAACCAAATACCTACGTATATTTAATAATGTATATTTAATAATGAATTTTTCTATATACATACGTACGTTTACAATAAACATTATTCATTTCCATTCCTTCTTCTTTTTTTGTTCTAATGAAAAATAATTTTTATACAATTTTGTAGTATTTCTAAAAAAAAAAAAAATTCATTTTAGTGAATTACCTTCAATTCATTTTTAATTACCTTTGTATTTGTAAATAGAGCTAAATTACGTTTGTAATGCTACTTGTAATAGGAATTTATATATTTCTAGGAAAAGAAAAGATCAAAAATGTTTGCTTAATTTTATAACTAATTTACTAAACTCATTCTTAGTTTTGCCAGTAGATGCAGTTAAATTTGCCAGTATAAAAGGATTTTATTATTAAATTGCAGAAATTTATCTCAGAAATAGTTAACTTTGCATTGGTAATGATAGAAGCCTATCTTATGTTATCTTTGTGCACTTTTTGCAGTTTATTAACACAGTTGTTCCTAAATCTTTTTGTACTAAGTTTTCAACGAATACCTCACTTAATTTATTCCCTAGACGTTTATTGCGGCGAACGTATACCTTTTCACCTTCTACAAATGTTCTTTATTTAGTCAGTGAGTGTCAATTATATTCTGTTCTGCATTAATACATCGTGCAATTTTTGTTAGTGTTGACTGTGATCTTTCTGTTTGGCTATTACTTTTACTATGTAATTGTGGTATTAAAAATTTGCTCTATTTCGAAGTGATTTTAGCTATTGTTGTTAAAGTCTTTTTCATTTCAGGAAAAATATATTCTGCTATTATTTGTTTGTAGTTCTCTTGAATTGAGCAGTAGGCTCTATTATGTTCCATGGTAGCAGCTTCGATTTGATCGTATTTTTTGATAAGGTTCCAAACTACCAATTTTTCGGTATACGAGGTGTAATAAAAAAATAACCGTTATTTTCATCTTTTCGTGAGTTACGTATGTTCGATGTTCGCATTTTTTTTTCTGTTATGTTGGTACACATGTCTGTTATATATGTTGTCAATACCAACCATTTTGGATTGTCAGTTTGTTTTTGACAGATAAAAAGGTTAGTCGTGTTTTGGTGTGCTCTTCGATTTTTTACTATTCGAAAAAATGGATCAAAGAAACTGTATTCAGTTTTGTGTAAAAAATGAAATTAAATGCGCAAGGACATTTGAAATGTTGACTGTGGCCTTTGGCGAGTCTACTATGAGCAGAACACAAGTTCAATTGTGGTATAACCGGATTAAGGAAGGCTGAGAAGATGTCAATGACGATGCTCGTCCTGGTCGCCCGAGCACGTCAACAACCAATGAAATCATTGACGCAGTGAAGAAAATGATTTTGGATAATCGTCGAATCACTATCAGAGAGGTTGCTGATGATGTTGGCATATCGTTCGGCTCATGCCAAGCAATTTTTACGGATGTTTTAGGCATGAAACGTGCGGCAGCGAAGATTGTTCAAAAATTGCTAAATTTTGAGCAAAAACAACGTCGCATGGACATCGCTCAGGAGCTGTTGAACATCGTCAACGACGATCCAGATTTCCTCAAAAAGATCATAACTGGTGACGAATCGTGGATGTATGGCTATGACATTGAAACCAAAGCCCAATCATCCCAATGGAAACGTCCAGATGAGCCAAGACCGAAAAAGCACGTCAAGTTCGGTCGAACGTAAAGGTTTTGCTGACAGTTTTCTTTGATTGCAATGGCGTGGTGCATCATGAATTCTTGCCACAAGGTCGTACGGTCAACAAGGAATACTACCTTGAAGTTATGCGCCGTTCGCGAGAAGCAATTCGTCAGAAACGCCCAGAATTGTGGAAAAACCAATCATGGATTTTGCACCATGATAACGCACCAGCTCACACATGGATGCTTGTGCGTAATTTTTTGGCCAAAAACAAAACCGTTATCATGCCTCAACCACCGTATTCACCGGACTTGGCCCCCGCTGACTTTTTCCTCTTTCCAAAACTGAAAATACCGATGAAAGGAAAGCGTTTTGCTACGATTGAGGAGATAAAAGAAAAATCGAAACAGGAGCTGCTGGCGATACCAAAAAAAGCGTTTCAGAAGTGTTTCGAGGATTGAAAAAAATGCTGGCATAAGTCTATTATATCTGAGGGGAATTACTTTAAAGGGGACAAGATAGTTGTTGATGAATAAATAAATACTTTATTTTTTGATCACAAAATAACGGTTCTTTTTTGATCACACCTCGTATATCAATTTAACACCTGGAAAGTTCGACAAAAGCAAGGATTGGGTTCTGGCTAAAATTTCCAGGTCGAAACAAAGTCCATTAACTATATTTGGATTTATATTTTTTCGGGTTGTTTGCAAAATAAATTCCGTGCTGTTAATATTTATGGTATGTCTAATTAGTGGTATAAAATTTTCGTAGATTTGCTATTAAATTCGGATGGTAAGAATACCAAATTGAATTTGAATTGATTGACTGGATTTTTTATTGGTAATGTCTTCATTTTTGGAATGTCCAGACTATTGCCAGAAATTCGCGTTCATTTGTGACAAAATTTTCGTCTGTTTTGGATTATGTATGAGATATCATCGGTATATGTTTACCGTTTTGTGACAGTACGGCACGTAAAGCCACAGTAAGCCGGACGTTGAAGAAGGACGTCTTCTGAAGTCAGAATGCTCAAGTTTTTTAAATGCACTTATTGAATCTTTTTCAAGACAAATATTGATTTTTTTGGAATACCTACTACTCACGTAGCCATTGTCTCCTCTTAAATATTTTGTATGGGGTTTGGATATATGCGCATAGTCCCTTATAAATCTGCGGTAATAACCGGGAATACCCAAAAAAGAACGTAAAGATCTTAAAGACTTTGATTCTTGATAATTTTCGACCGCCTCAATTTTACTAGGACATGTTCGAATGCCTTTCTGTGAAACGGTGAAACCTAAAAATTCAAGTTCTTCTGTGTTTGAAGTGAGAATTTTCATCAGGTGAAAAAATGATAATGTCGTCAACGTAAACATGGCATATTTTTCCGATACCTTTCCTCAAAATGTCGTCGATAGCCCATTTAAATATGTTTGGTGCATTCTTTAAACCAAATGGCAGTCGACAAAACTCATACTTGTCGTTGTTTACGCTGAATGCTGTTTCGCATCTATCTTTTTCTAAGAGACAAATCTGATGAAAACCAGATTTAAGGTCGTTGTTTGAGTGATTCTATACTGTAAGGTGGTACAATCATGTTTGTTGTAGCCATGTTTACTTGCTGGCACTGGAAAAAATTGAGCTTTTCTTTTCCAGTTTTATGGAAGTCCGGGTTCAGTTTTATGGGCGGTGCGTAGAATTGAGTTAAAAAAAAATTTATAGAAATAAATAAGACTGTTCCGCCCTCTATGCAGTGTGGCGGGCTGAAAACCATGGTCACATGCGTGAGCTAGTCGTGGCCACAACACTGCTTTCTCGTTCTAATGTCCTGGTACCACATATTTTTGTACCCTTTACCTTCAAAAACGGTAAAGAATGCATACTAATTATGTGCGGTTGAGAGGTTTTTCAAGTAAAGGAAGGAGACATGGTAGGTATGGACATATACTCGTATACAAAGATATGATCAGAATCACTTCTTAACTCCACCGAAAATTACCGTAGATATGAACCTAATGATGATTTATGAAGAAAACATCCCCATTGTCAAAGTCGCATGCACAAGGAAAGGTAAAGAAAAGGTCTAACCCGACTTCAGAGTTACCCTTCTATTCGCGCGAGCTATCTCACTTGAGATCTGCCTCAAGTGAGACACGATTTTCAGTCGATTTTGTGACATCTATTCAGAGCCAACTGTCTCAAGTAGAAAACTCGTTAAGTTTACTTCCAGTGGTGAAAAAGCGAAACTTTTTGTATTTTGTGTATTTTTTCAGCTGATTCATGAAGTTGGGCACATTGAATTTGAATTTTAAAAATGTCGGAACTGAATATATATTGGAAGAAAATTGTAATTACCTTTAATTTAAAACCGGGTGCCTTTTGCACAACGCGACATAAAATTTTAGCTGCTGTTGCCTGGTCCTTTGATTTTTCCTTGTTTTAAATAAATTTAAATTGTAATTACCTTTAATTTATTAAATTATTTAAATTTATTTAAAACCAGGAAAAATCAAAGGACCTGGCAACAGCAGCTAAAATTTTATGTCGCGTTTTGCAAAAGAGAAATATATACGAGTTTATATAAATATTGGAAATGTAAATTTCCTGCCCTCCGGGTGCGTACACGTGGTATACGAGAATATTAAGTTAAAATCTGCGACTCCTGCGGGATCCTCCAGTTTTTAGCACAAATAGATAAAAATTTAAAATAATATAAATATTTATAATTATAAATATAATACAATTTTTAGCGCTACCGAAAAAGGCGGTTCGCTGCGTATTGACCACTCGCAAGGTTTATTATTAAACACGGTGCAACCGAAAAAGGTGGTGCATAGGTCATCTTCACGTTCACCGGTATATAGCGCGAATGGCGATAAGTGGTGGTACACATGCTATATTGCGTTAAAGTCTGCGATTCCTACGGGACCCTCCAAGTTTTACGACAAAAAAATTTATATAAAAAAAAATTAAATAAAAAAATATATAAATATGTTTAAACTATTAAACTATTAAAATTTTTAGAGCTCCCCAAAAAGGCTTTGCACACCTACACTACATGATCACCGCGATAAAACGCGAAGGGCGCTGTGTGGTAGCACATCCTTGGCACGTAGAGAGCATCGAAAAAGACGGTACATGACTCGCCACGCCAAGGACTTCCACTGTGATAAGGGAAGAGCAGCCCCGGCCACGTTCCCTATATCACCCGATCCGTTAGAACTACAGATCCTTACACATCCGGCAGTTCGCCTGTTGGTCTATAGCGACGCCAAATTCAATCTAGAGGGTGAGGGGGTATTCGTTACCATTCAAGCCCTTCGCGAGTTTGGTGGAAGTAGATCGCAGTACGCTTTCTGGCGGAATGCTATCACAAGCGCTTATTCCCTTTTCGCAGGTTCAGAAGGAATTCCTCGCCATTATCATGCGGTCCACTTGATCCGGAGCAAAGCAATGGGAGAGGTCGATTCAACAAGAAATGCTGAGGCTCTGGTAAAGGCGAAGGTCCGTCTCTCACTATCATGACGAGATTCAGAAGTGGATCACCATTCTAACCAACCAGTATGACACGAGCAGTTCTGGTGACGCATCGCTGAAGAAAGTCCTGAAGTCGAGGCTCAACCAGCCCATGAGTTCATCGGATCTTTCCGCCCATTCACCGTATATGGTAGCATCCCTCGCTCTGGCTTTGAAGCTAGAAACAAACTCAGCTAGAGCCCACGTAGACTAGTAATGGAGGCGATGCGTGCCCCAGAGAACACGCCCTCATTCAATTATAGCTTCAACCAGCAGCCTTTACGGATGTACCAGCCCAAGCCAGCTTCACTAGTCATTGGTCGTCAAGGAACTGGTAACATCGCCCAGCCGAGAACTCCACCCCGATCGAACAAACCGTCTACGTTACGCGCCACCATAGAGGAAAAGCAAAGTGATTTGGAGGGAAAGCAAAGTGGTTTGGAGCTTCTACCAGCGCTCCTCATATGCGGAAAGGATACTCGGATGATCAACAATATCAGGGAAGGGAACCAGATGCAGAGAGCCTCCCTTTCAAAGCAAACGTCCTTGCAACCGTCTAAACTGCAGACAATGATCCAGTTTATGCCGATCATGTCGTTACCCCAAAGCCGCCACCGCATTCCTAAACAAGGAAATAAGCAGCATCCCTGAGGGCGGGTCGCGCGTCAGCCGAGGACGGCTGATCTTAAGGGGGGGGAGGAGTTAGCAACACACGTGTTGCATATCGTTGGCGCCATGTGCTTGCGCAGCGGTACAAGGGATGGTACGAAATATGCTGCCATCCGCTGCGCAGTGGCACGGTAGAGGTGCTGGTTCTCGGTACGTGAGAAAATACAAAACAGAGAGCATTGGCGCCATGTGCTAGCGCAGCGGTACAAAGCATTGTACGAAATACGCTGCAACAGCGACTGCTGCCATCCGCTGTGCAGGGGCACGGTAGACGGTGCTGGTTCTCGGTACGCGAGTAAATACATGAGAAAGAGCATTGGCGCCATGCGCTTGCGCAGCAGTAGAAAGTATTGAACAAAATTCGCTGCAACAGAGGCCGCGGCACAGCCACATACGGTAGACGGTAATGGTTCTCTGTGCCGGAGGAATTGGCAAGACATGTGTTGTATGTCGGTGCCGCTAAGCCCAGCCGTGAAACGGTGTCGCGCAATGCCGCCTCGAAGCGTTGTGACCATGCGATTGTTGGCGTTGAAAACTTATAAAAAGAACCCGAGTACAAGAGCTCGTACCTTTTAATTGACAGGAGCTCGAAGGAGAAGGACCTTAATAATAATAAAATAATATTAAAACAAATTAAATATTTTTATAATTTTAGATAGATGCAGGAGATACTTAACTTACATAAATACATATTTATGTATGTACATATTCATGTACGTACGAGTGGTATAATTATAATAAAATATGGTTGTAGGATTTCAACTTCTTCTGACAAAGTAAGACAAACTTTTAAACAAGTTGACTTTGTTGACTTTACACTTAATTTAAAAATATGTTAGATAAATATACTAATGGAATAGGCAACAGACGAACATATGAAAATTAACAGATTATCATTAATTTGAACAAAATTGGTCTTTTGTGCATAATAATTCTTTCTTCGGATAGACTCAAAAAATGTTTGATCGCATTCTGTTAAAGCGAAAATATGAAATATAAGATCGAAAGAGTAAATTGTGCTGATATTTGTCCATACTGAAAATATTGAAATATCCAAAATTTTATGACAAATTGAATTCTGCTTCACTTTATATTTAAAGAAGCCACACCGCACAAAATAAAACAAAAACTCCAATCCAGACATGAAGGCGCTTTATTTTAATTTCATGTTTGTTATGGCACAATTCGCTACCTGCAAAATGATGAAAACACAAATATGTACATATGTATGTATGTATGTATGTATGTATATATATGATTTGTTAAGATTGAATTTCATACCACTCCACCGTTTGCAGTTTTCTTCTTTATCAGACATGAAATAATTCTGATCTAGATTTGGTACAGTCAAATGTTAATACTGGTTAATTTATGGAAAATAGTAAAATACTTTTATTATTATTTATAAAAATGATTATTAATTTAAAAAAAAATAATTTGATAAAGCATTCTGGTGGGGATCGAACCCTAAGCCATGAAAACTACAGTCCAACGCGCAAACCATTGAGCTAAATACATACCAGCTTTGTTGATTTTGGAGTACATTAGAGAGTCAAAGTATTTGCTGGTGCAAATCTGAATTAACTGAAATTTCTATAATTCTGTACATAACATTCCGCAAAAAATAACTTTTAGTTTTCTGCTCGTGCAGCCATGAAGATTTGCGATGCAATTCGATGGTGACATTTTTGGGGATAAAGAAATAAATTAAATAAATACATATTATTATTTATTAATTTTATACACCAATTGTTTTCTTTTTTTTTTACTAATTTACAATATTCCTATAATTAGTTATACAAATATACATGCCTACCTACGTAAATGATATTATTCAAATGCAATTAACTTTCATATAGTAGTATTAATATTTACAACGTAATTTTTTTTTTTAAATATATATTGTAAAGTGCATTAATTTTAATATTAATGAACAATTTTTTGTAATTTTCACAAATTTTTGTTTGAAATGAAATTCTTAGAAATTTCAAATTAAATTTACTATGAATATGCGTCTGTAATGAATCGTTTTAGCAGTTGAAATATTCACTTTAACATTTTTTCACCGACTAGCGATAGCCATGAGCAAATAGTATTGCTTAGATTTGATATTAATGTCTTATTAATCTAAATTGTATTTAATTTAATTAATCATACAATAAGTTTTAAAAACTTATGCTGTACATTTAACTTAGCCACAATTGTAACTTAAATTAAAATCTTAAAGCTAAAATTAAAATTAAAATTAATACTATTGACAATTATTTAGAAAATAACAAACAAATATAACAAAAAACAAGAAAAATATATAAAAAATAAAAAAGAAAGAGGGTAGTAGAACTTGGAAGGAAAAGAGAAGAAATAAAGCTTCAGTATTAATTTTTATGTTATCAATATACTAATAATTAATAGATAATAAGACTATTAAATCTGCATTTCTTAATTTTCCTATTATAACAATAAAAACCATTCCTTCTTAAACTCCTATAAAATCAATTTACTTTGAATTTGTTATGAATCGTTTTTAGCAGAATAATGTTATGTTTAACATCTTTTAACTGTTCCAAGGCGATTTCCATTCAATTCGATTCCTCTCCTCGATGGAAACTCTATACGTAAATACTCTTTGCTTTCAGTTCTCTCTGTGAATAGCTCTCAGTCTCTACAGATACTCGGCTGACACATGTACCTGTGTTGAGTTTTGTGACTGAGTAAGAATAGAGGGGTCGTTACGTTTTTGAAGGTAAAGAGCATAAAAATGTGAAAAAAGTTCTGTATTTGGAAGCTAGGCATTGTCTTTGTCCAAATCATCTAATTTAGCAATCTGATTCTGTATCTTTGCCCAGACTATACTTTTGCAGAGTTGCATTAAGATACCTTTAACGGTGTAGAAAAGAAGTGGACTCAGACGGACAGACGGACACACAAAATCAAGTGAAAGTAACTCTGTTCATATGTGTATATTTGAGTCCATACCTCCCACGCCCCTTTCTTTTATTTAAAATCGCTCTCAAAAGAACAAAATTTTTATACTCTTTTTACCATTTTTAATGGAAAAGGATATACTAAGTTTGTGCGGATGAGGGGGCTTTCACTACAAGATGGAGGCGTGGGAGGTATGGAGGCAGGAAAGGTAAAGGGTATTTCGAAGTCGATCTATCCGGACTTCAGATTTCTTTACTTGTTTATTTTATTTTTATGCTGAATGAGTTTACCGCGAATTTGAGCAGCAATAAAACTGTTGTTAACTGGGTGTTTTACTGCATCAATGGTAAATTTGCTATCCATGATGGTTCTCTTTTTTAGTTTTTGCAGCAAAGTCTGCAGTCTGCATGGAACTAGCTTCTGCGATGATGTTTGAACAGTAATGGTGTAGAAGGCCTTTTGAAATACAGTTATCAACGAGTATAGGATGTTACATTATTAGTTTTGGATCCGATAGCACATGTTAAACTGGCTCTCTTATATATTGCTGATAACTGTATTCCAGGAATAATTTACTATATACATTTATCGGTGTTCTTTTTTAATTCATTAAGCGAGGAAGCAACGCAGTACTGTTTGTTAGCATCCATTGAGAAATATTTTTGGCTGGATGTATTGTAGCAGGGCTTCTATACCCATATCAGCTGCTAACTCGTTCAGTTTAAATTTTTGCTTGTGGCTGGTTGCTTTTTGTATTGTGTAAAATAAATGTTGATCCTACAAGAAGAGTTTGGAAATAAGTTTCATAGTGTTGTATTTCACCCGCTCTTAAATATATCGAAGACCAGCTTCAACTAACACGAATTGAGTTGGTGATGTGGGATAAGCTTGGTTTGGTTGCTACGGCTACGGCTAACTGCTGTGTAGTATGCTGCTCGGAAAAGGTTAATAATTTTTTTTCCGCGAATGTCCAGGGCATAGTCAATTTTAGGCAGAATTAAGGCTCTAGTAACATTAAAGTTGAAATGTGAATATAAGACTGTCAGGAGCTGAAATATTTAGTAATATTTAGCTTGGAGACTTAGCTGTTCTTTTGTGATATTTAAAAGTTATTTTTTTGTCAAGAATTAAACCTAAAATTTCTGAACTATCGCAATTAATTATATTTTTACGAAATTGCCTTCCTGACAGTTTATACCACTCTCAATACTCGGATTCGTTCCGCTGGACTGTGTAATAACCAAAGAATCGCTAGGTTAAATTAGAACAATTAGCTTTATTTAATTATTGTTATTCACACACTTAGTCTTGGCTTAAAGTTTGTACAATTTTGCACTACACTTATTTATTTAATCACTTTATACAGTTACTGCTCCTATTACGATGTACACACTGCTACGATCAATGTTCAACTGTCTCGATGTCAATTGTGTGGAGGCTTATATACCTCTCACCAGAATATCGACTAGACTTCGAACGCAGTTTCGCATGCCTCCGTGCATGTTCATTTGGTTGAAAAAGTCGAATAGAGTATACCCTAAAAGTATGCTACCATTTATGTTTCACTGGCTAATCTTGTTCGTCCCGAACAAGGATAATACTTTTATATAGGACTTTTATATAGAGCTAGCCTCTCCAGATGAACGACTTTGTTGTTCTTCTTTTATTTTCTCCGCTGTCCATTCTTCGTCTGGTAAAAGAGCCATCCATTTCACTTGTCGATCGCTAACAACATCCTCCAATTCCGTGCATTGGCGGTCCTACAGGGGAGCGTGATGAAGATCGTTTGCATCTCGACCGACAACCACGAGCCATGTGTCCAACCTCACCACAGGCAAAGCACTTGCCCGTGAAACCCTGTCCGCTTTCGACTTGCACCCGACGGGCTCTGCATACTGGCTGGCACACCAAGGCCGCGGTCTCTGACGTCAAAGCGCCAGCCGTCTTTATACACGTAACTTTTGGATTTGTCATCGCTGAACAGTCCATTTCCGCATCGAGAATACCACATAGAAAAGTATCCATCATACTTCTCAGATCAATCTAACCTGGACAGGCAAGATGGGCAAACCGTTCCACCTCCGCCACTACTCCTCCGCTGAACGGCATTAATCACGCTTTCATAACAGTCTCGCTCACCCCCTGCGGTAGTCTGAAGTACATCAGCAGCAGCACCTTTCAATGACACGACCAATGGTGCCAGTACTTCGCGATTATTCCAACCATCTGTGCTAGCGGTAGTCTCAAACCGCATCCTGAAGCCGCCAAATGAAGTGGTTCCATCATAGGCCGGAGGCTTCAGTTTTATTGAGGATAAAGCTGGCATAGGTAATGAACCTTTCTGTAGTAGGTGCATCGTTTATTTTATTTGTTGTTTAAATTCGTTCAGCTTTTGCTCGTTCGCAATGAATTTTTGTTCCACACATTTTTTGAACGATTCCTGCCGTGTCCCAAACTCACAAATCTTCCTGTCCACCATCTCGGACATTTTTTTCATCTGCTGTGAGTTCTGTTCCGCTAGTTGAGTAAGTCGTGTTTCACCCTAATATAAGTGTTCTGTGACATCCTCTTTGACTGCTTGAGCACATTGTTGTAATCGGTGCTGTATAAGTTAACATTCCAAATATTTAAATTTATTTTTCTACAGCTACTGAATATTTCTCAGAATTCAGGAAATGTTATTTTAACATTTCGAAATATCTTCGCAAAGCTTACATTGCATTTCCCACAGTAGCTATGCCCCAACTCAGTGCACATGCAAGTGTGTTATTTCATTTACTTTTGGTGTATTTCCACGAAACCAGGAAATGCCCACACAAGCCAAGCTTTACCATTTAGAACATTTATTCTCATACCCCAAAGGTGCTGACGCTATGTCTATGCCATTTACCTTTAATTTTAACTTTTCCTTTTTTGCACTTGTTTCCAAATAATTTTAGTATTAAGCAAATTTATGTAATGACAAAAATACTATAAAAAAGCGTAATAACCAATAAAGAGATTCATTAATAATTCACACTTCAAAACGTGCATTTCATTAACTGGCGCCCAACGTGTAAATGGTCTGGCCCTTAAGTAGTGCCACAGTACCATCGATCGAATCTACAAAAGTGCCCTTAAGTAGTGCAAAATAAAAAGTGCCCTAAAGTAGTCCAAAATAAAAGTGCCCTAAAGTAGTGCAAGAACATTAAATTAAACGCCCTAAAGTAGTGCAAAAAAAATTAAACGCCCTAAAAAAGCATTAAATAAAATAAATGCCCTAAAGTGGAGCATAGAACAAGTACTGAAATCCTGTAGGAACAAGGTACACGCGTAATTGGAACGTAGTGCGGAACCTTAGTAAATAGACTCTATTAAAAAGGACAAATTCCGGGACGTCGGCGCGGGTTATACAATATTTAAGGACATAATTATAAATTTAAAATTTTTTTTTAATACAAATTTAAATATTTAAAGAAAAAAAATAAAATAAAAAATTTTTAAAACTGAGAAAAACTATTTTTTTACAAATTTAAACATTTAATTGAATAAAAAAAAAAAAAAAAATTGCCAAATAATAACAACATCATTGTGCGAACCTTACCTTTTTGTGATTGCCACGCACAAGAGGAAATATATTGTGAAGACAGCAGAACCAACAACAACTCAACACGCTTTCCATCAGTAAAACTTTTCATCAACAGCAAGCAGATTTTTTTCCGCAAGATGCAGAAAACTTTAATAGTTATGTAAGTTAAATACCGTAGTATTTTAGTTTAAAGAAACAAATATTATAAACAATTTATTTGAACAACTTAAATTAGAAAACATACTATAAATTTTTTAAAATATTTATAATTTTTAACTGTTAGTTTTTAACAAAAAATTTATCAGAAAAAATTGTTTTGGCAAAAATTTAATTATTTATTTGAAAAAATTCTATTTTTTTTTTATCCCAAAAATGCATTAAATAAATTAAAGCAAAAAATTAAATTGCAAAATATTAAATATTTTTACAAAAAATTTCATACAAAAAATAAAAAATTAAATTGAAGTAAAATTAACTTCTTGAAACAAAAAATTTCAAAATTAGTTTTTGAAAAAAAATTAAACTTTTTGCACAAAATTAAATTTTTTTAATTTTTTTACAACAAAGCAACATTTTGTAAATGCTTTAAAAGCATTAAAAGTTTATAAAACATTTTTCGTTTTTTTATAAATTAAATTCGTTTTTCGCAATTTTTTTAAAATTGTGTAATTTCTCCAAATAAATTAAAAAATTTTTTTGTAAAAGGCAAACTTAAGTGTTAAACAAATTTCAAAATTCTGACATTAATGACTGACGGAGAAAATAGTGACTACGAGACATACGGTTCGAGTACAGAATTTTTGGACTGGATAACTTCTTCAGGTGATTCGGGAGTAGAATACGACAAAAACAGGACCATAGCTAGACGAAAAATACTTTTGACCAGAGAACGGAGACATTTTTTATATAATTTACGACAACGCCTAAATAATCAAAATGTCTAATCCAAACAATCTATTAAGACCCCCAGTTCTTAACGCCCAAGCTGCAGCAGCACAAGCGTTAGCAAATCAAAATGCTGGACAACAACAGCCTGTTCCACCAATGCCTTTAGTCATAACCCCAGAAATTGAAGCACAGATCGCTAATATAGTCCGTAGAGCTTATGTGCAGGAACAACAAACCAGGCACAGGGAACAAATTTTAGTCGATCAGGGAATAGACGCGGAACATGAGGACTTAACCGGTCTTGACAAAATTCCAGATATAGTCAAATGTCTTAGAGATTTTTCCGGAAATCCAACAGAATTTGGATCATGGAAAAAAAGTGTTGAGAGAGTCCTTAAAATTTATGAAACCCTTAGGGGAACTCCTAAGTACTTCGGAATTCTCAATGTGGTTCGTAATAAAATTACCGGAAATGCAGACATTGCATTAGAATCCTACAATACCCCACTAAATTGGGATTGTATAATTAAATGTCTCACAACACACTATGCGGACAAAAGGGATCTAGGAACATTAGAATATCAAATGTCATCTATGACACAGGGTAATAGTTCGGTACAGGACTTCTACAAAGAAGTCTACGCCCACCTTTCTTTGATCTTAAACAAAATTGCATGTATGGAAGAAACCGAGGAAGCCATACATTTATTAACAAAAAATTACCGCAACAAGGCCTTGGACACCTTTGTAAGGGGCCTCAGAGGCGACTTGCCAAGACTTTTAGGAATAAGAGAACCATCAGATTTGAACGAAGCCTTACATTTATGCCTTAAATTAGACAATCAGCAATTTAGGACGCAATATGCAAATAACAATAGTAAAATACCCTCTATTCCTCAACGCAAACAAAATAACCAAAACCACAACCAACATTTTTTTCCACAATTAGCATACTATCCTCAAATGCCAAACTTTCCGAGACCCAACTATACCACACAAAACAATATGCGCCCACAAATACCACAATTCGTTCAAAGATTCAATCCACAATCAAACAATATGAACGCCACTAGGTACTATAGTCACCAAATGCCTCAAAATCAGTTTTCATACCCGACAAGACATAATTTTCAGCCACCACCTAGACCAACCCAACAGAAACCTCCAGTTCCAATGGAGATAGACCCATCCATAAGATCAAAAATGGTCAACTATATGAATAGACCAGCTCCAAACAACAATAGGTTTTCAGGAGTAAGACCTCCACCACAGTCGTCACAAATACACCAGCCAGCTAAATTTCAAAGAGTAAACCATATTGAAACTAATAACGAAAATGAAAATTTTCCCGACGAAGTAACGGACAATAGTACAGAACCCCAACAGGAAAATGAACCTGACGAAGACTTGACAGCATACCTCGAGCAATATTTTGGACAGGAAGATAGCTCACAAGAAAATGAATTTTCGGATGTTCATTTTTTAGAATAACAAACTCCACGTTGCCATATTTTCAATGTAAGACAGGCAACGGACAGATCCTAAAATTTCTAATAGACACCGGTTTCAACAAAAACTACATACAGTCGTCATTAGTCAAAAACCCAATACAAAATAAAACTATATTTAAAGCCAATTCTGTAGGAGGCCAAGTGCCAATTACTCACCATACGTTTATCAACCTATTTGGTATAAAATCCAAAAACCTAAAATTTTTCCTTTTGCCTAAACTAAAATCGTTTAGTGGAATTCTGGGCAACGACAGCCTTAAACAACTTAAAGCCATAATTTTTACATCCAAAAATTTTATGCTTATCGACAACGTAATAAAAATTCCTATAAAACAACAATTGTCACAGTCAGTGAACAATATAGACATTAGGACAGACCACATGACAAACGAACAAGCAAACAAACTATACCTTCTGTGCCATAAATATCCAAAACTTTTTTTGGATCCGGACGAAAAACTAACATTTACTACAACCGTAGTAGCGGAAATAAGAACAACCACGGACGCCCCAGTATATTCAAGATACTACCCATATCCGATGGCAATGAAAGACTCAATAGAAAAAGAAATTTTCAAATTACTCGATCATGGCATTATCAGACGATCTAAATCACCTTATAACGCTCCAGTGTGGGCAGTCCCAAAAAAATTAAATGCCTCAGGCATTAGAGAAGACAGAATGGTCATAGACTTTAGAAAACTAAACGAAATCACCATCCCTGACAGGTATCCAATACCTGAAATAAATGAAGTTTTGGCACAACTTGGCAAAAATGAATATTTTTCTGTAATTGATTTAAAAAGTGGTTTTCACCAAATTCCTTTAAGAGAAAAGGACATGGAGAAAACATCTTTCTCGATCAATAACGCAAAATACGAATTTACGAGGGTCCCGTTCGGGATAAAGAATGGGCCTGCCATTTTTCAAAGAGCCTTAGACGATATCCTTAGGGAACACATTGGCAGAATCTGCTATGTTTACATAGATGATATCATAATTTTTGGTCCAGATGAACAGACTCATCTTAAAAATATAGAAACCATTTTTGACACTCTCCAAAAAGCCAACATGAAGGTTCAACTCAATAAGTGCGAATTTCTTAAAAAGGAAGTAGAGTATTTGGGCTTCATTATATCAACAAAGGGTATAAAAACTAATCCTGCCAAGGTAGCGGCCATACAAGAATTAAAACCACCAACTACAATAAAAGAGTTACGATCATTTCTAGGGATATCAGGATTTTATAGACGATTTATTAAAGATTATGCAAAAATCGCAAAACCCCTTACCTTACTTTTAAGAGGGGAAGAGGGACGCATGTCCAAAAAAATGTCAGCGAAAATTTCCATAACTTTAAACAGTGAAGCAATAGAAGCTTTTAAAAAAATAAAAAACACGCTTTCATCAGAAGACGTTATGCTTTCGTTTCCATCATTTGATAGACCATTCCATCTGACAACCGATAGCTCCAATTTTGCGATTGGTGCCGTTCTGGAGCAAGATGGTAAACCCATCACGTTTATATCGAGAACACTTAATCAGAGTGAAGAGCATTACGCCACTAACGAAAAAGAAATGCTTGCCATAATTTGGGCCTTAAAATCGCTAAGAAACTATCTTTACGGAGCATCTGCAGTAAAGATTTTTACGGATCACCAGCCCTTAACTTATGCCCTCAGTAACAAAAACACGAATAGCAAACTTAAACGCTGGAAGGCTATCTTAGAGGAGTACAATTACGAAATGAAGTACAAACCCGGTAGTACAAATATTGTAGCCGATGCACTTTCTAGACCTACACTAAAAGAAACCGAAGTAAACTCAATGACTCCGACCCGGCACAGTGACGAAAGCTCATATCAAAATTTAATACCTTTTACAGACGTACCAATTAATGTTTTTAAGAACCAAATAATAGTTTCAACTGGAGACCCTTCTTACAAATTTGAAGTAATTTTCCCAACCTACCACAGACACACCATTACGGACATACACTTTACAAAGGACAAATTAAAATTGCTATTAACAAAATATTTAAACCCATCTGTGACAAACGCTATCAAAACAGAGGACAGTATCTTAGGGAAAATTCAAGACATCTACTCAAGCCATTTCGGAAAATATAGAATCAGGTACACCAGGACAATGGTAACTGACTTGACATCGGACACAGAACAACAGACAGAAATTGTTAACGAACATAAGAGAGCTCACAGACATACGCAAGAGAACAAGGTCCAACTTCTCCAAAAATACTATTTTCCGCAAATGCAAGCGAAAATATCTAAAATAGTCAAACAATGTAAAATTTGCAGAGAAAATAAGTATGAACGACACCCAAGTAAATCAATATTAAAACACACCCCATTACCAGAATATCCAGGACATTTTATTCACCTTGACATATACCACACAAACAATAGAGTCATCCTAACGGCAATAGATAAATTTTCAAAATACGCCCAAGCCAAAATAATTAAATCCAGGGCAACTGAGGACATTAAAGCACCCTTACAGGAATTATTGATTTCTTTCGGCACTCCCGAAAACATCGTAATAGATAATGAGAATTCTAAATTCCTCAGTGATCACATTTATGTTAGAAGATCAACTGGGAATAAAAATTTACCGCACTCCTCCGTATACTAGTACAGTAAACGGTCAGGTAGAGCGTTTTCATTCTACACTCACAGAAATAATGAGGTGCCTTAACGCCGAAAAAATTTACAATTCTTTCAAGGACCTTTTAAATAACTCCCTTAATAAATATAACTATTCCATACATTCTACCATAAATAAAAAACCAATAGAAGCATTTTTTGGAAGAGACTATGCAGACCCCTCTCAACTAAAAAAGGACAGACTTTTGACCACTCAAAAAATATCAGAAAAACAAGATAAGGACCTTAAGACGCACAACAGAAAGAGAACAGAAATTAGGACGTATCTTCCAGGAGATATTGTTTTTGTAAAAGGCAATAAACGATTAGGAAATAAATTGACCCCGAGGTACAAACAAGAAATAGTTAAAGAAGACAAGGGAGGAATTATTATAACAGAATCCAAAAAAATTGTTCACAAGAATTTAATAAGAAATTAATTTACGCTATTTGCAGGACCCTGATTGCGTCAATCAGACCAGAAACTCAAATCCTGGACTATTCAAATTCACAAGTAATAGCTACTGAGACAGGACAATCAAAATTAGTCATCGGAACTTTCAAAATTTTACACGTTATCGACTTGGAACAATACAACAAAATACTGACCACTATTGAAGAAACAATTAAAAAGGACATCACGAGAAAAGACGCTAGCTATACCTTCCTACTACATGAACTAAACTCATCACTAAAAATCCTTGACGAATTGAGACCTAAACGCTCTGCAAGATCCATAGACGCACTAGGCACTGCCTGGAAATGGATTGCTGGAACACCCGACCACGAAGATTTCCAAATTATTTCAGACCAAACTAAAAATCTGCTCAAAAATAACCAAAATCAAATAGTAATCAATAAAGCCATTGAAGAAAGGCTGCAAATCATTACGAACATGACGAACACTGTACTTAATTCCATTAAAACTTCGGACTCACTAAGGACTTTAATAGTTAAAGACGTCGAATGTAAATTAAAAATCTTAACCGAGGAACTTATAAACATTAATTACGCGATACAATGGGCCAAAAGCGGCATCGTAAATTCATTTATATTATCGAACTCAGAACTGACAACCATAAGGGATTTTTTTACAAATCAAAGTTTGCCTTATATTAATCTTATCGAAGCCCTCGAGTTTGCAGAGGTTAAAATAAGTTCTAGCAAAAACACATTAATTTTTATTGTAAACTTGCCTAAGACCGAGAATATTATTTGTAAAAACCTATTTATAAGACCTGTAAAAAAAGGCAATTTTGTAATTAATATAAAAAAGGTAAATTTTATTCTATGCAAAGATTCAATATTAGAAATAAAAACTAATTGTAAATTAATTAACGAAATATCCTTGTGCAAAAGAGAAAACGTTGACAACATTACAGATACCGAATGCTTACCTAATCTTCTGTCCGGAACGCCGTCCGTCTGTCCGACAACAAACCATCATCATTTACCAACAATTGAAGAGGTTATGCCTGGTCTAATGCTATTAAACGGATATAGGGGCATAATTTCACTAGATAAAAAGGAAGTTTCCCTTAACGGAACATTCTTGGTAAAGTTTCATAATACTACCTTAACTATAGGTGATAAAACTTACTTCAGTAAAGAAAAAACAATGGCTCGCCCAATGCCTGCCATAGTACAATCTATGAACAACGTATCTTCATATGAAGAAGTACTTTCCTTAAAAGCTTTAAAAGACTTACACGTCAAAAATCTAGAAGAGATACGTGATTTGACCCATAAGAATAAGGCAGCCCTCGTTACTAGCCTTACCTTTCCTACTGTCATTATACTGGGATTAATTTTCCTTTTGGCAAAGAAAATTTTGGCCAGAAAGCAAACCTTAAAAATAGAAACCGTACATGTCCATTCCATTGATTACCAAAATCATGACTCATCCAACGTGGACGTTGGAATTTAAAGGGGGAGGAGTTAACATTCCAAATATTTAAATTTATTTTTCTACAGCTACTGAATATTTCTCAGAATTCAGGAAATGTTATTTTAACATTTCGAAATATCTTCGCAAAGCTTACATTGCATTTCCCACAGTAGCTATGCCCCAACTCAGTGCACATGCAAGTGTGTTATTTCATTTACTTTTGGTGTATTTCCACGAAACCAGGAAATGCCCACACAAGCCAAGCTTTACCATTTAGAACATTTATTCTCATACCCCAAAGGTGCTGACGCTATGTCTATGCCATTTACCTTTAATTTTAACTTTTCCTTTTTTGCACTTGTTTCCAAATAATTTTAGTATTAAGCAAATTTATGTAATGACAAAAATACTATAAAAAAGCGTAATAACCAATAAAGAGATTCATTAATAATTCACACTTCAAAACGTGCATTTCATTAACTGGCGCCCAACGTGTAAATGGTCTGGCCCTTAAGTAGTGCCACAGTACCATCGATCGAATCTACAAAAGTGCCCTTAAGTAGTGCAAAATAAAAAGTGCCCTAAAGTAGTCCAAAATAAAAGTGCCCTAAAGTAGTGCAAGAACATTAAATTAAACGCCCTAAAGTAGTGCAAAAAAAATTAAACGCCCTAAAAAAGCATTAAATAAAATAAATGCCCTAAAGTGGAGCATAGAACAAGTACTGAAATCCTGTAGGAACAAGGTACACGCGTAATTGGAACGTAGTGCGGAACCTTAGTAAATAGACTCTATTAAAAAGGACAAATTCCGGGACGTCGGCGCGGGTTATACAATATTTAAGGACATAATTATAAATTTAAAATTTTTTTTTAATACAAATTTAAATATTTAAAGAAAAAAAATAAAATAAAAAATTTTTAAAACTGAGAAAAACTATTTTTTTACAAATTTAAACATTTAATTGAATAAAAAAAAAAAAAAAAATTGCCAAATAATAACAACATCATTGTGCGAACCTTACCTTTTTGTGATTGCCACGCACAAGAGGAAATATATTGTGAAGACAGCAGAACCAACAACAACTCAACACGCTTTCCATCAGTAAAACTTTTCATCAACAGCAAGCAGATTTTTTTCCGCAAGATGCAGAAAACTTTAATAGTTATGTAAGTTAAATACCGTAGTATTTTAGTTTAAAGAAACAAATATTATAAACAATTTATTTGAACAACTTAAATTAGAAAACATACTATAAATTTTTTAAAATATTTATAATTTTTAACTGTTAGTTTTTAACAAAAAATTTATCAGAAAAAATTGTTTTGGCAAAAATTTAATTATTTATTTGAAAAAATTCTATTTTTTTTTTATCCCAAAAATGCATTAAATAAATTAAAGCAAAAAATTAAATTGCAAAATATTAAATATTTTTACAAAAAATTTCATACAAAAAATAAAAAATTAAATTGAAGTAAAATTAACTTCTTGAAACAAAAAATTTCAAAATTAGTTTTTGAAAAAAAATTAAACTTTTTGCACAAAATTAAATTTTTTTAATTTTTTTACAACAAAGCAACATTTTGTAAATGCTTTAAAAGCATTAAAAGTTTATAAAACATTTTTCGTTTTTTTATAAATTAAATTCGTTTTTCGCAATTTTTTTAAAATTGTGTAATTTCTCCAAATAAATTAAAAAATTTTTTTGTAAAAGGCAAACTTAAGTGTTAAACAAATTTCAAAATTCTGACATTAATGACTGACGGAGAAAATAGTGACTACGAGACATACGGTTCGAGTACAGAATTTTTGGACTGGATAACTTCTTCAGGTGATTCGGGAGTAGAATACGACAAAAACAGGACCATAGCTAGACGAAAAATACTTTTGACCAGAGAACGGAGACATTTTTTATATAATTTACGACAACGCCTAAATAATCAAAATGTCTAATCCAAACAATCTATTAAGACCCCCAGTTCTTAACGCCCAAGCTGCAGCAGCACAAGCGTTAGCAAATCAAAATGCTGGACAACAACAGCCTGTTCCACCAATGCCTTTAGTCATAACCCCAGAAATTGAAGCACAGATCGCTAATATAGTCCGTAGAGCTTATGTGCAGGAACAACAAACCAGGCACAGGGAACAAATTTTAGTCGATCAGGGAATAGACGCGGAACATGAGGACTTAACCGGTCTTGACAAAATTCCAGATATAGTCAAATGTCTTAGAGATTTTTCCGGAAATCCAACAGAATTTGGATCATGGAAAAAAAGTGTTGAGAGAGTCCTTAAAATTTATGAAACCCTTAGGGGAACTCCTAAGTACTTCGGAATTCTCAATGTGGTTCGTAATAAAATTACCGGAAATGCAGACATTGCATTAGAATCCTACAATACCCCACTAAATTGGGATTGTATAATTAAATGTCTCACAACACACTATGCGGACAAAAGGGATCTAGGAACATTAGAATATCAAATGTCATCTATGACACAGGGTAATAGTTCGGTACAGGACTTCTACAAAGAAGTCTACGCCCACCTTTCTTTGATCTTAAACAAAATTGCATGTATGGAAGAAACCGAGGAAGCCATACATTTATTAACAAAAAATTACCGCAACAAGGCCTTGGACACCTTTGTAAGGGGCCTCAGAGGCGACTTGCCAAGACTTTTAGGAATAAGAGAACCATCAGATTTGAACGAAGCCTTACATTTATGCCTTAAATTAGACAATCAGCAATTTAGGACGCAATATGCAAATAACAATAGTAAAATACCCTCTATTCCTCAACGCAAACAAAATAACCAAAACCACAACCAACATTTTTTTCCACAATTAGCATACTATCCTCAAATGCCAAACTTTCCGAGACCCAACTATACCACACAAAACAATATGCGCCCACAAATACCACAATTCGTTCAAAGATTCAATCCACAATCAAACAATATGAACGCCACTAGGTACTATAGTCACCAAATGCCTCAAAATCAGTTTTCATACCCGACAAGACATAATTTTCAGCCACCACCTAGACCAACCCAACAGAAACCTCCAGTTCCAATGGAGATAGACCCATCCATAAGATCAAAAATGGTCAACTATATGAATAGACCAGCTCCAAACAACAATAGGTTTTCAGGAGTAAGACCTCCACCACAGTCGTCACAAATACACCAGCCAGCTAAATTTCAAAGAGTAAACCATATTGAAACTAATAACGAAAATGAAAATTTTCCCGACGAAGTAACGGACAATAGTACAGAACCCCAACAGGAAAATGAACCTGACGAAGACTTGACAGCATACCTCGAGCAATATTTTGGACAGGAAGATAGCTCACAAGAAAATGAATTTTCGGATGTTCATTTTTTAGAATAACAAACTCCACGTTGCCATATTTTCAATGTAAGACAGGCAACGGACAGATCCTAAAATTTCTAATAGACACCGGTTTCAACAAAAACTACATACAGTCGTCATTAGTCAAAAACCCAATACAAAATAAAACTATATTTAAAGCCAATTCTGTAGGAGGCCAAGTGCCAATTACTCACCATACGTTTATCAACCTATTTGGTATAAAATCCAAAAACCTAAAATTTTTCCTTTTGCCTAAACTAAAATCGTTTAGTGGAATTCTGGGCAACGACAGCCTTAAACAACTTAAAGCCATAATTTTTACATCCAAAAATTTTATGCTTATCGACAACGTAATAAAAATTCCTATAAAACAACAATTGTCACAGTCAGTGAACAATATAGACATTAGGACAGACCACATGACAAACGAACAAGCAAACAAACTATACCTTCTGTGCCATAAATATCCAAAACTTTTTTTGGATCCGGACGAAAAACTAACATTTACTACAACCGTAGTAGCGGAAATAAGAACAACCACGGACGCCCCAGTATATTCAAGATACTACCCATATCCGATGGCAATGAAAGACTCAATAGAAAAAGAAATTTTCAAATTACTCGATCATGGCATTATCAGACGATCTAAATCACCTTATAACGCTCCAGTGTGGGCAGTCCCAAAAAAATTAAATGCCTCAGGCATTAGAGAAGACAGAATGGTCATAGACTTTAGAAAACTAAACGAAATCACCATCCCTGACAGGTATCCAATACCTGAAATAAATGAAGTTTTGGCACAACTTGGCAAAAATGAATATTTTTCTGTAATTGATTTAAAAAGTGGTTTTCACCAAATTCCTTTAAGAGAAAAGGACATGGAGAAAACATCTTTCTCGATCAATAACGCAAAATACGAATTTACGAGGGTCCCGTTCGGGATAAAGAATGGGCCTGCCATTTTTCAAAGAGCCTTAGACGATATCCTTAGGGAACACATTGGCAGAATCTGCTATGTTTACATAGATGATATCATAATTTTTGGTCCAGATGAACAGACTCATCTTAAAAATATAGAAACCATTTTTGACACTCTCCAAAAAGCCAACATGAAGGTTCAACTCAATAAGTGCGAATTTCTTAAAAAGGAAGTAGAGTATTTGGGCTTCATTATATCAACAAAGGGTATAAAAACTAATCCTGCCAAGGTAGCGGCCATACAAGAATTAAAACCACCAACTACAATAAAAGAGTTACGATCATTTCTAGGGATATCAGGATTTTATAGACGATTTATTAAAGATTATGCAAAAATCGCAAAACCCCTTCAATTTATATTCAAATTATTATATCACATAAGTTATTATGTATATTGCAGCATCTATGTTCATTGGTAATAAACCAGTATATATGTACATATTTCCCTATAATTCCGCCGTTCAACCAAATACTCTATAATAAGAATACTCTATTATTCAACAGCGTTCCTTTGCATGGCAACCAATTTTTTACTCATACTAACATATTGTTTTTCGCTTTATCCATTGTCTATTGCTACACTCATTTACTCTCTGTACAACCTAACACGCACAAGTGCCTTCGTTTACTTCTGAATCAGTGATGATATTTCCGAATTTTCGAAAGTACTTTTTTACTCAACGCAAAGTACTTTTTCCGGCTCGAGAGTACTTTTTTTCTAATAAATCATAAATGTAAAGCAAAAACAATTGGTGTTGGTCTTATTAGAAATATCGTATACTCTATAAAACATCTTCATTCCTATTTTATTTATAATTACCCATCCATCGCGGAAAATAAATTAAATGCACTTTTTTGTTCGTGCACACTTCGCGCTCACCAAATTTGACAAAAGAAATAACAATAACATACACAAATAAAAATAAGATTTGCTCGTTATATTCTATCACATAGAGTAAGTCAAAAAGAAAGCAGAAAAAGAGAGTTGCCGCTGCTAACATTATTTTACGTTTTCTTATGATTATATGAATTATGTTATTATAAATTTATAATTACAACTACATTTTATATCAATTTCTATTTACATTTATGTTTACATGTATGTATATATTTATATTAACATAATCTACTCACGAAAATCTTTAAATTAGTTCAGGAGGAGTTCTCCTAACGACTTTGACTTAAATAATATAGAAACAACATGCCCTCTTGTTTGATCGAAAATCTAAATAATTTGATAGTGCTTCAAACATGACACCGATGTATACGTTTGTCGTTTTACACTCACACACTCTCAATGTTTGACCGGCATTTGGTGTGTCTGCAGTCAGCTTTAGAACATAACATAGGATATTTGTGCATCGGAGAGTACTTTTTTTGGGTCGAAAGGACTTGGGGACTTCTTAAAATCGAAAGGAGGTAAAAAAGTACAATTCCACTACAAATATCATCACTGTTCTGAATACCTTTAAAAGGTATTCTCTGGTTGAGACAAGTCAAATGACGTATATCGCTTGAAACAAAGAAAAGCTCTCAGTATACATACTGATATTCAAGTGAACAGTGCTGTTGTCTGTTAATCATGGCTACAAGGGGTTGTGTTATTTCTCCAAACAGTTTTTGTTATATCTGTGGTGAATTCACTATTAAAAGTCAACAGAGAAATATAAGTGATTTTGTAAGGAAAGTTTATTTTGCCTACTTTAAATTAAAACTTGGTGATCAAGATAAACCATGGGCCCCGCATAAGGTGTGTAGAAGATGCGAAGAAGATCTTCGTTTGTGGTTTAAGGGAAAGAAAAATGCATTTCGATTTGGAATTCCTATGATATGGCGTGAGCAGAAAAATCACACTACTGACTGCTACTTCTGCTCAGTTAACGTTAAGGGATTCAATTCAAAAAACAAAAGAAACATAAGTTATCCTAATCTTGACTCAGCTATACGTCCAGTGCCCCATAGCTCCGAGATATCTATCCCGCAGCCACCTTCCAGTTTGGATGAATACCCTAGTGAGTTGGAGGACGAAGCTACATTATCTCCTCCGGGTGATAATGTAGCTTCGTACAAAATTCCCGAAGCTGTCAGAAGCAAAGTTGAAAGAGGGGGTTTTCACCGGCCCCGACATAAGAAAACTTTTAACGGACCCTTCATTTGTGGAAACTATGAATGAGAAGGAAAAAGAAGCTTGGGTATCGTTCAAGGACGTAGTGCGAAAGTTTTTGGGAAATACTAAGGATCCTAACTACAAAACCATTGTGCAACGGATGCTAGCAGCATACGAAGCTCAAGGCTGCAAGATGAGCTTGAAGGTCCATTTTTTACACTCTCACATAGACTATTTTCCTGAAAACCTGGGAGCTTACAGTGAAGAGCAGGGGGAGCGATTTCACCAGGATGTCCATGATATCGAGAGAAGGTACCAAGGGCGATGGGATGTCACTATGCTTGCTGACTACTGTTGGCTGCTTAAGAGAGAAACTGAAGATGGAAATCGGAAAAGGACTCGTCAAAGTATCAAGGAAAAGAAGAAAAGGTTTCATAAAGAACATGAATAAGTATATGTATCAAAATAATGTTTCGTTTGCTTAAAAAAAAAATACTAATTGTTTGAAAATTTTGAATAAAGGAGTGCTTTAACCAATTTTTTGTGTTTGAATTTGCAAAAAATCCTTATGTGATAGAAAAAAATGGCCATCACTTTTGAAATCAGCGCACTTTAAAACATATAATTCAGTAAAAATGTCTCATGCAGCTGACAAAAAATTTTTTTTCGCAGACCTGTGTAATTATTTGGTTTTTTGCCATAATATTATACTACTAATAACTAAAATAATTAATAAAATTTCATTTATATTAAAATGGGGTCCGAGTGCCCAGGTAAGACCCCAAACGTGTTTAAATATGCATGGCCATGAACGAATGAAAGCGCACAGGGGATAGTAAGAAAATCAGAATTTGGAACAGAGGGAGACGAAGACTAAGAAATTGCCTGTCAAAAGAGAATTCCACGTTTTTACAGTATTGTCACAAATAACAACAGTTTCAATAATCTCAGAAAAATCTTCAAAATAGGTCAAAAAAGCAGCTGAACGAATTAACGACCTTATGCTTTTAATTAAACAGAGGTAGTGTTTCTTTCTTTAATAATGACGAAAACAATTTTTTATTTTGTCCAATTCATTTTTTTACTTAAACGCAACTCGTCCGTTTTTTTATATTTTTGTTCGGAGTCATAATTTTGCGGTACGGGAAGTCGACTATTTTTTTGTATTTGGTGAAATCAGCAATCAACCTCCAAGTTTCCAAAAAAATAATTGAATGCAGCATCCGGAGTACGGCGGGCCCAGGGCGGTCATAATACACGGGAATAAGCCTATCCCACAACCCATCCATTCCAAGCAGATCAGTCAGTAGTTTTAAGGTCATGTTTGTAGAATTTGTATATTTATGTTAATAATTATAGTAAATTTATTATATAATATTATAGAGTGAATTAGATTTGGGATGTAGGTAGTTTGAGGTATTGTTAAAAAATGTCATGTTTGCCCTACGATCTGGTATGGCGGGTTGGGAAACAGTTGACGATTTCGGGAATGTTGTAAAGTTTTTTCGGTTGGCCTTATTATTTAGCTTGCTGACCGTTCGCTAGTATAGTGATGCGGTTATCTTTCACGAACGAAAATCCGTGAAGCCACGATAGTGCGAAAAAAGTAGTCGAAATACAGAACAAGTTAAAGCGAACTTATCACCTCAAGGGTTAGTCCAAGACTGAGAAGGTTTCTTATTATGTTGTATGTTTGCAATATCGTAGTGGGTTGCTTTTATTATTTTGTATAGGAATAAATATGTTACTAAGTATTCATTTCCTGCATTATTTTTCCTCAAAACCACATTTTATACGAAAGTCCATTAAGACGAGAAAAACCAGCAGAAAAGAAGGACTTTGGCAATATAGATATGGGGCGTAAGAATGATGAGCGACTATAATTAATTTATCATTAGAAAAACTAATAAAAGACAAATCAAAATCGAAATCATTTCTAGAATGAAGTGTAACAATTTCTAAGAAAAATACATATAAATGGTCATTTTGTGTTGAAATTTAAATTTGAAATAAATTTCAATGCTTTTTAATAACCTTATTATATTTTTATTTCAATAATACTGCGACAATAATGCCATGTCATATCATCACTAGAAGCATAGATAGGGTAAATGTCTTTAAGTGGGGTCCCTAAAGTTCATTATATGTGAAGGAGGCGTATCCTTCCTCTGATCGACCCCGAATCTTGTATATGGCTTTGTAGGGTCCATATACGTACTAATATAAAATTTCGTCCAAAAATACGCCCATTTTTTGTGTGGTGTTTAATGTTAGTACCCGCTACCTTCCTGTGAATTTTTGATAAATCTTTAATAGGAAACTAGTAATGATTTTTGGTTAATTGTGGGCGTGGCAGTAGTATTATGATCTCCATATTCTGCACACACACTATTATGAACCCCTTGTATATTTCTGCAAATTTTTATTCCGCTGGCATCAATACGAGCATAGGTAGGCTAATTTTAATTTTAGATCCGAAAGTTCCTTATATCAAAAGTGGGCGCGTCTTTTCTCTATTCAGCCCCATTTGTTGCAGATAGCTTTATAATGTCGAAAGAAAGAAAGAAAAAAAGAATGACGTTGTACTTAATCATATTTTGACTTAAATTGGAAGAGATGTGAATCACCTCAAATTAAAAACATATGTGATGAAGCTATGTTATGATTTTCGCTTAAGATGGGAACATTCTAGTCGAATAAATAGCCATTTTCTTGAACTAAACTCTGACTGGTTATCAAAAAATCTGGATTTTACAGATCACATTCTTGATGTTGGCCCATGTACATCTTTATTTGGCCTACCCAAGATGGGAAGGCCAAATAAAAACTTTTCTGAATCTTCTTTGCGCTCAAAAAAACGAAAAGCCAAGGATCTTATGAGTGGTACCGATAATGACAAATTGTTAATGGCAGCGGAAATGAGTCTGAGATCATCTGGAAAGAGAAAGTCTGCAAAAATATTTGAAGACTTCCCCATCAAGGGGCACTGCATTAAAGAATTCTCGATCATCCTATAAAAATATGACAAGTTTGTCACCAGACCAAGCACTTGCGATGATAGTTGACGCAAACCTTTTAACACATGAATATAACTTGATCAGGCAGCATAGTTCAGAAATAAGCCAAAAAATATATCCTTCATATAACTATGTAAAAAAATCAAAGGTTTTATGGTACCCTGAATAAATAACCGTAACGGAAACATATGCTGAAATTGAATTGCAATCGCTAATTGATCACAGTTTAAAAATATCCTGTGCTGTACAAGAGGAAGTATTACTTTCCATTCCCGAAATTGAAGAAGTAAATGCAATTATTAAATGGGGGTGTGATGGCGCTGAACATAGCAATTATAAGAAAAAATTTGCGGAAGAAAACCAATCAGATAACAGTCTGTTGTTCATTTCACTAGTAGTCCTTTAAATGTATACAACAGTTAATGGACGAAAGATTATAATATGGTGTAACCCTGCTCCATCTTCTACAAGATACTGTCGGCCGATAAAATTCCTATTTGCAATAGAAACACGAGACTTTATTACAAGGGAGGTGAAATATATGAAAGACCAAATTTCGGATCTGTCTCCTACAACCGTTCAAACAGACACACTAAACTTCAAAGTACGCTTGCGTTGTGCATGATTGACGGCAAAATTTGTAATGTCCTGTCGGCATATACATCATCTCAAAAGTGCTACATATGAGTGCCTTATTAGAGCGAAAAGTTGACGAAAACATGCTTGCTTTCGGAATATCTCCTTTACATTGTACCCATCGCTTATCGAATGGAAATGAAGACATGGTGTGTGCGGGGCGAAGAAAATAAGGAGAAGATGAAAAAGAAAAAAAACTATATCCAAAATAGATTCAGGAAAGAAGTTGGTCTTTTAATTGATATGCCAAAACAAAAAGCAGGCAATACAAATGATGGTAAGACGGCGAGAAAATTTTTTTGAGATCCTGAAACAACGTCAGACATAACAGGCATAAATATAAATCTTTTGAAGAGGTGTCATACTATACTTTCCTGCATAGGATGTGGAAATCAAATAAACTCTCTATGTCACAGATACAAGGGAACTGTACTTATCAGTATATGTATGGTACAATATGCCAGTGAGTGTACATAAAATCCTCTTTCATGGAAAGGATATAATCGCGTCTTGTATTCTTCCTATTGGTCAACTATCTGAAGAAGCTCAAGAGTCCAGAAACAAAGATGCAAGAAATTGTCGTGAACTTTTTACTAGAAAAACATCAAGAATTGAAAGCAACTCGGATTTGTTACACAGATTGCTCATATCGTCAGAACCGTTTATATGCAGTTTGCGGAAAGCGACTAAGACAAAGCGGCGCGCATTATCTAATGAGTTATTGGCTTATTATCTGAACCGGAATATGCCGAAAATATTGACTCCGACAAATTTTTTACTTATTTTAGTATCTCTTTTTTGATTCTAATATGTATTTCAAATTTGTTTTCAAAAATGTATGTTAATTTAAACATCTCAAAAAACGTTGATAATACAATTTATAAGCCCCTATATCAAGTTAAGAAACATAGCATTCTCTGCGATCCCACTGATCCCAATGCTTATTTTCAAGTTTATTTCATTTTCAAAATTTAGTGAATTCAAAAGTATTTTTATTTATATCCGCCCTGAAAAATGCTTTTAAATTAGAAATTATGGTCATCTGAAATTACACCTTATAATGGGGGTAGGCGAAAAAGTGGGCGGACCACTCCCATTTTTTCTGTTCTATACAAAGTCAATCTCTACATTATTTTGGCAAAATTTCATTGCCATACCTATTTTTGTTTGGCTGTTAGGACTTTTGGCATCCTAAAAATGATAAAAGTCACACTGTGCGCCGTCCCCAGCTGTGAATTGATTATCCTGCCACTAAGCATATATTCAATCCACTTGCTAATGGCGGGTCCACGCATCGATTATTGCGTCTGATTTGATGTTGTTAAAAGCTCCCTCAATGTCTAGGAGAGGAACTAGGGAGAAGTCCTTGTTATGCAGGGAGTACTCAATACTAGAGACTAAGGAGTGTAAAGCGGTCTCAACCGATTTACCCTTGAAGTAGCCATGCTGAGAGACTGACAGTTTATGATTTTCTATAGTGAGCCTCAGACTAATATCTAACAACCTTTCCAGAATTTTGAGACATAAGGAGGATAGACTAATGGGTCTAAGGTCCCCTGGAGTTGTGTGCGAGCTTTTGCCGGGTTGGGTATAAAAATTACCCTCACATTCTTTCATGAGTCTGGAATATATGCTAATTCAAGACAACTTTTGTAGATCTTGATCAGCCACTCGATTACAAAATTTTCTGACTGTTGAATCTCAATTGGAGCTACACTATCTGGGCCAGATGCTTTATATGGTTTAAAGCTATGATAGTCCATTGCAATTTTGGCTTCGTGATTTTATCTGAGTCGAATTCGACTACATTCGAACCGGGCTTCGTTCTCCGCGGAATGGTGCTCGAGCAACTGGAAGTGGGTCTCTAAAATAAACTCTAGAAACTCATTACTATTTGAGGTCCAAGATCCATCCCCCTCATCAGTTAACCAGGAATCATTGGAGAAGTTGATAGGATCTTCCTCAGCCTGGACGTCTCAGAGATATCTTCTACGTCACCGCAAAAGTTTCTCCACGATTCTCTTTGTGCCTTCCTAAGCTTACTTTTGAAGGTTCTAAGTGCTGCTTTGTATAAATCGCAGTCTGCAATATCTCTAGATTTATTAGCGTTGTTAAAAAGTTTTCTACAGCTTTTCCTGAGTCCCCTAATTTCCTCCCCCCACTACGTTGGCTTTTTGCTTCCCATATATTATCCGTCAAATTTCAAATGGTATATAAAACTCAGCGACCGATTTTACATATGTAGTGTTATCAGCTGGGCTAGGATTTTGTGGCATTAAAAATATTAAAAAATGCAAAAACAGAAATTTTTTTATTGATGACAAATAAGCTTCTATGCACAATAATTTTTTAATTCAGATTTTTTAATTAGTGTAAAAGGATAAAGTAACAATGTTGTTCTGCCTTGAAGCAACTAGAGCTTCTTTCAACATCTGCGGAAACCAATGGAGCCAATTTTAACGTCTCCGCATCGCCAATTACCATATCTTTTGATAACAATATGTTCGCCTTCCATTTAAAATCTGATGCAACCTGTTTTATGATTTCAAACCCCTCATTCTCTTGAGCAATTTTGGTGAATTTTTCCAATGTTTTTTCAGTAACTGCTCCTTTGGCTTCTTTGAACATAATTTAATATTTGCAGCACTTCATCATAATAGTCAATAGTTTTTTATATCAATATGCGAATTTTGTGAATACTAAGTGATAAAACATAAATTACGTATATTACCTCTTGCTTGCACTCTTAATATAATGCGAGTACAGAAGACTGAAGTCGGGTTAGACCGACTTCGAAATACCTTTTACCTTTCCTTGTGCGTGCGAGTTCAACAATGGGGATGTTTTCTTCATAAATCATCATTAGGAGCCTATCTGCGGTAATTTTTGGTAGTTTACCTTGAATTGATTATATCGATTATATCGAGTTATAATAATATGTCAATAGTGTGCGTGGCTCTAAAATTAACACGCCCATATTTTGTGTAGTGTTTAATGTTAGCACCCGTAACCTGCCTGTGAAATTTCATTGATGAATCTTCTATAGGAACCTAGTAATAGTTTCTGTGTAATTGTAGGCGTGGCATTAGTAATAATCTTTCATATGTGAATGCATGCTAGTACAGACCCAATGTATACAGCTACCAATTTGTATTCATATATTGTTAATAATATGTAATTGCTTTTAAGATGAACAAAACATCCCGATCGAGCAACTCGCACTTCAAATCCAACCAGTATCACGTAACTATTAAAAACAACAACTTCTGCAAGTGCTATATACCAACATGTAGCATTTTCCAGAAATCCGGAACACACAAGTATTTTGTCCTTCTTCGTCTTAAAATGCCCCAGGAAACCGTTTTCTAAGCCTAACTAAGTAGGATATGGATTGAAATTGTTTATAAATTGAATACAGTTTTAAACTCAATAGTCTTGCATGCTAGAAGAAAGTAGTATTGCAGGTTTTTCAGGTAAAAGTATAAAGCACTCTTCACACAAGTCAATCTTAAGGTGAATAGTTCCCCAAAGTGACACCGATCTTACATTTGATCTCCTCTCACGTTTTCCTGTCCAAAAACAAGAATATAATCACCGATCGGTGCTGGGCTTTCTTTATAATTGCAGAAAACTCAAAATCATTTCTTTGAGCTGCAAAAACCAAAATACACTGTGGATATCGTTAAAATTCTGACAGTCACTGCTTGACGAATGACAATAAAGTATGTATACGAGCAATATGCAGATTTATTGGGTTTAATTTGTTGATAATAATCCCATATGTTTTTGTAAGTTATATGTATGTGTATATTTATTTAAAGTGTGAAATTTAGTGAAAAACAATCTCATCAGTGTTTTTATTCATCATGGTTTTCCTGTGCTCCCACATTATTCCCTCTTTAGCAATTGCTAGCTGCTGCTGAGTTATTGAACTGAACTGACTGGTTGCTATAAGTTCGTAAAGGTTTGTCCGTTTGCTCCAGACTCGTTCATATAAACGATTGGTTGATTTTTCTGTTGATTTCGAAATAGCTCGATTTGTAGATACGGGCCAGCATACAGTGATGCAAGTGACTTCTTCACTGATCTCAGGAATACATGTGTACAGGTATAAAGGTCCTTGCGAACAAATACAATTTTTTAGGTGTGATGAACAACAGGTAAAAGTCGAATATGTCTAACTTGGTTATGAAATTATACGGACCTACGATTGTATTCTCTGGGGTAAAATAATCTCCCGGCAAACGAAGGGGCACGCCATAAAGCTTTTCCGCTGCTGAAGAGTTGATATATTCTTTACATTCTGTCCGCAATCCAAGTCATACTGTTGGTGATATTTCGATTCATGGAGATGAAGCGGTGAGCCATAAGTGTCGATTTAACTGACCCATGCCACGCTCGACCACGCCATTACCAGCATGATGATATGGCGAAGTTCGAATACGCTGTGTTCCTAATAATTTTGCCAATGATGAAATAAATCACAGCCTTTGTACTCCGCAACAACTGTGATATCGATTGGTTAATGTGATGATCCTTGTTGAAGATGCTTGTTGATCCTCGCGCGTTGACTCTTTAGCATGAATCCCTGCGTATTGATGCTCCTTCCTATTTTTGGCAATACTGATGGCTTTATGCCGGAATTTGAAAGTGAATGTACGAATAAAATATCCTATTTCGAAGTGAGGCATATATGATCGCACAACGGATTTCGAAATATCGCAGTTTTTTTCCCATCTATTTATTTTCCGAATTTTTCTTTGTTAAGAAACTAACAGTAATTTTTCTAAGATTGCAAGACTACATTTACATTTTTAGGTAATATCCTCAGCCACTGCATCGAATATTTAGTATTTTCACAGCGTGCAATAAGACTTCATTAAATCAGGTCTAAGGTATATATCATTTTGAGGCGTCTTGTAGAGGGAAGCTTCAGTAGGCTCCTCGCCAAGCAGTTCGGGTGATTTTTCAATTTAAGAGCGTAGGTTTTGTAGGTCTTCCCCATTTTATTTTCAATCGTGGGTATATTCAGGTCACGGTGAATGTGTATGTTCTTCAAGTACCATGGATGCGTTGGAGTTTCGCCCTGTTTGACGGACACGTGGTGCCCCACAATTGAATCCCATATGTTCATATAGGCTTAATGACACTAGTTTAAATTAGTACATTATATTCTAAGGCAAGGTTTGAATGCCTATTTAGTAGCCAGTTCAAGGTATGGAGTTTCAATTTGATCTGAGCACACTTTGAGTCAATGTGTTTAGTCCAGGTTAATCGTCTGTCCATTGATGCGAATAGAGGGGCACGTGTCCTTCCTTAAGGCAAATGTTATGTGTGCACATTTAGCTTCGTTGACCTTTATTCTCCATTTGTTAAGCCACTGTTCAATAGACAGTAAGTGGCTCTGTAGCCATTGCGAGGATTCAAGATGTGAGCTGTTTGTATTCAGTATGGCGGTATCATCGGCAAATGTGAATATACGTAGCCGTGTGATCGGAAGTTGGCATGTCAGCTGTAAAAAGAAAATACAGCAGTGGTCCAAGCACAGTGCCTTGAGGGACTCCTGCTTTGATATCAAAGTAGTCGGAGGTAGAGTCACCTTGGCTTACCATAAACTTTCTGCCTTTAATGTAGGTTTCAAATAGTTTGTGGAATATCTTTAGGTTTATATATGAGCCCTTTGTGCCACACCTTATCAAAGGCTTGCGTAATTTCAAGGAATGCAGCAGAGCAATATTTCTTTTGTTCGAATGCTGAGCATATATCTCTTACTATGCGATGCATTGCACTATCGTTCCATGCTTTTCACGGAAGCCGAACTGGTACTGGGGAATTATATACATTGTATTTATTTAAATACTGGAAGACCTGCCGATGAAGTATTTTTTCGAAGATTTTAGATAAGGTGGGCGTAGACTAATGGGTCTATATGAACAAACCTGCGTAACATCCTTTCCTGGCTTCGGGATCATTATTTTTTTCGAAATCTTCCAGCATTGAGGATAGTGCCCAGTGCGTAAAATTGCGTTGAAAATTGTGACTAAGTGAGATACAGCTATATTAGGTAATTCCTTTATCATGTTTGCTGATATCTGATCCATTCCTGGTGCTTTTTAAAGATTTATGTCTTAATGATATTATTTACCTCCTTCCTTGAAGTTTTCAGGTCTCACTGTTTCCACTACTCGGTATTTCACGAGGTTCAAACGGTACAATTTAGACAGAAGACATTACTCAGGTGATGTGCGAAGGCAGTGTATTTTTCATCATGGCTTTTAGCCCAAGTGCCATTATCTTTACGAAGTGGTGTCTTATGTTGTATTCGACCTTTGAACTTCTTATTAGCACGCCACAATGAATACTCATTATCGCCATGAGGAATCAATCTTCCAAAATAGTCTGCAACTGATTTTTGGTGTTTCTGTTTCAATGTGTTTTTTAGTTTACGGGTGCAACACGCGAGTTCACTCTTCCATTTTGGTGACCGATGATTTTGCCATTCTTTTCTAAGACGTCGCTTTTCTTTAACCAGTTTTCCACATCACTAGAACGGCACAATAGTGAACCTTTTTTTGTTACGGGAGTGGTAAATAAATATGCGGCTTCCTTTAAAACATTTACCAGGTCATTCAAGGTATTTTCGATGTGAAGATCTTCTTTTAGGGAGGCATTATAGTTAATGTGTGTAAATTTTTTGTTTTTAAGTCAGTCAGTGCATCTATTTGTCTGGTGAATAGAGTTGGAATTTGAAGACACTGATGAGGTTTTCAGATGAATGAAGGTTGGCGAGTGGTCAGACGAAAGATCAAACGAAATCTCAGCGGTAATGTTTTTTTTTATGTCTATGAGGTCTGGTCTTTTGTTGATATCAGACGTCCAGTAGGTTCGCTCCCCGGTTGATATAACCTCTAGATCCAAAGTACTTATGACATCATAAAATTGTCTAACTTTCGGTGAGACAAGGCGGGATCTCCAGAATGAATGCTTTGCATTGAAGTCACCGACTACAATGAACTTCTTCCCGAGTGACTTAAAAAAGCGTTGTAAGGTTATAGACTCAATTGAAAATCTTGGTGGACAGGAGATGGCGGATATGGTGATATTTCCTTCTAATAGTTTGATGTTAGTTGCTTGCAGGTAGACTTCGCTGACGTCTTCAAGGACTACATTCTTAATTTAACTACGTATAAGTATTGCACTGTTTCCGCGCGCTCGATCATTTGGATGTCTTGAATCGTTGAATGTATATTCTGTAATTCTAAAGTTGTTTTTTGTTGTTAAGTGGGTTTCAGATATTAGCATTATATCTATTTGTTGAGCTGTCAGAAAGTCAGCCAGTTCCAATTTATGGTTCGTAAAACCGTTTGCGTTCCAAAAGCATAATTTCAATATTCAAATTCATACCTTGGAAAGAAGGAGCGACTCTTGCATTTTCATCATTTGTTGCATCATAGTCATCATACCTTGCATAGATGTTATAAATGTGTTAAGAGTTCGCATTAGGTTCTGCTGGTCAGTATTGAATGTTCCACTTTGTTGTATAGCACGTTTGGCAACATCAGAGTAACTCTCGTGCTGGTGGTTCTCGTGTAAGGGACCAAAAGTGATTTGTCTGTGTCGTGTGTTATTTCGATGTGTAGCTAGATGTCGATTTGAGGATGAACGATTTCTCCACTCGCTTGCGTACACTGAGCAGGCTCTATAATTTGCCGTATAGTTACCTCCTCAACGATTGAGCAGGTCCACAGAATTTTCGGTAACATTGAAAAATCTCCAGAAGAGAATCAAGTCTGCTCCGCAGTTTTTCTAGACGTATCTCAGGCATTTGATAAGGTCTGGCATGACGGCCTTGTATTCAAACTGCGAAACCAAATTCAAAAACAGTATTGTGATTTCTTAAAATCATATATTTCTGACCTTTCTTTCCGCGTTAAACAGGAAGACTGTTACTCCAAATTAACAGAAATTAAAGCTGGTGTACCGCAGGGAAGCGTTTTGGGACCAATACTTTTCCTGCTATGCAACATAAGATCTTCATAAATGGACAAGAGATTCCATACGCAAATACAGCCAAGTACCTAGGCATGAATCTTGATGCAAAACTTCGCTGGAAAGTGCATATTAAAAAAAAAAGGAAGAACTAGATATCACACAGACCGCACGTAGAGTACAGTATGCTTTTGTGTGCCCATATTCCTGGCAGCTCACAGTGGTCGAAATGGTCAATCTGGCGGCGTTTAATTAATATCTCGGCTGCTTCTTATCCGATCTTAGTCAAATTTACAGGGATAGTTATCTATATATCTCGTAACATATTCGCAAAATTTCGGTTAAATCGGACAACCATATATTCAGAAAGTTCGATTTTTAAAAAAAACTGTTTTTCCTTTTTTTTTTAACTCCCCCTCTGTATTATGAAAAATTACCCAAAATTGACTCGTACGACATTTCAGGCCAATCGGAACACCTTTGGGCCCTTGGAAAAAAGCTTAGCTTCAAACAAAATTTTTTTAAATCTTTTTTTTTTATTAAATTATATTTTAGGAAAAAATAGTTTAAAAGAAATATTATATTTTTATTCTGAATTCGAAACCAAGTTACAAAAAAAAAAAATAGAATTGGACAGTACACTTGACTACACATATAAGTTTTGATCCACAAATGATTGGCGAAGACCACTTTCAATACGCTACCAGACATCGTATATTCCACAATGAATTTCTCATTAACTACTAAACACAGGTCACAAACTTTTATATTATTTTGAAATACATACCTTCCACTTTAAATTAGTACATTATGTTATTAAATAATTTACCAAATGCACTTGTTTCCTCAAGATATATTCTCCGGATTAAATGCAAACATTTTTCTAATTTTCACGTACCCCAACATATGTCATGTTTGAAGGTTCACAGCTGGGGCGAATATTGATACATAAGGAAACGAAAAATGTCATTTTCATCAGTGGAGTGTTGCCAATCATAAACAATTAAACCGTTACTTAAATTTAAACTTCAAAAACTGAATTAAACGCCGCCAGATTGACCATTTCGACCACTGTGCAGCTGTGGCACTGTACCGGACCAGTTTTCTTTCTAGGCTATTCTACAGTTATTTTGCGGTGCATCAGATACTTTAATGCGTAGATGGGGTGAGATTCACCTTTTTTCAATTAATTTTCTCTGGTTCAAGTTGCACCTTAAATAAGGGCTGTGGCACTTTGTTACGATTGCGTATGTTGAAAATGGATTTGACGGCATATCCGTCATCATTTAGAGAAGTTGTTATTTCGTCATTACCAACAGAATGCTTCTTTGATGACAACTGTTAACCCTTTGGCAGACTTCAGTGTAGTAGTTTCTTTTACTGGAATCGAAATCTTTTATCAATTTACGAAAATACCTTCTTCATAAATTTGAATCTTGGTCTCATGTATGGTCCCTTTTAATAGAGGAATAACATGAAATTGTCCACTACCTACAAGGACTTCCAGGCGCCTGACTAAGGTGGTTGAATTTTGTTCTCTCAAATATATTGGAGGAGGTTTCGCAATCTTTACCGGTTTGACTGGCTCTTCATCTTTATCAGTTAGAGAGCAAACGGTTTGAGTTGACAATATCCGCACCCGCAATTTTTTTTTATTGATTTCCTGGCAATATTGATTTTAGGCTTCTCTGCCTTTTTGTAACTGTGATGTAACGATCGATACTGGTTTGAATTTTATTTATGCTCGTGTTATACGTAAAACAGTTGCTCAGTGAATGTGAATGGGTGCGTACAATACCTGAGGGTATAGCAGATAAAGAGGAATTACTTATCGGCTCCCCTAATGTCTGCAGTATTATTCGTTGTACAGTTGAGTTGTACAAGGTCGTTACCATTATTTGTTTTTGTTTTATTTTTAGATTCCAAGTTTTCGTCGATGATCTGGTGTTTAATGTTTTTTTTTATTTGATTTTGTGTTTTCCATTTGATTCCCACGAGTGCAGGGGATTTGCGTGTCCACCACATCATAGCCCCCGATAATGTGGCAAGGTCAGAGTTCTACTCCGAGGCGACCAGGTATCGGAGAGGCTCCGTTCAGATACAGCTTTCGTATCCCTCCGCTGCAAAGAGATTCGACGGCATGGTTCGCGTAACACCGCGGATTAAAGGAGTGCTTTCAGTTTGAACCACTTCGTTTCAGCCGCCCCCAATATGGGAAACAGACCCTGCAGAAGACGACGCCACAGATGACGAGACTCCGCCTACTCGCATCAGCTAACACTTATTGGGTGATAAAATGTCATTGCCCAGGTGACACCACGTGGAGGTTGTGAGTTGCTTGAGGTGCACCTGCAAGGATCATGCAGACCTCTCCCAAGCGGGATGTAATCAGACACTTTACCTTCCAAATGCAACCCCGTCACCCAATACAGTTGAACGTTTTGTTGATATGTGAGGTTTTGAAGTTGCAGCTATGTTTTGGATTTAATGATTTCCTTTAGCTCTTAGTTGTTCTCTTGGCATTGCATCAAACTTATCTAAGTTGGCATCCTGCTTTTTCAATTCTAGTCAAAGCAGTGGCAACAGCACTATCGAAGCCTGTGACATGAAGTATATCAGTTGTGAACTTCGCCATGAATGGCAGATGTCGGAGTTGCCGGAGATGCCTACTCTGGTTTTTATTAACAGCGAGGGTGGTCAGTTTATGAAACTTTTTGATAATGACGTGTCTACATTCCTGCAAATATCTCAAATGTTTCATTGCAAGATAAATAGTCAGTAGTTTTCTCTCATAGACGCTATATCCTTTTTGTGACCGCTTAGGCTTGGGTGCGAAAAATACAACTAAAAGCCCATTATCTTCGACATTTTGTTCGATATGTGAGGCTACTGCTCTACTGTTACTCTACTGCTGATGTTGATATACAAAGTTGAGGAGTTGATTGAAGAAAATTCAGTTGTCTTCCTGATACAAAGCTTAATTTGGAGTCCTCAAAGGCTTCAGTGAGTTATGTTTTCCACACAATTCCGTTTGGTAATTATTCTTCGAATCTTTAAAAAGTGTGTTCAACGATGCTTGAAGAGAAGAATTTCTGGTAGAAATTGATGGTTTTGAATGGTTTTCGGTTTTAAATAATTTAGAATGGCGCAAACACGCTCTTCTGGCAGTCTTATTCCCATTGATGAGACGTAGGCTATCAGAAGGTTGTCTTAGATGTACTGAATTCGCTTTTTGTGAGGTTGAGTTTCGCTTCACGGAGTTTTCCAAGCACGAGCTTAACATATTCTTTGTGTTGGTCTTCTTTGTCAGAAAAAAATAGGACATCGACCAAGTAGAAGAACGCACAATGTGGATAGTTTCGAATGATTGAATGCATCTAGCATTGAAATATTCGTGTGACATTTTTTAAACGGATTGGCATGACTAAGATTTCGAACAATCTCATCGTGCTCACATTTGTTTTATTCATGTCGTCCGGATGCATAGATACATGTTGTAGTTTGCACGGCTAATGTCGATTTTGGTAAAAAAAGAATCGAAAATCTTTTTTCCTATTGATTCAAGGTATGGGATTGAAGATCGATCAGGGTGTGTATGCGGTAGTTCCAGTACGCTTCCCAATCACCTATTATTTTTCACCGGGTGAACAGCACATGGGTGGACTATGCTTTGTTGAGGTAGGTTTTTAAACTCTTCTTGAATTGGTTGCAGCTTCACCTATATAGCGACGTAGGCGTTCTGCAAATGGGTGACCTGTGTTGTTTTGGCAACATCAAATTTTTTCGGTTTGGAAATGTCGGAAAATTTACTTATAAGATTATAAAATTTTTAAGTTTTATTTTTTGTTAATATTGATGGCTTATCTGTATTGTTTAGATGGACTTTTGTTTTTAATTACGCTAATGGGTCATTATTATCAATTGTTTCGATTGGATGTCCGTTTTTTATTTTTTTGGGTGTTTTTTTATTTTAAACTAAATAAACATTTTTAGCAGTTAGGAAATATAGGTAATCTTAAACCAATATCTAGGACTACATTTACATTTACTTTATAAGATGTTAGCTTTAATTTAAGCTAGATTTATAAATGTATATTCACTAGTTCTGTTGGTCTGCAATGTTTCAGTCAAAGAACAGTTACAACAAAATGCTCAAGCAGTCGATGAGAAGATGAAGCAGCGGTTACAGCCGAGTGAAACAGGACTTACTGAACTACCGGAACAGAACTTAAAAGATGGTAGACAGGAAGGTTTGTGAAATCGAGATATGGCTGGAAAATGAATTGCGACCGAACAAAAGCAGAACGAATTTAAACAACAAATCGAACAAAGGATTCACCTACTACAGGAAGGTTCATTGCCTATGCAAACGTTATTTTCAATGAAACTGAAGCCTCCGACCTATGATGGAACCACGACGTTTAGCATCTTCAGAATCCAGTTTGAGACTGCCGCTAGTACATGCGGTGGGAGTACTCGCGAAAAAGTGGTGGCATTAACCGGGTCATTGAAAGGTGCTACTGATGATGTTCTTCAAACTATCTCCGAAAGTGAGCGAGATTGTTATGAAAGCTTGATGAATGCCGTTTAGCGGAAGTATGATAGTGAACATCGTAAGCAGATGTACCAAGTAGAGCTGCGAACATGACTACAGAAGAGTGGTGAGTATATTCAAGAGTGTGCGGTGGAAGTGAAACAGTTGGCTCATGTTGTCTAAGTTGTCTGAGAGGTGTATGATGGACACCTTCGAATATGGCATTCGAGATACAGAGATAAAGCGTTCAACGAAAGCAAATCCGATAGCTATGTATATCTGATGACAAAGCACTAGTTACTGTAGTGCTTTGACATCAGAGACGGCAGCCCTGGTGTGCCAGCCATTATACAGAGCCCGTCGGGTACATGTCATGAGGGGACAAAGTTTCACGTGCAAATACTTTCCCTGAGGAGATGTTGCACACAATGGTCGTAATTGTGAGTCGAGACGGAAACAGTCCGCTGATAAGATTGCCAAAACAAGTCAGATTCCGAAATAGGGACAAACTAAGGGGAGACAGTATCGAGGAGCATGATCTGACTCCTACAAACATGTAGCTCAGAATCTTCGTTTCTCAGATGGCACGGAAAACCAACAGCCTAAGAGTCAACAGTGTAATAAACGGAAGAAAATTAGTTGTAACCTTGGATACAGGCGCATCACATTAAAGGACCAGAAGGGATCTTGTTCGGGGAATCGAGCCGCTTCTGGTAATAAGATTGCGTACGGCAACTGGAGGTGATGCACCGGTACTTGGAAAAGTTACACTGAAAATCACTATGGTAGTAGCGGATTTTGCCTACAAATTGATCTTGGGTGTGGATTTTATTGATACGCAATGGATTCCGATTAGATTTGAAAATCCGAATGTTGAAGTAGTAGAAGTGACGATAAGTATGGATAGGTCAGACAAGCGCGACAGACAAAAATCCCACCAAAGTCAGAGGCAATTATATGGGACAAAATGGACGGAGATGCTGAGAAGACCAAGTTGTGGGTGGTGGAGGGTGATAAAAAATTTTTACTGGACGAATAATAATAATTAGAAAAACCCTCATAGAAAAACAACAGTGCAGAATAGTGCCAGTTAGAGTATTCAACCTTGCATATACCGTTAGAACCATAGATAAAGGATAAGCTATTGGAAATTGCCAGGCAATTTAGGCAATTGTAAACTGAGAGAGCCAATCGCGGGACACGAAAGTTAAGATACCAACTGATAAAAAGGTTTTTTTATTGTTATATGCCATTTACATTAAGTAATAATTTTTAGCAGTTAGGAAATAGAGATAATCTTAAACCAATATCTAAGACTACACTTCCATTTTTTTTTATAAGATTTTAACTTAAGCTAGATTTATATTATACTCGTACTCACTAGTTCGGTTGGTGTACAACGTTTCAGTCTGCTTGATTGTGAAGTTTCTAACACAGGAATTTCTCTCAGATCTGGAGTTGTGTGTGCTAACAGGCGGTGCATGTGCTTGAGGCTGTATGTTTGGATGGATTCTTCAAAAGATTCAATGTACAGGTCACGGTGGATGTCTTCGTTTGATATATATCACTCAGCATTGATTATGAGGCGCAGAATTCTGGACTGTATTATTTGAATTATTCTGATGTTCGATTTTGCTGCAGTGCCCCACATTTCGATACCGTAACTCCAGATAGACATGATTATTGATTTATATATCTGAAGTTTATTTGTAACTGAGAGCTTGGATTGTCTGCCAACAAGCCAATAACGTTGTCTGAAACAATTATTAATTTCTTGTTTTTTTTTTGTGTGATATGCTCTTTCCAGAGTAGTTTTGAGTGTCGATTTTAATTGGTTCATTGTTTATATGCAAGTGACATTTGTTATGCCCTCTATTTGTATAACTAACTTGAACTGTCTTGTTACTATTAATTTCGATACCCGACTTATTGAACCATGGTAGTGTGGTGTTCAGTAGTGTTTGTTTACGGCTACTTCAATTGTTATTTGACGATAATAAAACGGTGTTGTCTCCTGAGGGTGGGGTTGGCATATCAGCTGTGTGTAGAAGGTACAGCAAAGGTTCCAAGACACTGTCTTGGGGTACTCCTGCTTCTATATTTTGGATTTCAGAGCATTCATCATTGTGTGTAACATAGAAGTGCCTGTCACTGATATAGCTAATTATCAGTTGATAGTAACTTTGCGGGAGTTGGTGTTGTAACTTATGCATTAATCCTTTATGCCATACGCTGTCGATTGCCTTTGGAATATCTAAGTACACAGCTATACAAAAGTTTTTTTGTCAATTTCAGTCGAGATTTTATTTATTACTCTGTGTCCTTGTTCGATAGAAGAATGCTTACGTCTGAAACCAAATTGGTGTTTAGGTATTAAGTTTCTTGCTATTATTATTGGTTCAAGTCGATTAAATATTAGCTTTGAAGCTTAGACCCTATAGGCAATAGACTTATGGGTCTATATGACGTAGCTTCGGTCAGATCTTGCGCGGAACAGCGATTATTTCAGCAACTTTCCATGCGACTGGAAAATATTTTATTGCAATGGATGCATTGTAGAGGTTCCTTAGGTAGTTAATAGTTTTATCGGGTAGTTTATTAAATATTTTTCCAGTTATTCGGTCATAGCCAGGTGATGTTTTTGTTTTAATATTGTCTTTGATATTTAGATTAATTTCTTTTGTCGTGATTTTCTTTATTTGGTCATTTAGGTTATTTGACAGTTTAGGAAGGATTGGTTGTTCAGTCTATTTGCGAAAGTGTTTCTAAAATGCGTAGAGAGAACTTCTGCCTTCTCGATTTGAGTTTTAGCCCATTTATTATATGCATTTTTGAGGGGTGGTTGATATGCAATCGAACTATTAATATTCTTCGTAGCGTGTAGTTGGTAGTACTTGTTGTGCTTAAATTTCTAATGTATTTTTCGATTTTTTTCTTTGTCGTTTTTGAGGATTTCCTTCAATTCTTCTTTATCTGATTTGATTTAGTTTTATCCTCCGATGACCTTATTGTTTGCCAGGGTTAAGCATTTTCCTTTTAATTTTCATTTTTTATTTAAAAGTAAATGGATCTGCCTAATTGTAGAAACATCATAACATATTGTTTCTTGTTATGGACTGAGAGTGAGTTGCTATAATTTTACAGAATTCCTGTTGTTTTCTAAAATTCTATTAAGCTGCTTCTATTCATCTGCTAATTGGTCTTTAGCAAGTTCGTTAAAATCAATTGAAGATGGTAGTGTGATGTTGCTAATGCGAGATAAAGCTTCTGCCACGTTGTTTTCAGTGGCAACTACATATTATTCGTATTGAAAATTCTTTTCCTTGTATCCAGCACTGAAAGTGTTTAATAACTTCATCGACAGCTGTAAGTTCCCTGTCTTACGTAAAATACTTTTTTTTGCTGGCGTACGTATTCTAGGACGAACCCGAGAGGTTCCCAGCCATCCTGGATTTCTTGTGCAAATACTGCTTCGATTGCAGTGCTGGAATCATCAGTTGTAATGCGGAGCTTTGAATGAGGTACTGGGTGTGAGAGCAGTATTGCGACTGCGACTTGATTTTTATTTGGTTGAAATATGCCGCTGTCTCAGTTGCTGCTGTCTATGATATCGGCCGTTTATCATTTACTTTATTGTCTTTCAGTAGTTCGTTTTACGGAGCTTGAGTTGTAGCGGCATTTTTTATGTGTCGTCTGTAGAAGTTTACGGATCCGATAAATCTTCTCAATTCTAGAATGGTTTGAGGATTCGGATATATTACAATAACTTAAATGCGGCCTGGCAATGGTAACGCGCGTTTCGCTGTAATGTGGGCCCCAAGGAAGTATACGTTCTCTGCACCTAGAACACATTTTTCTGCATTGATACTTAGTCCATTTTTGCTTAAAAGTTGAAAAATTAAAGGTAAATGCTGCTAGTTTTCCGCTGGTAAGTTACAATCAATAAGCAGATCGTCGACACACGTACAGAAAATTGAGTCCTTTTAAAACATCATTTATGAATGGCTGAAATGATTGTGCTGCATTACGCAGACCAAATGGCATACTGATGATTTCAAACAATACAAAAGGATTTGTTACAGCTGTTCTCTTCAGCCACTGAAATACGGTGGAAAGCTCGTCGAATGTCAATTGTTGAGAATATTGTTTTGTCTTCGCCAATTGAAGTATAGTCTTGTAAAAGGGAAATTGAGTAGCGGTCTGGTGGCGTTTGTGCGTTTAATTTTCGGAAATCTCCGCAAGGTCGCCAATCACCATTTATTTTCTTGGCCATGTGCAGTGGGCTGCCCCTAGCGCTGCTAGAATCTAAATATACCCAAATTGGATGGGTTCTGTAGTAGCTCAGGAAATCTTTTAACAAATGAGTGTATGTTGTATGCCCATATATGTTAGTGATCGATGTGATTATAGCTTGTGCAAGAGAGTATTTGCTTTGGCATCTTGAAGGGTCGGTGTGGGAGCTGTGTTTGAGATCGACCATTAATACATGTTTAAAGAAAAGATCAGCACCAATTAATAAGGTACGTTTGATATGCATAAAACCCATCGAATTGGGCGCCGAAGTCCTCTTTTGAGAATAACAGCTCCCTCGCCGAATGTCTGTAATTTTGTATTGTGTGTTTCATAAAGTTGATATTCAGTAGGCCTCGATTAATCTGTGCTTGTGCCAGGAATGACGGAAATAGCATCGACGAGGAATTTGGTTCCTGTTTTGCGATCAATTATAAAAATTCGGCGAGGAGTCTCTAAACCACCTGTTCTGTTTACTATGAAACATAAAATCCCTCATTTATATCCAATTATGATTAAGGCAAAAGGTCTAGGGAGTTCAGATGAAACGAAATATTTGGGTCTTATAGTTGATAGGAAACTAGCTTGGAAGTCAAACTCCTTAGGGTAGCTCATTGGCTTTATACTGCAGTTGTCAGGTGAATTATATGTTGTCTGGTGGACTGCAATGCAGAAAAGGACCTACAGCGAAATGCTTAGTAAGGCGAAAACCTTGAGTTAGTTGAGGATAAATGAGGGAAATGGTAATGATATCTGCATTTTATCAGATAGCCAAGCTGCTCTAAGGGCTTTGGATGCATTCCAAATAATATTAAGGAGTGTCTTAGACATCTCTAAACGAGATGGCTAAACAATTCCATATCCATTTATACTGGGTCATAGGGATGTGCCAGGGAGCTGCAAGGCTTATCAACTTGAGAGAAACGGCACTTATATGTCAAATGTTAGTAGGCATATAGGTATACCTCTCGCAACTTGCAAGCTTATCATAAGGGATCTGATTGACTCTACTAATCAAAAGTAGATTTGTGCGAATACTTGCGAAATCGCCAGGGAAACATGGTGGAGGCTATCCAAGAATATCATTAGAGTCAATAAACTACAAATCAGGATTCTAATAGGAGCCCTAACGAGAAATTGTCTAATGCGATATCATGCTAGAAGAATGGGAGATTATACGGATGATTTTTGTCGCAGCTCCAGAAACGAGGAGGAACTAGAAATGATCCAGCATCTCTTCTGTACACGTCCAGCTTTTGCTAGAAATAGGGAACGTTTACTAGGATCCCACTTGATAACAAGTATAGATAATATATACCAGTCAGGTGTTAAGAGTCTACTACGCTTTATTAAAGGCTCAGGCTGGTTTAATCTGGAGGGAGGAGCCTAGCCACGCTCCACAACCGTGGCTCACAATGGACCCAACTGTTGGTGGCATCACTGTTTTCTAGGTAATGTGGTTGCCTAATATACCTACCTACCTACCTAAACCACCAGTGACTGCCGCAACTAATGGTAGTGCCATGTGTTGCTTCTGTGGCTAGGCGCACGGTTTGGGGTATTAATTAGCCTTGTCAGGAACTCGGTGGTGGTAGTAACAAATACTTTGATTTTCTGTATTGGTAATAGCACTGCGGCTGCGACTGCGTTGGCTATTTACTATAAAAGTTTCAGTTCTGCGACTTACTTTTCCAAGTTTTGTTGGCAGTTTCATATGTAACTGACATTAACAATTGTGTGTTGGTGTGGTGTTGATGTCCATTGTGTGTGAGCTGGCATAAATTTGTGTTATTCAGACTATCTGCAGTGGCGAGTGCGACCTGAGGATACTGTGGTACTTTGTCTAACCATAGCGTTCTTGTAAAAGCAGCATCGACCAAGTTGCCGCCCATCCAATATTTTTTGTGTGGTGGTAATGTTAGCACCAGCAACCTTCCTGTGCAATTCCGTTGCTAAATCTTTAATAGGAGAACCAAGTAATGATTTTTGGTTAATTGATAATGATCCCCATATTTTGCATACACACTATTATGGACTCCATTCCGATAGCATCAATACGAGCATAGATACGCTAATTTTAATTTTAGACCCGAAAAATCCTTATATCAAAATTGGAGTTAGTTTTATAATAATTCGTCCATAAATCTCTTATAGATGTTAAGCTATGAATATTTGTTAATAGTGGGCGTGGCAGTTAATATATACCGCCCACTTTTCCCATATCCTTCATTTTGAATTTGGTTGCCAACTGCTGTTTCATACGAGTGACCAAAGCCATGTCATTTGAAAATAGCAACACATCGTCTACATAAATTGCGACAAAAAGCAATTGTGTATTTTTCACAGAATAATAAACACACTGGTCAACCTCACTACGCTCCAAGCCGAGACTAATAAGGACTTCGTTAAATTTTTCATTCCACACTCTGCTAGACTGTTTAAGCCCATATAGTGACTTTTGCAGTTTGCATACACGCCCAGAACCATCATTGGAACCACTAGGTTGGGCCATGTAAATTTCCTCTTGGAGCTCGCCGTTAAGAAACGCAGTAACAGCATCCATCTGGTGCACGATCAGTTCATATTTTGCTGCCAGGGCAAGCAAGAGACGAATGGACGTATATCGAACTACGGGTGCAAACGTTTCCTCGTAGTCAACGGCCTTTTGCTGGGAAAAACCTTTTACCACTACCCTTGCTTTGTAACGTTTCAGCTCACCATCAGCACTCGTTTTGGTTTTAAAAACCCACTTCGAACCTATTGTCTTTTTTCCAGGTGGCAATTCAGTTAAACTCCAAGTATTATTTACTTTCAGCGAAGATAATTCATCGTTCATGGCTGCCTTCCATTGTTCAGCATCAGAACACGACAGCGCATTTTCAACGGTAACTGGATCACTTGAAAGTGCGTCTACGGCACATAAATTATAGCTTGGTGTTGGCTTATCACGAATGCGTTCTGAACGACGGACTTCGTCCTCTTCAATGCATGTTATATCGACTTCGGGAACAAATGTTGGATCGTCATCGGCTTCTAACTCTGTTGTGGATTCGTCATCGGCTTCTAGCTCTGTTATGGACTCGAGCAACGTTGGACACACAGCTTCGGATTTTGTAAAAGTTGTCAATTCCAGCGAATTTTCTCCAGCCAGCTGTTCGAGGGACGCTTCCTCCCCTGAATTGGCAACGTCTGCATCCAAATCAACAACGAGTGACTGCAAAAGGTTGTCTGTGATTTCTGTTGCCTTCAGCCCATCTTCAACAAAAACTACATCACGGCTTATGACGATTTTTTTTGTGGCCGGGTTGAATAATCGGTATGCTTTTGACTCGCTGCTATACCCAACCAAAATACACTCTATCGATTTTGCGTCCAATTTAGTGCGTTTCTCCTTTGGCACGTGTGCCATCGCTTTGCACCCAAAAACGCGCAGGTGTTTTAAATTTGGCTTCTCGTCTGACCATATTTCGTGAGGACTGCGGGCTTCACCTCTGCACGGTACAAGATTCAGCAAATGCGCGGCAGTTACAGCAGCTTCAGCCCAAAATTTTTCTCCCAAACCAGCATCCAACAGCATGCAGCGCGTTCGTTCTACAATCGTGCGATTCATTCGCTCAGCGACGCCATTTTGTTCGGGCGTATACGGCGCTGTTTTCTGATGCAATATTCCACTAGTTTTCATCAAATGTTAAAGTGCTTATTCACATATTCCGTGCCATTATCAGTGCGAAGAATTTTTATTTTTTGCGAACACTGATTCTCAACAAGAGTTTTGAATGGATTAGATCAAGCACATTTTCTGCTCCTTTTCCAGTGTCTTTAAACGAGGCTCTTGTTTGTTTGCCTTTGATGCACACAACGCACTTGTCGCGTTTACCTGCCTTGAATTCAATACCATCTGATGATTTTTTAACAATTTGTAGATTTTCGTCACAAATATGGCCAAACCGGCGATGCCATAAATCATAAGAATTCGCGACAGACATTGCCTTTTCGGTTTTTAAAGTAGGTTCACGAGCTATGCAGTTTAAACGATATACGTCATTGACAACATTCGCGGTTGCTATTAATTCTGAGTCTTTATCAAAAATTATGCAAGTTTCTTTTTCAAACACCACACGATTTCCGTTATTTGTCATTTGACGAACTGACAACAAGTTTGCACATAGTTCAGGCATATACTCAACGTTTTTTACCAATGCATTGGTTTTTTTTTCCAGTTGAGAGCAGTAATTTTACATCCCCCGCACACTGCACTGAGACTTTGTCTTTATTAGCAACTATGACGTCTTTGTTTGTTACCGGTTGCTTATTTATCAAATTGTTGTTGTCGTTTGTCATGTGTGCACTCGCGCCCGAGTCTACGAACCACTCATTAGCATTGTTGTTGTTCACAAGCAAAGAAGCATACAGTACTTTTTCACTACTTTGTTTATCTTTAAAGTTTTTGACATTCTTTTTGCTTCTACAATTTTTTGCAAAATGTCCCACTTGTTTGCAGTTGTGGCACCGAAATTTTTTTGATTTCTCTTTAAAGTTTTTCGAATATAGAGCACTATCAGCACTTTTGCCATCAAATTTAGCATCTTGCAAGAGTAGATTTTTCACAACGTCGACAGTTAATTTCGTTTTTGAATTTTCAATCGCTAAGGCTGCAGGCAGAGTGCCGACTGGCGACCGAACCGAACTTATTGCTGACTGAAAAAAAAAACTGGTTCAATACAAATTAGTGCAAATCGGCGCCTTGATGGCAGAGTAACAGCCGAACCGAACCGAACTTATTGCTGACTGACTGGACAAAACTGTTTTAGAGACTTATTTGTGACCGATTGTGACTGATGTTTGATTGTATGTGTAAATATTTAAGTTGATGCTTTGATGCTATTGAAATATTTCTTTCTGTTTTGTTTGACACATATGTATGTGTGTATCTATCATGTAGATCATTATACCATGCTCTTGCTTTTTTGTTTATGATTGGTTTTGTTTACCGTTTGAACGAAATATACATACATATGTATATACAAAACACAAAATTCTTTTCCTTCATTCCACACCAACAACTTCTCCTGCCTCTTGCTGTTGTCAACGCAGTTTATGATTGGTTTTGTTTACAAAAAAAGCACAAGTTTCAGCCGGCACTCTGCCATCCCATAAGTTGAAACAAGTCAGCAATAAGTTCGGTTCGGTTCGGTTCGGTCGCCAGTCGGCACTCTGCCTGCAGCCTAATACTACAGCACGAAATTCGTCGGGTAATCCCGCTAGCATAAGTGATGCAGTCACTTCTTCGTCAATTTTCAATCCGGCATTTTGCACCTTCAATGACGTCATGACCATCGTGTTAATATATTCTTGCATTGAATCAAAATCTGAAAGTTTCAATTGCACGAAGGTTTTCAACAAATCCACTTTTCTTGTTAATCCACTGACCTCATAAGCTGCTAGTAGTGCATCCCAGGCTTCTTTTGCCGTTTCTGCCGTCGCAATGTGCGCAAAATTAATCGGCTCGATCATTAGCGTGATCTCAACAAGCGCACGTTGGTTTTGATCACAATCTTTTTCTGTCGGTTCGTCACTCAATCCAGCTTCGATTATTTTCCAGGATCCTTTAATCACTAGATAAGATTTAGCATGTCGCTTCCACACATCGAAATTTTCACGTCCACGCAATTTTTCGAAAGGAAACGATAACGAGAGAGAAGTAGACATTTTTTTTTTTTTTTAATAAAAAAATAATACCGAATTGAAGACTGTAACTATTTATATTCCGCTTATAATTATTTCATAGACAAGAGGCCCATAACCTATTGTAGAGTCTATTCGCAGTTGGAAGAATAATAAAAACGCGTGTAACCAATTCAACGACAGTTGCAGAACAGTTTCTTAATTCAATATAATGTATAAAAAGAGAAAAGGAGATAAAGCAAAAACATAAGAAGACAGTGTTGGATAGTTAGTAATTATTATCAGTGTTTGATAGTAATTCATTTTCAACAGTTTAGTAGGACCCACATCTATACAAGTACCAAATTGCGTCATTTTTCCACCAAGTTAAAGTACGTTTTAAAAAAGGTGAAAAAAGTTCCTTATATGGGAGCGAGGCATGGCCTTTGTTCAAATCGGCACATACAGCTGGTTCTGAATATTTCTCCAGACTATACTTTTGTAAAGTTTCAGTAAGATAGCTCTAACGGTGTAGAAAAAAAGTGGCCACGAACGGACAGACGGACAGACAAACTCAAAATTGTTTATTGATTATGATCATATCTGTATGCTTAAGTCCATACCTACCACGTCGCCTTCTTGTAGTTCTAGTGCTCTCAATAGCACAAAATTAGTATACCCTTTAACCTTTTTTAAACGTAAAGGGTATAAACAGCGAAAGTAGGAGGTACAATTTGTTGTTCAGCAAACAAATTTTGTGATAGATGAGTTTCGGGGATGATTTTTGTCGACTTTTTGTACAGCCTGTGCCAAATATTTCTTCTCCATTTTTTTTAATCGACATGACAATTCTTCAAAGTTCTCTGCAAGAAGTCTTTATTTTCCATCTGTCTTACAATATTTTTCTGATCACCTCACTCACACGCTCAACCGGTTTGACAACACAGGTCTAGATTTGCTGGAAGTGTACTCTGCCAGGTAATAGGTATTTCGGTGTGTTTCTTGCTCTCTTATTTCTCAAAAGTTGTATTTTCAGTATAATAAACTCATAGCAAATTACAATATATAAATATATGTCCATAATCTCTCCAAACATTTACTAAAATTTTTAAAATATCCACTACAATTTGCAAGATTCCAAGTTGGACCATTCATCATTCGTCACTTTGACATTATGTTTTAAGTATTTACCGCGAATATGTTACACAGAAATGCAATTTCACTAATTTTATGCAACGTCGGATTATCTTAAAAGGATTCCGAACCGAAGTAACTTAAAAGCCGTCACAAATTTGAAGAAGATTGTAAAATTTTTCTATATATCGATCATCTCATCCAATAATATGTTTAAACGGTTCCTATACTCGTACACCCGAATTTCAGCAATTAGAAAACTAAACAATTTGGAAAACTTTATATAGCGTTCTTTTATTTTCATACACTACACACTTATAAATGCCTTACTTATGCCACTACTAAAGAAATGTGCTTTGTTGCAGTGATCTTTCCATTTCAACCACCGTCGATCGACATTTATGACAATGAAGCGTTATACATTGGCTTGGGTGATTATACTCTCACATTGTTTCCTCTCGATAAGAGCCATACCTGCAGCAACAAACACGTTGATGCTGGTGTCACAAGGAAACAACGCGAACAGCAATATCAACAACAACAGCAATACAAATAGCAATAATGTCAATTACAATGGTGCCGGATTAAATCCGGCAAGTATTAATAGCAACATAATTATCAGCAATTCGCCAAACATTGGTACCCCCAGTAGCACCTTAAGCAACAGCAGCATTGGCCTTGGCGGCTCTAACAGCAATATGGACATGCTCAGCATCAGCGGCATCATTCACTCCAACAGCAGCAGCGGCAACATTGTCGCACTGCCCAAAGAGAAAATGTACGATAAGTGTAGTGGACCAGGCGATCCAGGTCCTTGTAAGCAGTACATCTATAAGTACCGCTACGAAGCGACTACGAATGAATGCACTACATTCATCTATGGCGGCTGCGATGGGAACCCACAGAACCGATTCAATACAGAGGCGGAATGTCTGTTCCATTGTATAGGCGGGGCGCGTAAGTACCTCCTCTTACTTTGCATGCTAATTTGTCATTGATTACGTTTCGAAATTACAGACACCCTACCGCCATTCCTGCAAACGACAACACGTGAGCCCAGTACTACTGAGTCATCTGCACCCATTCCGCCATTTACCTATCCGCCCATATTCAATGGCATCTCAGAGACTAGTCCAGTTCCAATTGAAGACCGCGGACCCGAGCTTACTTTTGCAGAAACAGGACAGGAGAAAACATTTATATTCGCCAAAAACAACACTTTCATCGAAGTGGATGGGGACATTATACAAACATTCCAGCTAAGGTGAGTACTACTTATATTTCGCATATTTGGAAGTAATCATGAATGGATTATTTCATAGGAGTTAGTTTGGAACAGTTAATATCTGCTGTGTGCCCTTCAACCTTTGTATTTACGGTCAGTAGTTTTTTTTTTTTTTTTTTTTTTTTTTTTTCAAAGCTCCCGTGCGAAAAACGTAATCGATGAATGCTAAGTGCACTATAATTGTTCCAATAATTGATTCTAATCTACAACTTCAAAGTTCCTACACAAATCCTCATGATCTGACAGAGGGTGGTGTTTCCCGCAGTGCCGTTTCATATTCGAATATCGTCTATTCATCTGGGATCCTCTTCTATACATTTTAGGGTCCTTATTGTCCCCGTAGTCTCGATAATATTCTTTCAATGTTGTTGAATTTAACTAATGCTGGATCTCAGAATTGTAATCACCTAATGACTGTTGATAGACATATCCATTTTCAGTGGATGAAGTGTCAGGGAATTGAACCCATATTTTAATATAATAATTCTGTGGACCTTTCTACTCAGTCTCTATGACAATTTGGCAGCTCCATATATATTTTCCAATATTTACTAAGCTTGTACTTGAGAAATATTTCTTTAACAGTGCAAAACAATACAATTATATATATTTTCCCCTTGCAGATTATGTCGGGAAATTTCTTTTCAATTTCGAACACGTCTGCCGCACGGACTGCTTGTCTACCACAACGTCAAGAATCCTGATCGTATTAATTTAAATCCATATGCTTTATATGTGATTGTCGAGAAGGGCCAACTGAAGGTGGTGCATGTGTTCGGCAAACATTCAACTAGCGTCACAGTGGGTGAGGGTCTTAATCGAGATCAGTGGCACAGTGTCATGGTAAGTATCCATGATAAACGAAAGCAACTTATCCTAAAAAGGTTTGCAATAAATTTAACCTACAAATCCGAAAACAGAAAACACAAATATTGGAACTCTTTCCAAATCAATTGCCTGCATTTAAGTTTTGGTGTTCTTACACCATCATCAGCAGCAGGGCTTCAGCTGGAGCTCTGCATGATTTATGATGCCTGCACGCATAGTAATGTACAATGTTATTTCCGTCGTCCAACGTCATCATCATTAATAATCCTACCAATGTTGCATTTCTCAGATTTGCTTTGTTTTTCATCAATTTTCCGGGTTTTGTTGAGCCCAGTGGATATTTTGCGTATTTGCGCGCCAAATGCATTTTGCACCTTCTCGGCATATACGAGTACATATGTGTGCTTGTACGTGTTTATATGTGTGTCATTAATCTACACTCATACTAGATAGTACACATACCACAGACCCACGTGCAAAAACAACTATTTTCACATCTTTAATGGCTATTTGGCTATGCGAGCGATGCAGTATATTTTGTAATTTAAAATTTTTATTTGTTTTGTTCTTGTGTTTGTATTGCGCCTGCCTGTATGCGGCTTGCAACAGACGTATGCAGCTGCAGACAGGCTACATAAACATTTGTGCTCTCACACACAGGTTCGCATCGATGTCCATGGAGCAAGATTAATTGCACGAGTGGACAATAGTAAAGAGGAGGTGTATCTGAAGGGGCTGAATCATGATACAAACTACGGAGTGTCAACGAATCTCCCATCCGTGGTACTTGTAGGAGGTGAGTAAATTGCTTAAAGATAGACAGATGGAGGGAGAGGTAGACGACAGTAGGCCTACCTTTAATTCATTAGAATGTACATTCCATTTTCATTTTGTGCAAAGACTGCCATTTTAGTGATGTCAGCGAAGTTTACTTTTCGATGTTTGTTACTAATCAATAATCCTTACATTGGTTTCGTTACTGGATAATGAGATAATGCAATAAGAAAAAAAGAGTCACGAAGGCAAATGCTACTATTATTATTGTTCAGACTACATTACATAATTACAATAAACACAAAATAAAAACTAAAACAAAAACGCATTACCTACCAAGACCTTCAGCTTAGTATTTAACTTATTGATATAAGAAATAGTAATCTGATAAATAGCTATAAATGTATGAGAGTAAATGAGTCTAATATATAATTTAATAATTAGCATAATATAATTGACTGATGCTGCTTCAAGAATTGGGTCTGCAGAAGTACTTCCGAAAACAGGATATTGAATATTTTAATTATAATGCATTCAATCAGTAACTTCAGAGATGAGTTGACTTCCAGATAGTAAGTATTCATGCATGAGTTTCCAATTTGAAAGCGTGTTAGAGGCTGAGTTTGTATTGAAGTAATGTTTCTCGGTGAAATTTGTATGGAGCATCACAACGCTAGTTGATTGTCAAACCGTTGTTGCATTATTAGTCTACTTCAATACGTTGTTTAATCGATCTGCATGTATATACGGAGTATTTGTTAGACAATTCTACTCAAAATGTTAGGCAACTTCACTGTAATTATGGGCGAATTTTGTGTTAAAATTTCATACCGAAATCTCCGACAATTGAATGCTATGCACAAAAATATACTTAGAATGTTCATTTAAGTCCATGTAAGTATGAGTAATACATTTGAAACTGGTCTCTTGCAAAAGTGTAAAAATTGTAAGAGCTGAATACTGTTCCAGGGAACCAATAAAATGTGATTCTACAAAGTAAGTTAGGCTTACTTTAGCCAACTTCAAAATAATTTATAATAAAGTAAAGTATTTAAATGTATTTGTAGTCGCAAAAAGTCCTGCTATTTATGAATATAAAACAATAGGGGCTTATAATCCTTAACAACATAGGTTGTATATTATTACGTTCATCAAAAATATCTGATAGAACATTATATATTTGTTCCGCTAGCAGCGGAAAATATTATGGAAAATATGTTTTTATTCACGGCATTTAAAAATTGAATTTTATTCTCAGAAATGTCCGATCACTCGAATCAAAACTAATAAATTTTTGATATGTGTATGTACATTATACATTCCACCAATAAATTAAAATCTGCAAGCTTGAATAGGCCTAATCACATCCGATTGAATTTAACATCAGCAGTCACCTACAAAACAAAACTAAACATATTGACTAAATTCTTAGAGTTTGCGTGTTTGTATTATTTTTGGGGCTGATAAGCATTTTACCAATATTAGGTAGCATACAGCACTTGGCAGGATTGAACAATTGGGTACCAATAATAAAGAGAGTATGAGAGAAGTGGCCTCAGTTTTAAGTTTCGTAGGTACCATCCAGAAAGTTTGTGTGCTTTATATTTCTAATTGTTTCAGTATTAATGAGCAAATGTCGTCGCCTATTGCACCGGAACAATTTTTTCTGAATTTCTGTGCTCAGCATGGACTGGTCCTTATATATAAAGAAGAACTGGCCAATCCTATGCCAGCTTGTTTTCTCAGGTTAGAAACAAATCTGTGTATGCCATATTTAGTTGGTCACCACTAATATGAATGGTCTCAATTTGGTGCACTCAAATTTTGACAGATGATTGTAACCCACTCTGCGGGGACACCTCTCTCACAGTTGAGAGAAGATTTTAGTATTAAATCATAGGGATTTCCATTTTTTTCAATTTTAGTATCAATGGCTCCTTATCAAATTTGCCGATAATGAAAGTTATCCTCCAATATACAATAAGTGATCTTCTATATTCATAAATTGATGTAAGCTTTATGGGTATTGCGTCGGGTATAAGCAAGGTATTGAAGATACCAAAAATGGTATAGGATTTTGAATTCGTCTGAATAGATTCATTGGCTGGACCGAACGGTCTCAAAAACTTTTGGAATTGTTTCCAAACTTTTGGCTGTATTTTCTCGGTACACAAAGTGGGATTTTCTTGTTTCTTTTTGCATTAGCGTCTGGGATTAAGTCGGTGTTTTTTTTAATGGATCCAAAGAGATTTTCTTATTTTTGTAGATCTTGACATATTTAATATTTAATTTATATATTGTATTTTGGACTACAGCATTTGGATCACATATGCTAATTTGAAACGCGTAATCACCTCATTCAATCTCAGTACATAGTTGCTTTATTAGTTCACATGTATTTATAAAGAATATAATATATACATATTGTTACGAAATTGCCCTCTTGACAATTTACTCTGTTACAAATTTGCCCTCCTGAGAATTTCTCTAACTCTCTGAACTCGGCCTCGTACCACTGGATTGTGTAGTAATCAAACAATCGCTGGTTAAATTAAAATAATTAGCTTTATTTAATTATTGCTATTTACACATTTAATATTAGGCTTAAAGTTTACTTAGTTATTATTTGCACTTTATTTCACAAACCATTAGTCACTTTAATTACTAATGAATTTTATCACTTTACACAATTACAAATACTGCTGCTTTGATTATAATGCTAGTTGCACACACTGTTACGGTCTCTGATCTACTGCCTTCCACTTTGAACAGTCTTTTCGGTTATATAGTTTTCGAATGGTTGGAGTAGAAAATTCCACCCTATTCTCGTATTTTCTAGAAGTTTCTATCCACTTCGACAGAAGTCGAGAATATTCTTTTTGATATTACCGACAGATGGTTCTTGAATAGGCTTTTATTCGAATAGTTCGCATGTTGATTCACAGGGGGCACACATTCCCAAACTCAGATGGGATCCTGAAAGTATGCAATCACATTCACTGTGCTATCACGTTTCACTGCCCTCTGCTTAATCTTGTTCGTCCCGAACAACAATAGTACTGCAACCTTTCTAAGGAGATAGCTCGCCAACTGGATGCGGTATACTACATCGTTGATCCGCTTTATCACCTTATAAGGCCCTTCCCAGTGTGTTTGCAGTTTTGGCGATAATCCCTTTTTCCCTTGCGGATCATGAAGCATAACTAACTGAAATCCCTTAGAGTTTACTCGTAGATCATATTGGGCTTTCCTTTTATCACCCATCAGTTGTGTACGATTCCTGCTGTTTCTATCAATTTCAATCAACTGTTCTCGTTTTTTAGGTATACAACTGCTGCATGGAAGTTCTGTAGACAACTCTTTCGTCCATTCTTTCGCTAGATCGTCAGGCACCTTTTTATTACCTCGTATCTTGCTTTTCGTGTCTCGCGGTTGCCTCTCACAGTTTACAATTGCTGAGATTCTCTGGCACCTTACCTTCTTTTTCGCTATGGTTTCAGCGGTATTTGAAATATTCACTACTTTTTCTGGTACGATTCGGCTCTTATGCTTCCCAAAATCTCCGCCCATTTTGGCCCGTATAACTGCCTCTGATTTGGGTGGGATTTTTGTCCGCCGTGATACAATGGCTTGTTTAACACCTCCATACTTATCCTCACCAAAGAATAACGTTATTTCGGTGTTCGCATATTTCAGCACTCGGCTTTTGAAATCTAGCGTGAATCCATTCCGTATCATAAAATCCACACCTAGGATTACTTCATCCACAATATCCGCAGCTATAAACTCGTGCGTCACTGTTGTGGTGCCGATAGTGATTTTCCGTGTAACTTTTCCTAGTACCGGTGCATCATCTCCAGTTGCCGTACGCAAACTTATTCCCTGAAGCGGCTCGATTCCCCGAACGAGATCCCTTCTAATTATGGAATGTGATGCCCCCGCATCCAATGTTACCACAATTTTTCTTCCGCTTATTAAACTGTTGACAGTTAGGCTGTTATTTTTCCGCGCCATCTGAGAAACGAATATTCTTGGGCCATCAGTTGTGGGAGTCCGTTCATTCCCCGGCTTGACAATCTTTTGCCATTCCCTAATTCGGACTTTGTCTTGCTTTGGCAATCTTGCCGGAGCGTGTGTTGCATAACGTTTCCATCTCAACTGACAATCACGAGCCATGTGCCCCACATCACCGCAGGTAAAGCATTTGCCCGTGAAACTTTGTCTGTTCTCGACTCTTATCTGACGGGCTGTGCATTCTGACCGACACACCAATGCTGCTGTCTCTGATAACAAAGCGCTAGCTACTGTCTCCATATATGTAGCTTTCGGATTAGTTATTGCAGAACGCTTTATCTCCGCATCGCGAATGCCATATACGAAGGTGTCCATCATACACCTCTCAGTGATCTCTCCTGGGTAGGCAAGATAAGCCAACCGCTCCAATTCCGCCGCAAACTGTTGTAGAGACTCACCACTCTTTTGTACATGTGTTCGTAGCTCTACTTGGTACATCTGCTTGCGATGTTCACTACCATACTTGCGCTGAACGGCATTCATCAAGCTTTCATAGCAGTCTCGCTCACTTTCTGCGATAGTTTGAATCACCAATGAAACGGTTAATGCAGCCACTTTTTCGCGAGCACTCCAACCATTTGTGCTAGCGGTAGTCTCAAACTGCATTCTGAAGACACTAAAGGTCGTGGTTCCATCATAGGTAGGAGGCTTCAGTTTTATTGAAGTTAAGGCTGGCATAGGCAATGCACCTTCCTGTAGTAGGTGAATTCTTTGCTCTATTTGTTGCTTAAATGCGTTCTGCTTTTGTACTACCGTTCTTTCGAGCGATTCTTGACGTGTCTCAATTTCACAAACCTTCCTGTCTACCATCTCGGACATTTCTTTCATCTGCTGTGAGTTCTGTTCCGCTAGTAGAGCAAGTCGTATTTCACTCTGCTGTAACTGTTCTTTAACATCCTCTCTGACAGCTTGAGTATTTTGTTGTAATCGCTCCTGTATCCTCTCATCGACTGCTTGCTTGAGGGATTCAGCACTCTTTTCAACGTCCTGTTTGACGGATGCGACACTCTTTTCGACGGTTTGAGCATTTTGCTGTAATTGCTGCTGCATCTTCTCATCTCTCTGCTGCGAATGTTACTGCTGTTGTGTGGATGGGGGGCAAACAACTTGTGCAGTATGCATGGGAAGCACAGCTATTAGTTCATTATTGCTCAACAACCTCTCTGACATGGATGTCACCTCACCGAAGAGAAGATGCCTCCTAAGTATCCTAAGTATTTTAATTTCCTTCACATAAGAAAAATTATATAAAGTGTGTCTAAAAATTTAAAAAAATACACGTAAGGTATATTTTTAAAGAGATGAAAATAAGAAAAAGTGATGAAGAATGTTTCACTAATTATTGCCTTCAGTTCAAAAAATAGTAAACATATTTTTTTAGATATGTCGATTATAGACATAGTAGAATATAAATTAAGACGATTTGCTCTATCTTATAGGGACAAAGATCCAGCTTCAAATGACATGCTGCCGTAAGCAATTAAAGAGATTATTTAAAAGCTGGATCGAACATATCATCTTTCCCATCGAATTCAAGAACAGTTTGTAATGCGTTTAAAGCTTATTAAGATTATTATTATTATTATTATGCCTTACACCATAATGCAAGGTATTGGGGGAATAAGTACTAGCTACAGAGGCTTTCGACTCGAAGAGAAAAAGATTTTATAGAAAGAAGCATTTTGGAGACCAAGCCCGTGGCAGGATTTGAACCTGCGACCCTCAGGGAGTGAGTCTAGCATGCTTACCACTAGACCAGAGGGCGGCTAGTTATTAAGATTATAATACGCCCCGGTTGTCTGAATATATAAAATTTATGAAGGAATATTGAAGGAAATTTATAGTCAAGTTAAAGTCACGTTTTACAAATGAGTTTGCTGAGAATAGTTATAAAATGTTAGTAATTATAAAAGGTTGTAAACTTCATAAATTCAGTAATATACTTTACTATCTTGAATTCGAGCCTAGTAGGTGGCAAATAAATTGTTATATTCTAAAAGAATAGTTGCACACGGACCAGCTTTGAAAGAAGGACATAATTTATTCAAAGTGCCAATACTTTCAGTTCTCTCTATATTTATATATACGATAGATCCAACAACAGAAATCAATTGTAAGATATCGTTTTAAATTGTATGGTACATAGTTCTATCAAAAAACATCCTTATATTCAAAGATATAAGGCATATGCATATATGTGTGTTACATTCGATTATAATAATTTTTTTTATACTTGTATATTCCACGATATTAAAATTTGGACTTGCAGTTGGTTTTCGGGTGGTCCTTGTCTGTTTAAAAAGGTTAAGAATACGGCCTCGTAATATTCTTCTCATTGTAAGTCATTACAGAGGCTGTCAAACGATATAATTTTTTGTTGGAAATATCCTTCAACACGAAAAGTGCGCATTTCTAATGATTCCTATAAACTAACACACCACAACTATATATAAAAATCTATATAAATATATATATATATATATATATATATATATATATATATATATATATATATATATATATATATATATATATATATAAAGTGGCAAAAAGCGCATATTTCCCTCTGTTGCCGTAATTTTCAACCAACAAAAATTCAAAAACATTCAAAAACATTTTAAAAAACGCGAAAGAAAATTAAATAAAATTATGCTCAGACAGAATGTACGTATCACAGAACACAGAGAAGCGACAGTTAAACGGCAAATTTCAAACGCTTATTGGTTTTGAACAAAATCTGTCACACTACTACAGTTGTGTAAGTCGGCGCAAAACGAGAGACGTTTCTCTGTATTCTCTGGTACGTATGCACATATCAGTCCACTTAATTGTTTATACTCAGCGAACTCAGAAAATGCAAGCTCGCTAGCAAAAGCTATAGAGTAAAAAATAATTCATACCTACATTCGTATAAATGTGCGTATGTTATTGAAAAATAGTTTTTTTTTCTCATTATGTGTTTTTCAATACTTCGAACAAATCGTTTGGCGACGTTTGAAATTGTTCAAAGTTAATTCGAAGTGGGTGCATAATTTGTGGTGTTGTATATGTATGTGGATAACGAAAATATAATTATTTATTTTACCAGTATTTTTGAGAATCATGCCAAGAGAATTTAGTTTTAGTCTTATTTGCCTGGAATCTGCTCCTAAAAACAAATATGACTTAGAGAGAGCGCTCCACGAGTTTAATTCCGTGTTAGCATCAGCGGCTGCGTGCGCAACACCAGCAGAAAAAACGCCGTTATATAAGTTCAACCCTTGTGCAGTGCCTCGTTAAGGAGAAAAGACGCCTAAGACGAGAATGGTAGAAATATAGATCGCCTGCCCTAAAGAGGAAATTCAAATTGTCACAATCACCTTAGAGATGCACTTCAAAAGGAAGCTGAAGCAAGTATTGACACCTATATTAAAATTCTGCTTAAATACACCAATTACTCACCTTGGAGAGCTACAAGGTTGCAAAAAGCCCAAAGGAAAGTGAGCCACCAGTAAGGCTTGGAAATGGAAGTTGGGCCAAAAGCGACGAAGAAAAAGGAGCAGCGTTTGCTGCGCATCTACAAACAGTTTTTTTCCCTAATGCTCCGTGCAACAACATCGAGGTCCCTACTTTACCTAGAACCAAAGTAACTCAGCCGCTTCAACTAAAAATCAAAGACTTAGAGTGTGTCATTAAAACAGGTCTTAATGCAAAAAAGTCCCCTGGATATGACCTAATCACAAATAAAATGGTCATGGAATTACCACACATAGCGTTAATTGACCTCACCAAATTGTTCAACGCTATCCTTCCCTTGGGTCATTTCCCGCATATATGGAAGATATCGCACATTACAAGGATTCCTAAACAAGGAAAACATCCAACGCAGGTGACCTCATATCGGCCATAAGCCTTCTACCCAAAAACTGTTACTTGGGAAAATTATGCCCTATCTAAATCAAAATGACAATATTCCTACTCATCAATTCGGATTCAGAAAAGAGCACGGTACAATTGAGCAGGTGCACCGTATAACAAGCGAAATTAGAAGAGCTTTCGAACAGAAGAAATACTGTTCAGCAATATTTCTAGGCATTGCCCAAGCCTTCGATAAAGTCTGGCATCAGGGGCTAGTGCACAAGATTAAAAAGTTTCTGCCATACAACATACACAGAGTGCTGGAATCTTACATAGCGAATAGGAAGTACAAAGTGAAATACAAGCAATTTGTAGCCCCCGAATTTCAAATATTTGCTGGAGTACCACAAGGGAGTGTGCTTGGTTCTATTCTCTACCTAATATATACGTCTGACCAACCTAAAAATAACAGCCTAGTTACTTCCACATTTGCTGACGACACAGCTAATTTAAGTACCCAACAAAATCCGCATATCGCCTCTCGTGCCCTAAACGAACACCTTAAAGATGTAGAAATTGGGCTGGCAAACTGGTGTATTAGAGTAACGAAGCGAAATGTACACACATAACGCTCTCCCTCAGAGCCCGCTCCTCTCCAACTGCGTCACTAAATGACATAAAAATACCGTAAGCAACAAAAGTGAATTGTTTAGGAATCTATCTTGACCATAGATTAACTTGGAGGAAGCACATAGAAGCGAAAAGAACTCAAATGAAACTAAAAGCTAACTCTCTGAATTGGTTAATCAACAAAATATTAAGGATGCGCTTGGAATACAAAGGCCTTCTATACAAAGCTATAATAAAGCCCATATGGACATATGGCGTTTAACTTTAGGGGTAGTGCGAGAACTTCAAACCTAGAACTTATCCAAAGGGCACAGTCGAAAATCCTAAAAACAATTGCCGGCGCACCATGGTTTGTCAAAAATAAAAACATTCACAATGATATACATACATATATCGTCTATAGAAGAAGAAATCATAGAATTAAGGCAGAAATACCTGAATCGTCTGCAAAATCATCCGAACATACTTGCAAGAAGTCTACTCCAGCAGAATTCTGCTTCATGTCGAAAGAAACCATGTTTCTAGACTTATTTACAAACTAATCTGTAATATGTATCTATATTAAATTTTGTTTCCCTCTTCTTTTTAAAATTATAATTAATTAATATATATGAATACACTAGAAGAACCCAAATAGCTCCAATCAATAGGCACAGAGCATATTTAATACATTAGTTTTAAGATTTGATAACTTATTGTTAGTTTCCAATGGAGTAAGATATAATGGTTTAATAAAAAAAAATAAGTCGGCAATCTACCAGGAGGCAAGCTGCTGCCAGAGTAGAAGAAAGTGAAGTACAACGCACACAACGAACACAAGATGATCGAGAACGCAGTGCACGGCCTGTTACGAGAAGCAAGGAACACTGATAATCGAGCAAGTATAAATTTCAATCGTGCTGCATTCAACTGTGATAGTCAAGTGGATTATAGTTCACACAAATCATTGACGGTTGGTTCAATGAACAAAGTTTGTAAACATTGCAAGGCACTCAACTTCAGCATTGAAACATCAGGATTGTGCGGTGCAAATGGGAAAGTCAAATTGCCGGCATTGAATTGACCACCAGAACTATTGCATTCCTTGGTTTCTGGAACGTCACCAGAATCAAAACATTTCTTAAAGAATTTTGAGGCATACAATTCATGTTTTCAAAAAACTTCGTTTCGTGCAACAAATATTATCAGAGATAACTTCATGCCAACATTTAAGGTAATCGAAGAAATAAACGAGAATTTCAATGTTTACAAAATGTTAACTAAACATCTTTTGATATCAAAATTGAAGGTCAGGTGTACCACAGATTCCGATCGTTATTGGCATTTGCAGATAGTTCTCATCAGTTTTTGCAAATTTACTTTCTTGGAAATTCTAATGATCAAATTCATCAGCGGTATTATATTTCTCCGAATGTACGAAGAGAAGTAATTGTTGTCTTACAAGATTATTTTCATCAGCACAACGAATTGGTGATATGTTTAAAACGGCATTGGACAGAATGCCGTCGGATAATCATAGAATTGTCATAAAAGCTAACAAAACGCGCGGTGGACAGCACTCCAGAAGATACAGTGTACAAACAATAGACGATGTAGCAGTGGTAATCGTTGGAGAAGAATTTAAGGCACGCGATATCGTCCATCATTGTAGAAATGATCAACGTGTACCTGAACTTCATCGCTCTTATGATACTTTACAATATCCGATTTTGTTTTCGCAAGGGGAAGACGGCTATCAAGTTAACATTAAGTTGGTCAATCCATCAACTTGTTAGTTAAACTTATTCTCACAAATAGGTAACACAATTTTTACAAAAGTTTAAAATTCAATCACAGGTGTGGAAATTCCAAATAAAACGATCAGCGCAATGAATTATTATGCGTACAAATTGATGATTCGTCAAAATCAAGACAATCATATTCTGAAATGTCAAAGACTTTTTCACCAGTATGTTGTCGACATGTATGTGAAAATCGAGTCTGACCGTTTGAATTATATTAGGTTCCATCCGAAAAGGCTACGCGCTAAAGAGTGTATCCATCTACGTGATACCATTAACAATGATGGGAACCAGTCTGTAAATCCAAATGACATTGGCCAATTGACGATATTACCATCTTCATACACTGGTATCCCGCGTCATATGCATGAGTATGCACAGGATGCGATGACATATGTTCGTTCTTTTGGTCGACCAGTCCTGTTTATCACTTTTGCCTGTGATCCACAATGGAGTGAGATTCGAGAATACTTATTGCCAGAACAGTCGCCAACAAGTGTGTTTAAACAAAAGCTGAACTCATTAATAGATTTCATAGTCAAACACAATGCTGGATGTATTCTGTCGAATGGCAAAGAATAGGACTCCCTTACACACACTGTAACGACTCAAATTTATAGCTGGGGTAAAACTCAGCGGCTCCAGGGGTCGTTACAGGAAATTACTCGGGCGTTGTATGGTTTCAGTTTTCTTTATTCAATTTTTATTTTTGCGTTATTACAAAAAATGATGGGCTTTATGAAGGCCGCTCCTGAACTTGGTGCTGTGCCGTCCTGTCTCCAGTCTCGACGGTGGTTGATTGAAAAACCACTTCCACCGGTTTGACTCTGAGAAGCAAGTCCTGGTTTTCTATGAAGGCGGTTTGAAAAACCCAGCGTTCGTAGCAAACTCAGTTCTCCTTAATGTCTCGGTCTGTGCCTTTAGTCTTTCGTTTCAACGGTGGTGGATTGACAAACCACTTCCACCGTTTCTAACGCTGACGAACAAACTCTGGTTTATTGTGAGAGTGGATTAAAGTCCAGCACTCGTAGTAAATGCAGCGCTTGTGTGTGTGTGTGTCCGTTGGTAATGTTTTCTAGTCTCGTGGCGTCTGTGCGGCAACGTTCCTAAGGTACTTACTTGCGCGATGTGTCAGCAGAAAAAGAGACCGTATGTCAGGGTGCAGGCGCTTTTATATCCTCCTGTTGCCACTCGAGTTGTTCTTCTAGTCCCGCTGGCCGTTTCTCCGACTACCGCTTCCTGTTGCTAAAGCCAAGGCATTGTTGGTGTTTTCCTCTTGACCTTAGGCGACCCTCAGCGTCTTCCTGGAAAAGTCCGGCTGCTGTCAAGCGCGTAGTAGGTGCAGCGGCACGTTGTTGGTGTTGCACGCCCTGTTGTTGTTGTTGCACGATCTGTTGTTGTTGTTGCACGCATGATTTCTTTCTGCTGGTGGTTAATATTATTTAAATTATCCACCAGCGTTTGAACACTTTTTGTGTGTTTCTCCTTTGTGTGATGTCCGCGCAACTTGTCTGCACAGCGATTGTTATGACGTTGTCTCTTTTCTTTTCATTCGTTCCTCGTGTTGTTGTTGTTCTATTTCCCGAGCTAACGCACTCGGTAAATTCTACCGAGTCGTGTTGTTGTAATTAACGACGGATTAATTGAAGTCTGCTTGTAGTGTTGTTGTTGTTGTCGATCAGTGCAAACGGCTGGCTTGAGTTCGCCAAGTCTTTCGGCGCATTCGTGTTGGTATAATTCACATGCAATTCTTTTTCCTTGTCTTACGCAAGCGGCTGGCTTGGCTTTGCCACTGCTGCTGTTGACATTCCGCTTGCGTAGTTGTTGGTACAATTTGCATGTGACTTATTGACCAACGTTCGTGCATTTCATGCGCTCCCGCTTTCGCCGTGGTTTCCAATGGTGCGAAGGTATTCTAATAATTCATATTAAGCGTTGATGGGGCCGTGCAAGCTGATTGGTTACGGCACTCAAACTTCTTCGCACGCGAGTGATGCTGGCGGTCCATTTTCGCAGTGACTATTGCTTTGGGGAATTATTGTGCGAGCAAAATTAGTCAATAATTTTGCTCGTCACCACACATATTGATATAGTTGGTTGACAAAATAAGACTGGATCAAATTGATGACATCATATCTGCGCAAATTCCAGATGAAACCACCGATCCAGAATTATTTGAAGTGATCACAAAGAACATGATCCATGGTTCGTGAGATCACCATGCATGATTGATGGTAAATGTTCGAAACGTTATCTCAAAGCATTGATTTCAGACACAGTTACAGGCAATGACGGATACCCGTTATATCGTCACCAGTCGGTAGAGGATATCGGAAAATTAACAGCTATTAATATGAGAGATCCATACATTGAAGTTGATAATAGTTGGATCGTGCTGTTCTTCACCGATTTTGTCCGAAACGTACAAAGCCCACATTAACGTGGAGTATTGTAATTCGGTGAACTCCATAAAGTACATCTGTAAATAAGTATATAAATAAAGGTCGAGACATAGCTGTGTTTGGTGTACATGATCCAAATATAAACGACGAAATCACTTAATTGCAATTAGGGCGTTATGTCAGCAGTAAGGTGAGGAAGATTTTTACATTCCCTATTCATGAGAGACATCCAGCCGTAGTTCATTTAGCTGTCCATCTTGAAAACGGTCAACGCGTTTATTTTACCAACGACACCACCATCCACAACATTATCCTAACTTTTGAATTGTGTGTATCAGATACATTCGCCAGCACGTTGTTATACTCAGAAGTACCGCAATATTATACTTGGGATATAACGAAAAAAATGTTTCAAAGACGTAAGCAAGGAAAACCAATTGATGGCTACCCAAATGTATTCTCGACAGATACTTTGGGACTTATTTACATAATTCACCCCAACAATGCTCAATGTTTTTATTTGCGTTTATTGTTGGTTAACGTTCGTAATCCAACATCATTTCAAAGCCTTAAAACAGTTGAAAGACTATTGTGTGCAACATATCGCGAGGTGTGTCAACGATTGCTTTTACTGGAAGATGGCGCACACTGGGAGGCAACCCTTGCCAATGCTGCAGTGTCCTCTACTCCTCACCAGATAAGAACACTATTTCCAATAATTATCATCATGTTTCCCATCAAGTCCACTGGAACAATGGATAAATTATCAAGATTTCATTACCGAAGACATTCTGAACAGACTTCGCCGTAGTACGTCAAATCCACACTTGCTGTACACGCCGGAAATGCATAGTGAAGCATTGATCATGATTGAATAAATTTACTTAACAATTGCAAACAAAGCATTGGCACAACTTGGTGTAGTGGTACCGAATCGCTCAATGATCTGTTTAACCGAGATTTGCAGCATGAACGAGATGGCGATTGCAACGTATTGGATGCATTTGCTCTAGCAAATATTCTTCAATTGAACATTGATCAAAAACATGCATACGACACGATTATGCATGTTGTTAACAATGAAAGTGGTGGAATGAATTTTTTTGGACGCGCCTGGAGGAACTGGTAAGACATTCTTCATTTCGGTAGCACAGGCATTGGCTTCTTCTGGGATTGCTGCAACTTTATTGGGTGGCGGTCGAACAGCACACTCTGCACTTAAATTGGTAACAAAAAATCATTAGAAACATTGGATAGAACAATGAAAGACCTTCGAAGAAATCAAGATTTCTTTGGCGGTGCTTTGATACTGTTAGCTGGAGACTTTAGACAAACGTAACCATTCATTCCTAAATCTACTGCTGCCGATGAAATAAACACATGCTTGAAATCTTCAATTCTGTGGAAAAATGTAAGAATACTCACACTAAAAACAAACGTACGCATTCAATTGCAAAACGATCCAACAGTAGCTGAAATTTCAACGGAATTGTTGAAAATTGGGGATGGTACAATGCCAGACGACAGGAATACAGGTATGATAACACTACCAAACGATTTTTCCCGTTTCACTCAACCAAAAGAAGAACTGATTCATAGCGTGTTCCCAAACATAGCACAACAGTACGAAAATCATGCTTGGTTAAGCAAGCGAGCAATACTGGCCGGAAAGAAAAAAGATATCAATGACCTTAGGCTAGTTTAAAAGAAATACCAGGTCCATTATTCACATTCAAATCAGCGGATCCATCATGAATCAGGATGAGGTGGTGAAATATCCCACAGAATTTTTAAACGCACTTGATTTGCCAGGAATACCACCACACGAATTGCAATAAAAAATTGGAGCGCCGATTATTTTGCTTCGCAACATCAACCAACCAAAACTTTGTAATGACACCAGGCTTGCCGTCAAAGAAATATTGAGAAATGTGATAGAAGCAACAATCTTGAATGGAAAATTCAAAGGTGAAGACGTTTTGACTCCTCGCATCCCAATCATTCTATCGGATGAGCCATTTGTCCGACTGGCATTCGCCGTTACCATCAATAAGTCGCAAGGACAATCTTGAGAAATGTGCGGTATAAATTTCGAAAATCCAGTTTCCTCGCATGGCCAACTCTACTTTGCATGCTTCCGTGTCGGAAAACCATCTACACTATTTATTTGCACGAGGGATGGGTAAAAAAACAAGAATGTTGTTTATCTAAAAGCATTGCAATAAATGTTTTAAATTAATTCAAATTGTTGGAAAAAGCTTTTTTATATATATATATATATATATATATATATATATATATATATATATATATATATATATATATATATATATATATATATATATATATATATATATATATATATATATATATATATATATATATATATATATATATATATATATATATATATATATATATATATATATATACACATATATATATATATATATATATATATATATATATATATATATACATATATATATATATATATATATATATATATATATTTATATATATATATATATATATATATATATATATATATATATATATAATATATATACACCTAATTCTGTTTTTACACTGTCTTTTTTTACACGTTTTTGATTTAACACGGTTTGAAAATAAAAAAATTTTAAATTTTTTTACACGATTTTATTCCATTTAGCACGATTCAAAATCTTTTGGGCTTAAATTTTTGTTGATAAATTTAATTTTTGCGAAATATGTGCATATCACAAATTTAGGGGAATTCCCTTTTTGTGGATACAAGCAAATTTACTGGTCAGATCAATTGTAAATAGCACAAATTTTGGGGGAATTCCCTTTTAGTGCATACAATCAAATTTATTTGTGACAGCAACTAGAATGTGTTAATATTTTCTGAACTATCCATGGAATCAGACGTAAAAACACATTATATATGTGATTTAATAAAATAAACCTCAATAGTTGTTCTTAAAAATCCTTGTTTTTCACTAATTTCAATAGGTTTTAGAGATAAGGAACCAATCACCTATTTTGCATACGATCAATGTCTTTTTTTACACGGTTTTTTTTACACGGGTTTTCCTGGAACCAATTACCGTGTAAAAACAGAATTAGGTGTATACGAGGTGTGATCAAAAAATAACCGTTATTTTCATCTTTTCGATGTTCGCATTTTTTTTTTTATGTTGGTACACATGTCTGTTATATATGTTGGCAATACCAACCATTTTGGATTGTCAGTTTGTTTTTGACAGATAAAAAGGTTAGTCGTGTTTTGGTGTGCTCTTCGATTTTGTACTATTCGAAAAAATGGATCAAAGAAACTGTATTCAGTTTTGTGTAAAAAATGAAATTAAATGCGCAAGGATATTTGAAATGTTGACTGTGGCCTTTGGCGAGTCTGCTATGAGCAGAACAGAAGTTCAATTGTGGTATAACCGGTTTAAGGAAGGCCGAGAAGATGTCAATGACGATGCTCGTCCTGGTCGCCCGAGCACGTCAACAACCGATGAAAACATTGACGCAGTGAAGAAAATGATTTTGGATAATCGTCGAATCACTATCAGAGAGGTTGCTGATGATGTTGGCATATCGTTCGGCTCATGCAATGCAATTTTTACGGATGTTTTAGGCATGAAACGTGCGGTAGCGAAGATTGTTCCAAAATTGCTAAATTTTGAGCAAAAACAACGTCGCATGGACGTCGCTCAGGAGCTGTTTTTGGCCAAAAACAAAACCGTTATCATGCCTCAACCACCGTATTCGCCGGACTTGGCCCCTGCTGACTTTTTCCTCTTTCCAAAACTGAAGGCACCGATGAAAGGAAAGTGTTTTGCTACGATTGAGAAGATAAAAGAAAAATCGAAACAGGAGCTGTTGGCGATACCAAAGAAAGCGTTTCAGAAGTGTTTCGAGGATTGGAAAAAACGCTGGCATAAGTGTATTATATCTGAGGGGAATTACTTTGAAGGGCACAAGATAGTTGTTATTCATAAGTAAATACTTTATTTTTTGATCACACAATAACGGTTATTTTTTTATCATACCTCGTATATATAGATATATATATATATATATATATATATATATATACTCGTATATATATATATATATATATATATATATATATATATATATATATATATGTGTGTGTATGTGTGTGTGTTTTTTTTTTTTTTTTTTAGGCTGCGGCCAAGGGTGGTAAATTTTCTGAAGATAATGTCAGCCCGTGCTGAGCGTATGCACTATTCACTCATAAATTATTATTTGTGCCTACGTACTATACCACCCCCCATTCGTACTCTATCCTGTATTCCCGTCGGTTCTTGCCAACTTAGATATTGCTTCGCCGGGCAGGTGTGTTTAATTACTAATTGTTCTTGCTATTGATCGAGCTATTTGCTCGTTCCGTCGTAGCCTTGTCATTATCTGCACAACCATCAACCACCTAATTGGCTTCTTTCCATGCCTTCTCCGAGCTGAGCATAAACTTTATCAATCCGGTCGGGGTTAGGGGGCTCCGCACCAATATTTCAAGGTGGTGACGGTGCGTTGCAAACCTTACGCACTCCAAGAAGACGTGCCTCGCATCCCTAATTTCATTGGCGCAATATAAATAGTAGGGATCCTCCATGTGTTTATATTTGTGCAAGTAGTTCCTAAAACACCCATGGCCCGATATGAGTTGCGTCAGATAGTAGTTCATGTCACCATGTTTCCTCGTTGTTCATGTTTTTATATCAGGTATCATTTCATAGGTCCACCGGCCTTTTGACGAGTTATCCCATCTGTGCTGCCATTCCCACGATGCCTTCTTCATCGATCTTCTCTGCCGAGTGTCCGGTATCCTTATTTTTCCGGGACATACGATTATATGCCTGTTTTTTCTTTCTCGCTACAATGTCGGCTGGGCAGGAATTGGCAATGACGCCAGCTGCATCATCTGATACTGTCCTGAACGCGCAACTCACTCTTATCGACGACAGCGTGTATACGGTTACTGCACTCTTCATATATGACTTGTGTTTAGTGGCAGAGGCCCATATAGGAGCAGCGTATTGGAAAATCGACTTTGTGACGCTTCTGAGAAGTTCTCTTATGGGCTGTTTTGGATCACCTATGGTTGGCATAAGCCTTGCTAACCTAGCACAGGTTCTTGAGGCTTTCTCGCTGACATATCTCATATGGTCTCTGAAATTATGTCTGCTATCCAGTACAACTCCAAGGTATTTGATGTTTGGAGAAGACGTAATATTGTGCTCTCCCACACGAATCGTCATAGTCTCCATCACCTTCCGGCTGCTCATCAGCATCAGTTACGTTTTGTTGTCTGCCAGCTGAAGATCGTTTTTCCGAAGCCATACCCTTATACTGCGAAAGGTTTCATAGCATTTCAAAACTATTTGCTCCAGCTTTTTAGCAACTACTACGACAGCAATGTCATCGGCATAGCCAACAATACAGATACCCGTCGGTTTTTTGATCCTTAGCACTCCGTCGTACATCACATTCCACAGGACCGGTCCCAATACAGATCCTTGTGGGTTCCCTCTTGTTACTCAATATTCTTTCGGTTCGTCCTCTGTGTCATACACTATTACTCTGGTTTTAAAGTAATTTCTCACAGTACGCTGTAGATAAAGTGGTCTTTTCAGGTCCGCTAAGGCATTAAATGTCTTCTCCCAGCTCGCGGAGTTAAACGCATTTCTAATGTCCAGGGTAATTATTGCGCAATACACTTTAGCGCCTCCCTTCCATCTCTTGCCCGACAGAGCACTTTGCGCTATTTCGCACACTGCAGCTATAGCGTCTACTGTACTGTGGTCTCTCCGAAATTCATACTGGTTTCCATGCAGCCTGTCCAGATACGGCTCCAATCGCATGCAGATAATTCTTTCCAGTAACTTTCCCGCCGAGTCTAGCATGCAGAGAGGTCGATATGAATGGGTAATTCTGGTGGTTTGTCACCCGTAGGAATAAGCACTAATCGTTGACATTTCCAGCGTGCCGGGAATACTCCTTCTTTCAGACAGATGGTGAACATATCGCTGAAAATAACAGGCTGTGAAAGCACTGCTGTTTTTAGCACTAAATTAGGTATTCCATCCAAGCCAGGACTCTTGTGGGACTTTATTCTTTTTGCCGCACTTATTACTTCATCTATGATGACTTCTGCGATTATTTCCTGGCTACAGTCATAACTTCGGTATAGCTTTGGGGCTTCTTGTGCTGGGAATAGGGTTGAGACGATGTTCGCCATGATAATGGGGCATACTGGGGGTATTGTCAATAACCTCCATAAGTGCTTCAAATCCACTACTTTTTGCAGCAGAGATTGCTGTCCTGAATTCTTTCCGTTTCAATTTGTAGTTCTGTTGTAGTTGCTGGAAGTCAGGTTATCCTTTTGCTCTCTGTTGTAGTCTTCTTAGCTTTATGCAGTCTTTCCTCAGGTCAGCCATGCTATTATTCCACCAATAAACAGGTTTTCTGCCAGCCCCATATTTTTTCCTCGGCATTGCTGCATCACAAATATTTTTCAGACTCCCCATAACATGCCTCGTCTGTTGTGCTGCTGATCCTTGGAGAGGTTCCATTTGGCTTATGGTGTACTCCATCATGCTGTGGTCAATTTTGTTCACGCTCCAGCCGTTTCGTTGGGCCTTTGCAACGTGTGCTCTTCTTGTATGTTCCGGATTATGGCACTCTATCATGACTGCCTTGTGATCACTTTACGTAAGTTTTTCCGAGATGTACCAACGTAGTTTCCTGGAGAGGGATCTGCTTGCGAATGTTATGTCTATAATTGAGCCCCCATTTCCTTTAGTGTAGGTATTTGTGCTGCCTTAATTGAGCAGAATCATGTCCATCGCCGTAAAAGCTTCTAACACTGCTGTTCCTCGTATGTTTGTTCTTTTACTACCCCAATCCACTGCCCCGGCGTTGAAGTCGCCAGCAATTATTACAGGCGTTTTTCCTTAGACATCTTCGACCAACCTGTTCAGGAAGTCATCAAATTCGTTTATGGTAGTGCTCGAGCGTAGCAACTATAGAAGTGGGTACCAAGTATTTTGGCATATGCAAAGGCGTTTTGTGGTACTGCACCTTTGCGCTCGAAAGGTGTGTTCCCACATAACCATATTGCCACAGTTTTTGTTGCATCTGACGCCCATCTGTTGTTTCCTTCCGGTGTCCTATACGGCTCACTAATCAGGAGGATGTCTGCCCCCGTTCCTATTGCGGTTTATTCGATGAGACTTTGCGCACCTTCGCAGTGGTTGAGGTTTATCTGTATGCACTTAAAGATTCTTTCTTGCCTTAACACGTATTGCATTCTTATAAGCTGGGCATTTAAAACTACCTGTCCCGTGGCCATGTCCTCTTTTAATATCGCACAGAGTGCATTTTGGTGGAGCTTTGCAGTCTTTCGCAATATATATTCTATAGCATACGAGTATTGTGAGGTTGGTGAAATAGTATTAAAAAAAATACTATACAAACACGCAATCCTGCACGTCGAATGGCAGAAGGAACAGAGTAAAAAGGGCAGTCGAGTGATGGGTACGAGTCCGACAAGAGCTATCGGAGATAGAGTGTATAACTAGTATTATTATTTCTTTTTTTTCCGTGAATTATATAATATCTTTTATTTTAAACAATAGTAAATTAACATTACTTCGACTCATCTTTTAACTCAGAAGTGGGATAAGTAATCCAAAAATAGAAAGAGTTGTGAGAAATACAAAGAAAAACAGTGACGCTACGCGAAAGAGTAAGACGCGTGTGGCTATAGCATAAAACATAGAGTACATACATACAAACGCATGCCAACGAATGGTGGTACGCTTAGTGTTGTTGTACGAAGACAGAGAATAGTGAAAATATTACAGTAAAGCAATGGTGCAAATTGCTGTTTTGAAAAACGAAAAAGTAAAGTGTTTGTTAATGAGTCAGGGACTCCCAACTACGGGAACAAAAGCTGAGTTAGTGCGGCGCACAGTGGTATTTTGGCGAAAAAAATACATTTTTTCAAGTACCCTATTCTTATTTTCGACGGGTTTAGCTGAATTTAGCATTGTTTAAATAAGAACAATTTATTACCGTTCTATCCAGAATGGTCATTTTTATACTTAATACAAGTATCGAAAGTCAGAAAATGTTTTTTCACCTAAAATGATTGAAATATTTGTTTATTAGAGCAAAGTTTTTTCCTAATAATTTTGTTTTGATTGCTTCTTTTGTTACTTTTATATAAAAATATAGCACTTTTTCACCAAAATGACAAAAGTATGAGATCAATCTATCAAGTATTGTTGAAATTATAAGCGATCAAAGAGGAAGTTACCTAAATACCAACTTTTCCCCTTTGATGGACAAAACTTCGTTACCTCCGTCTACCTCCGTGTTCTAACTATATAGAAATGAAAGGTCGAGATGACTTCTTTCGATATAAAAAAGAAATTTTTGCCCGAATTTGCCCTTTTTTGATTTATTTCGATTTAAATGACAAAAAAAGGAAAAATAATTGAAAAAAATTAAAAAAAAATTAAAAAAATTGGGGTTATACTTTTAGGATTTTGCTAATTTGTAAAAGCTTTTTAATTAACATAATGGCAACACCTGATTAAACATCTTTGTAAAACAGTAATATTTACGAATATAGGCCATAAGAGGAATTAGATGACATTTGAGCGTTTTTTTTTCAAAGAACGAACTTTGGTTAAAAAGTATGTTTCGAAATGGTATTAAGCAATGATAATGTCAATGGGCGAAATAATTGTTAGACCATGCCCATTTCCAAAACACAATTTCTGTATCTTCTGAGATATAAATAGCCAAAAATTCAGTTCAATCTCTATATTGAAACCCATTTTGAAACCCATTTTGAAGCACTTTCCACACTTAAGTTTATATGGGAAGTGGACGTGAAAGTTCACCGACCACGCCCATTTTCACAGCACAGTATCTATATCTCTTCAGATATACATTACCAAAATTTCAGTTCAATATCTATATTGAAACCCATTTTGTAGCACTTTCTATGTTGAGTTTGTATGGGAGGTGGGCGTGGAAATTGGCCGACCATGCCCATTTTTGGAATTTTTCTTTATCTCGAGCCAAAAGTAATTTTTGCCAAAATAGGTGATCCTCCGATTACTCCTTCTATTTTTTTCCTCAATATGTATGGATTCGTACCACTGTGAGGCGGCTGACAGAAGCAATAAACGCGACTGAAATTGAGCTCAGTGACGAGGAAATAACAAACAACGAAAACGACATGAGTGTGCAAGAACAGATTAATGAGTTGCACGGAATGATGAAAATCGCGTTGAGTGCGATCGAAAATATTCCGCGAAATGTAGCGAGTTCAAGTAGTGCAAGCGATAGTGACGGTAAAGTGCGACAAAGCGGAATGTGTGTGTCTCCGTATACGGATCCCAACTTCGTGGAAACCGATACGAGATGCTCGGTGAAAGAAATAGCTGAAACGATATCTTCCTTGGATCCGTCGGTTGACTATGCAATTTCTGCGTAACAGTTTATTGAACGGGTGAATAACGTGATCACTGCGTATAAGTGGAATGAAAAATGTCTATTGCTGGCAGTATACAGCAGAATGAAAGGAGTAGCTCTTTTGTGGTTTGACGCGATGAAAACGGTACATTCTGATTGGAACAGTTTCGCGAAAGATTTAGTGGAAGAATTCGGCGAAGCGTTTGATGTAGCCGACATAAGCGCTATGATGAAAAGTGCGGTACGTGCGTCGGATGAAAAATTAACCGAGTATTGTTTCCGAATGTGCGCGTTAGGGCGAAAATATAAATTAACCGAAAGGGCTTTTGTGAAATACATTCGCGGAGGACTGAATAGTAGTGAGATACAAGTTGCCATCGCGACTCAAAGTTTCTACACGGTAAACCAGTTACGCAAGACATAAGAAGAATTTGAAAAAAATGTGTTATTACTAGCAAAAAAAAATATACTTAGCAAATGAGAATAAAGCAAAACAACCGGTGACTAAAGTGCGCAATTATGCAGACTCATTGAAGATAGACAAATTAATTCAATGTTACAAGTGCCAAGAGATAGGGCACATGGCAAGAAAGTGTAAGAAACCGAAAACGAGAAAACAGTGAATCGATTGTAGCCGATATCATCGGAGAGACGAGCCAGAAAATTGTGGGAAAAAGGCAAATGTCAAACATTGCCAAGTGCAACCAAAGTTTGGGGAAAAATGCATAATGGTGGATCGTACGGCGTGTACAGCTTTTATTGATACGAGTAGTGAGTGCAGTATGATACGAAAAACTCCTGCTAATAAACTTGACAATGTATGAAAAACCTGTAACATGTCGATCAGAGGCATATGTGTGCGGCGAGCAGGAAATTCATCAAAAACTAGAGGCAACCGTTCACCTTGACGACGTGAATGTAAAATTTGAGTTATATGTGGTCAACGATGACACAATAACTACCGATGTACTCTTTGGGCAGGATTTATTCTCCAAACCAGGTTTGACAGCAGTAATTGGGAATGCCAATCTAATATTCGCCTCGTCGAAAGTGGCAAGGACTAGTGTAGAACCAAGAAGTATTAACTTGGAAAACATCGTATGTAATATAGCTGATGAAAAGGTAAGGAAAGACCTGAAACATATTCTAGCCGAATATATTGATATTTTTGCGGAAAATTTGAGTATCATTGGTCTCACGGATGCCATGGAAATGACTATTGACGTGACGACGAATACACCAATTACCCAAAAGCCATATCGAGTATCAGAACCGAAGAAACACCTTGTAGAAAAGATGCTTAATGAGCTTTTGGAAAACGACATTATAACGAAATCTGAGTCAACATACGCTAGCCCAATGATACTAGTGAAGAAGAAGGACGGCAACGAAAGGCTTTGCGTTGACTACAGGAGACTGAATCAGCAGGTTGTAAAGGAAATATACCCAACACCAAACATTGAAGAGCGCCTGTGCGAAGCAGTGAAATACTCATATTTTTCAATTTTGGACCAAAATAGTAGATATCAAGTGCCAATCGAGAAAAACAGCCGGAAATATACCGCCTTCATTACAACAGAGGGACTGTATGAATTCAAGAGGATGCCATTCGGGCTTAAAAATGCTCCGGCGGTGTTTCAGAGATTAATGCAGCGTATCAAAGATAAAACAGAACCGGGCGACATGATCCATTACATGGACGACATCCTGGTAGGTAGCAATAGTATACCTGAAATGTACGAGAAACTATGGCGTGTCTTCGAGGCTCTACGACAATTACATTTAACATTGAATATAAACAAATGCGACTTTTTGAAACAGACTATACAGTTCTTAGGGCATCAACTTAACGCTAACGGAGTGAGGCCGGGAATTGTTAAGACGGCAGCGGTGAGAGACTTTGCTACACTAGTGTCCACAACAGAGGTATATAAATTCCTAGGACTAAGTGGGTATTTTCGACGGTTTGTGCCTGGTTATTCAATTATCAGCCAACCACTGCGCAAGCTTCTATGTAAGGAACAACCTTTCGAGTGGACAGATAAACAAGAGAAAGCTCTTAATGAATTGAAAACAGCACTAACATTGGAACCCATTATGACACCGTATCGAGTAGACGCAAAATATCAGATACATAGCGACGCGAGCGCGATTGGCCTCGCCGCCGTGTTAATGCAGAATGACAATGGCGATTGGAAACTGGTGGCGTATTACAGCAGATCAACCAGTGACAGTGAGAAGAAGTTTCATAGTTATGAACTTGAAGCGTTGGCGGTAGTTAATAGTTTGGAACGTTTTCGGTACTATGTCCAAGGTAAAGAGATTACGGTCATAACCGACTGTAACGCACTTACGACGGCAGTGCAGAAAAGAGAATTAATACCAAGAATAGCGCGTTGGTGGCTGCGTATACAGGACTTTGATGTAATACTAGAGCATCGACCGGGAACATGGATGGAGCATGTAGACTTTCTCAGTAGAACACAATACGAAATCAGCTGCGAAGCGGACACTGCATCTTTAAAAGTGGCGAAGGTTAATTTAGAGACAGACGACTGGTTGTATAGTATGCAACTTCAAGATGAGAAGATACGCGAGATCGTTGAACGAGTAACACGTGGAGAACAAATTGCTAGCGACGAATACCAAATTAAGAACGGCAGATTATTTCGAAAGGAGAAAGGTGTCCAACGGTGAGTGGTACCGAAATCATTACAATATAGAGTGCATGAAAAAGTTAAACACATTGGCACCGAAAAAACGATAGAAAAAGCCCAGAAATATTTTTGCTTTCCACGTTTGCGAAATTTCGTCAAGTAGTTTATAAAGTCATGTGTGGAATGCGCTTACAAGAAGCAACGAGGCGGTAGGAAAGAAGGAGAGTATCATTATAACAACATCGAACCGATACCATTCAAGACCATTCACCTGGATCATTTAGGGCCATTTCCGAAGAGCAAGAAGCAGAACGAACATATTCTAGTGATTGTGTGTGCTTTCACGAAGTTTACAATAGTACGTGCAGTAAAAAGCACTGCAACCAAGCATGTTCTCCCTGTGCTCAACGAAGTCAACAGCTACTTCGGGAGTCCGACTCGAATAGTTACTGATCGCGGAACCGCATTTACATCCCGCGACTTCAAGCAGTTTTGTCAGAACCACGACATAAAACATATTCTTAATGCAGTATGCACACCGCATGCTAACGGGCAGGTTGAACGAACGATCCGAACAATCTTGGGAATGCTGTTGCCATCAACGAACGAGAATAAGTGTTGGGACGAAGAATTCCGAGCGATACAATGGACAATCAACTCAGCGAAGAATAAGACCGCTGCACGTTCTCCGCACGAATTGTTATTCAACTATCGACCGTGAGACATACTACAAAATAAATTAATCCTATCATTAAGGAACTACTAGTAATACAGGAGCAAGCAGCATCGCGATTCGACGAGCAGCGGGCTAAGGCTAAACGATCGTTTGACGCGAAGCGCCGTGAACCAGCATACTACAAAGTAGGAGATCTTGTACTGGCAGATACCGAACCAATAAGTACAGGTGCCTCACGTAAATTAGAGCCACCCTATAAAGGTCCATTCATCGTAACAAAGATACTTGGGAACGACAGTTATGTGATCGAAGATGTGCCAGGATCTAAACATAAACAACGACATTACACTTCGGTGTACGCTTCTGATAAGCTGAAACCATGGTACAATTTACCGAATGGTTACGAAAGCGACGACGTTGGAGACGAGGACGCCTCCTGTATGTAGGAATGGCCGACTGTGAGGTTGGTGAAATAGTATTAAAAAAAATACTATACAAACACGCAACCCTGCACGGCGAATGGCAGAAAGAACAGAGTAAAAAGGGCAGTCGAGTGATGGGTACGAGTCCGCCAAGAGCTATCGGAGATAGAGTGTATAACTAGTATTATTATTTCTTTTTTTCCGTGAATTATATATCTTTTATTTTAAACAATAGTAAATTAACATTACTTCGACTCGTCTTGTAATATATATTGCGAGACTGCAAAGCTCCACTAAAAAAAATATATATATATATTTATACACACATATATATATATATATATATATATATATATATATATATATATATATATATATATATATATATATATATATATATATATATATATATATATATATATATATATATATATATATATATATATATATATATATATATATATATATATATATATATATATATATATATGTGCGTGTATGTGTGTGTGTGTGTGTGTATGCGTTTTTTTTTCTTTTTTTTCTTATTGGTTTGGAGGTGGAAATCTGCAAACAGACACTGGGCGCCCTCGCACCAGTAGTGTGGGGCTCTTACCCACTAAAACCACCTCAGCAGACGCCTCCCAGACGGTACATAGCCATTAAGCAATACTTCGTCTGGGAGTGTGGTTGGTCAACGGACCCCTCCTATTGATTCCCTGAACGTCGCCGCCACTCCAAGTGGCGGAGGTCTCGCATAATTGCGGCCGAGGTGTCACACACCACGTCCTATTTCTCCGGGCACTCGAGCATATAGTGCACGAGGTTGTCTGGTGTCAAAGGTTCTCCGCAGACTCTTTGCAGTACCGCTCTGGCACCGCTGTATCGTGGACATGAAAAAAGGACATGTTCCACGTCCTCGGGCTCCGTGCCTCCACAATTATCGCAGCAGGGGGATTACTCCAGCCGGAATCTGTGTAGGTACGCCCGGAAACCTCCGTGCCCGGACAGCAGCTGTGTGACGTGATAGTTCACTTCGCCATGCGACCTATCCATTAAGCGTTGGAGATCAGAGATCAACCTCCTCGTCCAACGGCCCTTTTCGGATGCATCCCATCTGGCTTGCCACTCCTGTATGGTGCTTTGCCTAATGCCTGCTACGCGATCTTCCGCACTCAGCTCGTGCGTACTTTCGCCGTAGTATAGGCTCCACGCCTCCTTGGCCAGCAGGTCCAGCGGGATCATACCGGCTATCACCAGCGCGGCGTCTGCAGACACAGTACGGTGTGCTGAGATCGTGCGGAGCGCACATCTTCTATACGCCGCCTCTATGGTGCGAACGTACGCCTTTACGCTCGACTTCTCAGCCCATATGGGCGCTCCATACAGGATTATGGATTTGACGACCCCTGAGATGAGGCGTCTTTTCCCGTGCCGTGGCCCTCCGAGGTTTGGCATTATCCGGCAGAGCTGGGATCAGGTCCGCACTGCCTTCTCACCTAATCGCCGAAAGTGCTCCTTGAACGTCAGTCTTGCGTCAATCCAGACGCCTAGGTATTTGAGATGTGGGGTCGTGGTAATGGTGCAGTCACCAACCCTTATCTCCACCACCTCTTGTACCTTTCGACCAGACACAAGGATAGCCTCCGTTTTGTGTTCTGCCAGCTTCAGTCCAACATCCGCCAGCCATCTTCCAACAGTGGCCACTGTGTGATTGGCCTCTGCTATTACCTCCTCCAGGTGTTTCGCCGTGATCACTAGCGCTATGTCGTCCGCATATCCGATTATTTTAACGTAATCGGGCACCCGTATGCGGAGAATGCCATCGTACATAACGTTCCAGAGAAGTGGCCCCAGTACAGACCCCTGGGGAACTCCTCCGGTGATCTTGTACGTTTCTACACCTCTATCGGACTCGTATAATAGCATCCTGTCGCTAAAATAACTAGTGATGATTCGCCTTAGATAGATGGGAACTTTGAACTCTGCCAGCGCTTCTGCTATGCGCGCCCAGCTGGCCGAGTTAAAAGCATTCTTGACGTCGAGGGTGACCACGAGGCAATACCTCTTGGCACCCCCCTTCCATCTCTGGCCCTGAATCGCCTCCTTCGCCGTTTGGACGAGTTCGTCAATGATGTCCATGGTGGATCTGGCCTTTCGGAAGCCATATTGGCGCCTCGCCAGTCCTCCAGCATCCACTATCGCCTCGTCGATCCGGTCGCATATAATCCGCTCCAGGACCTTCCCTGCTGTGTCCAACATGCACAGGGGACCGTAGGCCGATGGGTCCTCTGCTGGCTTATCGGCTTTAAGTATGAATACCAACCGCTGCCTTTTCCACCGTTTCGGGAAGACTCCTTCCCTAAGACAGGCGTCGTAAAGTGACCTCAGTGTTTCTGGGTGTAGTGCAGCTGCGGTTTTCAGCACTCGGTTGGGAATTCCATCTGGGCCAGGTGCCTTCTGGTCCCCAAATTTTCCAACCGCCCGCAACACCTCCTCTGTCATTACACTGGCTCCTTCTTCGCCCAGCTCGGCAGAGATCTGATCAGGCACATAATTTTGCACTGAGAAGAGCTCTCCCACAATGCGTTTGAGCAAGTTTGGGCAGCTTGGGGCTGGCTGCCTGTAGCAGGGGAGCTTTTTCATCACGAACCTATATGCCGTGCCGCACGGGTTGTCTTCAACCTGTGCACATAGCTCGGTGAAACTCCTACGCTTGCTCGCCTTTATGGCCGTCTTCAGCCTTCTTTTAGCCTCTTTGTACAACTGGCGCAGTTGCAGGCAGTCTGGGTTGCCTATTGCACGCTGGTGCCTTCGCCTTGCTGCGTGGCATCCCTTGCGTAGGCCGGCGATCTCGTCCGTCCACCAATAAACGGATTTATAGTTTCCACCATAGGCCCGCCTGGGCATCGCCGCATCGCAGGCGCTCTCTGGCTGGCTCGTTAGCTGGTTCGCCATTTCCGCCGAACTGCCTTGCAGCTCAAAGTCCTCCAACATGACTTCGAGTGCGACGTCGTCGAGGGCGTCCGCTCTCCAGCCTTTCGGCCACGGGCCTGTCCTCCGCCGTTGTTTGTTCCTTTCCAAGTCAAAGCAAATGGCATTGTAGTCGCTGTGGGTGTACGCGGAACTCATAATCCACCTGGCTCCTCTGACTAAACCGCTGCTGAGGAACGTAAGGTCGATCACAGATGTGGCTTCTCCTCTCACAAAAGTAGCCTCTCCCGCGTTCATGACGACTACGTCAAGAGCCGCAAACGCGTCCATGAGGATATGACCTCTCGGTGTGGTTCGGGCGCAACCCCATTCAGTTGTCCATGCGTTGAAGTCGCCGGCAATCACTACGGGGTTCCTGCATTGCGCGTCCAGAGCAAAGTCTGTCTACCACTGACTCGAACTCGTCCGCAGTTAGGCTCGGCAACATGTAGCAACTGTACACCGTGGTCCCGCCAATGGTCGCTCGGACGTAGCAATCGCTTCTCTCTATGTTGCTTAGTTGTATAGGCAGTGGTGTCTTCGGCCCATACTCCTTGGTATTTGCGCCTATACGGCTCGCTAAGCACTGCAACATCGACCATCTGTTCCCTAACGGCCTGCTCCAGGAGATCCTGTGCAGCCTCGCAGTGGTTGAGATTGAGTTGGAACAACCTCATCTCCTGCGCCTGGACCTCTTCTCCGCGGCTCGCTTGTAGGATGGGCATGAGCTGCATCCTGTCGGATGCTTCACATCCTTGCGGCCGCTGGCCTTACAGAGGGCACAGGTGGGGGCCTTGTCGCACTCCCGTGCGTTACGGCCCTCTGTGCCGCATCTGTAGCACTTGTGGTGCCAATCGTCCTTGCTCCATACATTTGTAACATCGTAGGGGAGTCACCTTTTCCCGCACCCGGCATGAGGTCCATCCGACTCTCAGCCTGCCAGCTTTCAGAAGGGCTGCGGCTGCCTGGGGCGACAGACTGATGACCGCTGTCTGGGTTCCACCGTACGCTTTCCTGAGGGACCTGATTGCATCCACGGGAGGTCTCTCCGAGAGATTGGCTGTACACAGCTCTTCGTGGACATCTTCCACCGTGGTGACTTCGTCCAGGTCTTTCACCTCCACTAGGGTTTCCTACGTGAGCTTACACACCTCCACACTGGTTCCCAGGACAGTCGCCACCTCCTCATGATACTGGAGTGTCTTTGGATCTGCCGCCACGCTCAACTCCAGCAGCAGTTCACCCTTGGCCGTCTTTCGGATCCTGCGGACGCTCTCTCCCAGCTCTGACAGCTGCGGGTCCCTCTTGATCTTGCGGAGGATGTCCGTGTAGCTCACCGTGCCAGTTTCCCTGATGACGATGGCATCGGGGCGCGCTGGCTTAGGCTTCGGGCCCTTCCGCTTCGCTTGGGGTGTGGAACGAACTGTGGTCCACTCAACTTTTGCACCCTCCGCCTTTCCAGCCATAGGCTTATGGGTCTTAGGATTTAGCCGGGTTATCGTTTTCTCGGCCGCCAGTGTCGGGGCATCCCCCCTCCTCCTCTTAGCTACCGCTCGGCTAGCCGGACTTACTTGCTCCGGATCCCCCTTCTCACGGGGGCGCTTTGGCGTTGCGACTGCGGCCGCGTAGCTCTTCGCCTGGGCAGGGGCTGTTCGCGAAGACGCACCGGCTTTGCCTTGGTTGTCCACAGGAGGGCCGCCAACCTGCACCTCCTTGTCCACCTTCTCCGTCCGCCCTTCAGTCTGGACTGCCCTGTCGGCTTGCACCAGCTGTGGCACTCTCGCAGCCGTACCTGCGTCCTGCTCCTCGACGACCTGCCAGCAGACATCCCGGATTTTGGATGCCTTCCGCTTGATGTCGGCATGTACATTGTGCCTTGGCACAAGGAAAGCTATGAGTGCTTCAATGTGCCACTCCAGCACCGCCATTTTGCCTTTGGCAATGACCTCATCTGGAGGGATGACCGCCATTGCCGTCGGATCGGCCCTCATGCCCATCACTCGCTGAAGCTCACTGGTGTCTGCCAGTGTGTTTCTCCGCACCACCGTCTTTCTTATTACCGGAGGAGGGATCCTCTGGATAGTAGACCTCCTGCCGAAGGGGTCCGTCATCGCACCGTCGTCTTTGTTTGTTTTGTTGGTATTGTTATTGTTACTATTCATTTATTGATTGGGTCCCCGCTCAGGACCGTTATCTTTGCTCGTAGTGCAGTCGCCTTAATGGTCCCATGGTTATCTTTGCCGCAGCAGGGAGGCCATGCGAGGGTTGACACAAGTCCTTATGGGCGCTTATGTTCAGAGCCAGACCAGCGCTAGTCGGGAATGTTACATCCGAGCCTGCACTGCCAATTTAATGGTGACGAGCATCGAGCGTTTCCTGAGACCTGCCATGGTTTTAACGGGACGGGGGCGATTGCGGCATTAAGCTACCAGCCATTTCTGTAAGATTTCACTCTTACTTACTGAGGTGGCAGCATACCGCAATCGTCAGCCCACAAGCATCAGCTTATTTCCTATGTTGAGGTACAACAGATCCCACGATGTCCCTTTGTGGTCCCACGATGGTCCCTCGCTGTTCCATCGTTGATCCCTCGTTGTCCCCCGTTGCCCAGACAGCCGCCCCATGAGGGGGTCATCGCTATCTCTGGGTGCGTTGCTCACTTCAGCTGGCCATCAGCGGGTGCTGGTGTGCCATTGCCCGGAGCCGCCACGTGGAGGCAGTGAGTCTTCTTGAGGGTGTCCCACGCCAGTATCGCTCTAGCCCCTCCCAGTGAGGGGCAATTAGATGCTTTGCCTGACTGGTTCCCCCCTGACCCTGTTTTTTTTTTTTTTTTTTTTTTAGGCTGCGGCCAAGGGGGGTTAATCTTCTGAAGATACTGTCAGCCCGTGCTGAGCGTATGTACGATTCACTCATAAATTATTATTTGTGCCTACGTACTAAACCACCCCCCTTTCGCACTCTATCCTGTATTCCCGTCGGTACTTGCCAATTAAGGTATTGCTTCGCCGGGCAGGTGTGTTCAATTACTAATTGTTCATGCTATTGATCGAGCTATTTGCTCGTCCCGTCGTAGCCTTGTCATTATCTGCACGACCATCCCCTGACCCTGTTTTTTTTTTTTTTTTTTTTTTTTTTTAAACGAGGAGTAAAAGCGTCTAAAGCCGGAGTCAGTGTGAGACTCTAACCCACTAAATATCTCCTCAAACGTACGGGTGGATCCCCCCGGAGCCCACCGTCAGGTATTCCGTCGGGAGGCCGTCAGAGCATAATTGCTCAACCGTCAGTCGTTGGTCTTAGTCAACCATCCGTCCTTGTTGCAGAGGATTCGCTACTGTTCACGATCGCATCGCGCACGCTTGCGCGGTCAGCGTTTCTCCCTCGCTCAATGCGGCGAAGCTCAATCATGATCTTCGCCGCTGCATCTTGAAAGGCTCGCCATTTGGATGGTGTCTCACAAATGTGTGCTACAATGTTATCCACGGTTGGAACCTCTCCAAAGGCTTCCGTCACCTCAGCTCGTACGTGGCAAAAACGGGGACAGTGCATTAGGACATGCCGCGCGTCTTCGATTTCGTGTGGACAATTGGGACAAAACGGGTCCTCCTCATACTTGAAGCGGTGGAGGTATTGCTTGAAGCAGCCATGTCCGCTAAGCAACTGGGTGGTGTAAAAGTCCACCTCTCCATGATCCCCCGACCCTGTGTGTATGCGTGTGTGCGTGTGTGTGCGTGTGTGTGCGTGTGTGTGTGTGTGTGTGTGTGTGTATTTCAGAGTTCTTACCAAAAGCAGTTTAAAAAAATGATAAAATCTAATCTTTCAATCCGCACTAAATAATAAAATATCAAAATTTGAAATAACTCAATGGTTTCTTTCAGAAACAAACATTTCTAAGAAGCCCAAAATAGTAAACAAATCAAAAACGACCCAAATAGCCAAACGTTAGAACCGCGTAAATTGGAATCTTATCTGCATTGGCGGCGCCAAATTCTATAACAATGCGAGCTCAAAAGAGGCAATTGTTCTAATTCTAACGGCATTTGGGCACCACGAGCTGAAAGAGCAATGGCGTGGACACCCATGATATAAAGCATACACACGTTCCTAATTGAATATAATATAAGTGATACTAAATATCCAGGTGGACAGATTGTGATTACATTATAAACTGATATTGAAAAAAAAACATATTGGATCTGAGGCCCCATGCTACAAAAATCCTTGAATAAGGTGCTTCTGAAATTCCGTTTAATAATTAAATTGACAATTCATGAATATTTCAGAAATCCAAAGGCATGGACTGTATGCGTGTGTCCGTTTGAGTTTGGGTTGGAGTTCGTATTTGTGACTCTGCGTTACGAGCGTACTTGTTTAAGCTTTATGTGTGGCATGTCTTCTTTTCAATCTGCTGCCTTTGTCTTTTGTAGCAATGGTGCAAAATCCGCTCAGTGGTTCTGTAGGATAGAACATGCCCAGCAGGAACCACGAATCGAAAATATACCCGAACTAAGGCTGTCCTCGTTACTAAATTATGTCAATGGAAGCGGGGTCTGCGAGTTCATTTTGATATTCATAAATGACGATGTATTGCCCATCCACGGTCAGGTCCGACAACAAGCGACGATTTGGAACTTTCATATTTGTATGGCATCTCTTAGGATGCGCATTATCCACTAGAGTATACGTGGTGCGAAACCGATCCATGGTTGCTCGAATTACCGACTCAGCTGGGCGATTATGTCGACCAAATATTGGATGCAGCGCGCGATGTGTCACGCGAACCGAACCATTATTTTGGTAATAAATTTGCGCGATTTGCAAGCGTTGTTCAGGAGTAAATCTGTTCATTATTAAATGGCAAACCAAACTAAGCGTAAATCAAGTGACAGCTGTCAAAAAGACCAACTCCGAAAAAAGTATTGCCAGTTTGAAACCACACCTCTAAAAAAAAAACACCCTTTATATAGAAACTGTATCACCGTGAAATTGTACGTTAATACAGATAGAGACAATTTATATTGTCCATCCTGCCTAATTGTATTTGTGTTGGCAGGCTGCTCAAGAGAATAGATGCAATCAGGACAACGAAAAACTGAGCAATTCGTAAGCAGATAGAGAAAGATATAGAAAATCGTGTGTTCGCTGTTTAGCGAACAACTTGCTGGTTTTGATTCAAAGAACGAATTAGTTTTGCTTTGCACGAAAAAAATCTCCGAAAACGCAGTACACAGGATCACTCGTATAGTTACCCAATCAACGTATGTACATACATACATACATATGTATATCAGATATAAAACTATTCTGTACTACTATTTTACTCTATATGAAATATATGAAGCATTCGATTGCCAATTCTAACCATTACAAAAAATCTGATTCTTCCTGGGAAGCTGTGAGATGGCGCATAGTGTGGCCGGTGTGGTCAGAAAAGAAAACCGAAATTTGTATTAAAGGCGACATTTCAAATGATTTCGTGCCGATCTATCTGTGTGGGTATAAACAGATACAGCCACACGTACACACTACTTCGCAGAGCACGCAATGATTGCATTAGTATGCGCTACGCTGCAATAAGTTTTGCTGTTGCTGTTGCTGCCGCGCGTTGCTGCTGCTGAGTCGTCGCCGTTGTAGTGTTGTCTAGTTAAATCACAACTTTATTGGTTTGTATGCTCGTGAACGTGCGTGTGGTTATGAGTGTGCTCTATAGTGAAACGAAATCCAAAGTTAGGTGGCAGCAGCATGTCCTACGGGCTATATTCTTCTCCATTCAATGCTGCGCTTTTGTGCGCTCTGCTGTGTCAACGTCTGAGTGTGAGTGGACCTTGTGTTTTTGTGCGTGTTTGCGGGAGCGTGTATTTCAGAATCGAACTGTTCGCATTGCCTTCTCAGGTTGTGCAAATGGAGAATTTTTTTTGGAAATTGTTCACAGTGTACAGATTTAGGCCATAATTAAAAAATTTCACATCTGGAGACTACACTAATTTCTTCCATCTGACCATAATGGCATCATGAATTGGCACTACGTAGAAACTAGCAACTGATGAATGAGTTTGCATGTATTGCTTCTGGGGCAAAGTGCCGAAGTAAAGCGATGTGCCATTGCGAAAATAACCAATACGCCGGCTGGCAAGAATACAAGAAACTACTGTTTTCATTATTATTTTGTGAAGGGACATACGAGTACATATGTACATACATATTTACATTTAACTCGTGTAAACACGTGGTTCATTTATCGGAGGAGCAATGTGAGCAGGTTACATCAAGCACGCAAACAGCATAAACCAGCAATCAGCATTCCAGTATGATAAATATTTCTTCGATGAATACGAATTTTGTTTAGAAAATAAATTTTTTCTCAAAAGTTGGTCAGAATGGGAAATCGAAATATTTCTAATCTCAAAAACAAGATACCATATAATTAATAGAAATTTTCGTTAAACTATTTGCTTAGTTCTAAAGCAATTGTTGATAATGTTTCATTCATTTCAACATGTAACAATCATTGTTGCTTGGCAAATTGTCATGGAATCGCATTAAAATTTTACACAACATTTCTGTCACGAAATAATCGGTCATGATGATTGTCCAACTGAACTTACTATCTGGTATATTGTTAGAAAATTCCAAACAATCTATGAAGTAGAGCCCGATCGGTGCCACAATGCTGTACATTTCCATGAGAACCAATCTCTCAATCTACGGCTCCCACAGTAACTTAATCGTCAGAAGCCATCGCGTGATGTTTCATGATTTATTTTACCCCCTTTTGTAACATTGGATTTTTACCGACATGTTATTTCTATAAAAAGAGACTTAAATGTTTCACATTATGGTAAACAATTGACCTTTTGACGGAAAAATGTACGTCTTGGATTGGTTTATGTTAAATTGCTCGTCCACGCCAACAAATAAGGAACAATCTCAAGCTCAAAGTGATGATCATGGTAATTAGACAAATGCAACCATATTTATGTGGAAAAGAAAGAAAGTAGAACGTTGGATTTGTAGTTTGTACACCAATCGTAGCTATGACGTCAATATTGTGTTCTATTCATTATATCACAGCTTTTAAACTGCTTTTTTTTTGTACAATTAATGAAGTTTCTCTCATCACTTTTGAATTGATATTTCTCCGCATTTGATAATTTTGCTAACTAACTTATTCGTTAAAACAGTCTCGACGGTAAGCATAATTTTACGATAAAACGACATATCATATTGCAACTGCCAACTAATTGCCAAATAAACAACGTAAACTATAGCCTTAGACCGCTTTTTTCTGTAGTAGCTGAAACATTTATAAGCGTAGGCAGGGATCTTTCAGCAAAATTTTCTACGTGGTGTACTGAATAATATAATAATGAATGACAAATCGATAAATGGTAATTCTTGTTGCCCTCTTGTTGCTTCAGTACCCATTTTCCTTCAATATATTGGTAACTTAATTTGCCAGATATTATGCGTAAAGCAATTCAGTATAATTTTATTCAATGTAACTGTTACAAGAACACCTGAATTTTCTGTGATACCTATCGAAAGGTCCAACCTACAAAAGTAACCTACATATATAAGCTTATTTATATTTATAACGCCAACAATTGATATCGATAATAAAAACAAATAGATTGTATGAAATCTGTAAGAATACACAGCTATATATACTCGTATACAGAAATTTTGCAAGCAATAATTTTCCCTTTTTTGTTAACTAACACAATTCAACGATACAACACACTTACAATACTTCCTAGTTCTTGTCCAACTCTGAATTAATTAATATTAAAAATAAATCAAATTGAAGAAGTTATTATATAAAACATTTTTAAGAAGTGCCCCTTACTTTTCAAATTATTACATAAATACACTTAGCAGAAAAAGTCTACATCCAACATATGAAAATAACAAATTGAAGTTATACTCGTATATTCAATTTCTTTTAGGTTTAGTGATGGACGACCAGAGCGTGGTTTTGAGGTTAATTTACCCGTCTTTTTGAAGTTATTAATAACTGTTTGTATAGAAGACCGGTCTACAACTGCGCCAATTTCACGGTCTGTTTTCCCTTCTTGCCATAGATGAACCATGATCTTTCGTTCACTGACATTGAGTTCCTTTCGTTTAGTTTCAATCACAAAATAATATTGCAAATAGATTTTTTTTATTAAAATTTCGAAGTATTTAGAAATGAAAATACCACTGCTGAAGTAACAGCCCTGATATTTTGAAATAATTGTGTTTATTTGTCTCAATAAGTATCTTTATCCTTTTTGTACGTAGACTTTTTCCGCATTGAATTTCGCTCTTTTTGGATTTAAGTTGTTTTTTTGTTGTTGTTGTTGTTGTTGTGTGTTGTAAAGCTAAAAGACTGCATCAACAAAATTTTAAAAAATCAATTCGAAATTGAATAAATAACTTCAATTTTTTATTTTCATATGTTGTATGTACACTTTTCCTGCTAAGTGTATATGTTCACAGAACTCTCTCAATATAAGAGTAAGAACAAACATGTTTAGTATAACAAATTTCCAACTCGCTCAATGTACCCATTATTGGCACAACATTTGATGACGCCCACTTACTTTCACATAATTTGCCTGTAGACAGTATTTTGTATCAGATGGAATGTAAATGGAAAGTGAAACAAAATCTTTTGAATTTTGGAATTATGTTACATTCAAATTATAAACTTTGCACAATCTCCGACTATCACTTTTATGCATATATTTTTTCATCTAGGTACATATAATTATATGATTCCATTACAAACTTTTGGTTGGTTGATGTTGCGAAGCAAAATAATCGGCGCTCCAATTTTTTATTGCAATTCGTGTGGTGGTATTCCTGGCAAATCAAGTGCGTTTAAAAATTCTGTGGGATATTTCACCACCTCATCCTGATTCATGATGGATCCGCTGATTTGAATGTGAATAATGGACCTGGTATTTCTTTTAAACTAGCCTAAGGTCATTGATATCTTTTTTCTTTCCGGCCAGTATTGCTCGCTTGCTTAACCAAGCATGATTTTCGTACTGTTGTGCTATGTTTGGGAACACGCTATGAATCAGTTCTTCTTTTGGTTGAGTGAAACGGGAAAAATCGTTTGGTAGTGTTATCATACCTGTATTCCTGTCGTCTGGCATTGTACCATCCCCAATTTTCAACAATTCCGTTGAAATTTCAGCTACTGTTGGATCGTTTTGCAATTGAATGCGTACGTTTGTTTTTAGTGTGAGTATTCTTACATTTTTCCACAGAATTGAAGATTTCAAGCATGTGTTTATTTCATCGGCAGCAGTAGATTTAGGAATGAATGGTTACGTTTGTCTAAAGTCTCCAGCTAACAGTATCAAAGCACCGCCAAAGAAATCTTGATTTCTTCGAAGGTCTTTCATTGTTCTATCCAATGTTTCTAATGATTTTTTGTTACCAATTTAAGTGCAGAGTGTGCTGTTCGACCGCCACCCAATAAAGTTGCAGCAATCCCAGAAGAAGCCAATGCCTGTGCTACCGAAATGAAAAATGTCTTACCAGTTCCTCCAGGCGCGTCCAAAAAAATTCATTCCACCACTTTCATTGTTAACAGCATGCATAATCGTGTCGTATGCATGTTTTTGATCAATGTTCAATTAAAGAATATTTGCTTGAGCAAATGCATCCAATACGTTGCAATCATCATCTCGTTCATGCTGCAAATCTCGGTTAAACAGATCATTGAGCGATTCGGTACCACTACACCAAGTTGTGCCAAAGCTTTGTTTGCAATTGTTAAGTAAATTTATTCAATCATGATCATTGCTTCACTATGCATTTCCGGTATGTACAGCAAGTGTGGATTTGACGTACTACGGCGAAGTCTGTTCAAAATGTCTTCGGTAATGAAATCTTGATAATTTATCCATTGTTCAAGTGGAGTCGATGGGAAACATGATGATACAATTATTGGAAATAGTGTTCTTATTTGGTGAAGAGTACAGGACACTGCAGCATCGGCAAGGATAGCCTCCCAGTTTGCGTCATCTTCCAGTAAAAGCAATCGTTGACCCTCCTCACGATATGTTGCACAAAATAATCTATCAACTGTATTTTTGTCAGCTTTTATGACAATTCTATGATTATCCGACGGCATTCTGTCCAATGCCGTTTTAAACATATCACCAATTCGTTGTGCTGATGAAAATAATCTTGTAAGACAACAATTACTTCTCTTCGTACATTCGGAGAAATATAATACCGCTGATGAATTTGATCATTAGAATTTCCAAGAAAGTAAATTTGCAAAAACTGATGAGAACTATCTGCAAATGCCAATAACGATCGGAATCTGTGGTACACCTGACCTTCAATTTTGATATCAAAAGATGTTTAGTTAACATTTTGTAAACATTGAAATTCTCGTTTATTTCTTCGATTACCTTAAATGTTGGCATGAAGTTATCTCTGATAATATTTGTTGCACGAAACGAAGTTTTTTGAAAACATGAATTGTATGCCTCAAAATTCTTTAAGAAATGTTTTGATTCTGGTGACGTTCCAGAAACCAAGGAATGCAATAGTTCTGGTGGTCAATTCAATGCCGGCAATTTGACTTTCCCATTTGCACCGCACAATCCTGATGTTTCAATGCTGAAGTTGAGTGCCTTGCAATGTTTACAAACTTTGTTCATTGAACCAACCGTCAATGATTTGTGTGAACTATAATCCACTTGACTATCACAGTTGAATGCAGCACGATTGAAATTTATACTTGCTCGATTATCAGTGTTCCTTGCTTCTCGTAACAGGCCGTGCACTGCGTTCTCGATCATCTTGTGTTCGTTGTGTGCGTTGTACTTCACTTTCTTCTACTCTGGCAGCAGCTTGCCTCCTGGTAGATTGCCGACTTATTTTTTTTTTATTAAACCATTATATCTTACTCCATTGGAAACTAACAATAAGTTATCAAATCTTAAAACTAATGTATTAAATATGCTCTGTGCCTATTGATTGGAGCTATTTGGGTTCTTCTAGTGTATTCATATATATTAATTAATTATAATTTTAAAAAGAAGAGGGAAACAAAATTTAATATAGATACATATTACAGATTAGTTTGTAAATAAGTCTAGAAACATGGTTTCTTTCGACATGAAGCAGAATTCTGCTGGAGTAGACTTCTTGCAAGTATGTTCGGATGATTTTGCAGACGATTCAGGTATTTCTGCCTTAATTCTATGATTTCTTCTTCTATAGACGATATATGTATGTATATCATTGTGAATGTTTTTATTTTTGACAAACCATGGTGCGCCGGCAATTGTTTTTAGGATTTTCGACTGTGCCCTTTGGATAAGTTCTAGGTTTGAAGTTCTCGCACTACCCCAAAGTTAAACGCCATATGTCCATATGGGCTTTATTATAGCTTTGTATAGAAGGCCTTTGTATTCCAAGCGCATCCTTAATATTTTGTTGATTAACCAATTCAGAGAGTTAGCTTTTAGTTTCATTTGAGTTCTTTTCGCTTCTATGTGCTTCCTCCAAGTTAATCTATGGTCAAGATGGATTCCTGAACAATTCACTTCTGTTGCTTGCGGTATTTTTATGTCATTTAGTGACGCAGTTGGAGAGGAGCGGGCTCTGAGGGAGAGCGTTATGTGTGTACATTTCGCTTCGTTACTTTAATACACCAGTTTGCCAGCCCAATTTCTACATCTTTAAGGTGTTCGTTTAGGGCACGAGAGGCGATATGCGGATTTTGTTGGGTACTGAAATTAGCTGTGTCGTCAGCAAATTTAGAAGTAACTAGGCTGTTATTTATTGGTTGGTCAGACTTATATATTAGGTAGAGAATAGAACCAAGCACACTCCCTTGTGGTACTCCAGCAAATATTTGAAATTCGGGGGTTACAAATTGCTTGTATTTCACTTTGTACTTCCTATTCGCTATGTAAGATTCCAGCACTCTGTGTATGTTGTATGGCAGAAACTTTTTAATCTTGTGCACTAGCCCCTCATGCCAGACTTTATCGAAGGCTTGGGCAATGTCTAGAAATATTGCTGAACAGTATTTCTTCTGTTCGAAAGCTCTTCTAATTTCGCTTGTTATACGGTGCGCCTGCTCTATTGTACCGTGCTCTTTTCTGAATCCGAATTGATGAGTGGGAATATTGTCATTTTGATTTAGATAGGGCATAATTTTCCCAAGTAACAATTTTTCAAATATTTTTGAGAGGGTGGGTAGAAGGCTTATGGCCGATATGAGGTCACCTGCGTTGGATGTTTTCCTTGTTTAGGAATCATTGTAATGTGCGATATCTTCCATATATGCGGGAAATGACCCAAGCGAAGGATAGCGTTGAACAATTTGGTGAGGTCAATTAACGCTATGTGTGGTAATTCCATGACCATTTTATTTGTGATTAGGTCATATCCAGGGGACTTTTTTGCATTAAGACCTGTTTTAATGACACACTCTAAGTCTTTGATTTTTAGTTGAAGCGGCTGAGTTACTTTGGTTCTAGGTAAAGTAGGGACCTCGATGTTGTTGCACGGAGCATTAGGGAAAAAAACTGTTTGTAGATGCGCAGCAAACGCTGCTCCTTTTTCTTCGTCGCTTTTGGCCCAACTTCCATTTCCAAGCCTTACTGGTGGCTCACTTTCCTTTGGGCTTTTTGCAACCTTGTAGCTCTCCAAGGTGAGTAATTGGTGTATTTAAGCAGAATTTTAATATAGGTGTCAATATTTGCTTCAGCTTCCTTTTGAAGTACATCTCTAAGGTGATTTTGTGACAATTTGAATTTCCTCTTTAGGGCAGGCGATCTATATTTCTGCCATTCTCGTCTTAGGCGTCTTTTCTCCTTAACGAGGCACTGCACAAGGGTTGAACTTATATAACGGCGTTTTTTCTGCTGGTATTGCGCACGCAGCCGCTGATGCTAACAAGGAATTAAACTCGTGGATCGCTCTCTCTAAGTCATCTTTGTTCTTAGGAGCAGATTAGGCAAATAAGACTAAAACTAAATTCTCTTGGCATGATTCTCAAAAATACTGGTAAAATAAATAATTATATTTTCGTTATCCACATACATATACAACACCACAAATTATGCACCCACTTCGAATTAACTTTGAACAATTTCAAACGTCGCCAAACGATTTGTTCGAAGTATTGAAAAACACATAATGAGAAAAAAAACTATTTTTCAATAACATACGCACATTTATACGAATGTAGGTATGAATTCTTTTTGACTCTATAGCTTTTGCTCGCGAACTTGCATTTTCTGAGTTCGCTGAGTATTAACAATTAAGTGGACTGATATGTGCCAGAGAATACAGATAAATGTCTCTCGTTTTGCGCAGACTTACACAACTGTAGTAGTGTGGTGGATTTTCTTCAAAACCAATTATAAACAAACCTATACAGATTGCACTAGTTTACAAAATAAAATGTTTTTCATGTACATTTGATGAGAGGTGACTTTTCTTATGTATTTTCATCTGCTGAATTCGAAAATCAGGGTTAAATTTTTTTTCATGGAATAGTTTTGGAGATATTGTAATATTTGTATTTTTTCGACCTTTTTCACGTGACAAATCATATCTCGAGCTAGAAATGTCCGATCGTTCTTGGTACCCAATGCAAGGTATTGAGATGACGAACAAACATATATAATCGGATCTTTGATTTGTAAAGCGGTTCAAAATATATCGATGAAAACATTTTCAAAAAAATTATATTTTACAGTGATTCTGTGCGGGCGGAAAAGTACAAATCGTTCAAAAAACGACTGGTTTCTCTTCATGTACGTAAAGATACTTTAACGTAAGAACTAAGACCAACTAGAAGAAAATCGACCGAAAAATGACAAAGTTATAAGCAATTGAGTGAATAATATATATATATATATTTATTTATTTATTTATTCATACTTTTGTTAAAATTAAAATTTTAATACAATAAGACTTACAGCTATGACATCTATGGACTTAAGCTAGTCAATTTTTTATATATGTTAGATTTCTTTATAGGTGTTAGAGTACTTAAGGTAATTTATCAGCATCTTTAAGTCTTTATCGGTAGGGTTGTTAAGTAGGGTTGTTGGTTTGATGTTTGGAAGTGATTTTCTGTAGATGTTAAAGTATGTACAATTGTCTAATATGTGTTCGACGTTCATGTTGGGTAGGTTGCAGAATTTGCATATGTTGTTTGTTTTATTGATAATGTATTCATTGGTCAGTTTTGTGTGTCCAAGTCGGAGTCGTACGAGTTTTATTGAGTCTTGTCTGTTTATGTTGGTGTTATTAACGGTTTTAAAATGTTCATAGATAGGTATTTTAGATTTATTAATGTCATTAGTAGTTTGGAATAGGTCTTTGGCTTTTTTCCGGTGAATGGTTTTTATGAATTTTAGGATGTCTGATGATAAGATATTTTGTGCAGTTGTTAGTGGGGCACATGTGGCATTTTTGGCAATTTTGTCCGCTAATTCGTTGTCTTTTATATTGACATGTCCGGGGATCCAAATGAGTCTGATTGTGGATTTATGCTTTATTTTAATATTAATTAATATGTTTTTTATATCGTCTATGTAATGGTTGCTGTTTACTGAGTTAGTAATTGCGTCTAAGACTGAGAGAGAATCTGAGAAGATCGCGATTTTCCTTCTCTTTGTGTTTGCGTATTTAGTCGCTTCGTGAATGGCTATTAGCTCAGCTCCAAAACTTGTGCTGTAATGTGGTACGTGTGCTGTTTGAATGGTTTTTTTTTCTTCCACGATACTATAACCTGTAAGGTCGTTTTGGTTTGAACCATCAGTGTATATAAACTTAAAGGAGTATAGCTCTGCTTTTAATTTAAGAAAGTTCTGTATATAGATTTCATTTGGTGTATTATTTTTTTTATGTTGTCGTAGGTCGGTGTTGACTGAGTTATGAGGAAGTTGCCAGCTAGGAAATACTAAATATTTCTTGTGTACTTTTGTGATTATGGGTACTTCAATGTTTTGGGCGGTCTTAATCACTTTATTTATTGTGGATGGTACTTGTTGGAGTTTTTTAGATTTAAGGATTTGGGCACATAGGGTTGGGAGTGGGAAGTGGTCGTTGATTATAACTGATTTAATAAGCTTAGAGGTGATTAGGTCCCGGGCAAAGGATATTCGTGTAATTTTAGCTTCATACAGGAGGTTGGGAACAGAGGTTGTTCTGAATGCACCTAGTGCAATCCTCGTAGCGGAATTTATGGTAGTGTTTAATTTATTTATGGTTGATTTTGGTGCATGCCCAAATAAGTAAAGACCATAGTTAATTTTAGATAAGAGGAGGGTTTTTGTTATTGAGATTAGTGAAGCTGTATTGCCGTTGAATTTTTAGCTTGAAAGGCATTTGATTATATTGCGCGGTTTAAGTAATGAGTCTATTAATTGATTAATATGTGTATCCCATCGATATCTTTTGTGCAGTGTAATCCCAAGTATCTTTAAATTGTCAACTTTGTTTATATTTATGTGGTTGCCTATGATGTTTGAGGAGCAATTGTGTTTTCTAGAGATGTGAATTTGCTTTGCATTTTTGTAGCGATAATGCAGCTGCTGAATATGCGCACCAATCCGAAATTTTGTTGTAGATGGGATCGAAATTGTAGGGGGTGTTTTTGTTTCTATTTAGTTTTTTAATTAGTAAGTAGTCATCAGCGAATGCGAGAAAGTCAATTTTGGAGAGAAAAGCTTTGAGAAAATTGGGATTCGATTTTTACTTTGATGTTCCTATTTATCATATAGTTTTTTATATAATTATAAATGTTGGGGCCGATTTTCCACAAGTTAATTTGATCTAAAATAGCATGTACTCCAATTTTATCAAATGCTTTAGCAAAATCCAGTGAGATAAGGGATATGTGTTTTTTGTAAGAGAGGGAATGGGTGATCTGATGATCAAGGTAAACCAGAAAATCAGACATTGATTTCCCTTTTTTGAATCCTAATTGATGGCTATTGAGAAGTTTGTTATTTGATACAAACCACCAAAGCCTGTTGGCAATGATTTTGTCTAGTACTTTGGAGCAGCAAAGGTTAAGTGAGATTGGACGATATGATGTTAACATGGTTTTGTCTGAGTTAGGTTTAGGTATAGGGATAATGAGACTATTTTTATACATTTGAGGGATAAAACCAGCAAATATTTCATTATATAAGTCAGTAAGTCGACTTTTTACTGCAAAGGGTAGGTGTTTAATCATTGGGTAGGATATTCGATCTATTCCGGGAGTTTTGCCTTTTAGTTGGTTTATTGCCATGTTTAGTTCGATTAGATTGATTTTATCGTCAATAATTAAGGCTGATTTGCTCGGACTCGATAACCTACTTCTGGATAGGGAGTTTTGTTTGTTTAAAAGGAAAGTAGGAGAGAATGAATTATCGTGTGCTTCTTTGGACCATGTTTCTGCAAGTGTATTGGCTATTATGGAGTTATTTGTGATCGAATTTTGGTTAGGTTGGGGTAAGTTAATTGAATGGATTGGGGTATAGGTTTTAAGCCCACAGAATGTCCGAATTGTTGACCAAATTTTTCCTGAAGGTGTAAAAGGATTGATGTTTGAGGTGAAGTTAAGTATTGAGGTTGATTTAGATAATTTTATTTCGCGCTTAAGTATCGCGTTTGCTTTCTTGAATTTTATGATATTATCTAGTGATATGTTTCTGGTTAGGCTATTTCGAAGTTTGTTTCTTTCTTTTTTTAAGTCTTCTAATTTATTGTTCCACCAGGGGACTGTTGTTCTTCGCTTAGGTCTAGATTGAGGAATGGATTCGTTAGCGCTTTGAATTATTATTTTTTGAATATTAGCAGTTTCTTTGTTTATGTTTATACTAACAGCTCTTTTTTCAGATAAGTGATTAGCTAGTATGCTGAATTTGTCCCAATTTGCTTTGCCTAAATTGAATCTAGGTCTACTTGTAGTTGGAATTGTTGTGAGATTGGGGAAGAGGGATATGAGGATAGGAAAGTGATCACTACCGCATAGATCGGATTCTATTTGCCAGTTGGTTTCTATTGCTAGGATAGGAGATGCAAGTGTAAGATCAATATGAGTTAGAGTGTTATGCGTTGTGTAGTGGGTTGGGGTGCCGTTGTTTAGGAGAGTCAGTGCCGATTGTGTGATAAATTTATCGATTTTTTTGCCTCTAGCATTGTTGTAATTAGAACCCCAACTGGTGTGCCAGCTATTGAAGTCACCTGTGATCAAGTGTGGTGATTGTGAGTTGTCAAAAAGATCGTGAAGATCTTTGACTTTGAAAGATTTTGTAGGTGGTAGGTATATTGAGCTAAGTAGGAATTTTTGTTTTGAAAAAATAAAAATATTTACTATGTCAAAATTGTTTGTAGGAAAGTTGGTTGTGCTGTGTTGTATTGAATTATGTATGAGTATGGCTGCGCCGCCAAATGAATTTTGTGGGTGTAGAGATGTGTATAATTGGTAGTTAATGGGAGTAGGTATTATTTTGTCGTCTTTTAGGTGTGTTTCTTGTAGGGTAATGATATGCGGTTTGTGTTTTTTTAATAATATTTCTAGTTCATTATAATTGTTTTTGTAGCCTTTGATATTCCATTGAATAATTTTTAAAGATGCTGTCATTACTGTCAGATTTACAGAGTTTTTGCAGATATTTTTTATATATGTTAAATTATTTAAACAAATGGAGGAGTTTTAAGTTGTTTCCATGTCAGGCTCAGAGCTGATTTCTTGTGTCTTGAGTTTATTGACTTGTTGTTGTCTGGACTGTTTCAGTTTTTCAAGGCTTTTTAGGTGTGTGAGTGTAAATTGAGAGAGTTCTGGTGAAGAAGTTTTATGAGTTTCTGGAGAGAGATTGTTTTGGGGAGAGTTTGGTTTGGTGTGAGCGGAATTGTTGTTTGTAAGAGAGCTTGTTGTTGGTATATTGTGTTTTTGAGTGTTTTCTATGTTGTTAGATTTGGATGAATTGTATTTTTGCGTTATATATGTTTGAGGAGTGTCAGTTTTGTTTAAAGTTTTGTTGTTGGTTTGATTTTTTTCGAGTGTGGAATTTACTGTATTCTTGTCAATGATAGTGTTATTTATTGTTGCTGTTGTAGTTGTTTGTATTGTTTTGTTTTCTTTATTGAAGCTTTTTTTTTTAATGGCAACTGCTTCCTCTAATTATATATATATATATATATATATATATATATATATATATATATATATATATATATATATATATATATATATATATATATATATATATATATATATATATATATATATATATATATATATATATATATATATATATATATATATATATATATATATATATATATATATATATATATATATATATATATATATATATATATATATATATATATATATATATATATATATATATATATATATATATATATATATATACGAGGTATGTTCAAAAAGTATCGCGAATTTGAATTGAATTTTCGCGGGCTACGGATGGTTGTGGATGATATATGCCCAAACTTTTGGTGATAATCGAATGACACGAGCCAATCGATATATTTAGGTCCTCAGCAACTTCTCTGACAGTGATTCGATGATTGGCCAATACTAGTTTCTTTACTTCATCAATGTTTTCGTCTGTTGTAGACGTGCTCGGTCGTCCGGAACGTTGCTTTTGTCCAAAGTAGATTCGCCGTATGTAACTGTCAACATTCGGAATACTTCCGCGCACTTTATGTTGTTTTTCACACAAAATTTTATAAAAATTCTTTGATCCATTTTTCGGGAGTCGACGACAAGCTAAAACACGTCCACGCACAATAGCTGTCAAAAACTGACTGAAGATTCAAAATGGCCGACATTGTCAACATAAGTGAGGGTCATGAGCACCAACATAACGCCACAAATATATCGAAAATCGAACATCCGTAGCCCGCGAAAATTCAAAATTTGCGATAGGTTTTGAACAGACCTCGTATATATATATATAAAAATATTCAAAATAAGTCAAAAATACTGCTAAACGAATTAAGTTAATGGCTTTATGATTTTAATTAATCCGAGGTAGTGTTTCTTTTTTTAATAATGACCAGGAAAATTTTTTTGTTTGTCGAATTAATTTTCGACTTGTGGATCTTGAAAGTTCATTGGCAACGAGAAACTATCAACAAAATTTTATGTTTTCAGTTATTTTGAGAAGTTAAGTGTATTGAGGAGTTCTGAAGGCTAGAGTTAAATGGGGTTCGCTGTATTTTTCCCACTACATACATCAATCTTAAAACATTCTCACAGTAGTCGAACTCGCACAAATATGTACACTCATATCAAGTGTCTATTCTATTTGTTCTTTGACGAAACTATGACAATATCAACAGTCAACCTTCCTGATTGCTCAACCAACTATGATTTAGTACAAGTCTACACGCATATAGCAGATCAACCACAAGCAATGCGGCATACCAGCAGCTACAAGGGCAGATTGATATTGAAGCTACCTAGCGCTAGATGGCAGCACAAACACAAACACTTTTTTTTTAGAAATTGCGATCTGTCAAACGTCAGCTGTTAAAATTTCACCCAAATTCATCGATTAGTTTATTTGTTGTAGTCGTTTGAAGTAAGCGACTTTTGTGTTTTTTGAAAAATGGAAAAAAGCGAATTTCGTGCAGTGATATTAAACACTATTATTTGAAAGGGAAAACGGCGAAAGAGACAAAAGAAAAGCTCGATAAACATTACGGTGAGTCTGCTCCGTCAGATTACATGGTAAAATATTGGATTGCTGAATTTAAACGCGGCCGAACAAGCACTACAACAATACCATCAACAGGAAGGCCAAAAGAGGTGGTTAATGAAGAAAATATCAAGAAAATCATCGATATCTTTATGAATGATCGCCGAGTCAAGTTGCGTGAGATTTTTGAAATGGTAAACATATCATATGAACGTGTGTTCAACATTTTGCGTGAACATTTGCATATGAAAAAGCTATCGGCAAGATGGATGCCGCGTTTGCACAGTGTCCAACAAAAACGAGTTCGACAGACCACTTCACAGCGGTGTTTGGACATGATAAAGCGTAATCCTGTTGATTTTTGGCGTCGATTAATAACTGTTGATGAAACGTGGGTCCACCACTACACACCTGAAATCAAAAATCAATCGAAACAATGGGTGGAAGCTGGTGGAAGTGCTCCGAAGAAGGCGAAGGCAGTGAAATCGGCTGGCAAGATTATGGCCACTGTATTTTGCGATGCACACGGAATATTGCTCATCGATTATCTTGAAAAAGGATCCACAATCAAAGGAAAGTATTATCGTGCATTATTGGATCAATTGATTGATGCAATCAAGGAAAAACGACCACATTTAAAGAAGAAAAAAATGCTCTTTTTTCAAGACAACGCACCGGTTCACACAGCATTAGATACGATGCTAAAATTATGTGAAAACACTTCGAATTGGTTAATCATCCACCTTATAGTCCAGATTTAGCTCCTAGTGACTTTTTCCTGTTTCCAAAGTTGAAAAAATGGCTCGCAGGAAAAAGATTCATCTCAAACGAAGAAGTGATTACCGAAACTAACGCGTATTTTGAGGGGTTCCCGAAATCGTATTATTCAGATGGTATAAAAAAGTTGGAATATCGTCTTACTAAGTGTGTCGAAATAAATAGAGATTTTTTCCAACTTAGGTAGCTTCAATATCAATCCGCCCTCGTATTCCTCGAACAACAGGAAAAGTACTTGTAAAAAATGGGAAAATATTATACATGACTGGCTCAAAAACTGATCTACCTACAGCGTCTGCCATCGTGAATCAACAATTGTTGCTAATTATCAGAATTCAGCTACCAGACACTGCTCAGTGTTCACTGCGGCAACTATGTCAATATTCAAAGCGACGGACAATGCAAAACAAAACAAAGATAAATTCCTTATTTGCTCCTACAGCATGTCAACTGTTATAGCCCAGGAAAATATATGTAGCAACCAAATCACATCTATATATTTGATTTAAAAGCCCTAAAAAAATTACCTTTATGTGAGTACCTACCTATAAGGGCATCACCGGTAATGAATTTGCTTGTACAGCTGCATGGCTAATGTCATCGGCAAGATGCCCAAAGTTCCATGCTTATGTGGAGAAATGTTATAAAATGTTGATAGACACAGACTTAAGCAATTGAAAAACCGCAGATGGAAAAGCTTTAACCATCGCTATACTACCACCAATCCCACATGCAGAACAGCTTTCTATTCCGCGTTACCTAACTAGTCGGTATATCGAACTTAGAATCTGCCTCACCAAACTCGCACATCAACATTTCCTTACAGACGGTTTGCAACAAGAATGCCCTTTTTGTGGCAAAACATCCCCAGTTTACCACCATTAGGGATGTCAAAACTACGGCCCGCCAAGTCACTTTATCTGGCCCGCAAAGGTTTTCGAAAAATGCAAATTTTTTCGTTCAAACCCAAAATGCTTGAAAAAATTATTTTTTGTCATTTTTCAAAATAAAATTGTTTGTCTTTATTTAAATTTTCCAATTCTACACTCAGGATGATTTTCAACAATATTTAAAATATAAATGTTTAAACTTATTATATTAAATTGTGGATACTTTTTTTTTTTTTTTAACTATAAACAATTTGAATATTTTCTGCGGAAGGTTCACAAAGTAAATTGATCGGTAGTGGACAATCCGACAGGATGTGGGAAATACGGCAAAAATGGCATATAGGTTGCGATTCGTTTTTAGCAGGTGTTCGTGCGTGATGTTTGTGTGTCTTAACCGAAGTCTAATGAAGCATCTGTTCATTGCAGCAGTGGTTGATAATGGCAGTATTACGGCAGTGTGGTTAGTGTTGAAGGCCTTGTATTCCTGATTGTAATTCTGCCAGTTTGCGATAGTTTTGTTGATGGGATAGGATGACGTGTCCATTGCCTCAAATTTGTTGGCGAAAGGCATAAGCGTGTGCAATGGAGATTTCACTGCTAAAATCCCTGTATGACCTGTTATCCACATTAATCTCACCTTCTTGCCTAGTTGCATTAGCAATTGCCTTATAGCCACAATATGTTCAGAGCAGTTAGTCATGTTTATTGCGCCTTCAAATACTGAAAGGCTATCAGTGCCTATTATGACCTGTTTTTTGGTTTAGAGTGGGACTGTTATAGTGCTGGCAACAGGTGGGAGTAATATATGGCCTCTCGTGTTGCCATTTGCGTCCACTACTGCGAATGCTGCGCCATCGTTTGATTTTGAGCCATCCGTAAAAAGCAGCTCCCATTATTTTTCTATTAGGGGCTGGACTGCCTCCATATACAACTGTCTGTATTCCGATGCATTTGTATAATCTTTATGGTGCGAACTAAGATTAGTAATAAATGTATTATTATTCAGTGTCCAAGGCGCACATTTTATGGGTAGTGTAGGCATCGGTGTTATATCTAGATTAGTTTGAGTTAATGGATCCAGTACTTCGCTGATTCAAAATTTATGCTTCAGGGGTCGCTTCCGTGACTTTAGCACTTGAATCTCTTTGGAGAGCACTGATTTGTTGTTACCATAAAATTTCGGAATTTGGCGGCACCTGATAAACAGTATCCGATCTTCAATACTGATGAATCCATTTTCGGCAAACAAGTTGACAGTAGTTTTAAACACACGAATATTTCGTCTGATGGCGGTATGGTAAGGTGATTTAATTCGCTTTAACAAGCTTTTAGCGCATTTTCCGTATATCGAAAGGCGGTAGTCGATCAATACACAATATTGTGACTTTTGTTATATTAAGTAGTGTGTCTGTACGTACATGCCTTTTATAAAATGATAGATAGATATTTAACTATATTTAACCTGTCATTAATATAAATACTATAAACAACTTCTTAGAAGATTAATAAATAAAAGAACAGTAAATTAATAAATAAACTCGAAGATACCATTATATTTTATATATGTATAGACATTTATCGACTTTAAAGCAAGCAGCTAGTACTCGTTTCGCCATTAGTTTCAGTATATCATAATGGTAAGTTGGTTGCAGCGGCGATAATCCTTCATCCAATTAGCGCAGGTGCGCCGTTTTGATACCATTATTTTGGTTTACATTGCAATTGAAATATTGTTGTGTACCGTCTGTGTCTTATAACCAGTTCGAGAGGTTTATGAACACGAGAATTCCCCTATCTTGCAGCTCGCGATCTCTTCAATGTTTTGGAAAATTGGTTTGCCTAGTGTTTTCCATCTTCTTCTGGCCAGAGTCAGGCAGCTCCGACAATGGGTATTGAACATTATTCCCATTTTTTGTGCATGTTCCCTAGTGGGCCAGTGGCATGTGATGACTTCAGTAAGCCTAGCTGCATCACGACGGCCTCTGTTTATTAACTCTGTGGATTTGTTTTTGTTGTAGTCCGGTCAGAGTGCTCTACTGATCTTGCAGGATTCCAACCTCCTCCATCGGCTCCTGATAGAATCAATTGGGATACGAACCGGAGTCGCCTCATATTCATCAAGAGGGGGTCCCCTTCGGATCAGCTCATCTGCCCTTTCGTTTCCATCGATGTCCCTGTGCCCTGGCACCTATATCAATGTTACGTTGAACCACCGAGCTAGTGCAATTATGAGCTCCCTGCATTTCCATTTTAGTTTCGGAATAATTATCGCCGAGTCCAGTGCTTTGATAGCAGCCAAACGATCATAATATCAAATTCTCTGGCTGCTATCAAAGCACTATACTGCTATTTTTCTTTATAGCTTGTGTTTTCCCGTGCCAACCTACCATTGCCAATAATGGGAAAATTTATCGCTTACTCAAGAACATTCTGGAAAGCTATAAAAAGGGCACAGTAAAACAGCAGCTGATTAGTTTTGAGTTAAAAGTAGTGAAACTAAATTGATATCAGAGAAATAGAAAAACTTATAAAATTTGCATTAAATCAAACTTTGTAAAATGTTTCTAAAGTGAATTGTTATTAATTTAAATAACTTTTTTAAGGATAAATAATAAAGCAAAAATATTTGTTCTACAATTTTCTGCGATTGTCATTGAAATTTGTAGCGAATAAAATTGTAAATGTGTACAAATGTTTCACAAGTTCAAGTTTACCACAATTGGAAAAATAAATGACTATTATTATATTTATATACATTTAAAATCCCAAAATGAATGAATAAATTATTTAATTAAAGAAAATTTAAAGACTCTGACTAATTTAAAGTTCCATTTGGGTATGGCGTATGGACTTTGCGAATGATTACCATTGAAATTGAAATTCCATACATGAGTATTAAAAATTTTTCTATGTAGAATCTTTGAGCTATTTAGTAACTATAGCAGTTCCTATTGGAAAACAAAGGACGAGGTATTTTTCTGTGTTTTGAGTTATCTACAGATTCGTACAATTTGGAAATATTTATTAATAGAAAGTTGTGTGATATAATCAGCGTATCCGATAGGATATAATACACATACTCTGTAGTTTACAAAGACATATTAGATTGGAAGTATTTACCACGGGCAAAGAGTACCTGTATACCTCTATAAATAAGGCAAGTTGCAGCAGGGTTCCTTCAAAATCTCTTTCCGCATTGTACATTACGATGATTAAACGATTCAATATTTTTATCTGAGCAAAACAATGAGTTGCGAGAATATTAAATATTTATCATAAATCCAAGAAATTTGAAGATTTTGGGTGAACAAAAATTATTCTATTTTAGTATGTGTGGAGGCTTTGTTCTTTATTGGACTTAGTTTTTCAATTTAAATAATATAAGAATAATGAATGAAAGGATATTTCTATAAAAATATTGCCTTCTTATGACAACAAATTTAAACTAATATGCAATTTCTTTAACTGATATCTAAAAGGATGGTGATGCATTTTTAATGGGTGCTAGTGTGAGATACGAGAGTTTCCATTAAAAACGCCAGAAATGCTTCAAAAAATTAAAGTGTACTTTCATACCGACTAATGTGCCCTCCAGTTTGCATTTTACCACAAAGAAATATCCTTTTCAAATTTAGTAGCGGATGTTATATGTAAATATGTAGATATATATAGAAATTTTAAGAAATCATTTATTTATTTTTCGAAATTAGCGAATCGTTGAATTTTATTGTCTGATTTCATATATCATGTGTTTGTACTGCAATAATGATTGGAGTACTTTGCTAAATTCGCTCTTTCTCTCCTACTATTTCTAGATATTATATTTACATTTTTGCAAATATTTTAATTAAAAAACTTTACTAATTTTTCCCATTTTAATTCCGCATACTCATCAATGTGCGCTGCTCTATTATGTTCGGATCCGCTCGCTGTGCAAAATGGGATACCAACTCCACGCCCACTGATTGCAAACCGTACGAACTGCGTTTCGTGTTAATCCACATATATGACAACAACTCCACTAAAATACAACAACGCTAAAAAACAACAATACATGCAATGACACCAAAAACGAAAAACTCTGTACCCCTCGCGTTTCCATGCGGTCCTTCATTTGCTCGTTGGTTGACTGACATCACAGGACTCTCCTCGGAGGAAAAATTGCATGGCGTAAAGTACATCATCGAGTCATTTGTCGGTTGCATACGGAATGTGGTGCTAAGCTCGGGAAAGGCAGCGTCAGATTTGCTGCCCATTACTCCACTGGTTGCCACCAAGCACGAGAACGTCAACGAAGGCTGCTTTGACAAATGCCATTCGAGGCATAACTTGTGCTTCGTCGGTTCGAGGTGTATTAATCATTACTACGGCATATCGTGCGACTGCTTCGGGACCCACTATGAGGGCGAGCACTGCGACATTTATAGTAAGTATGAGCAATTTTTAATTCACTTATTCTTAAAATTTCACTCTTATAAATTGTTTCTTTTAACGGGCATCATGCATCGCTGTCATATTACCTGCATATTGCTATATGTCTGTTTATTAAAGAGCGTATTAAAAATACATGCCTCTCCACCATATATATGTAGATTGTTGGTAAGGTAAGGGCAGTTGCTGTAATTCACCAAACATTTAACATTGTCTGCAGAGATAAAACGTGCCAATTAGTTACGGTTTATGTGTGGATTGCAGCATAGAGTAAAGAAATAAGAGTCACAATCTCGAACAAAAAACTTTTTGTGTGGTGGCGCTGCTAATAGCGCCACTTCGACTCAATGTCTCTCATTTTCATATCGCAGCGCCACAACTCATCTGCCATGACCAAGAAGAGCGTGGGAGAGAACATTTTACGCTACGTGCGATTGAATGATGGTAGATCAAATAGTTGCAGCGCTTGTGTGGCGCTAGATCAAATACAATATGTATGTACATATATACATTTTTTCATTTATTTTATACATATATACATATTTTTAATTTTTTCTATTTTGTCCATCTGATTTTTTCTAATGCCCATGAACAATGCTTTCGCAGAAGAACGAGGACTATAAAATCAAGCAGTTGTTTTTTATGGCTGCTACATTCATCAGCGAACCATTCAGGTGTTGATAGCAGACATTGCTTTGTTATCAATTCCTTGATGCAATCAGCTTGAGGCTCTGAATTAAATTGTGTCCTAAAAATTGACACATGTTTGGTACAAACATCAAAGAAAGCTTGAGAAGGAGCAACTAGACTTCCAAAATCCGACTCTCGGTTGTAATTCTTGTGAAATATAAATAATTCAGAGCTTGCTGACAATGTTTCATCTTCTTTCCTGATGTTGGTGTTACATATGTCACAATTAATTTTTGGCAAAACTTTCGCAGCTACGTAACCCAGGAAGTATCGCAATGACGGATATTCACTCTCCAGCTGCAAATTATTGTTAAACAGGCCTGATGCTTGCACTGGGTCATGGTAAATGCTATGGTTGTAAGTATCGGGTTCTTCAACATTGGCATTGTCATATGACAATGTTATCTCTCCGTTAGCGGAAATGTTTAGTGCCGAATTGAAAGCATGGTCGTCTTCAACAATTTCGCAGTTTGCAGAAGATGTGGACTGAATTATTTTTCGGCACATAATTTTAGCCAAAATTGCGTTAATTTCGGTAATGGAAGGATATTTATTGTACCCTCCCTTTTGCCGAAGGATCGAGAAAGTGTTTTCCAGTCGGTCCTGGGTGAGCATTCGAGTCATTATGAAGTAAATCCCATTATTGGCATCGAATACTTCATCTGCTAGTTGCAAGACAGCGTTCAAAGATATTTTCATGCCGTTAATGAAAAATACTTTTTTCTTTTTGTCCACAAATGAAATATTCTCCAAATAAGTAATAAATTTCTTTGTGTCTTTACGGATCATTATTTTTTTGTAGACCATATCTGTAACTGTTAAGAATATAGACAATTACTGTTCATACACTCGAAAACTTTGTCAATATTCTTGACGAAATTAGCAGTGGCCAATGCAACTTCGCTTGAACTGTATTAAATCCCTCCGTTTGCAGAACTGTTCTTATAGCCGCTTTCACTGTCCTGCTGAAAACCTGTGTCGCGTACTTCACCTTCATTTTTTCGAAATGTGTAGACTCAATGTGCTGTCTTGTTAGTTTTGGGCAAAGTTTAGTGGTTGCATTTTTTTCCCTTTGCCACAACTCACGCAATACCTTGAAGCTTACTACACCGTCTGATATATTAATGTCGCTCTTAAGCAGACCATTTCTCAGAGATTTTATTAAATGGGGGAAATCAAAACTACAATATATTTTTTCCCCATTGAATAAGAAATAGGGGTTTTTTGCAGTTACATTAAAATTTGAAAACATCTTTCTGTTAGCTGAGCCCTGGTCGCATGTAATTGCACGAACCGTAACTCCGATTTCTTTTAACATTCTGAGGTTTTCTAAAACAATATTGCTTAAGCAATCCCCTGACAGACCGTTTTCAGAAATGAAGTAGTTCATGATAAGAGACCAATTCGAAAAGAGACCTTTTATCATAAACAGACAGAGTTGATTTCCTATTGCCTTTGTTTTAAAAAACCCCATGTTTTCAAAGCCATCAATTTGATCTAGTCGGGAGTTGTACGTCAAATTGGCTTTCAGCGCCATTTCGTCCAAAATCATAACTGCAAAATTTTTGTCATTCTGCATCAATGTGTTGCATTTTTTTTTTTTAACTTTCTAATCCAGAATTGACAAAGCCCGGTTGTAAAGATTTTATAGGGGTCCAGTTGCTTACCGTATTTTCGTGAGGCAAATTGAACTTTAATCTGTTTCGCAAAAATATATATGTGGATCGGGATACAAGACAAAGATTTTGCGCTAAGAACCTTGCTTCTTCGTCGTATTCTTTTTGTCGCGATAAAAGCAACATTTTACAAAATGATTTCGATTCTTTGCTAACATTTTGGACAGAATCGATGGCCTCTATAATTCTCTTGGTTTTCTTTTTTGTCTTCTCTACTTTCAGCAGTTTTATTTCTTTACGCAGCCGTTCATTTTCTTTCAACGCGTTGACATATTTTTTCCTATACACCGCAGCGCACTTGGTTTCCTTTTCACAATTATGGCAAAACGACTCCAGAACTTCTTCTGTTTGTTTGTAATTGGACAAGTTTTGAAGTTCTTTTAAATTATCTTGCGCTTCATCATATCCCAGATTATAAATAGGATAAACGCCTCTTTTTAAAAATTTGTTGCCTATGTCGGAGGGATCAAAGTGTTTGTCGCAAATTTTCAATTTTTTTCCATAGTCTTCTAAACGAATCTCCCACTTTTCTCGCCAAATTTGACCTGACGCATTGTCGGCATCTGGAAAACGAAACAATTTTATGTTTGGTTCGTATCGGCGTGACCGATGGCATGAAGAAATACAGCAAATATCTCCGCTACGTTTTCGCAGGTCCATGACTTTATAGATCACTTAAAACTTTATAGATCACTAAATTAGTTCAGAAGTGTAAAAGCACAAATTTTTTGACTAATTTTGGTTCTTGTTATGTTTTTTGTTTCTTAATTTTAATAATAGTTTTTTTTGTTGGTAGTATTAATTAGTAAATACATTAATTAAATGAAATGAATCAAAAAAATTAATCAAAACAATAAAGAAATACTATATTATGTACGGAGAAAATCTAATTGACGAATTTTTTACCATGCCAAAACACTTTCTTGACGAACTGTATATAATAATAATAATGTTACCTCAGTCTTTGACTAAATAAACTAAATCCAATGTTCCGATTGTGCGAAAATAAAAAAATAATAACGGCAACTATATTTTTCGTTTTCTTTTCGACTACGCGGAGCGGTGGGGCATCTTGGCGGCAGTTTCGCGAACATGCCCCACCGATCCTTGCATACAATATTAAGTTCCCCTTCAACTGTCTGCTTAGGAATAAATATTTTCTACATACATATGTATGTACATGTACATATGTATAATTCAATATTAAGAATCAAAGATCGCAGCCAAAGGTCTTAGAGGCTTGTGCTGGTTTTTTTTTGGCTCTTTACTATTACTACTAATAACTACTACTTTTTATAATAAAAATATAATGATAATAGTAATAATAATATTTATAACATAATAGGAACAGATTTAGTATAATATTGTGCAATAATAACATTTAAAAAGTAATGTCTCCGTTTATGAAGGCAACAATTGTAATCATAAAGAAAAATGTGCTAGAAGCCCAACAGTAAATGCAAAATGTGCACTGTCAAGCTATCTAGGCAAACAGCGTAAACGTGTCGTACATGGATGTATGTGTATTTCTGCATACATACTGGCATATATACAAATAATAAGGAAAAAGGTCGCTTAGAGCGATAAAATTCAGTTCTCTGCACTGTCTCTCTCAGCTTTCGTATAATTACCCCCGACCGATCTCTTCTAAGTCGAAAAATGAGTGACATTTCAGATTGTGACTCTTATTTCTTTACTCTATGATTGCAGTTAAACTATTCAATATATTCCAGAAACCATACACAGTATTTAGTAAGAGGGAGTTGGGAGCATCGCATTTTTCTCTAGTGTTGCAAATATGCACTAAATATGCCTTCACAATCTTACTAATGCATTTATTCTTTAAAATGTATCGTTGAAGATTTCACAATATCCATTTCAAGGATATCACACAGCGTATATTATGGGGTGTTATGATAATAATTTTATTTGTATTGTATAGAAATATGACTGCTATTGCTGAGTTTATAATAAGATAATTTCCGAAATTTTCTAATTGGAGAATTTCTCTGCTTGAATTTGGTAAAATATAAGTCATTCCATATTAAATAGGAGCAAGTAGAAAAATGTAATGCAATCTTCCCAGATATGTTTCAAATTTTAAACAGCGTTGCCTTTAGTATATTCACAAACAAGTCACAAATATATGTTTTCGTGCTTTGCTACTGAAAGGCAAAGTTTTATATATTTTTTTATAAACAAATAGATTTTGGAACATTTTTGGAATGGTGTAGACCCATCAGCATTAATTTTTATACTAGAGTAAGGCGAAAAACATACCGGTGTCTTCGATGTATTAGTATTGTAATTTTATATATTTTTGAAGCATACCATTATTATTAAAGAATATATACCTGCTAGATTTAAAAGCACCCACTAAAACTAAGTTTATAAATAAACGTACAAATTGCAATTCAAAATATATAATGAATAATATTCGAATTCTTTTAAAAATAATCTACGTAGCTTTTATATATTTATTTTTTAAAATTTTTACGCAATTTTATTTAACTAATAATCATTTGGGTATCTCTATTATTTGATATCGGCCGAAATGTGAATTATTTTGATGTGTCCAAATAGACAATAGAAATTTATTTTCTTTAATACTAAATGCCCAAACTCCATATTTGTTCGGTGCGACACTCGTGGCCAGTTGGTGAATATATGCTCACTATATGTGCAATACTTTCATATCGATACGAACAAATCTGCTGTTGTAGCGTTACTACAATTGATTAAATGGATTTGATTGTGTGACATAGTGGGACATTAATGACGAAATTGTTAAGTGGGTTTGCACTTGTGTAACCTATTGATACAGCTCTGCTAGTTTCAAAAATGAAATTATGTGTATTAAATCAAAATGAAGCCTGCGTAATGTGAATCGGCTGAAAAAGGGGTAGGTGATGAGTGACTTTCCAACCAAGCGTGAACAAACGATATTTAAACATAGGCTTTCGAATAAGAGAAGAATCAAGATTATAAAAATATTAATGACAGAATTACTGGATAAAGAGAACCATCAAAAGCTATAAGATTTTGAGCAAGACAGTTTATAAAGGTGAAATATAATCTATGTAGAGCATAACTTTCAACATAAACCACCACCTATTTTTGTTTTCGGCGTGAGTAATATGCTTCCATTGACAGAATTGCTTCAAAAGACTGCTCATAATGAATTCAGGGTTAAATAGAAATTAAATATCGTATTTATTTCTATGAATCTATTTTAAGACTAAAGTTTATAATTTAAAATTTTTATAAGCTAATCTTGGCAGAGGAATTTGAATTGATCATTTATGCAATTCAGCATTATAGAAATAGAACTTGCATTGAGATTGGTTAACGGTTAATGTAATGAAAACGAATGTGAATGTGTTGACGATAAGAATTTTGTCTGGTGTTGTTATATAATGTGTTGTATGGAATGCAAATGAGTTATACATTATATGACTCCTCCGCCCTTAAGCTCCCTGTAAAATTAATTATATCTATTTTGTACAATTTTATAGATATTTATTGTAATATTTCTGTTTTTATACCCTTTACCTTTAAAAAAAGGTAAATAGGGAATACTAATTTTGTGCTTTTGAGAGGGGTTGCAATTTAAAGAAGGAGGCGTGGTATAGACTTGAATGTACAGATATGATCAAAATCACTTTCTGAAGAATTTTGACGGAATAGTGACGGAATTTGGTATTTATGCAAATGTGGCTCTCACTAAACACAATGAAAAAAGTGGGCGGTATATATTAACTGCCACGCCCATGATCAACAAATATTCATAAGATCTAGTAGAGATTTGTGGACGAAATTTTACGAGAAGGAACATGTGGACATTATAAGGCCAACTGCAAGAAATGAGGTTGATCAGAGAATTTGATAAAAGAAACTTTCGGGTCTAAAATTAAAATTAGCCTACCTTTGCTCGTATTGATGCTATCGGAATTAACAGAAAGTTACATGGGGTCCATAGTAGTAGTCCATAGAGCAAAATATGGGGATCATAATACTACTGCAACGCCCACAATTAAACAAAAATCATTACTAGGTTCCAATTAAAGATTTATCAATGAAATTGATAAAACTAGACCGAAAGGTTTGAGTGTTTATAGAGAACTAACTTTATTAATAGTATACATACATATGTTTGTACATGTAGTATGTGTGTACTTAAGTAAAGAAGTATTGGAAGTAAATACAGTAGAAGTATTGGAGGTAAACACAGTGGGATATAATGTGATAAATATTCTTAACACTCCCACTTTTATCATACATTTCATTTTAATTTCAAAATTTTAAATCAAAAAAAAATTTATTTTCCTTTTCTTTTTAGGATTCATTATTATCTTAGTTTTTTTTAATTCAATAATATTCATGAGTTGTCTAAAACGCACAAATTTCTCTTTTACTAAGGGCTTTGTAAAAATATCTGCCACTTGCTGATTTGATGAAACATAATTACTATTAAACATATTGTTTTCATATTCTTCTCTAATAAAATTAAATTTTACATCAATATGTTTTGTTCGCTTATGATATTCTGGATTTTTAATTAATCGAATAGCTCCTTGATTGTCCATATGCAGATTAGTGTCTGGGTATTCGTCAGGAAGTATATCACGTAAAAGTTGTTTTATCCACATAAGCTCTTTGACGGCCTGGCAGCTTGCCACAAATTCAGATTCGGTACTAGACAATGCAGCGCAGCGTTGTCTCTGTGATGCCCATGCAATGCACGTTGAACCCATCATAATAACAAGTCCACTGGTTGATTTTCTTGTAGTGACGTCACCAGCATAGTCGGCATCGATAAAACAATTTAAAACAAAGGAATCTTTTGTTGGAAAAAGTATACCATACCCTTTTGTGCCATTCAAATTTTGAAAATTCGCTTTACGACATTCACATGTGCATTTGTCGGGTCTTCCAGGTATCTGCTAGCGTACCCAACGGCAAAACTTATGTCTGGTCTCGTTGCTAGCATTAAATACATCAAACTACCAACCGCCTGTCTATACGGATAGCTCGACACTGCTGCACCATCAGCTAATGTTAGCCCAGTTGTCGAAATATCGCAGGGCGTACTAACTGGATCGGCTTGATCCATGTTGAACTTCTTCATTAACTTTTCTGCATTACCATGTTGGTGTACATGTAGACTGCCATCTGCCAACTGTCGAATTTCTAGTCCAAGGAAATGTCTAGCCTCGAACAATTTGATGCTGAATGAATGCTAAAAGCTTATCTATGTCTGCCTCATCTTCTGCCGCAACTAGCCCATCATCGATGTAAATAGCCATTAGCAATCTTTTTGCACCAGCTTTGTTAGTGAAGACGCAATTATCAGCTTTACTTGCCACCAGACTGAATTTTTTAAGCATGGTTGAAAAAATCTTATTCCAACATCTTGAGGCTTGTTTTAATCCATATAAACTTTTCAGCAGTTTACAAACTCGCCCCGTGTTGTCTGAATATCCTTCAGGTTGATGAACGTAAATATCTTCCTGGATGTCACCATACAAAAAAGCTGTTTTGATGTCAAACTGCTTCAATTTCAATTGTTCCGTTTGCGCTATACAAAGGATAGCCCTTATCGACGTAAACTTGGCCACAGGACTAAAAGTCTCCAAATAATCAATCCCGTATTCCTGAGTAAATCCACGAGCTACTAATCTTGCTTTATATTGTTTTTCTTCATTTTCAGTAGTATCTTTGATCGTGTATACCCATCTTGTGCTGATGACTTTAGCTTCTTTTGGTAGTTCAGTCAAAAACCACGTTTTGTTGCCATTGAGTGAATTGATTTCCTCATCCATTGCCTGTTTCCATTCTTTGGCTTCTTTGCAGCTTCTTGCTTGCTGATAATTCGTTGGGGTTTGGCTGCTCGCCATAAAAAGGTGTCCCTCAGCTACAAATGCGTTAGGCGATTTAGATTGGCTATGCTGGTTACCGTTGTTTACGTCGAGATTCGTCGATTTACTACGTAGTCTGTCACTTATAAAACTTTGCTCAGGTTCAGGTCTTTGTTCAGCACCCGGCACGGCGATATCTGAGAATGGAAGACTTTCACAGAATACCTCATCATCACTGTTCTCCAAAGATTCTGATTGTTGATGCTGTATACCATTCGCCATTTCTTCATTTTGTTCTGCATCCTCAGTAGATAAAGCCATCACAGCTTCTGATGATTTTCCAAATTCATTTTTGAATGCGACGTCTCGAGAAATTTCCACCTTGTTTGTTCTTGAATTGTATACTCTCAATCTCTTAATATCGTCTGGATCGGAATAAGGCATTCCAATTTTTTTAAGAAATCGTTTACAGTGATCTAAGTTTTGATGCGCCAATTTGTTGTGCCATTCACTTATAGGACGTACGTTACTTTTCGTATAGTATACAAAATTATCAACTTGTTTTTATGGTAAATCAATTTTAATAATCAGTTTGTAAAATTTATCAACGCGAACTCCCACTAGCACTGCAGTTCCATTCTTTAAGAAAACACATCGTTGATGATTCGATGTCATTTGAAGCCCTTTACCCATCGCGCTAATTGTCGAAAATAAATTCAAACGAAGCTCTGGTACATACAACACATTAACTAAATGATTGCATATCCATTTGTTGTTGTTGTACGATTTTATGTTGATCGCACCCCTGCCATAAGCTTTAATAGTGTTGTTGTTGCCCAAACGAATATCCATAGCCACATCAAATGGCTGGTAAGTGACAAACCAGTTTTTGTTTTTCGTCATGTGGTCGCTTGCGCCCGAATCCACATACCATTCGTCTTTTTCGTCTATGCTTTTTGCCGCCTCCGCTTCACACACAAATGCACTGCCTTTCATTTGATCTTCACCAGTTTGCTTTTTTCTTGCTTTACAGTTACGTTTCCAGTGCCCTGGCTTTTTGCAATAAAAACATCTTCCAGACTTACTATCTGCATTGCTATTGTTGTTTTCAAATTTTTGTGAGTGTGCCTTTTGTTTTGCAAAAAGAGCATTGCCGCTATCCATGCCCTTGCCTAAGGTCTTCATACGAACTTCTTCTAGCACAAGTCTTGCTGTTAAATTTTCTAACGTCTGTTGCTCAGGGCTCGTCGACTCCCATACACTGTAAAAATGAGAGAAACTCGAAGGAAGAGTCATCAATATTTTTGTTATTACCATTGATGATGAAACAACTTCACCAACATCTTTCAGCTGCGACACAAGCGATTCCAGCTTTGAAATATGTAAAGCAACATCATCCTCAGGGTCTTTTTCAAAACTGTATAATTTTTGTTGTAGCCTGTGTACAGTCGACGCGGATTTCCATTCGTACACGTTTTCGAGTTTTTGCCACATTTCTTTTGCTGTCTTGCAATTCATTATATGCTGAAGTGGTTGCTGTCCAACTGACAATACGATAATTTGTTGAGCCTTGCTATCACTTCTCAACCACTTCGCATCCCGTTCCAGCTTTGAAATATGTAAAGCAACATCATCCTCAGGGTCTTTTTCAAAACTGGAGAATTTTTGTTGTAGCCTGTGTACAGTCGACGCGGATTTACATTCGTACACGTTTTCGAGTTTTTGCCACATTTCTTTTGCTGTCTTGCAATTCATTATATGCTGAAGTGGTTGCTGTCCAACTGACAATACGATAATTTGTTGAGCCTTGCTATCACTTCTCAACCACTTCGCATCCCGTACCACGCCCCTGGGTTCACCTACAATTTTATTATCAGCTCCTGTACCGGCATTTGTACCCGCAGCTACCGTGATTGGTTCATCAGATATACACTGCCACAAGTCACCTGCGTTCAGAATTACCTTAATCTGAAAACGCCACATATTCCATTAGTCAGCTCTTTCTAATTTTTCAATTCTTGCCAAATTGCTTTCCATGTTGTTTTTTTTAAATTTAAATTTTTTAAATAACAATTATCAAAAACTTTACGTTCTGTCCAGATAATTTCCAAAAAAAAACTTTACTTTAACTTTACTTTCGTGTCTGGGCCCATAACCTGATAAAACTAGACCGAAAGGTTTGAGTGTTTGTAGAGAACTAACTTTATTAATAGTATACATACATATGTTTGTACATGTAGCATGTGTGTACTTAAGTAAAGAAGTATTGGAAGTAAATACAGTAGAAGTATTGGAGGTAAACACAGTGGGATATAATGTGATAAATATTCTTAACAGAAATTTCACAGGAGGGTTGCGGGTATTAACATTAAACACCACACAGAAAATGGGCGGGTTGTTTTTACAGCAACGCCCACTATTGGTAAATTATTATAACTTACGACCTATACAATATGTTTGGACGAAATATTATATTTGTACGTATATTGACCCCCATATACACGCAAAAGAAATGGCGTTGATCAAAAAAATTCCACGCCTCCCTCTATTATAATCAATTCAAGGTACCCTGCCGAAAATTACCGTAGATATGCTCCTAATCCATTTTGAGTTTATACTACATACTATTATTATTAATCACGCACAAATATATTTTTGAGAGAATCCAACAACCAGCAACCACATGAGCAAGCAATAACCAAAGAAATTGGCCTACCTCTGTGGTTAGTGGTATGCTAGACTCACACTCAGAGGGTCGCAGGTTCAAATCCTGCCCAGGGCTTGATTCCAAAAATGCGTCTTTGTAAAATATATTTCTCTTCGAGTCGAAAGCCTCAATAGCTAATATTAATTCCCCAACCCCTTGCAGTCATAATTCATTATGGTGTAAGATATAATAATAACACTGCGCAACAAAAAAATATTTTTTTTTGGTGCCTGCATTTGTTGAACTGTTTTTATATAAATTTTGTTTGGACGTATAAATATCACATATAAATTTGCAGTTTCATTAAGCAAAGTGGTGCTGATTAGGCGTGCGTTATTTAATCTGTTGTGTAGATTTTTTTATATTGTACTGTGTAATATTGTTTATATTGTATAATATTGAGTTGGCGTACTTTGGCGTTAGACTTGGTGACCAAGATAAAAATTGGGCTCCGCATATTGTCTGCAAGACTTGCTTTGAACATTTACGTCAGTGGACCAATGGTAAACGTAAATGTCTGAAATTCGGAATTCCAATGATTGCGCGAGAACCTAAAAATCAAATTGATGATTGCTACTTTTGCAAAGTCAACATCACTGGCATAAATAAATAACCGTGGCAAGTGGAAGTATCCTGATATACCCTCAGCAAGACTTCCTATTCCTCATTCAAATGAAATTAGAATTCCAACATTTAATGAGTTTCTGGAGCTCTCAGCAGATGAATTAATTGCTGCAGGTGATGCTTTAAATAGCGATCGTGATTCAGACAGTGACTTTACAGAAACACAATCAACTCCGCAAAGCTTCAGTCAGGAAGAGTTGTCAGACTCTATTCGAGACCTTGGTCTATCAAAGGAAGGTGGTGAATTGCTTGCTTCGAGATTGAAAGAAAAAAACTGTCTGAACCCCGGAACAAAAATAACTTTCTACGGAACAAGAGAGACAAATTTACTTCGTTTTTTCTCTGAAGAAGAAAATGTTGTAAATATAAATGTTGTTTGTAATAATATTATTGGACTTTTAAAAGAAATGGGCATATATAGATATCAATCAAGCGATTGGCGGTTATTTATAGACAGCTGTAAAAGGAGTTTAAAATGTGTTATATTGCACAATGGCAACAAATATGCGGCAATACCAATTGAACATTCAACAAAATTAAAAGATATGATACTATTGTTTTGGTGATGAATAAAATTAAGTACCATGAAAATCAATGGGTAATTTGTGTGGACTTAAAAATGGTTAATTTTCTCCTCGGCCAGCAAAGTGGCTACACACAATTTCCTTGCTTCTTATGCTTTTGGGACAGCAGAGCCAAACCAGATCACTGGCAAAAAAAAGATTGGCCTGTAAGAGATGCAATGGTTGTTGGTGTTAAAAATGTGATTCGTGAGCCCTTAGTTACCAGAGATAAAATTATACTTCCCCCATTGCATATAAAGCTTGGATTGATGAAACAATTTGTGAAGGCACTTAATAAAGATGGAGAATGTTTTGCGTACATAGGCAGAAAAATGCCAGGAGTAAGTTCCGAAAAGCTCAAAGCTGGTATTCTGGATGGTCCCCAAATAAGACAATTAATAAAAGATCCTCATTTTAAAAATTCGATGACTGACCTTGAACGGAGTGCATGGATGGCATTTGAAGCAGTTGTGAAGAACTTTTTGGGCAACTACAAAGCCACTCATTATGAGGAATTAGTGAACAACATGTTAGACAATTTCCGAAATATTGGCTGTAACATGAGCATCAAGGTTCACTATCTACACAGTCATTTAGCCTACTTTCCAGAGAATTTTGGAAACACAAGTGAGGAGCAAGGTGAGCGTTTCCATCAGGACATGAACATAATGGAATCTCGTTACCAAGGAAGATGGGATATGATGGCAGACTATTGTTGGAGCTTAATAAGAGATTGTGCTGCAGGTACCCATTCTAGAACGTCCCGAAAAAAATGTTCTTAAATGTAAACTAAAATTTTTACATATAATTTAAAATAAATATTCAATTTTGACAAATATACTCGTATTTATTTTTTGCCTTTTTTAAAATTTCAGTCATAGTGGAGACCATCGATTGTTGTATCTTGAAAACTAGAGCTGCTAATGAAAAACGGTATTCATATTTGAATTCAACATAACATATTTATCTATAATCAGCTCAATCTTCGGCACCAAAATGTCTGTTGCGCAGTGTAATAATAAGATTACCTTAGTAACGCAATTTCCCCAGTTCGTTGTACCAATTGACTACATTGCTTACGAATAGTTGTTAGGAATATGCTCGTTCTCGCAGCATTATGTATTTAGTTGCCGAAATCTATTTAATGGAAAGCCCTTTTATTAAATTACTTAATATTGGAAAACAGTTTCAGACGGTTCTTGTAGATGAATTTTATTTGACCAGAAATGGGAGTGAAGCGTTCAGTAGATCGTTTGAAGAGCTAGAAAACAACGATGTAAAGTTTACCGAATATAATATAAAAGAAAAAAATCAACATTTGAATAAATTCTGCAGGGTATATCAAACCAGATTCGTAAATATTCAAGCTTTCAGTATTTCACCAAAAGAATAGTTTGTTTTTATAAATTTTGTTTATTTTGAAGATTGACAGTTTTTGCGAAATTGCTACTTTTTTATGACTTACAATTTCATACGTACATGAATGAATCAGTGTCGATCATGAAATTTAGAATTTCTTTGATTTCATAAAAATTACCTATTTTTCTAAAAATGGAATTATTGGTACTCTTTTTTACTGCTTTATTGGTAATTATTTTTACTGCCTTTGAAAGTTTTGTAGTATTATAATAATAATATAATATAAGTCCTTCCGACTGCGATTCAAAAAATATTTTAGCCGCAGCCAACAGCGGCACACTTACATATCCTTTATCTGAATCAAACACACAATTGGATAATACTTAGATTTATTACACACAAATTAATTAGATGTCTTTACAACTCGAGGTCCTACTTAAGACTAACTCTATTCATAACTTATAAATTCTATGCATTTACCTATGCTGCGCTCATGCTTGCTTGGGGACAGGTGTTAAGACAGGGGCGGCTACGGGCGTGTTAATTTATATGTATGAGTAAAATAGTTTTCTTTGTATTGTGTATGTTGACTAATCATACCAGGCGAACAGAAATCGAAACCAGCATCACAATTCACTTTATCTACTAAAAATTAAAATTATTCTTTAATTTCAAATTGATATGTAAATTTGAAAAAGTCTTATTTTATTTCGCGTTTCGCACCCTTCAGAAGTCGGTACCTGTCAGAATTATATGTATATATATATATATATATATATATATATATATATATATATATATATATATATATATATATTTATTTTTTATATATTTTGATTTTTAAAAAAAGACATCAGAGGAACTCTGATGTCGTCAACTTTATTTTGCTTCTCAACTACAACTAACTTAACAAAATTAAATATCTTAAAACTAAACCAAAACTGCATTAGTATGTGTGAGTTATTTAATGACGATATTCTTGCTGTGTTTGTGCTGCTGCTTTCGATGCAGTTTTTGGTGGGAACGTTTTCTAGCGGATGCCGGGCGTCAAATTACGTCTGGCTTACAGTTGGCGCGTGTAGCGGACTATTCGAAACAACTTGTGTGTTAACACCTCCCCTCCTTAATTCAAACGTCCTCGTTTGATTTAGGTGTTTGAATAAAAATTTTATTGAGTCCTTCTATTGCCGATTTTGAAAGTTGTGGATCGTCCTTGGTTACTTTTGAAATTTTTACTCCTTGTAACTTCTTCCATATAGTGCTTTTTATTACTAGAAGTACTATCAACGATATTGTTAAAAGGGTCAGTACAATGTTGGTTCCAAATGATATTTTGTTGCGGGTATCCAATAAATTGATCTGAGCGGTGTTATTGAAATTTAGTTCCTTCATCATTTCCAATGAAAGCATCTCTTCAAATTTTTGTAGCTTGGAAGTTGGTTGTAATAGGGCGGGTAATAGTGTGTATGTGCTGATTTCCTTGGAAGTGTATGTTCTGCTATTAATTTTTATAGTTGTGTTATGAAATCGTATTAAAAATGTTCCTTCTAATTCCATTGTTTCATTGTCTATTGATGCTGATCCATTGAATTGGTTTAATAATAAAAGTCCTGGGGTTATTTCGTCGATTTCCGGTATGTGTTGGTTGTTTATTATTGTGCAGTTCGGTACTTGGTTATTCATTAACTTAGGAATGCATGCAGTTTTACTTATATCTACAATATTGTCATAAGGACATATTGATAACTTATTATATGTTTTACACTTTTCTCTTATTCCATACGTTTCGTTTATGCATTTTAAGATAGAAGCGTATTCGATTTTATTGATTTTGTTTTTCTTTTTCACGGGTTTAATAATCATTGTTTTACAGAGTTCTGTGTTAGTTTCTGGTAAACTTACAATATAAATAATAGATGTATCATTTGATGCAATTTTTATTTGGGCGAATTCAAGTGCCTCATCGATGTTTACGTACGGTATGCTCTCTTTATCAAATATATCTTTTACAATATCTAATTCATAGTTCGATAACATATACGAATTTATAATGTTTGCCTTGGCCCAATGTATCGCATATTCAATGTTTATTATTTCCTCTTTAATTATTTCTAACTTACTTTTCATAATCATTATTATTTCATATTCAATTTTGCCTTCTGACTTAACAATTTTTAGAACTTCATTAGTTACATTATTTATTTCATTTATTCTTTCTATGGTCATTTTATTTATTAGAGCTTGTTGATTATTATTCATTAATACGTTATTAATTTTGTCGGTTAATATATTAAAATCGGAATGGTCTGGCGTGCCAGCTATCCATTTCCATGTGCTACCAATAAAATCTAAGGATCTTCTTTCCCGTTTTTTTGTTGGTTTCAAGTTTCTTAAATGGTTCTTGATTTGGGATAATTCGTGTGAAAGGATTGTGTAGAATGGATGGTTGGGTGGTATTTTTGTTTTGATTGTAGATTCCATTATTTCTGTCGCATCTTCGTATTGTTTTATGTCGATGTCGTGTATTATCTTAAACGTACCCGTCTGAAGTTTGGCGCTGCCTGTATGTATTGTAACCAATTGAGAATTGGTATAGTCCAGAATTTGCGTATCTGCTGTGCATGATGCCTCGAAAAACCTAAAATAAAGTAATTGTCAGTTTCTAATTAAGCTTTTATGTACTATTCGTCCTTTTTCTGTTAAAATTGTGCTGTTCCTGTCTTCCTTGACTATTTCCTGAATAAATGTTTTTGACAATTTCGTACCTAATCTTTTGTTTCTTCGTACAAAGATAATCTGTCCTGGTAGGTAGTGCTTTGTTTCCTGCTTGCTTTTATTGTGGTATTGTAAGTCTTTTTCCTGTTTCTTACTTAGTCTTTCTAAATTACTTAGTCTTGTCCTTTCGTAATCGTCTGGTGTGAATGTTACATTTCGTCCGAAATATAAATCAACAGGTTTTTTTCCTGTTACCGAATGTACCGAGTGGTTGTATTCGGATACTGCTCTTTCTAATAATTCTTCGAAATTCCTGTGTCCTCCGTTTTCTTTAAGGCAACGCATTATTTCAACGAGTGTTGAGTGGAACCTTTCCACTTGTCCGTTTGCCTGACTTTTATATGGAGGTGTAGTGTAGACGTCTATTCCAAGTTCGTCTTTTAACATGAATGTGATTGAGTTTGAATTAAGGGATGGTTCGTTATCAATAACGATGGATTTTGGTACTCCAAATGAAAAAATGATGTCTCTTAAGGGTCGTCGTACGTCTTCTATCGATCTGCTGTGTAGTATGTAGTTTTGTTATGGCGTATTTTGTAAATTTGTCTATTGCAGTCATAACAATTTTTTTGTCTGTCAGAAATATGTCTATATGTATTGTGTGACCAGGGAATGTAGGCAAGGGTGTTTCGGCTAATTTTGGTAGATTAGGTCGTCTCTCGTATTTATTTTCTTTGCATGTCGTGCAGATGGTAGTTATTCTTTTAATTTTGTTTAGCATTCCTGGAAAATAGTATTTTTCAAGAATTTGTGCTTTATTTTCTATTGCATTTCTATGTGCGCGGTTGTGAGTCTCGAGTATGATGTTTTCCTGTTCTTGTTCGTTTGTAATGTCCTCTACTAATTTTTGGGTATATCTTGCTTTGTAGTTACTAAAGTGAAGTGGATAGATATTTTGTATTTGACCCATAATGGGTTCATCGGTGCGTATTCCGTTGATGACGGACGGATTAAGATATCTCTTTAAAAGCGAGACCAGATTAGATTCTGAAAATTGTTGTTCGGTAATGATGTGTCTATGGTAACTTGGAAATACAATTTTGAATTGGTAGGTTGAGCAATCACCAACCTTAAGAAATATCTGGTTCTTGAATACATTTATTGGGGTTTCTGTTCATGGAATTAAATTGTGACTTGAACTTTCATCGCTATGGATCGTTGGTGTTAGGGAGTTTATTTCTACGGGTATCCTAGAGAGAGTGTCGGCGACAACATTCGCTTTACCTGGTTTGTATGTTAGATGATAATTATATTCTTCGAGAATGGACTTCCATCTCTTCATTTTGCTATTGGTATTTTTAACGCTTAGAGCGTAAGTAAGCGGTTGATGGTCTGTGAATATGTTTATCTTTTTTGAACCGTACAGGTAGTTTCTCAGAGAATTAAGAGACCAGATGATGGCAAGCATCTCTTTCTCATTCGTAGCGTAATTCTCTTCGGTTTTAGTAAGAGTTCTGGAGATGAATGAGATTGGTCTATTGTTTTGGGACAATACAGCCCCGATCGCATAGTCAGATGCGTCCGTAGTTAGCTCGAATTCTTTTTCGAAATTTGGGTGAGATAGTAGAACGTCTTTTGAAATATGTGAATTTTTTATTTTATTGAAAGATGCGATGGCATCTTGATCTAAAGTAATTAGTTTATTTTTTGAAGCAAATTTAGAAATACGACCTTCCTCTCCTCGTAAAAGGCTTTTCAACGGCTTGGCAATTTTTGCGTAATCTAAAATGAATCGTCGATAATATCCGGACATTCCGAGGAACGATCGGAGTTCTTTCAGATTCTTTGGTTGGGGCATTTTGGCTATTGCGTCTATTTTGTTTTTGTTTGTTTTTATCCCGTCTATTCCCACGACGTACCCAAGAAACTCGACCTCTTTTTTTAGGAATTCGCACTTATCTAACTGAACCTTCATATTGGCAGATTCCAGTGTTCTAAATACTATTTTTAAATTTTCCAAATGTTCTTTTTCATTTTCGCCAAAAATGATGATATCGTCTATGTAGACATAACATCTTTTTCCTATATGTTGCCTTAGTATATCGTCTAAGGTCCTTTGAAATATTGCTGGGGCATTTTTCAGCCCAAAGGGTAATCTAACAAATTCAAATTTTCCATTGTTAATGGAAAATGCGGTTTTTTCTATGTCGGATTCCTTCAATGGTATTTGATGGAAACCGCTTTTTAAATCTATTATCGTAAAATATTGGTTTTTACCGAGGTTAGAGAGCACGTCATTTATTTCAGGGATCGGATATCTGTCTGGAATGGTAACGTTATTGAGTTTCCGATAATCTATCACCATACGGTATTTTCTTTCACCGGATGCGTCCATCTTGTTCTGAACGATCCAAACAGATGAATTATATGGGGATTTCGATGGTCTTATAATGCCATCCGCAAGAAGTTCTTCTACTTGTCTTTCGACCTCTTCTTTTAGAGCCATCGGATAGGGGTAGGATTTCGAATAAATGGGTGTCTCGTTTGTAGTGCGAATCTCGCCCTTTATTGTAGAAGTGTATGTGAGTTTTTTGTTGGGATCTGAAAAAAGTCTTGGACAATTTCTGATGATAATATTCAGCTGTTCTTTCTGTGTGTGTGTGTAAGATGTGATAAACGCAAATTGATATGGTTGACGTCTTGTGCTGCCTGTTGCTTAAGTGGAATCTAAATGTTCGGACAAATTGTCATACAACTTTCGTCTGTATGTATTGTTGCTTTTAATTGTTTAAGCGTATCGTTTCCTATAATGCCATGAAAGGTTGTTAATGTGGGAAGTATAAAAAATTTTAATTTTTCAGTTTGTGGCCCGAAGATGTTCACGAAGGTGTGGTGAGTTATTTGGATATTTCCGGCAATTGAGTTAACGGTGAAGGGTTTTGCATTGGGAATAGGATTTCTAATACGTGTCGATTGTATGCAATTTTTATTAGAGCCTGTATCAATAAGGAAGTTGAGTACGTCTTCACTTTTGGTTGTGAATTCAAAATAGGGAAGTGAAGACTCTTTTAATCTAAAAAATACATATTGTTAGTTTGATCAATCTCTTCGAACTCTTGGTCAGTCGTGTCATTGTAGTATTCGTCAGCTGTGTGTTGGCATTGTTCTTGGGAATCAGAAAACGTAGGATCGATGTCGGTGCCAGTGTCTCCGACATTAGTTGTATCACAAGCAATTTTTGTATTGGCATGGAAATTTCTCTGAACTTTGTTTGGGCGATGCTCCTGCTGGGATGCTGGTCGTTTATTAATTTGTTGAATGCTTGGCCTATTCTGATAATTAACCTGTCTAGTATGGACGGAAGGGTCTATGTCCATAGGAACTGGGGGTTTTGGGGGCATATATGGTCTATTATTAAATCCTGATAAATTTCGTTGACCAAATTGTGGTCTTGGTTGGAATGGATTATTGCTAGCATAGTTGTGGCTATAATTGGGTTGTGATTGATAAGGGTTATTATTTAAAAAATACTGATTGTTCGGTTGGAACACTCACGGGTTATTGTAAGAGTAATTCTGACTGTTTCCTTGAAATCTGTTTGGATTGTTATTAAATCTTGGTTGTGGGATGTGAGTCAGTTCTGGGAAAAACCTTTTCTCAAATGTTTGTAAAGGAAGAAAATTTGAACGTGGTGGTCTGGGTAGTGGCAGAGGATTATTGATTTTTCTGAAATTATTCGATCTTTGGATCGAATTCATTCTGTACATCATGTTATCCAACTTTTGGCACAATTGCAGGGCTTGTGGCAACGTTGTCGGTTCTCGAACGCTTAGTAATCTTGGAAGATCTCCATTAAGACCACGAATAAACGTATCTAAGGCTTTTTCTCTGTAGGCGTTGGTCATCGTTTGAAGAGATTCTTCACTGGATTCTAAACAAGCGATCTTGTCCAAAATCAATGAAAGATATTGATAAATTTGTTGGTAGAATTCCGTTATTATCAGATTTCGTTGAGTTAAAGTGGTCATTTCATATTCCAACGTCCCTATATCACGTTTGTCGGAATAGTGCATCATTAAGCACTTTTTTATTTTCGACCAGTCTAATGGTGTCCGGTATGATTCTAATGCGGTGTCCGCATCTCCTACAATTTTGTGTCTTACAGTATGTAAAATAGCGTAGTATTTTGGAGTGCCCTTAATGTTGTCGTATGCCGTGAAAATTCTAGCAACAGTTTTCCGTCAAGAATTAAATTCTCCTGTTTGGCCAGAAAATTCTCGTAAGCATTTAACAATATCAGGTATTTTGTCTAATTCTTTCACGTTCGTGGAGCTGAATGGTACGAAGTAGTCACTGTCATCATTTTCAACAAAGGGGTTTTTTAAATTTTGTATCGTTGCAACTACTAATTCGGTTATTTGTTTAGTTAAGGTGTCTGTCAGTTGGAATGGTTGTTGGTTGGATTGGGATGCAGTATTTTGGGACTTGGATTGGGTTGAAAGTCTCAGTTTATTTATTTCTTTAACTAAATCGTCTTCCATTGTAATTTAATTGTGTTTTAATTCGCTAATAAAAAATATTAATTTCGTAGACAAATAAAATATTTCGCTTATTCTATAATTTCTTTTGTTCTGTTTTTTTTTATGATTTGAGGAAATTTCTTTTAGACAAATAAACTATTTTAAGTTTCTTTAAATATTCTTTCTTTCTTTTTATATATTTCAATGTTTGGAAATGTTTTCTTTTCTTCTTTTTTTCCTATACTTTACTTTTACTAACACTTTTAAATTTTCTATTTATGTTATTTCTTTAAATAAAATTGATTTGACTTACATAAAAACTAAAATTACACTTATCATTATCCCAGTGGTGTCCTAGGTGAATTTTAGGCAGTCGGCTGTCCTTGAATTTTGAACTCCTTTTCGTACGTAGATACTCCGTTTACTCAGGGGCCTCTTTTCCTGCTATGTAGTTCACCTGTCGCTGTTACGCTCGTCCGATTTATTTTCAAACGTTTTTTTATTTTTTTGGCACTTTTATTTAGCGTTTTAACGTTAATTTTTTTTGTGGCACTTTTAACCGTTTTACTTTTTATCGTTCAGATTCGCGACTCCACTGGTCCCTGCTCGGGCGCCAGTTAATTTATTTTTTTATATATTTTGATTTTTAAAAAGAGACATCAGAGGAACTCTGATGTCGTCAACTTTATTTTGCTTCTCAACTAGAACTAACTTAACAAAATTAAATATCTTAAAACTAAACCAAAACTGCATTAGTATGTGTGAGTTATTTAATGACGATATTATTGCTGTGTTTGTGCTGCTGCTTTCAATGCAGTTTTTGGTGGGAACGTTTTCTAGCGGATGCCGGGCGTCAAATTACGTCTGGCTTACAGTTGGCGCGTGTAGCGGACTATTCGAAACAACTTGTGTGTTAACATATATATATATATATATATATATATATATATATATATATATATATATATATATGTATATATATATATATATATATATATATATATATATATATATATATATATACATATATATACATATATATATATATATATATATATATATATATATATATATATATATATATATATATATATATATTAAATGTTCCTAAATATGTCCCATTTGCTGTTGGGAAGTTCTATTGTCCTAGAAGTTTAGTTTTCCCAATCTGAGTTTTTAAACTGATTGTTAAAATACATTATTAGCACAATTATTACAAGCTACAAATTTTAAATAATTAAAATGCATTTATCTCGCTAGCACCAAACATTATTTTAATATTTATGACGATAATATTCTGCCTCCAAACGCTCATTTTCTGTCAGTGTTCTACATAGTGATTTTAATATGTTTTGCTTAAAGATTTTTACAATTTTTGTTTGGCTTAAGCTAAAAACTAGACTTTTGTGTCACTTCTTATTAATTTCGATATTTTGCGATGATTGTCTGGGAGTGTTACATTATATATATTTACATATAGAATACATATATCATATAGAGGTAAATTAGGAGATTTCATTCTTCCATCGGTATGGTATGATTTGTATGATTTTTAAAAGTTAAAACTATATAGCTTTGTTTATACTTGAGGCTGTTTGGGTTCCATTCGTTTCATTTCGTTATTATATACAATTTTTTTTTATAGAAATAAAATTAAAATTTTCTTCAGTGGAATCTAAATGGATAGCGAAATAAGCTTTGTGTACCGATACGCAATCAGAATGCGAAAATAATCGAAGTTCAATAATCCCATCTCAAATCAAATCCACACCCTAGCATTATTCTTAAAAACTTCTCCTATTATGGTAAAACTGACATTGATTATAACGGTTCACCTAAGAGAAGAGTTGCTCTTCTAATCTCGAACTCAATTCAACATGAAACTATAAATATCAATTCTCCTATACTAGCAATAGCAGCCAGAATCCAAACTGACACACCCTTTACAATAGTTAATTTATATAGTTCACCTTCAGACCTGCTATCCAACATTAATCCACCTATACTACTACTTGAAGACTTCAACGCCAGGAGTCCTCTATGGGGATCAATAAAATTTAATAAAAAAGGGGAGAAGTTTCAAATTATAAACAAAACAATAGTTTTATTTGATTAAACGACAAATTTCCCACACACTTTTCCACACCTTCGACTTTAACAAAAGTAGATTTAACTACATATGTGCATTCCACCATTAAACTTGTCAATTAAATGGTCAGTTATTGATGACTTACACGGAAGTGATCATTTACCAATATTGCTCAGTTTGTCCAATGGCATCACACAACCAACTTGACCTAGAACACCCTGATACAAGTAAGACTACGCCGACTGGCAAACATTTCAAACAGCAATACCGAAACACTTTTCCAACCTACCAACAAATCATAAGGCAGCAATCTTACTGAAAAAAATTAAAGATAGTGCGACTGAATCCATTCTCAAGAACACGCATAAGAAAATTAGGAATACGGTTGTTTGACGGAATGACACATTAGCTCAACTTAGATCCAACAAGACTAATATGTGGAAAATAGTAAAACAAAATCCCTTTACTGATAACATCTTAAATTATTAAAGAGCTAATGCTATCTTTAAAAGGGAACCGAAAATCTCTAAAAGAACAGCATTTATAAAACTAACAAAAGATGTAAACTACAACACGCAATGAAAAATCCTTTGGGGTAAAGTTAAAATCCTGTACGGAAAAAATATGACAAACAACAACCACGTTATAGACATCTCTGACATCAAAAGAAATCTCTGACTTGTTGTGTAGGACCTGGTCAAATTACTCAAGCAATAATAACTTTTTCTGTACATATATGAATAATAAAGGGTCATTCACCAACAATTTACATATAAATTATACCTTAAACATGCATGCAAAGCAGATAGAAAATACTTTTTCTACTTTAGAGTTTTAATCCTGCCTCTCACTACTAAAAGGAAAAACTCCAGGGCTAGACAATATCCCATATCCATTTGTAGTAAACTTACCTCCAATCGGTAAACAGAAATTATGCAATTTATACAATGACATATTCTCTTCTGGTGCAATACCACAACAATGGAAAATTGCAACGGCAATTCCGATCCCTAAGACTCACAAACCCAAAAATTGTACAGAAGGATATAGGCCAATAATACTAATTCCGTGTATTTCCAAAGTAATGGAAAAGATGATTTCTCGTCGACTTATGTGGTATAAACTTAATAAAAAATTACTAGCAATAATCCAAACTGCCTTTAAGCCTGGTAGAGGAACACTAGATGCACTGCTTACTCTAGAGGAACATATTTGTAACTGCATCTCAACAAAAAATCACTTTTCGATAGTTTCAATGGGCATGGAAAAAGGCATTGACAGAGTCGGTATCCACCCTATCATAGAGCAGCTTATGGCATGGCGAGTTGGACCCAGCATAATAAACTAAAAAAAAAAAAAATATTAATAAATCGAAAAATACGGGTCAAGGTGAATCAGACGGTGTCGGAACTTTGGCCTCTTGATAACGGCATACCCCAAGGTTCGCCGTTGTCTGTGACTCTATTTCTGATAGATTTTGATTAACTTAGCCGCATTATAAATGAACATAAATTTTTGAAACACATAATATACGCAAATGATTTATACATATATTCTGAAGTTCAGAACACAACCGATTTTGAAATACAATTGCAGAGACTTTTCTATAAAATTCTTATTTGGTGTCAAATTAGTGGCACAAAAATATCAAAAGAAAATTCCAAACACCTCCACATTTGTAAAAACTGTAACTGTGATAGCTTAAATATTTCTTTAGATATGTATAAATTATCTGATCTAACAAAATTAAAAATATTAGGCTTAATCTTTAGTAGTAACTACCTTTGGAATGAACACATTAAATACTTAACCAAGGCATTAAATGTAGAATAAATATTGTAAAATATCCAAGCAACATGAAATTAGAGAGTAATACTAACTCGCTTATAAATATTGCCAAATCAACTATTCTATCTAAAATAGATTATGGGCTGCCAATTTACGGTAATATATCAATAAGGAACCTAAATAAACTTTCAACAATATACCACTCCGCCGCCAGATTGGCACTTGAAGCCTTCCGCACAACCCCTATAACTAACATCCTTACAGAAACCGAACTATTCAATACAGACAACTACAACTTACCGGACATATGATTGTCAAACTTACCAACTCAAATGGATCAGTATTAAATAAAGCACTGATTAATCCGCTTAAAAGAAAAAAATGCAGCGGTAAAGAATCAGCGATGCAAACGGAAATTGTCATGGCAAAACAATTGGACATTAATCTTAATTTTAAGACCACACCCCCCTTAAATGCACCGCCGTGGATACTTCAAAGAGATTCAATCATACTTGAACTAATAAAACACCAAAAAGAAAACACGCTGCAGGATATTTTCGCAAAACAATTTTTAATGATTCGCAGCCAACACCAAAACTGGAACATATTATTCACTGATGGATCAAAAACTGAAAACGCTGTTGGATTCAGTGTTGTAGACGAAAAAAACATAATTATTATGTCTATACTTGCAGCATATGCATCCGTTTTCTCTCCCGAAGCTGAAACAATACTTCAAGCAAGTCTCAGCCAAAACCAGCAAAATGAAAACTTTAATTTGCACAGACTCGTTCTCGACGCTGTTATCAATAAAAAAGTCAATAACAATGACAAGATCTTACATCAGGGATATAATTATTACAAACCAAAAGAACATCAAACTTGTATGGACACCCAGCTACGATGTAATTCATGGTAATACTTTAGCTGATTCAGCGGCAAAACAAGCAAAAAATTCCCCTATTAAGCTAACAAGCTCACTCAATATAAAGGACATAAAAGCTGTTGACAAACTCTACCTTCAAACCAATGACATAACTGGACTGAATACACACATTCCTACAAATCCATAAACCCCAACCAAAATATTCCCCGGTTTCCGACTACGATCCCTAGAAGACAAACCATTATTTACACTAGATTCCGGCTTGCACACACACGGCTAACACACCAACATCTTTTCAACAATACCAGTCTCCCTACATCTATATTTTGCTACTCCGACTATCTCACAATTCCGCACATCTTTTATAATTGTCAAGCAATCAGTCAGATGCGTCAAGAATTGGGAAACCCTAATCTTAAGAAATTTTGCAAAATATAAATCACGCCAATATAAAACTTTTCATAAATATACCATTGTTACCTATTAAGGTTAAGGTCTTAAATGCTATAGCTGCATTAAGGTGATTTGTAATTAATTTACAATTTGCTAAATGTTAAAAGTAAGGGGTTGATGTCTAGGTCTTAGACGCTCCCAATTGTCAACCTCTCCTGTCCGTGGTACACCCTACTTTCGCTAACGAGGCTCTGGCGTCCGAGAAAAGGCGGTATAACATTACCATCTGTGCAGAGGAAATTCTGTCGCAACCTTCCTGCCTGGAGGTGAACTGGCAGCCGCAGTACCAGGATCGGATGCAGTGGCCTAATCAGTCACTCTTCCTAAATCACTAGATTACTGAAACCGAAGCAAGAATAAATAAAAATAATAATAATCTAACTCAACAGGTGACGACCTTTGTCATGAAAACAAGTAATAGAATTGGAACGTGCAATGTTAGAACGCTTATGGAACCATCTCACATTCGTCAATTATGTAAAGAATTTTCTACCTACAATGTTCTCCTGCTGGGTCTGTGCGAAACTCGCTTATGCGACTTTGGTGAAACCACAACCTCCGAAGGCTTTACATTGTTACACTCAGGGAAACCAACAGGCCAACCGAAATCTAGCGGCGTTGGTTTTCTATTGGCTAAGGCGGTACGGAATACGCGTATTAACTGGGAACCGGTATCCGACAGAATAATAACGGCTAGATTACGAGGAAGAGCTAGAAACGTAAAGTTTATCCAATTTTACGCCCCAGCTGTGGCGTCTGACATCACGACTAAGGAAGCCTTTTATGGCCTTCTTAACAAAGTTATATCCTCTGCTCATAAGGGGGACATTATTATCACAATGGGCGAGTTCAACGCGCAAACTGGAAGTGACAACACGAACGCGGAAGCAGTAATGGGTAAGCATGACACTGGTAGACTTACGGAAAACGACAATGTTTTCGTAGAAATGTGTATGACGAACAGCTTAGTTATAGGTGGATCGTTATTTCCCCACAAGAGGATGCATAAGGTCACATGGGACTGCCACTTGCAAATTTTATTCGGACTCTTTACGAAATTCGCTGGTTTAAGATTTCACTGACCCTAGCTGGGCTGGCACTAACAAGATCTTCCTGGACTCTGCCAAGAGCTCAGCCGGCTACATATCAAATAACCGCAAAGAATGGATCTCAGATGATACATGGCACCAAATAGCGGAGCGCAAAAAAGCTAAAGCGTCCTTCTATGGTGCCAGAACACGGTTAGAAAAAACGTTTTTCTATTTGGAGTATAGTGACTTGACCGCGCCGTGAAACACGGCGCCAGATGCGATAAGCGAAAATGGTCAGAAAAAATTGGCAAAGAAGCACAGGCTGCAGCCGAAACAAATCGTACAAGAGATCTCTACAAAGCAGCAAAGAGACTAACAGGCAGCACTAAGCCTTCCGCTAAACCAATAAAAGACGACAAAGGTAAATTAGCTACTTCTGTAGATGCGCAACTTCAGCTATGGACTGAGTTCTACAAGAATATGTTGGAGACACAGCAGGCTGAAACAGAAACATTTTGTGAATCAATTGAACACTTTGAAAACCCCAACATTGACAAAGAATGTCCAAGCAACGCAGAATTTTGCGATGCAAGCAAATGCTTAAAAAACACTAAGGCGCCTGGAATTGATAATATCGCTCCTGAACTTCTACGCGCCGATCCCATCACTAGCGCAGAGCTTCTTCAACCTACTGTCTCAAACTTCTGGGAAATAGAACTGTTACCTGATGAATTAGCAGAGGGCATAGTTGTTAAGATTCCCAAAAAGGGCGACTGGTCTGAGCGGAAGAATTGGCGCGGGATTACATTGATTAGCATGGTTAACAAAATCATATTATAAACAAGCGAATAGCCGAAGCAATTCTGCCCAACATGAGGAAAGAATAAGCTGGGTTTTGCCCTCATAAATCATGTGTAGACCATGTTAACAGCTTACGTATAATCGTGGAACAATCTGTCGAGTGGAGATCTCCCCTCTACATGGTGTTTATAGACTTCGAAAAAGATTTCGACACTTTAGGACATGATGCCATCTGGAAGGCGGTAGAATGCAAGGGTATACCAAAAAAGCGGATTAACCTTGTTAAAGCGCTTTATGCTCAAGCAACGTGTCGCATTCTCCATGAGAAGCAGCTTGGCGACAAGATAATGGTAAAATCCGGGGTGAGGCAAGGCTGCATCCTATCTTCATTACTTTTTAACACCGTTCTGGACGTCATACTCACGAAAGCCACGAAGGATAAACGAGGCATTCCATGTGGTTTAACGGAGAGACTCGAAGACTTAGACTATGCTGATGACATTTGTCTTTTAAGCAACACCCATGCAGACATGAAGAAGAAGATCGAACTAGTTGTTGAAAACGCAACCAAAGCAGGTCTAAGAACAAACGTTGGTAAAACCAAAGTCCTTCGTATTAATACCGAGTACAACCAGGATTTCTCCATCTACAATAAACAACTGGAGAACGTGGACCGTTTCTGCTATTGATGCTTGACAAAAGTGGCGGCTTATCTGCAGACGTCACTAACCGATTAGCCAAGGGTAAACTAGCTTTTGGTGCTTTATTCCCAGTGTGGAGATCGAGTATCATTTTCCGCCGCACCAAACTAAAAATGTTCAACTCGAACATTAATTCAGCCTTGCTTAACGGTTGCGAGACCTGGAATGCGGCCACAAAAGATATACAAGCAGTGCAGGTCTTCATTAACAAATGCCTCCGCCAAATTCTTAAAATATTTTGGCCAAACACGGTCACAAACGCCCGGCTATGGTCTTTGTCAGAACAACTTCCCATCAAAAAGGAAATCCTGAAACGTAAATGGAGCTGGATTGAACATACGTTACGTAAACCACCTGACGACATTGCCAGACGAGCCATAACGTGGAACCTTCAGGGCAGCAGATGCAGAGGCCGCCCTGCACACACCTGGAGAAGACAGATTGAAACGGAATTAGAGAACTCCCAGCTAAATTGAAATGAAGTTAAAAGACGTCCGAATGATAGAGTAGAATAATCTTGTAACGGCCCATTGCTCTATAATGGACCAATAGGAATAAATATATATATAAATGTTGAAATAGTAGTAGTATAAATATGGATTGGCAACACGAATATCACGATCTCCTGCTTACCATTTCTTATTCTTATGCTATTCTTTAATATACTGTCAATGCGTTAAGTCTACTCTCCGTTTGTTTTTACTTCTTGCGACATCTGCTACAATAGGTTATGGGCCCAGGCGTGGTGTGTCCAAATGCCTGAGACAAGAATTAAAAGTCCGAAGTTGCCCGAAAAAATACAGAAATAAAAATGTTTGTGGATAATGTTTCTATAGAAAACGTGACAAAGCGAACCTCAACAATGAGATCGAGTGTATACGCTATTGAAAAATTGGATTAACACAGCTATGACTCCTGGTGTGTCCAGATCCGCGGCGTTTTAGTTTGTACAGAGTTGTGGAAAGTGGTATCAGGTAAATTGAAGAAAAATGCGTCTAACGGTGACGAGTGGGAATTGCTGGATGAGAAGGCCCTAGCAACAATGGTGTTGTCAGTCAAACCTAATCAGCTGAACCACATTAAGAATTGCAAAACGTCAGCCGAAGCGTGGTCGAGGCTTGAGGGCATATATAAACCAAAAGGCCCAGCAGAAAAGGTGACTTTATACAAGAGCTTGCTGACGATAATGTGCCAGCGCTTTTGAATTCATTTACAGACACCGTAGACAAGTTGAGCAAAGTGGGCATTGAACTAAGTAACGAAATTTTGACCATTATACTGCTGTCCAGTTTGCCAAAGCAGTACGATAACTTCGTTATTGCCATGGAAACAAGGGATACTTTGAACAAAAACAGTACACTCAAGGTCAAACTCTTAGAAGAATACGAACGCAGAAGAAAAAACAACGAAACAGCGGAAAGTAATCACCAAGCGTATGTCGCACAACAACACAACAATAATAAGTCAACTAGAGCTAGGGACCACAGCAACTACAATAACAACAGGCCTAGGAACAACGGCAAGTGCTATAAATGCAATAAGAGAGGACACTTCGCGAACAAATGTAGAGACACAGCGGTAAAAGAAAAAGACAAAGAGTCATATTTTGCTACACTTTCGTCAAGTTCAAATGACTTAAAGCGCACGCTAGATCGGTCGGTTTGGTGCGTCGACAGTGGCGCGACGTCGCACAAACGTAAAAATCGGGAGTTTTTTGTTTTAATGCGCGAAGAGAAACAAAAAGTCAGTGTCATGGGTTTGTAGATGCAGAAGGGAGAGGAGAGTTAAAAACTAAAAGTTCGAATTGCAATGTTACTCTCAAAGACGTTTTATACGTTCCTTCCTTACAAGAAAATTTCTGCTCGGTTAGCGAAACCGTGGAGTACGGTGCGGAGGTGACTTTCACCGACATTTCTGCGATCATTTGAAATAGTAAAAACAATACGATATCATTCAAAGCATATAAAGAGAACAACTTGTGCAATTTTCGAAACCAACTCGAATCAAATTTCTCATGTGGCGATGAATCTGTACGGTGGCATAACAGGTATGACCATGTGAATTTTAATTGTTTATGGGAAACTCGCCTCAAAAGAAATTGTGCGTGATTTGAAAAATTTTAAAATGCCGGAAGAGTTTTCATGCATTTCGTGTGCGTACAGCCATTTTTCCTCAAACAACAGAAAATAGAGCAGACAATCTATTGGATTTGGTTCATACTGACGTATGTGGACCATTTAATACCCAGTCGATCGATGGGTCGCGATCTTTTTTGACATTTGTCGATGATAAATCGCGAAAATTTTTTATTTATTTATGAAGTCGAAAGTCAATCTGATCGATTGTTTTAAAACTTTCAAAAATCTTATTGAATGCCAAAAATCTTATTGAAGGTCGAAAAATTAAAGCTATTCGAAGCGATAACGGTCTTGAATTTGTAAATACCGTATTCGACCAATTTTTGAAGTTAAACGGGATAGCGCGTCAACTGGCGGTTCCATATACACCCCAACAGAATGGAGTGGCAGAGCGAGCGAATCGTACACTGGTGAAATGGCCAGATCGATGTTAGTACATGCTGGACTAGGAGAAAAATTTTGGGCTTAAGCAGCGGCAACCGGAGTAAACTAGCGGAATCGCACGTCATTAAAAGTATTGCGAGATACAACTCCAGACGAAATCAGGCACGGAATCAAGCCGAGCGTAAAGCATTTAAAAGTGTTCGAAGGTTTAGCTATCGCATTAGACAAAACACAAAGTTCCGCCCAAAAGGGGAGAATGTATTATGGTCGGTTACTCACAGCAGTCGAAAGCTTACCGACTGTACGATTTACGTTCACAAAAGGTAGTGATCAAACGAGATGTAAAGTTTCATGAAATTACGCTTATGGGTTCAGAAGCTAATCAACTATCGGAGTTGTTGAAAGGTCTGAACTACAATGCACCCAATAATGATGATACAGTGTCAGCAGTAATAACAGGTGAGCCTGATGATGGAGCAGCCGATACTGTAAATGAGCCTAGCAGAAATGACGAGGCGCCAAAACGAATTGGGTTTGGAAGACCAAAATTAATCAGAACTGGTAAGCCAGGGTGTCCACATAAGAAATACAACTGTGCTAATTTGGCGAACAACATTTACAATGTTCCACAATCAGTAAGTGATATAAATGATAGTGCATATTCTGGAGAATGCTTACCTGCAATGCAAAAAGAATACACTACACTGATTGAGAATAACACATGGTAGTTAGTCGATCTACCACTGAACCAAAAGGCAATTGACTGTAAATGAGTATTCAACATCAAAACGGACAAAAATGGCGAAATTTACCGATTTTAGGCGCGGATACTCGCCAAAGGATGCAGCCAACAGTTCGGATTATATTATATGCAGACATTTTCATCAGAAATAAGATATACCACCATACGAACAATATTAGCATTGGCTGTATCACATAAAATGCATCTACATTATATTGACATCACCACGGCGTATCTCAACAGTGACCTGTCTGACGAATGTTATATGCAGCAACCAGAATGCTTCATCAGCGAAAAACATCCGCATCGTGTGCTCCGATTAAACAAGGCAATATATGGGTTAAAGCAATCGGAGCGTGAATGGAACTCAACACAAGATGCTGGACTAAAGAACATCGGGTTTCATCAGTGCCAGACGGCGTCATGTGTACGAGTATATAAAATGATGTTAAAAGGCAAGTTAATTCTAATAGCCGTTGATGATTTATTTATAGGTAGTGCGGTCAAAGAAGACGTTGAACTCATTAAGGCAAAGGTGGCAAGCGAATTCAAGTTGGTGGATAAAGGGCCTCTTTCCTATTTCCTTGGTTGGGAAATTGAGCGCTCCGGTGAAACCGGCGCAATACCGGTCAGTCAGAAGCAACATATCCGCAGTATATTGGAGAGGTACGACATGAAGACTTATCGACCAGTTTCAACTCCTTTGGATCCTGGGTTTCATATCAGATGTGATGACGAGCATGCTGAAAGAGTTGACAATACGTCTTATCAGTCAATGATTGGAGGACTAATGTATTTAGCGATCTGCACGAGACCTGATATACTGCATTCTGTCAGCAAATTGGCACAGGGTAATTCAAATCCCACAACCCAGTATCAGACTGGCGTCAAACACGTTTTGAGGTATTTATCGAAAACTTGGCAGTTAAAACTATGGTATCCTCCCAACAGTGAGCGAATGCAGATAGGGCTGTGGTGATATGAAATATAGAAAGTCATATTCTGGCTATGTGTTCATGATGAGTGGCGGATCCGTGGCATGGGAATCGAAGAAACAGAAACATCAGAAGCAGAGTATGTGGCATTGTGTACGAGCGCTAAATTATTAATATAGCTTCGATTTCATGAAGGAGACATGCCTATACCTATAAAAGGCTATAATTTAAGTTCTCAATATATTGTTAAAAATCATGTATATCATTCAAGAACAAAACACATAGATTCAAAATACCATTATGGACGCGAAGTTGCTAAAAACAAACATTTTGAATTTGAGTATGTCTCAACTAATCAAATGGTGGCTGATATCTTGACGAAAAACCTATCTAAAGATAAACATTGTAAACTAACTGAAAAGATGGGTCTAAAATGAATTTTGTGAATTGAAATTATATTTTTGTATATACTCGTAGTTTGTAGAGGATATTCGTATTGAGACGGAGTGTTGAAATAGTAGTAGTATTAATATGAGTTGGCAACACGAATATCACGATCTCCTGTTTACCATTTCTTATTCTTATAGAATTAAGTATTTAATATACTGTCAATGCGTTACGTCGGGTGTTTTTACTTCTTGGGACATCTGCTACACTAAATAATACAAAAAATACTTTCTAGTTTCAGTATTATTTTTGCGGTATACGAAATGAACACTAGCGCACAGTCCCTTTTTGATCGTTCTGGTCCATAATAAGTGCATTCGAACAGAGAAAGTACACGTGATGCATGTAGAGAGCGTTGTGATATTTAAAATAGTGATAGAAAATATCACAGAATAAAACTAATAGAATTAAGAGCAATAATATCTGACAAGATAAAGAAGCTAAGCTATGCTGTGCTACCACGTATAATTTGTAAGGATGAAAATTATATATGCACATTCTTCCCAACGCATATGTATTAAGATAACAACGACACTAGTTACAACAATCCTGTCACATGTTGCGAAATCACTTCCACCAAGTCCTACAAATTGGAACGTGAGTTGGGTTTCTCAATCAACTCTTGTTCAAATGAAAAACACAACTGCAGCTTTTGCAGAGAAGATTTGAGTTTTTAATTGGCCTTCGCTGCAATGACAACTTGTAATTGAAAACTAGTTTAATTAATTGTGTTACTTTTAAAAATTAAACTATTACTGTTGAAATCCTTTGATACCCACTATTATGTTTTATACACTCCTGGCTCATGGCAATCCCACGAGCGTCATCCGACGAAATAAGTAGTTACAACTTCTACCTTGAATGCAACTATGAACAAATTGGAAATGAACGTTGATTGATTATAGTAGAAATTCAACGATAGAATCCAAATGATAGCGAGTAATTCGAAAATAATATTATGCTTTATTATACTCGTATACTGAAATTATTAACAAAAAGCACTTGGGCTTGGTAAGTAGGTAGCTGCAGCTGCGAGTTCCTAGGAACCAGGACTTCCTCTTAGCGCACCGAATTGTGGCCTTATATCTTGGCTGGTATTCTGGAGATGGCTGTCATACCTTGGTTATGTTATAATTATTAAAGGTTGAGGGCCTCCTTTCCTCACGTTTCGGACGAGACAGGCCATTTCGAACGGTTTAACGAATGCCCCTTCACACCGATCAGTTTTTTCCAACCCCGTTATGGATTTACTGGGTTTCGGGAATTTTTGGAACATGGACTTGACGATTTTTTCATACTCCTTATTGTTTACAATATCCTTTTGTAGTGGACATCCTCCAATGGCCTTGAGGCTTTGTCATCACACCTGATAACCCGATGGCCTCGTTGGAGCATTTGAAGCTAGAAATATGCCCCTTTTGGATGAGAGTCTACTAAACACCAGGCCGTATAATATAGTTCCGATATTATTCCATTTGTTGCTACTCCAAATGCCAGTGCTTTGCTTAAGTGGTCTCCAGCCACATAACTGAAGCGGCGGACCTCCTCAGCCGGGCACGTGGCTTCTATAGCGGGGCACTTGTGGCGGCCTTCACCCGTTTAGCTTTTCTCATGATTTTCTTCCTAAGACGTCATACTTTTAGGCATCTCCACCGTCTTCTCAATAGTGATCGGCACTTCTGCCCCATTGTTGTCGTCCGTGCGTGTTGTCGCTAGTGGCGAGCGCTAATTTGCTGCCGGTAATAGACGAAGATCTAGTAGTTCCTAATAAAGCGCTTACGCGCTGCCAGGTAAACGGTGTTGTTTTCAGCTGTGAAAATACCAAAAGAGAAAACTTTATTCTTAAAATCTAAACTCTTATATACTATTTTTCAATGTCAGTCGAATTACAGTCGAATTAAGCACCTTTCTAGTGTTCCAGTTACGCAGTTGTTGGTTGGTATCAGTTGGCTAAGCCAACTGATCTACTCAATACAAGAATGTCGACGGTGCATTCTATAGGCCAATGCCAACAAAAGCGGAACTGAAATACCTTAAAAGTTTACATAATAAACGCTACAATACTTAACGCACCCTAAAAGCATGTGCGTGAATATTTCTTAAATGTTAACTATACCAGTTGTGGAGTATCCGTTAGGAGTCGGTGCTGTGAGTCAACTACACGCAAGTAGCTTGATTCTGAATCACAACACCACGCACCTGAGCTGAGTCGCATTCGTAGACAATTACCTGATATTTCAACCTATCGGCAGTGTCGTGCTCGACATTCGTGCGCTTCTTCTCGTCTTCTGCTATCTTACCGACAAGTGATTGTGGGCAGCTTTTTCTGTAAGTTTCCTAGGTTTTTTCGCCTTCAGCTTCCCACCCCTGGATGGCTGCAGCCATGTTATTGAATCGTGGAGGCTCCTCTGGAGCACAATATGAAAATGAGCCTGCGTGTGAATCTTCAGTAATAAATCTTACCCAATAATGAATATTAGTAATATGTGGGCACAGCCACGGAAATAATAATCTTGCCATATTTTGCAGTCACACCACTATGAACGCAATATACATTACTATCTTATTCATAAATAGTCAAAAAGCCGAAAACATCGAGACACCTTAGTACCATCTTCAAGTGCCACATTGGCTGGTCGTATGGCAGCACTCGGAACACCTTGGGGTCGAAATAAACCATTTCCATAAACCTCAGAGATTCTTGTTGCAGCACCAGTACTTTCGTCAAACGCTACCCCCGTCAGTGAAAATGCCACGCCCGTAACACCGTCTGAGGGGCACGCTGTGGGGCACAGTGTGGGCACCCTGTGGAAGTGCTTATAGCGGCCCTCCTTCGCTTTCTCCCCCGTCCAGAAGAGGTAGGAAAAGCCTTGTAATCCAAAGTCCCGGTGGGATGGATAAACTCAACCGACCGCGGCCTTTTGGAAGACACACTTGCAGAATGGATGGCCGTGCAACTACATAATTTATCCTTATAGAGCATAGCCTGCCTCTTCCTTATTTCAATCCTCTTCTGTGTACACGTGCCAGATTTCGGGGAACCACTAAAAGGTCGTTTCGCTGACAAAATAGTTAGCCGACTCAAGTCCTCTGGATCCGGGTTATCATCGCACGATTATACTGGAAGGAAAAGAACCGGAAGGCACCTCCAGAATATGTATCCCGAGGTGGGTGGATTGCCACCTGCGTGAATTACACCTGGAGTAATAACCTTATACCATGTTCTTTACTTTATTTTGGATTTAGTTCGTAACTCTTTCCTAGCCAGTTTCTTCCGCGAATGGTACCCTACACTATAACTTAATTTTTTAATTTTTTCATAGACCAGACATAACTGCTATACCTCCAAAGAAGCACCGAAATAACGTCCATGAGACCACGCCCCTTTTCGCCGCCCGGTGACGTGTCCGATGGGATGATAGGCAAATCCACACGGATCAAGAGGTACTACAAGAGATACTAAAAACTTGACCTTCCTTCCCAGCCTCATTGATTACTCTTTGACACCAACCAAATGTGTCACATGTTCCATCTAATGACGTTGCCGACTATTTCTCTCGTTTGTGTGTACCTGAATTGGTTCTGCTTGTTTACTCTCATATGTTTTTTAAGTCAAGAAGAAAGTCACATTTGCGCTATTTAAATCCGCATAAATTTTCGTTTCATTTAATTATAACAACTTTATGCAAAATTACTGTCCTGAAAGTCAATTGTTAGCTTTTAAATGTTGTTGTGTATTACCTGACATGCTTACCATACACAATTTTATATGCAACGTTCATATGTATATATATACAGCGGTATGTGGATTTGCACTGCACACACATTAACGTAAGTATTAACAGAATATTGGCAGAAATGCTTAAATAGAATGGCTCTCCAGCTGTGAAGGTCCTGTTTGTTTTGCTTATAAACAAGCGTATGGAAATTCAGAATTTGCTCTGACTGCTGCTGTTTACATTAGCGGCAAAATGTTCAGAGAATATTTTATGTGTTTAGTTCTTTCATTAGTTGCAATCGGCCTATGCATTCCTGCCGATTTGCCTATATAATTTGAAAACAGTATGGAATCGGGTAAGCCGAGTACTGCCTTTGTGCTTTTGAGAGGGGTTTCAACTAAAAGAAAGAGGCGTAGTAGGTATGGACTAAAATATACAGACGTGATCAGAATTCTTAATATTTTGATTGTCTGTCCATCTGTGGACACTTTTTTTCTACACCTTTACAGATATCTTAACGAAACTTTGCAAAAGCACAGTCTGGACAAAGATAGAAAACCAGATTGCTGTATGGGCCGATTTGGACAAAGACCAGCCCTGCCTCCTATATATGGAACTTTGTTCACCTTTTTTAAAATGACTTTAACTTTGGTCCAATTGATGGAATAATGACCCAATTTGGTAGTTATGTAGATGTGGGTCCAATTAAAAACTATGCAAAAAGGGGGCGGTATATATTAACTTCCACGCCCACTATTAACAAATATTCATTACTTAAGATCTATTAGTGATTTATGGCGAAATTTTACGAGAAGCCACATGTGGACATTATAGAGCTAACTGCAAGAAAGTACACGCCCACTTTTGATATAAGGAACTTATGGGTCTAAAATTAAAATTAGCCTATCTATGCTCGTATTGATGCTATCGGAATAGAGTCCATAATATTGTGTGTGCAAAATGTGGGGATCGTAATACTACTGCTACGCCCACAATTAACGAAAAATCATTAATAGGTTCCTATTGTCAACGAAATTTCACAGGAAAGTTGCGGGTACTAACATTAAACACCACTCAAAAAATGGGCGGGTTATTTTCACAGCCAGTTTACAAGATACTATGCAAAATATTGGCGGTATATGCTTACTTCTACATCCACTATTGACATATAATCATAACTTAAGATCTATAAAAGATTTATAGACGAACGAGATTTATGTGAAGAAGCATGTGGAAATTATAAAGCATCTGAGGAAATGGGGCTATTCAGATAATGGACACCCCCACATTTCACATAGAGAACTTTCTCAACTAACCTTAAAATTAGCCCAGCTTTTCTTCCAATATATTCCAGCTATTCACAATATGATCAGTGAAGTAATCAATACTTTCAGTATTATTAAATATATTATTTATAGTTTCTGGAAATGAAATAGATTGTATACAAAATTTGCCTTGCTTATATGTTCAATATTGGAATGTGTTTTATGGCATTATGTACGCTACATTACGACGTTTGGTTTGGCGATGTGCCTATGGTTGCAACGAATTTCTTTAAGAAAAGAATCTGAATTTCTCCACTTGCACATATGACAAACGCATTAAGATCTCCAATTATTTTTAACATTCTTCTTATACATGAGCGATCTTATTTGATCCCATAAATAGAAATCACGTCTACAATGTAGGTCAACGAAGCTACAATTTCTGCAAACTCGTTGTTTTATGCACCACAGTGCCGGTTGTTTGGAATTTTCCAACAATGGTGGCTTCATTTTATTGAAGAAAACGCGAATTTTTGGTGATAAATTGGAATTCATTACCACAAAAGTGACGGGAACATATTTTTAAAATCTTAATGGAAAACCCTTTACATGCTACGATTGGAGCGCCTTTCACTGGTAAGTGAACATTATTTGGATTACCCGATACTGAGAGAGATATAATACTGAAAGTAACGATTGGTTTTTCATTTCCTTTCCGATCGGTATAATGGGAATAATTCATGACCAGTCTTTATAGGCTAGTATATGGTTTGTTTATAACAATTGAAGTAAATTTGCTAATTATATAAGTATACTACTTCTTCGTCAGCTGGCAGTATTCCCATGATTCTAGAATTACATTTTTTTAGAACTTTGTTTATATTGGGGAAAGTGACCGAGTTTCGCAGTCAGGGGTAGATGCATTTATACATCGTGGGAGCGCCATTGATGAAATGAATGAATTGATGGCCATACGCACAACCCCTTTACACTCGCAATCCGATGGAATGGTGGAACGATTTAATCGTACGCTTGAAGAACTGCTAAGGAAACTCAGGAATCAGAAAGATTGGGACCAACATATATCCCTGTTCCTAGCATATACCGGCATACTGACATGCAACTCACGACACAACATCTATTTACAACATTTACAACACCAGTCAGAGCTGATTTCGGTTGTGATATAAGATTACCTGCATATCTGAAATGCAGTGCCTACTCATCTACAGTACTTCCATGTAGCAGTTATATAGCTGAAAAACGAAAATAGTTGAATTAAATTCATGGAAACATCAGAAATCGCACACAACTGATGAGTGATAAAATGAAACTCAGATACGATGTACGAGCAAACACCAAGGGATTTCAGGAACGGTAGCTAGTTATGCTTCATAATCCGCAAAGGAAAAAGCGATTATCGCCAAAAGTGCAAACACACTGGGATGGTTCTTATAAGGTGATAAAGCGGATCAACGATGTAGTGGACCGCAACCAATTGGCGAGAAATGTCAGGGAAAAAATTGAAAGTCGTTCATTTGGAGAGGCTAGCTCTATATAAAGGTTGCAGTACTATCTTTGTTCGGGACGAACAAGATTAAGTGGAGGCCAGTGAAACATAAATGTTTGCATACTTTTAGGGTATACTCTATGGGTATTTTTCAGCCCCCAAATACACACGCATGGAGGCATGCTCTGGCATCTTCTCGAAACTGCGTTCGAAGTGTAATGAATATATACGCCGTCACACAATTGAAGTCGAGACAGTTGAACAGTGACTGTAGCAGTGTGTACATCGTGATATTAACAGTAACAGTATAAAGTGCTTCAAAAAACAAGTGTAGTGCATAATTGTATAAAGTAAACTTTAAGCCAACATTAAGTGTGTGAATAGCAATAATTAAATAATGCTAATTGTTCTAATTCAACCAAGGTATTGTTTGATTGGTACATAATCCAGCAGTATGAATCCGAGTGGTAAAAATTGTCAGGAGGGAAATTTCGTAACAACCCCCACCCCATTTTATCGTGTGCAGTGGCCATGGCTAGCTGCAGCGAGGGAGGAGCAAAAACTTATATAAGGAATAATATATTACCACTCACCTAGCATGTGCAGACCATGCATCGCCTCCAGCCCAAGTGAGCACCCCCAACACCGCGGTCTCTTAATACTTCATTTCTATAATAATTACTTAACATTCACATACAGAATGGGTTCTTCCGGCCGCGTTATTTAGTACATCTATTGTAAGGACGAAATTTAAGCAGCCCAACAAAAGCATGTCCTGAAAGCTCACACCAATGACTGCTATTTTTGTTCCATGAAAGTCTTTGGTATGAAAACATAAAGTATGCCAAGGTTTCATCAACATCGAACCCAGTTGAACGTTTACATAATGATCCATTACCGAAGTGTCCAGTTGTCAGAGATGTGGAAACTTGTGATCTCAATACGAGCAGTGGCAGCGAAATGGTGTTCAATAAAAAACATTTAGTAACACAATCTGATCTGTCCGCGATTTGCATTTATCCAATGGAAATGCTGAAATACTGGGATCGCGTTTGCAACAGTGGAAATTTCTCTCGAGCGAAACGAAAGACCATTTTTTTAGAGAAAGAAATAAAATGCTATTGCCATTCTTCTAGAAGACAAATCAAATTTGTTTCTGCAAAGACATCAATGGTTTATTTCGAACCATACGTCAAAAACGAATGGCGTCTTTTCATCGACGGTTGTAAATATAATTTGAAAGCCGCTCTCCTGCATATTGGAAATAAAAAGCCGTCGATTCCAATTGCTCATGCCGTCAACACCAAGGAATGTTACGAATCGATGAAAGACATTTTCGGACTGATCAAGTGCAACGAACATAAATGGAAAGTTTTGCATCAATCTAAATATTTTTGATGATTTTGTAGTAGGATATTAATTTAAACTAAATGATTACGCACATATTCCAGGTTATTGGCATGTTGATAGGGAAGCAGAGCGGCTTCACGAAATACTGTTGCTTTCTTTGTCTGTGGGGTAGTCGAGCAACAGCGCATCATTACGTAAAGAAAGAATGGCCCTCTCGAGACCATAATTCACCAGGAAGACAAAACATCTCTAACAACTCACTGATTGATCCAAATAACGTTTTACTTCCTCCACTACTGGAAAACTGGGCCTCATAAATAATTGCCTTAAAGCGCTCGACCGAGGCGGGGCGGCTTTCCAGTACTTAACTCACCTGTTTCCGAAGATTTCTTAAGCCAAAATAAAAGGGATTTTAGTTGGACCTGACATAACGAATCTGATGGCGTTTAACACCCACAGAAAGGGCAACATGGGCATCTTCCAGGAGCTTTGTTCATAACTTCCTTGGCAATCGAAAAAGTGACAACTACAGGCCAATTGTCGCAGAACTGCTGCTGAATTACTACGGTGCTCGTAGGAGTATGTCGCTAAAAATTCATTTTTTCCATTCCCACCTGGATTTCTTCCCAGAAAATTTAGGTGATACGAGTGAAAACCAGGACGAGCAGTTGCATCAACATTTGCAGAGAATTGAGATAAATTACCATTGTGTTTGGGACGAGGGACTGATGAGCGATTATATTTGAAGTCGCACTTCAATTCTAAATTTGAATATGACGTTAGCAAAAGTTTAGAATTTAGCACTTTATGCACAGAAAAAAATTATTTTACGTACTGCTTGAAATAACATTGAGGCAAATTTAGCTTCTATTATAATTTCCAGAAATGTAATTAGTTTAATTAATCTGCAGTTAAGCGTAAACTGCAGTTAAGGTTCGGTGGGAACGCACTGTAAGAGTAGCTTACAATTTATGAGAATGTGTAGGTTTGGTAATGGTATGAATAAAGAAGATAACTATAACTATATAAAAGAAAATAAACAATCACATGAATTATAATAACAAATATATCTCGAATGAACCAGTTTTGGAATGTTATGGAAAGTAACTAATTTTGAATGAAATAATTTTTACGCAATTCTCGGACAGAATATATTAAAACCACTTAAAGCAATTATAAACATGGAAAAGGCGATTGTTATTATAAATAATTGTGAAATTGAATTTAAAAAAGAACATAAATTATATGTTCGGATTCCTTTTGGCTTAAAAAACGCTCCAGTAACGTTCCAAAGGATTTTTTGGATTTTTAAAGTATTCTGATACTCACGAAATAGGTAGTTATGATAGCTCAAATTTCTTATATATTAACGCAAACAATGATGCAATGACAACGCATCCTCAAGAAGCAGACTTAAATAATCCCATTGGCATTTTAGATACAGTGGTTAACAGATTTCCGATACAAATTATATTAACAAATACAAACACAAAAGATTTTGAAATCAACAACAACAAGAAAAAAGTATATATTAATTCCGAGATCTTAATATTGATTTAGGAGAAATATTGTGACGACCTATAGCATAGTAGGAATTTACACAGATCTTGATAATCACAAGTATAAGATTTTACAACAAAAAATAATAGAGATATACGAACATGAACCAAATGTAACTTTTTTAAATGCTCTTATAATGCAAAAGACAAGAATTCAGAAGATGAAACATTTAAACAAATTCACATGTACCACAGAAACGAAACAGGACACCAACCGCTTGAACTATTAAATTTTTAACGTACACGGCCGATAATGAAGGACTGCTACTACTTGTGCTCAAGGTATATGATCAACTGGGCAGAATTTTCTATATGTAAAGTGCAAGCAATGCTAATACATAAAATATACATAATAAGAATAAGGAGGCGAGAGAGAGAGAGAGTTAAGTTAAGTTAAGTTAAGTTAAGTTAAGTTAAGTTAAATCCAGAGAGTTAAATATTATTAAATTAAGAAAGTTAAATATTATTAAATTAAGAGAATTTAAAATTAAATATAATGCTGCTAAGAACCGACACACTGATATTAAGTAAAATTACCAAGGACTGAAAAAAATATATGTATTGCCCATATTTATGGATCCTTATTCTAAAATATATCAATAATTGTGACGTTTGTAATAGAGTGAAATATGGTCCCAATCTAGTAAAACCCAAATTTGTTTTAACCGAAACACCAAAAGATATAAACCAGATTATCTATACTAATATAAAAGCTAATTTTTTAACTTTCATACATATATCGATTTTGAAAATTTGCTACCGCTTACCATCTCGAAGATAGAAAGAGCTAAACAATAATTGAGAAATTAAAACAATATAAATCAAAGAAGGGATATTTCAAAGTACTGATAACAGATGATGAGCTTAAATAATATTATAGACTACCTTAAATATTAGAGACTACCTTAGAACAGAAAATATAACATATACATAACTTTACATTGAACACAACCGAACCATCATACGGGTAACGCCGACATTGACAGGTTACAAAACACATTAACAGAAAAAATTAGGATGCTGAATATTGAGAAAAACTCACTAACCATTAAAGAAAAATTAAGTAAATGCATATATTGAAGATTATAACAACTCGTACTATTCCATTATAAAGGAAACCCCAATTAACGTAGGATGATCAGGGACTTATAATAAGTCAAATATAAATAAAAATAACGAAGAGAAAATATATTTAAATAGAAGAAATTTGCATGGAGAAAATTCTAAAGAATTCAGAGAAGAAGCTATATTAAGACGTATAAATATGTACGACATATAAAACAACCAAAATTTATAAAAGTGTGAATTAGATAATGCGAATATTACACAAATATTAAGAGAAAAAATAAGTGTGCAGACAAATTCAATATTCAGGATATTAATTTATATTAAACACTGTATAAGACAAACGGCATCTGCATTTTAAGTTTACATACAAACATGCATATATGTATGTATGTTGCAGTACATAATTCTAGTTTATTGTTTTTGTAATTGCGGTATTCTTCATTTTAACGAGGCGGAAATTACATTGTAGCAACAACAACATTGTTTAACACTCTCTCAATTCATTCTGCTAAGCTCGTTTATACTTAACATACAAATTATGCGGTATTCAACACAATACCACTCAGCTTCGAATGGCATGATCGTTCACAAAAAGCGGCATTAATGTGTAACCTTCAAACTCCATGGCTTGAACTTTTGCCTAAGCTACTTCTAGGCCTTAGGACATTTTTCAAAGAAGATTTAAATGCATCTACAGCTGAAATGCTACATATTCATTGAGAATAATAGGGAGCATATCCGACAAATTCGTCCTATCCCTGTAGCAGATCACTATAAGAGAAATTATTTTGTCTACAAAGAGCTACGAAGCTGCACACACGTCTTTCTTCGTTCTGCTAATGTGAAAAAACCACTCGAACCACCGTACACAGACCCTCATCAAGGTGAATTTACTTACCTGGTGGCTGCAAGCACAAATTTGTTTGAACCAATTTTCCCTCAGTAGCTGTCAAAATTGAAATTATAGAAAAATATGCAAACAATTGCAAATAGAGTTTTGATTTTAGTGAATAAGAGTTTTTTAATTGTTATTTTTGTGAAGTTTGGACATTATGAAGAAATTATGAGTCTATTTAACTATTAAATATATTTTATATAAATTGTGTACCACTTTAAGCAGCTCTTATGCATTTCTCCATTCCTCTCAATTTCGTTTATTTGGAACAATAGCTAATCGGAGATTGCTTGTGTTTGACAATTCCGGAGGTACGAAATTCACCTTGCAGCCATCATGTAAGTAAATTCACCTTGGACCCTCAGAACGAGCCAACGATCGTCTTTACTCTATCAACATAGATGGTCCGATACGAAGCATTTCAGTCGAGCGTCTCAAGCCAGCATTCATTGTAGAGGATCCAAACAAAAAACCACCACCCCTGGAAACGTATTCCAACAAGAAGACAGTTTCGTTCGCAAAAAGTTCTTAATTACATCTCTAATGAGCTCACTGGGGAAAGAGTAGCTGTAGCGGATCGTACCAAACCTAGCGGCAATTGTTTAAAGTTGATTCAATAAATAGAACTTGCTGACGCAACACAAAAACATAATTTGTTCTGTTCCTTATTCTTAGATTAAAAAATGCAATCTGTGAAGTGAAAAATTATAAATGCAAAATAATATGCTTATGCACAAATCAAATCCATACCTTTAGTTGGATCAAAGACAATTATTCTTTGTCTATATTTTGCTGGTTTTGTATGATGATGTATTCATAATTTTTTAATTTTCTGAAATATGTCTGGAATTTTGTTTAGAAAAATTAAACAAATCCAGTAATAAAGGCTGAAGTCGGATAAGACGGTCGACGATTTACCATTAACTTTAAGATACAGACATTATCATCGTACACTCATAGAAATAAACTAAATCGTGCATTATTACTCTTTGCTTCGTTCCATATTGCAGAATTCTATATGAAAATAGGTATGTGGATTCAGTGTACAGTGAGCACATCAAATTTAGTTGCATTGTTGTTTTGCAGTATAAAGTTTTACCGTTGAAAGAGGATTGATAATGCAATTCATCCGTCGGGTTCAAAACTTTTAGCAAAAAATGGATTCCAGCGTGAATTATACAATTCGGGTGAATATTTCATGATGGCTTAACACAAAATAATAATTACAGTTGAGCCTTCACTCGCCCAGACTGTTTTGAGCGGATGGTCTAACACATTCTTAATTTACACACACATCAACATTTTGTTAAAAAGCAAATATGCCAAAGCGGCATTTTAAGGTTAACGTCGAATAATGACTGCCTCTGACAATGGCGACCAAAACACCAACACATGCAATTTTAAAATTTTAAACGCAAACATTTGAATTTTGTAATGTGTGCCCACACTCACTCGCATGGACACATTGACACATGAAGGCACGAAAATGCAGTTATCCCTTGATCGCAATTATATGCACAAATTGCTGGAAAATTCACGCATTTTGACACAACGAACGACATAATAACACAGCAATGCAGCAGTGACAGTGGTAGCGGCAGCGGCAACAACGGATGGAAACATCACCATTAACTGGAAGTGATAGTTGCACATACATGCGCACCCACACACATATACTATATATTTCCTGATGCTCGTGCGAAGGACATCATAATCAGAGGCATGTATGTGCAGTGACTGAGGCAACAACAACCACGACAGTGACAACAACATCTTTGTCAGCATTTTCATTCGACGCGATTGTACCAGCGGGCTCGGGTTGTCACTGTATTTCCACTGGAAAATGCATCGCCAGTGGACCTGCCACTGCCGGTGAAATAACATGTTGACATGAGTCGCATACGAGGCCAGCGAGATTTTTCCTACCACACATTGTTTTTTCTGTTTTTTTTTTAACGGACACATATTTAAATGATTGCGTATGCACAAATTCGTACACCCAGGCACGCACCCGTACACGGCAATAAAATCGGTGCAACACCACACAGCCACACTCACTCCGCAGTCTCCGCAACAGACACTGCCGGCAATGCTCAAAAATGTATTTAAGTCCGTTGCACAAATGCGCGTAAGCGTTGGTGTCAGTACCATGGTGGTTGTTTGGCATCAATCACACGCCTTTTACCATAAACTGTTTGGGCATTATTAATGGGAAACTTTATTTAGATTGTTTAAGTGAAATTCGCATTAAATTATTCATATACACATTTCACTTTCTGCATTCTCCTCTACCAATAAGCACTGCAACTACAACAAAGTACTTCGTGCGTTTTTGACTTTGAGGTACGAGTATCGAGATTATCGAATTTTCGTAGCCATGTTAATATTAGTTGTCACCGGACTCAAATATTACTAACAGGAATATAGTCACAGTCGTCATATGAACTGCTGTGAAGGTACTAACGTAAATATTGCTACTCCTCTGGTTGGATGTCATCGAAATAGGTTTCGATGACTCCTCTTTGTTTTAAAATTTCAAATTGCAATCTATGAATTGTCAAATTCATTTTGCAAATTAAAAAATTGTACATACAAATGAACCAAGGTTGTGTGCCAGTGGACCGAAACTGAACCAAAAGTTATATATTTAGGTTAACTTTTCTTTATAATTTTTCATGTACCTATGTATATGTTCACCTACCTAAATGCGTTAAATTTTAAACTAATACGGACAAAATGGCGCTAATATGGGAATTCCTCGTATAAGATTAAAAAAAAAAACTGAAAACATTTAGTCTACTTAAGTGAGTTTGCATTCACAATTTAATTGCCAAATACTTATATAAAGGGATGAAAGGCATGATGAAAGACATATTGTCCAATATTAATTAAATTTAACACAAATGAAAGAACTTTTTGCAAAAAAGAAAAAGGATGAAAGCCATTTAAAAAAAAATGTAATTTCAAATTTAAAATTTGTTTACGAATAAATTATTTTTATTTTTTACCGAATATGCGAAATACGAAGTACATTTTAGCACTTGTGTGCGATCTTAATAACTGAACTTCACAATGCATGGTTAAAACTATTTATGCTGTGCACATTTATGTGAGCTGCTTAGATTGATGTTGTTTTGGCTAGTTTTGTTTGCCGGGTGATAACGCTGTTTAGGTTGGTTTTGTTTGTCAGAAGATAACGTTTTGATGTGTGAATGTTATACATATGTTATTAATATATTCCTTAACTTTCTCCTGTTAGAATGAAATTACCTTATTTCAAGGCATGTGGGCTTCGAGTCGGCACAGATCAATTTCGTACGCTTGTTCAAATATTTGCCAACCAAAATAGACGAGACGAAACGTAACGAGTAAGTTCAAGCATATGTGAATAAATGTTAATAGCCAAAATTGCCGTACGTATTTGATCGAAACTGAACGAAACATTTAGACGTGACGATCGGTTCCGTAAGAACCGAACTGCAAACGTCTGCTACTCGTCATAACCTCTTCTTTTTTGACACGATTGTTGTTTTTTAACAGCGTACCACTGGTATCCTTGCTGTAAAGTCCCAAGATGAAGGTGCGAACGGCTTCCTGATTTGAATATTCCTTCATGGCAGTCTTGGTCCCAAGACTTTTCTATCGTGAACCGGATCTAACTTGGGCACTTTACACACTTCTCTATGGAATTCAGATTGCGTCTGACGTTCCTGCTTGAGCTCCTTTATTTCATCCATTAACACATAAATCGGTCGCTGGTCGGCATTTGTATAATCCAAGCGATTTATTATCGAATAAAAGTTAAGTTTGGTATAATGGTTTGTCAGGATATCTGCTGCTGACTCTGTAATCTTGGTACGTAAAATACTCAATCCACTGTAGTAACGAGGAGTATGTGCAAAATTCTTAATGGTATCCATGAACATCCATGCTTGTGATCTGTATTGAGTTTTGTCTCCGTCGAATAATGACAAAGATTTGAAAAGCTCCAAATCTATGTCTTTAGGATAATTGAGGCGAATTTCTTCATTTTGCACTATTGGAGTGACATATTGGAAGTTTTTGCATTGTTCCATTGATTCAATACCCAAAACCAACAAAAAATTGTAAATTGTAGGAAAATTCCGTCATTTTAATTTAGTTTTTAAAAAAAATGACGATCGTGTCAACAAAGTAGCCGCTGTGACGAGTAGCAGACGTTTGCACTTCGGTTCTTAAGGGCTAACCAAAATAGACGAGACGAGACGTAACGAGTAAGTTCAAGCATATGTGAATCAATTTTAATAGCCAAAATGGCCGTACGTATTTGATCGAAACTGAATGAAACATTTAGACGTGACGATCGGTTCCGTAAGAACCGAACTGCAAACGTCTGCTACTCGTCACAGCAGCTACTTTGTTGACACGATTGCTATTTTGTTTAAAAATTTAAATGAAAGTTACGGAATTTTGGTACAATTTAATCGCCGCTGTGAGGGATGAGCTCGCAATTTGTGGAAAAAGCCATCCATCGATGCGTTTGATAGCGTCACATTTTGGGTCACATTTAAATGTCAAAATCGACGTAACGAGTCCAGACGTTCGTCAAATCGCTATCGTTACGTCTCGTCTATTTTGGTCCTGCCTTTACGGAACCGAACGTCACATCTAAATGTTTCGTTCAGTTTCGGTCAAATACCTACGGCCATTTTGACTATTAACATTGATTCACATATGCTTGAACTTATTCGTTACGTCTCGTCTCGTCTATTTTGGTTAGCCCTTATTGTTGTCCCTGCGTCGAGAGCAGGCAATTGCTTTGTGCTCTTTTTGATTCGTTTTTTGTTAATTGCGATACAGTCATTGACATCATTCTCTATTTGTCTCTTATTTGAAATGGCGTTGCTATGTATTGTTTTAGAGAAGAAGTAGCCGCCACATGAACAGCAGAGAATATATGAACAGTTCATGATGAACTGCGCCAAAAACACTTCTTCATTGAGAAAAGTAGGGAAACGCGTATATGCGCTGTGTTCGGTAGCACCATAGATTAATATAGATACGCAACTCTTCTTCTTCCTCATCAGCTGTTGAACTAAATAAATTTTTTCCCTATCCATGTGAAACAATGGCTGCATTCTGGCACCCCATCGGATACCCAACCGATCAGAATTCTCCGAATTTTTTGCAATCAGCAGACTGAGCGGACGCAATTTCTTTGAGCGGAAATTTTCTTCGCTACCGTACTCAACACTTAGCACAGCTGTTTGTAGAACAGATATTTACGTATAAAGTGACAAATTTTTGTAGCAGCCCATTCACAAACCAAGTGCGCTGTTTCACTCACCCGATAGGCAACTGAAAGGTTGCCAGAATGCACCCAATAACAACACAATGTAGAGCAGCCATGCTATGGTGAGAAAGTAAAATTTGCTACAGCTGACGCTAAACATGGGAGTAGAATTTACAGTTTCATGGCGTAAGAATAAAAAAATAGTTTGAATTTCAAATCGGTTATATACATATTATTTTATAGGGTATTCTTATGTTTCATATGTAAGTTATATTTACATATGTTGCGAAATAAATTATAATCCTAATAAATGAAGCTAACAGTATATTGGGATCACGTTTCTCCCAGTAAGAACAGAACATACCTTTTTTTAAGAAAGCTACCTCATCTACATCTACATTTATATTTATTTGCTTAAAAACTGACTGCTGACGGCATTGGATTGATCTACTGTTATTAGTCAAGCTATGTGAAGATATGGAGGGGTCATCTGAAAAATCCGCTATCTGCTCACAGTTACCCTTAACTATAAGTTTGATGTAGTTTAATCTCCAGCGTTTTTGGAAAAGACTCCCAAACATAGAAGCTGTTCTGCGAACAGAATTTCCGAAAAATTTGTCAAAAAATGCTCAATCTGTAAAAAGATTCCTAGTCATTATGTGTGGAAAGCCTTTTTGGGACAAAAACTGCCACAATTCCCTTAAACCTTCTATTCAAAATCCAACCTTGTAGAAAATTAAGTGTTTGTCAGATCAATTTCCTGACATCTTTTATATTAATGGACTTAAAAAAATTTCGGCCTCTTTCAAAAAAGCTAGTTGATCCGAAGATGAAGTAAACCTGGAAATATAGATACTGCTATTAAAAATATTATTATTATTAAATGCTCATTTAAGTCGATATAAAATCCGAGGTAATTTGAAAGCTTGTAAATGTTCCCACTCTGAACGGTTAAGAATCAACTGTTTAGAGAATAAAACACTTCGTTGCAAGTACCAATAAGATAGAACTTGACCAGGAAACACTAAGAAGGTAAAAGTCTTTTGATACATAATCTTTCTTTAGTAAAAAGTTTCCATTTTAAGGGAAAAACAATGTAGTTCTTTTATTCAACCTTAGTTTTTGCCATTATTGCCAAATTTTTAAATAAATCCATCTTAAAGCTATTAAAATCTTGGTGTATCTTGTCTTTGGCTGTTTATAAGGCAATTCCAGTTTGCTTTTTTGAAATCCGGCAATTTATAACCAATCAATGTTAGTGGTGAATACTTACAATTATTTAGCGTTGGAAAATTCACAAAAAAAAATGGATGAATTCAATTTTATAACCATGAACTTCTGTGTAATAAATAAAATTTATTTATTAAATAAACTTTATTAGCGTATTTATATTTCGAATTAAATAAAATATAACTAAAATTAAAATTATTAGTGAAATAGTGTGGTCTGTTTATTATATTTACGAGAATTCAAAAGTGATTCAGATAATATTGCAATAGATGAGCTAAAAAAGACTAGCAACTAAAGCCTTCGACGCAAAGAGAAAAAGATTTACAAAAGAAGCATTTCGCATGAGGTCGTAAGTATGAACACAACGTGAATCATTTTTTTAATAACAAGTTATATAACAATTGCAATATATTCCGCTGATATATAAAGCGACACTTGCATCTAAAGCTTTGTCTGAATTTTTTTTATTTTAAAACATGTTTCTTTATCACTCGTCCTTAACACTTCCTATTTATTGTCTGAAGTAGTAAAAAAAAAAAACAATAATAAAATTGAACACTTTATCTGCCTCTAGACACATTTTGGCTACGTAAAGTTAATTTGTGATAAAGTCACATATCCTTCTCTTACATTTAATTTAGTGTAAAAGTGTAACAGCAACATTTATTTAATATTTCGCAATATAAACGAACACCTTAAATACAGCTATAAATTAACAATAACAAAAAAGGTTCTTAAAATTTTTTTTCTATACATGGAAGTTCTTTCGCAACCATAAAATAGTTTTAATTGATTAGAAAAGAAAATTAATAAGCTGAATTGTAGTACTGAGTTCATTTATTATTATATATTTTCATAAATAATTCACTATATTGATATTAATATGAATTTGCCACCAACTACAAAACTATGGTAACACTCTTTTGTAAAAGAAGTAAAAATGGTGTATAAGTAGTTTATTCATCGAGGCCACCTGTGCTAATGGACCTGGTGAAAAATGCATACTATTGCAATCCATTTTGCATTGATTTTGTTGTTGGATTCGGCATGCTGCGTATCTATTAGTAATCTATGGTAGCACGATTCGTATATTCTGCTCGCTCGTTCTAAAAAAATATGAACGTTATGTACATTATACTTGTAGGTAAGTACATTATACTTGTTTTCATCGTATTTTTGGTGACTATACGTGCATGTATAATGTGCTCAGGAACAGTAAAATAGGGCACGATTCATGGTTTACTTAAATAAAGAGGTCTATTTGCTCATTATCAGAAAATTATTTGTTTTGGTGTACATTTAAATAGTGTGTCTTTTGAGCTAACATTTAAAAAATTTGATTAGAAGTCGTTGCGAAATTTTCTATCTGGAATAGAAAAGTTCCGCGCATAAATATTTTGTATTATTATCATCAATACTAACGATGAATGAACAGACTCAATACATCGCTCATTCATCGTTACTAGTAGGTAAATCCGAAATGAAGCGCTCCTATTTGAGAGGATCACAAAAAAGAAAAAAGAAAAATGAGGAAAAGGAAAATATTTGCAAACTTCCAAAATTAACAACATGGATGCATTGAACATCAGCAGCTTTTACATCTACGATAGCAAGTATGCCATCACCGTCCGTTTATTTGGACACCTCTGTTGTTACCATTAACCAAAACAAATCACTACCCATTTATTTGGTACCTACTGCGGCTGAAAACGAAAACAATCTACCATCACTATCCGATCAATTAGAACCTACTCCATGAGCTCCTGGTAATGAAAATGAATCGCAATCTCTACCAGTTTATATTGATCTATCTAAAGCTGCTGTTGAGAACGAATCATTTGCATCCTATAACCACTGGTACTGAAAATGTATCATAATTTCATTTGGAACAAACTGCTTCTACTAAGTAAAACGAATCAGCAACTCTATCGATTAATTTGGCATTTACTGCTGTTGCTAAGTGTATTCGGATTGAGAATGATGCATATCACGTTACAGATCCCGCACTGTGGAATATTAAAAACCAAAATTAACTCGATTTTTTCCGTCTTTGAGCCAGAATCATGATTTTCACCTTTCAATACCTGCTCGGGTGTTTTAATACAAGGATGTAAATGGAAAAATGAAAACTACTACCAGATAGCTTTCCAGAGATGCTTTCAGACGTGAATTGCGAAACGGTGAATTTCGTATAGCGTGAGTGGCTACTTTATTCTCCAGCAAATGGTCGATTATATTGTTTGGTTGTCGATTACTCTGAAATGAGGATTCAAGTTTTGCTGTTGGTGGATTCAATGATTAGAAACACAGTCTTGCTATTGCAGATCACGAAAGCGGAGACGAACATCGAAAATGTATGACAATTTAATAATATAATATAATCCGTCAAAAAAAATTTGGATGTGTTGATTTTTTATTAGACTCTCAGTACCTTTCTTAACAAGAATACTGGTGTATTGTTTTAAAGCGGATTCTCAACCACTGTGTCGTGGCACTTTTGTGTGCCGCCAAATTCTTCAAGTGTGCCGCCAAATTTAGGAAATGTTTATAATAAAAATTATAATGCTGTTTTTATTACGAGTAAAGTTGAAATTAAAGAAAAGTGCTGCATATTCATATATATATATATATATATATATATATATATATATATATATATATATATATATATATATATATATATATATATGTTAAAATTATTAAATAATATAATTTACAAGAAAATGTACAAACGGTTTCATACGATCTTTTTGAAATTGAAACGACATGGAGGTCTTCCACTGCAGCCACAATAATTCTTGCGTATACAGACGAAAACGTACGACCTGCGAAACATCCGAATTGAATGGGATCTGTTCGGACGAATCTGAAAAAATAACTGAATGAAGAGGAAGAACTAATTCCGTTTTCTAATAATCGAGATTTAATTTTAAAATATTCGGAAGAATCAATTACTTCATTTTGGATTAACATTAGATGGGATTATTATTAAAATTTTCTACATCATATTTCTGTGAATTCGGATTTTCAGTATTAACCATCATAAAAACGATCGAGGCTGCTAAATGTAGAAGACGATATGAGAGTAGCATTGTCATTTTTACGACCAAATATAAATGAAATTATCAAAAAACATCAAGCTCAAATCTCTCATTAAAACTATTCTTATTTTTGGCTTGTAATAAATCTCTTAATAAACGTACTCTGTTGCTTTGTAGTACATTCAAAATTTTATCATAAACTATATTACACAATGTATTTTATAGGTAAGTAAACAACTTTTAGACTTATCTTTTTCTTTGTGTGCCTCATGAAATCGTTAAAAGTGTGCCGCGACAAAAAAAGGTTAAGAATCACTGGGTTAGAGTATAAAGTACGAGTATAAAGCGAAAAGCGAAAGAAAATTCAAATTTATCTAGGGCACAGGATCAGATAAAAACCAGTGAAGGAAGCTTCTTTCGGATTAGACCGACTTCGAGAGCCCTTTACTCTTAGAAGTGCATACGAGTTAAACCATTACTACCAAATTATATTCATATATCATCATTAGGAGCATATAGTCAGACTTATTTTAATTTTAGTTCTGAAAGTTCTTTATATGGAATCCCCAACCCCATGTCAGATGGTTTATAATGACCACATGCTTCTTTATATTAAATTTGATCTATAAATCTCTTATATATCTTAAGTTATGAAAGTGTGTATTATGTGGACATAGCAGTAAATATATACCGCCCACATGTTTCAGGATCTTTAACTGTCAAATTGTGGCCATCCGAGTTAAACTTGGGGTTCTCCAAATGGGTTTATAGTTATCTGGTTCTTTCTAATGTTCCAGGATATAATTTATTTATTTTTTAAATTCATATTTATTTATTGGATCTTTCCTTTTTGGAAAATTACAAAAGTAAGCAAATCTTAAAATTATTGGAATCTTAAAATTAAGATGCAAGATATTCTTTGCCAATGTCAGAATATTTAATATCATTTCATATTTACATTATTTTATATAAAATCATTCTTTCGTTCAGAATACTTCAACATCAGTTGTCTTTTGTTTAACTTTCTCAGAAATAGATTAGTTGCCAGTTTATTTGGATGCGATCGTAACCTCTTCCAGATCTTTATGGTTGTTTGAGTTTTTGACGTACCGAGGCGCTTTGCAGATAGATCTTATTAGTGTAGATGGCAATTTTTGTACCTTTTCTATGTTGGAGCTAGAAGAGGTACCCCGCAACTATATCCCATAGTTCCATATTGGCTTAATGGATGTATTGAAAAGAAGAACTTTACTTCCCAATGATAATTTTGAATTTCTACCAATAAGCCAGTTCCTATCAATAGCTTTGATGTTTGCTTGAATACGTTTCATTTCTAGGTGTTTTCCCCATGTTAACCTCTTGTCAAGATATACTCCAAGATAATTAACTTCTGTCTTTTAGAATGGACTGTTCATTAATGTGAATGGAGGAACAGTTCTCGTGCTTTAATGGGAAAGTCACTTACACGTATTTTAATTCGTTAATTTGAATCCTCCATGTCCGGAGCCAATGCTCTATTTCATTCAGGTGGGTTTGAAGATTAAAAGTTGCTATCCTTGGATCAGTATGTGTGCTTAGTACTGATGTGTCATCTGCAAAAGTAGATGTCAGAAATTTTTCACCTGTTGGTAGATCTGAAGTGAAAATAAGGTAGAGAAAGGGACCAAGTACACTCCCTTGAGGCACGCCTGCTGTTATTTCGTAGCTCCGAGAAGTGAATGTTTTTTGTTTTACTACGAACTTTCTATCTGTAAGGTAGCTTTTGAGTATAGCATGGGTTTTTTGTGGAAGTAGGGTTTGTATTTTATACAATAGCCCTTCACGCCATCCATACCTTGGCAAATGGATACGGCAGTGCAGTATATTTTCCTCGAAGGTTTTTCTTATTTCAGAACCAATTCTATGGACCTGCTCTATAGTGCCGTGTTGAGCTCTGAATCCAAATTGATGCATGGGCAGTATGCTTTTAATATTGACTTCTGAGTGTATCTGATGAAAGAGAAGTTTTTCTAAGATTTTCGAGAAAATTGATAACAAGCTTTTTGGTCTATCATCATCATAATTGACGTACAACCATTTTTGATCATTGCCGCGTTATCAGCCTTCGCCAGTCGTCTCTGCTTCGCGCACGCTGGCGCCAATTGGAAACACCAACTGCAGCCAGGTCCTCTTGAACCTGGTCCTTCCAAAGTAGTGGTGGTGTCCCCCTCCTGCGTCCGCCACCCGGCGGCATCGATTCAAATACTTTTTTCACCGGAGCACTTTCATCAATTCGCACAACATGTCCCAGCCAGCGCAGCCGCTGTGTTTTAATGCGCTGAACTATATCAATGTCGGCGTACAGCTCATACAGCTCGTTGTTCCATCTGATTCGATACTCTCCGTAGACGCATATAGGACCATAGATCCTTCGAAGAATTTTTCTCTCGAACGCCCCCAAAGCTCGCTCATCGTTGTTTGTCATCGTCCAGGTTTCGGCACCATAAAGCAGGACGGGAAGGATGAGGGCTTTGTAGAGCGTAATTTTTGTTCGTCGAGAGAGGGCTCTGCTTCTCAATTGCCTACTGAGCCCAAAGTAACACCTGTTGGCAAGAGTGATTCTTCGCTTGATCTCCTTGCTGACATCGTTCGTGGTGTTGATGCTGGTTCCCAGATAAACGAAATCCTTCACAACTTCAAAGTTGTAGTCGCCAACAGTGACGTGGTGTACAAGACACTGAGACTCTTTGTGTGTTGACACCAAGTACTTCGTTTTGTCCTCGTTCACCGCTAAACCCACTCGCCTCGCTTCTCTCTCCAAGCCGGAAAATGCAGCACTCACAGCGCGGCTGTTATGGCCTATGATGTCAATATCATCAGCATACGCCAGTGACATGACACTATTGTGGAAGATAGTGCCTGTGCGATTTAGACCTGCTGCACGTACGATTTTTTCCAACATTAGATTGAAGAAAACACACGATAAAGAGTCACCTTGTCTGAATCCTCGCTCAGTAACAAACGGCTCGGACAAGTCATTACCGATTTTAACTGAGCCAGTGGTGGTGCTTAGCGTCATTTTGCACAGACGAATTAGCTTAGCAGGGACGCCAAATTCAGACATAGTGGCGTATAGTTGACTCCTTACGGTGCTGTCGAATGCGGCTTTGAAATCGACGAAAAGGTGGTGTATGTCAATCTGCTTCTCTAGGGTTTTCTCCAGGATTTGGCGTAGTGTGAACATTTGGTCAATGTTGCCTTTACCAGGTCTGAAGCCACACTGATAACGCCCAATCAGTTCATTGGCGATGGGCTTCAGCCTTTCACAGAGTACGCTCGACAGGACCTTATATGCGATGTTCAGAAGGCTGATCCCGCAGTAGTTGGCACAGATTGCCGGATCACCCTTCTTGTGGATTGGGCAGAGCACACTTAAGTTCCAGTTGCTAGGCATGCATTCCTCCGACCATATTTTGCAGATGAGCTGGTGCATGCGTTTCGTGAGCTCATCGCCGCCAGCCTTGAAAAGCTCCGCTGGTATACCATCAGCTCCGGCGGCTTTGTTGTTTTTGAGCCGCCTAATAACTAGCAAGACCTCGTCATAGTCGGGGGGCGCTACTTCATGTTCGTCGTCAGCAACTGTGGGGTCGGGTTCATCTTCATTGTTATCATTAGCGCTGTCGCCATTCAGCAGCTTCGAGAAGTGTTCCCTCCATAAAGTGAGTACGCTCTGGACATCCGTCACTAAATTCCCGTTTTCGTCTTTGCAGGAATTGGAATTGGCTCCGGTCTTAAAACCTTCCGTTTGGCGCCTCACACGTTCGTAGAATTTTCCAGCCATATTCCTTCTGCCAAACATCTCGATTTCCTCGCATTCTCTCTTTTCGGCTTGTCGTTTCTTGCGCCTAAAAGGACGCTTCTCTTCCCTTCTCTTCTCCCGATATCGCTCCTTAGCAGCTCGCGTTGCAGCCGATCGCAGGATGATTTGGTATGCTGCGTCTTTCTCTGCAGCTGCGTTGCGACACTCTTCGTCATACCAGCTATTTTTCTTCGGGCGGTGATAGCCAATCACCTCTTCAGCGGCCGTGTGCATGGAGTGGGATATAAGCGACCACTGCGCGCAAATATCGAGATCAGGGGGAGAATCCGTCAGCATATTCCAGAGCCGAGAAGCAAATGCGGTAGCTGTCTGTAGCGATTGTAGCTTTCCGACGTCAAGCTTCCTCTGCGAATTAAAGCGAACGTTTTTTGCCGCACTGAGGCGAGTGCGAACCTTAGCTACAACAAGGTAGTGGTCCGAGTCAATGTTGGCACCTCGAATTGTACGTATGTCTAACACGCTGAATGCATGCCTGCCGTCGATCACAACGTGATCAATTTGGTTCCTGGTTTTATGATCAGGGGACAGCCAGGTGGCTTTATGAATATCGGGATGCTGGAATCTAGTACTACTAACTACCATGTTCCGTGCTGCGGCGAAGTCGATCAGCCTCAAACCGTTTTCTGATGACTGCTCGTGGAGGCTGAACTTACCGACGGTTGGTTCAAAATTACCTTCTTTGCCCACCTTGGCGTTGAAGTCACCTAGCACAATTTTTACATCGTGGCGGGGGCATCGATCACAGGTTTTTTCTAGTTGATCGTAGAAGGCATCCTTGGTGTTTTCGTCTTTCTCATCCGTCGGAGCATGTGCGCAGATTAGGCTGATGTTAAAGTATTTCGCCTTAATGCGGAGTGTGGCAAGCCTGTCGTCGACTGGGGTAAATCCCAGGACTTCATCTCGCAGTCGTTTGCTTACCAGAAAACCTACACCGAGTCTGCGCTTCGTCACATGGCAGATGTAGTAGATGTCACATGTAGCTTTTTTTGAGCGTCCATGTCCCGTCCATCGCTTTTCCTGGAGTGCGGTGACGTCAGCTTTATATTTTTCGAGGACGTCAGCCAGCTGGATAGAGGCACCTTCCCTATTAAGGGTCCGGACATTCCAGGTGCATATCCTTAAATCGTGTTCCTTATAATGTCTGCGGGGGTTGTCGTCAACAGTTGTGGGGTATTTCATCCGAAGCTTCAATCTTATATTCACTGGATAATTTTTTTTTATGTGGCGGTTTTCAAGCCCAGCGCACAACCCTAAGCTGGGATTTTTTTTTGTTTGGTGGTGGTAACCCACTTCGGGGGTATGGGCGCTGCCGTTGGTACCTATAGTACTCCTCCGCCACCGTTCCTACATACGAGACCCCACCTGGCATCGCACACTTTGATGAATCCTTAAACCGAATATGTCAGAGTGGCCTCACCAAAGCTCCCTCTCTCGTTGGCCCTGACCAAGGATCCCACATGGGTTGGTTACCACATCTTCACCTAGGTTGCTCAGGTTACCAGGGTGCACCACGTGGAGGTGAGAGTAGGAAGATTTAAGAGATATGAGCCGTTAGTAGCAGGAAACCCTAACGTGAACCTGTCCCCCTTGGCAACCCAAGGAGGTCTATCGGAAGATATAATTGTAGGATCTTTGCCCGGTTTCAATATCATAATTATTTCAGATACCTTCCAAACGCGTGGAATGTAATTTAATCGCATTATTCCATTCTTGATATGCATTAGACGCTTGATTGCCGTCTGGGGTAACTCCGCTATCATTTTTGGTGTGATTTTGTCTGGGCCAGGTGATTTTTTTGTATTTAGTGCAGTAATTATTTTATTTAACAGTTTTAATGTAAAGCGAATAGAGTTGTGTGATACTGTCGTTGGTGGTTTGTATTGTATACTAGTATTACTCTTTATTATGGGTGTATGAGGTGTAAACACATTTTTTAAATGTTGTGCAAACGTATCAGCTTTCTCCGAGTTCCTTCGAGCCAATGTATCGCTTGCTAATCTTATTGGCACTTCTCAATTAATAGGGTGCTTTAACCTGTTTAATGCCTTCCAAAGGGAGTTATCACCTTGCTTTGTTGGTGTGAGGTTCTAAAGATAGGTTTATAAGCACCTTTTTTATCGTTAGCTAGAGTATTTTTTAACCTTTTTGAATAGTCGTTTAGATGTTTTTTAAGCTAGGTGATCTGCAGATTTGCCAATCCCTCCTTATGCTCCCCTTTTCTTTGATAAGTTTTTCTATCATTAAAGGTGTGATTGATTTATTCCTTTTAATGCTGGCATCACGGGATGAAATTATAGCAGCTTCAGTTACTACGCTCAAGAGATTTCCAATTCCTATGTCGATTTCTTTCTCAGTTTTGAGAGAAGTACTTACCTCAGTGTGTGAGCTTATATTTTTTTTGTACCTCAGTCAATTAGTATTTTTATTTGTGAGGTGTTCTGGTGGTGCTACCATATATGCTGTCATATTAAGGAATATAATTGAAGGAGAATTATCTGAAGTTAAGCCAAATGAACCTACGCATTTTATTTGAGGTCTTTTATGTTTTTAGTTACTCCAAAGTCAATCAAGTCTGGAATTTTGTTAATATCAGTAAGCCAAGGCTTATAAATCTCTAACGGTGTGGAATAAAACTGGCCACAAACGGACAAAATCAATATTTGTCAGATAGTGAGTGTGATCTATATATACTCGTATATACTCGTATATATATTAGGGTGGGGCGATTAGTATGGAAGGAATAAAATCTTAAGGGCGCTTCGCGTTTCTGATTCCTGGGATTGTAATGAGCTAAAAAGTCTACTAGACCATACGTTTACGGTGAAAATCGAGCTTCCAGATTTTGACTTGCAGTTTTTTCTCAGACTTTATTTTTTTGGAAAATTTGCAAATTTTCTTGGGCTCATATTTCGTAAGGTATTTGAAATTTTGACTTATTAATAAGTAAAGTTGTAGCTATTGTCTCGGGCTACAATTTCTCTGAACATATTACTTAGAAAAAACTTCGTTTTCATGGTCGAAAAGTCGAAAATGTAGAAAATTCACCACTTTTTGTCACGTTTTTTTGGATATTTTGGCCTATAACAGCCAAACCATTGAGATTTTCGATCCAATAATGATTCATACCTTGTCTCTACCAATACAATTACTTTGTACTTTAAATGAATTTCTCATAATTTTCAAAATAAATATTGAACAAAACAAAAAAAAACATTATATTTTTGGATAAAAAAAGTGGAAAAAAATAAGAAATAGAACATTTTTATGACTTTGCGCTTTGAACAACTGAAAATGGTAATTTATCAATATTTTCACGAAAAAGTTGCACTTTCACAAGACGAAAACTGCCTGAAGGAGCGTTCCAATGCTTTTGCGATGTACTAGAGAGTTCTTAACTATTCCTCTTCTTGGTTCTTGGCTACAATTTTTGTCTGAGTATTGGATCGAAAATCTCAATGGTTTGGCTGTTATAGGCCAAAATATCCAAAAAAAACGTGACAAAAAGTGGCGAATTTTCTACATTTTCGACTTTTCGACCATGAATATGAAGTTTTTTCTAAGTAATATGTTCAGAGAAATTGTAGCCCGAGACAATAGCTACAACTTTACTTTTGAAAATAAGTCAAAATTTCAAAGAAGGTTGGCTCGCTCCCCCTGTTAGCAGTGACTAAGTCATGGGGCAAGAATAAAATCAAAAAGTGAGTCGCCCTGCTCGTTGCTGTCCGTACTGCCCCACACCTCGTGATGGGCATTGGCATCGGCCCCGATAAATACCGTGATTCGCTTCCTGTTTGCCTCCGTTTAGCAGCTTTAAAGTGTCCGGAGGCGGCGATTGCCTGTGGTCGGGCGCCATGTAGCTGCTGACGATCCATGTAGCCATGGTGTTGGTTGAAATTACCATGGGATACATTGTCCTTGTCGCTGAACCTGTGAAGAAGAAGAGCGTTAATATTGTTCTTAACAAGAATACAGGCTCTGGGTTTACCTCGATCCTGCACGAATACTGTGCGGTATCCGCTGCTGATGAGTCCGCGAACCTGATCATTTACGACCTACGGCTCCTGGACCATTATGAGTTCCTCTCCTTTTTGACTCAGGTGGAGGATCAGGGCTGCCGAGGCAACTATTGAATGGTGAAGGTTTATCTGTAATACCCTCACAAAGCCGGGAGGTGGCCATCATCGTCACGTTGGCGTCCTCCTCCTCAGTCAGAGGAGAATCCCCAACGTCGTCGGTATTCATTACCGGACGTACGCAGAAACTGCCAACCGATTCTGAGGCCGAAGCGTAACTCTCCCCATCATCGAAGGTAAGATCGGGTTCGGCCTCTGTGGGGGGCTTGTTTGCTCCCTGATTGTCGCTCCTATAGACCTTGAGTGAGATCGAACTAAAGCCATAGTTGATCTCTCCTTTTTTTGCATTAATAGGAACGAGAGATTCCTCATTAAGAATAATGAGGATCTCGTGGAAGTTGCCTTTGGACTCGCTTATCTTAGCGACCTTCCAATCATCCGTGGGGAGGTCGTAGCTGCTAAGACGAAGCAACTCTAGAATTTCGTCCGGCGAGGAGTGCTCTGTCCTAGTGCCCAGGCCCTAGAACGCGGACGGTTCGGGATCTGGTCTTTGGGAACAGCTTAAAGCTTACCCCCGGCCAGATTTCACCGACCATATCGACGGCCAGCTTGTAGAGCTCAGCAGAGCGTTCATCTGAGCACGCGATGAGCTTCACGTACCCCTGGTATCATCCCATATCCCGGCATATGGGCGAGGGGCCACGATTGTCGCTCAGAATGTCTCTGTAGACCCTGAAGAGAGCCTTCTCCCCCATATTCCAGTTTGCTGGGGAAATGGTACCGTCACTGTTTCCAGTGCCAACGATGGCCCAGATGAGGCCCTCTTTGGCCACATCATTAAATGGCCGAGTCAGTCTCGGCTTGGAAGCCAGTCGTGGGCGTTTGGTTTCCCGCACGGCTGATCGGGAGGGCTCCTCAGCCGACCGTTGTCGTTTCTGAGCAACCTCAGTGGGGGCTGTGGACGAGCACCAACTTTTTGGTGAGCCCATTCCAGCGCTCCTGTCTCTATCGGACAGTGAAGCAGGGTCGGCAGATTCCAACCTGTGCAGAATCCTGAAAGTGGACCTCCGGGTTCTGTACGCCCGAGTAGACGCATTTACATGCGTGTGAGCACCTGAAGGGAGGTCGGTGCTGGGGCCCGTGCTGGGGCCCGTGCTGGAGGAGATCGGCTTATTTGCCGGAGCTCTCCCCGTACCAGCCCGAGGAGCGGACGGAGGTACGACCCTAGCATCCGGCTTAGCTGCCCTGGTGCTGGGATGGCCCGAAGCAGGGGTTTTACGCCCCGGGAGGAGGCATTTATGGTTGGGAACGGGGCTGGCCCTTTGGCCGTAACACCCGAAGGAATGCTTGGTATGGCGACAAAAGTCCAAGACGAAGCTATTGGTGAGCTTAAGGCTGTTTTTTGCCTAACTAAGCTCGTTGTTGACAATTTGATATATATTATTATAATTCTGGATTATTATTATTTTCATCAAATATTTTTGTAATCTGACGGAATTATGGACTGTGCACAAATTTTAGCTTTGACGATGAATGAGCTGCAAAGGAATTTGCGTGAGTTGGAGTTAGCCACAAGTTGACGTAAGACAGTGTTCCACGACAGGCTCATGAAACAGTTCTGTTTGGTGAGAGAAGAAGATGAAATAGAAAATGTGTATGATGACGTAACCGCAAAGATCGAACCATAACCCGGGTTACAGCGAGCACTATTGAAGATTTATTGAAGTATTGAAGATATACTGCAGTAAAAAAAGTGCAGTGAAAAGTTTAAACAATTTACATGTACTAATGAATGAACACAAACTTGAAAATGTAGAAAAATCAGTCAAATGAAATTCCGTCTTTAAAAATATTGATATAAATGGGTTCACGGTTTCAGCAATAGTTGATACAGGAAGCGATATCTGTGTTATCAAATACGACACCCTTTTATTGTTAGGTGACATAGAATTAAAATCCATCACAAAAAGTTTTATTGGTATAGGACAGAACAAAATTACAACGATTGGTTGCTATACTGTCCCAGTTCTTATTGGCGGTCTGGAACTTGGAGTTACTTTCCGCGTAGTCGGATAAAAAGGATATTTTGTATTCGGCGGTGATTGGCATTGATATTTTGAAACATGTTGACATAGTGATTGGACTGGATGGTGCCAAGTTTCTGGAGAAAAAGGCAAAAGATAAAATGTTTAAAATATAAAGCGAGTTTTGAATTTTGGTTGTCAAAGAAATGGAAAATGTGAAATCGGAACAATCCATCACGAAACTAGACTAGATACAAAGAGAATTTAATAATATTTGCCTGAATCTTTGATATTGAACACGAAGAAGTACCATGAGACAGTTCCATTTGAACCCCGAAAAGGAAAAAAATTGTCACAAATAATAGAAAAGTATCATCCAGTTAAACCCATGACATCACCAGTAGAAATGAAATCTATTTTGTCAGATAAAGTACCATTTATTATTATTATTATTATATTATTCCTTACACCATAATTAATTATGAGTACAAGGTGTTGGGGTAATGAGTACTAGCTGCAAAGGCTTTCGACTCGAAGAGAAAAAGATTTTATAGAGAGAAGCATTTTGGAGACCAAGCCCGGTGGCAGGATTTGAACCTACGACCCTAGGGGTGTGAGTCTAGCATGCTTACCACTAGACCACAGAGGGCGGCTAATAAAGAACCAATTTTTCAGCGTCCAAGACATTTACCATGCGTTAACCATTGCATTGAGCATCAGGTTCAGGAGTGGCTCGATGAAGGAATAATTCGACCAAGTTTTTCTGAGTATGCATCAACGATTATTTTAGCTTCCAAGAAATATGACACCAAACGTCTTTGTTGTGACTATCATAAGTTGAACGAGAAGATAATGCGTGACAATTTTCCTATGCCGCTAATGATGATCTTTTGCAAAACTTACAAAAAGCTAGATAGACATTAGATCTGATATATGGATTTTCCACGTACCACTAGAAGACGGATCCAGAAAATACATCACTTGTTTCACATCATGGCCAGTACGAATTTTTCTACATGCCATTCGGTATATCAAATTCACCAGCGGTATTCAGTCGGTAATTTCAGCAATTTAACTAATTCAAGATGGTATGTTTATGGTATATATTGATGATATAGTCATACCATGCAAAGATGTAGCGAGGGTTTCGAGAAGTTGAGGAAGGTACTGAATGTAGCTGAATCTTATGGTCTAAGAATAAAGTAAAGTAAATGTCAGTTACTGAAACGTAGTGTGACGTTTTTGGGATACATTGTCGAAAATTCTTAGAAAAGATAGCAAGCCAGTTGACGCATTTCCTATTCGAAGAGATAAAAATTCGCTTCAACGGTTTTTAGGACATATCCTTAATATTTCAGGCGTTTTATTCGAGATTACGTGTTAAATCCCAAATCTTTGATAGACTTACGTGTAAAAGATCCTATATTGCAAATGGAGGATGAGCAGTCTGCCGCTTTTTAAGAGTTGAAGATAGTATTAACTGAAGCTCCAGTTTTCAAGTTTTGTGACCCTAAGGTACAAATAGAAATCCATGTAGATGCAAGTAGGTTACGGCGCAGCTCTGTTGCAGAAATAACGAGAAGACATGACCATAAAAACAACACAGTGCAAGCAAAAATATCATTCCTACGATTTAGAAGTGGTATCGCTCATCGAAGCGGAAAAGAAGTGGACTGTCTACGTTCTGGGAATCAAATTTAAGATATGGACGAATTGCAATATTTTTGCTATTACAATGAGAAAAAATGATGTACCGTTGCGAGTTTCTAGGCGGGCGTTGTATTTGCAAGAGTTCGACTACCATATTGAACATCGCTCTGGCAAGAAGATGCTCCATGTTGACGCGACAAAGCAGACCAACCCTTGAAGACGTACCACATTGACCATGTAAGTCCTATGGAGTTAACTCACAAATTTCACAACCATATATTGGTAGTAGTAGGTGCGTTCTCGAAATTTGTATGCCTCTATCCAACTAAAAGTATAGACAGTAATGAAGTGATAGATCGTTTGCGGAAACAAGCAACTACTTTTGGAAACCCTGTTAGGATAACATCTGACAGAGAACGGCTTTGAAGTCCCATGCATTCAAGGCACTTTGCGAGGTTCAAAAAATACAACATCTTTTGATAGCGACAGATGTGCCACCAGGCCGAGCGCATACACCGAATCATTGTGCCCATGCTGACAAAACTATGTGTGGAAAATCCACTGGATTGGTACAGGCACGTAGATCGACCCCAACAAATTAGCAACAATACGCCGCCGTGAAGCACACCATGCGCATACCCGCAAATGAAAATTAAGGAAACTTATGGAAACTTGGTGGTGGATCAGTTGAACGACGAGCGAGAGTTAATCAAGGCACGAGACAATAAAGCCAAAATACTATCAGTAAATGGACGAACTTTTAATAAGAAAAGAAAACCTAAGGAACAAGTTCACATAAATGAGTTAGTTGCAATCAAGAGCACGGAATTTGGTCCAGGGCTGAAATTAAAACCTATATTTTTGGGACCATAAAAATATCGAAAAACTTAATCAAGGACGCTATTTCGTTAAAAAGGTTGGAGATTTTGAGAGGCAATTCAGAACTAACACGGTATCCGAGTACATGAAAAAGTAGGACCGTTCATCCGGGTAGAATGAAACACCATGGCCGACTGTGGGAAATGAGCTAAACGGACGAACAACAAAGAGCGGACAAACATATTGACGGCATTGACAATAATAGAGAGACAACACTGCTTTACGAAAAAACAAGGGCAACACTGATAGACAAAATACAGAAAACAAACGAAGAGGAAGTCTTAAAGTCTTAAAATGACCTTTGAAGTCAGTCGTAGTTAGTGCTTAACTTCATTTTCTTTTCTTTGTCAAATATTTATATATATTTAAAAACAAGCTTTTTTTAAATAAATTCCATATATATGTATCATACACCACATTTTTTCTGCATGTACGAACACTGTACACGTGTTTCTACACTTTCAGTCCGAAACACAAATTATTTTTCAGTTATTTAAAAAGAATTTTTAAAAGAATTAGTTTCAAAATTTTCTGGTTTGTATTTTTCTTTACTACTTTCTATTTTCTAAATTCACGTACGTAGTTCTTAATCTGAAATGCACCATCTACGTTCTAAGCAATGCAGAAATTGTTTGAAGACGGAAGATCTTTCGTACATGTCACAGGTGCGCAGCAAAATTGACAAGAAACCAGGTAAAATAATGACGGACGTCTACTTACGCACATTTAAGCTTCAGGATGATTTCCGTACCACGAACAACTTGATGAAAAGTAACTTGCAGTTACTATATCGGTTGAACAAAGTCACTCGGGACAGAGGACACAATTTTAGTTATAACAATGTGCAGTACAAAAAGCTCAGTAATGTGCAAAGTGATAATGTGCGATTGAACAGGATTGAACAAGAAAATAAAGTGCTGGGATGCAGGATACTCAACACCAAATCATCGATAAACACACGGAGTGCTTTACAGCAATTACCGGCTCGACTAATTAAGGCCAAATACCAGTTTAGTGTTCCTTGCAAGACACTGACCAAGTATTTGGATATTGCAACTACACTGGATGTGCGTCTCCTCAGTAAACTTTTGCGTCTAAGGATTTTTATGGATTTCGGAGTGAAAAACTTGCGCCCACTTGGACGCGTTACAATACAGTTATTTACAGAAGCCTGCCCAGTGCTGGTACTGGAATTTGTACGTTTGTGTATTGACAAAGCCATGGACGCATTGATTTTCACTCGTATTTTTCCGGGACTGTGGATCGAGGGTGAAATCAAGATGAAAGAAGATAAGATGTCACATAATATGCTTGAACACGATATGGGTGCAATCGACCATGGCACTACTGCTGGCATATTATCATTTGCAAAAAGTTTTGTCACCGGTTTCACATCTGGTTACATCAATTTTTCGATCAGCTTCAGAGCGATTCCTTCTCTGAACGGTAGGCGCGTACCTTTCGGATTGATCACAAAAGGTCGCAAAGTATTGGATTGTTTACAACATTATGGAACGAAGAATGGTAAAATGGCAAAGGAAATTGTTATAACAAATTGTGGGGTACTTAGTTGACCTCTTATTAATAAGTAATAAACCGTTCTAATGTTTCAAAATGTTTAAAATCCTCTTTCCGATATAAGACAAAACCATCCTTGAGTGGTCTTAAATTGTTTTATCCTTGGCCTCTCTAAAAATGTGTTGACTTCAAGTTTTCTTTCCTAAAGAAAATTAACATTTATAGGACAATAAATCTGCTAATGAGGACGTTTCATGTTTTGTCTAAAGAGCCATGATATGTGCCTAATTGTAATTATAGTAATCGAATATTATACGACTACCATGTATAAATAAGTTTCCACCACCACTGTTGTAAAAGCTCCATACGATTACTTTTCGATTCTGAACGGACCCATGTTTTGATACGGATTTGACAGGTTGTACGGTACTTTGATCCACTCCTTTAACCGACATGAAAGCAATTCGATGAAGTAGATCGTTTTCTGTGGCAGTATCATTTGCATCCAGCAACATTTTTGTTTGTATTGAACTGCATCCAAATTAAAATCGAACCTGTCTCATATTATAATGAGGTGCCTCTCCAAGTGACCTACTACAGGCGTGACTGTGGTGATTAGTGCTGACAACTTAGAGCTCCTTGTCATGTGCAAGGTACACAGATACTTATGTATTTGTAAAAGCGGTTTGTGATGATTTATGTAAGTATGTATATAGAACGTTTCAGTGTATACCATTTTGCACACACCTGAAAATATTTGTAAAACAATTTAGTTACTGTTCGTTTGATTATTTAGTTCTAAAAAAGTAGGCTAATTCACAACAAAAATAGTTAGCATAGTTTGATTGAATACAATAGTTTAACACGTTCTACCTTAGCTTTGAACTCACTTCATTTCACTGCAGCTTTCAAGAATTATTATTATTATTATATTGAAACGTGATTGCATACTGAAACGTGATTGCATACTTTTAGGATCCCATCTGGAGTTTGAGGCTGTGTGCACCACCCTATGTATTTAAGCCAAGACACAATCCATGCGGATGAAAGCTTCTCTCGTGGTATAGATAGTGTTGTACAGAATGTTCTCGAAAGTAAAAGCCTACTCAAGAACCCCATTCGAGGTACATATAAGATTCTAGAATGATCCAGAAACTTCTTGAATAGTGTAGAATTTTCTACTTCAACCATTCGAAAGCTTTAAAAGCTACCGCACTATTAAAGTGAGACACAGTTGAGCAGAGATCGAAACAGTGTGTACATCGCGCATTTTAATCGAAACAGCCATATTTGTAATTGTGATTAAGAAGTAAATACAGTGCAATTTGTAATAAAGTAAATTTTAAGCCTAATATAAAACGTCTAAAAAGCAATAATAAAATAAAGTTAGTTACTTTAATTTAACCAGCGATTGTTTGATTATTACACAATCCAGTGGTAAGGGTCCGAGTACAGAGAGTTCGAGTAAATTGTTAGGAGGGCAATTTCGTAACAATATCTTACACCATAATTAATTATGACTGTAAGATGTTGGGGGAATGAGTACTAGCTATAGAGGCCTTCGAGAAAATGATTTTTTAGACAGAAGCATCTTTGAGACTAAGCCCGTGGCAAGATTTGAACCTGCGACCCTCGGGGTGTGAGTCTAGCATGCTTATCACTAGACCACAGCGGGTGGCCAGCTTTCAAGTAAGTTCAAGAAAATTGTACTCGAAGATCATCGTGTGAGCATCAGGGAGATAGCAGGATGAAATGAGTTGAAGCGCGGCTGGTGTCGAGAGTACCGAATATATTGCCAAAACAGCAGCACATTGCTGTCGCTAGCGAAATGCATTCTTTGGGCAAAATGTTATCGAAGGCATCACTACCAGTGAAAAGATATATTTGTCTATGAATATGACATCGCAACGAAACTACAATCAGCGGAACTCAGATTTTTTTTTTTTTTGTTGCCGTAGGTCTACTCCGAATTCCTTCCGCCAGGCAGTAAATAAGGAGTATTTTTGCAGCACACTGAAGAGTTTGAGGGATAACCACACGACAATGCACCGGCACACTAATCGCATCTCTATTTGACCAAAAACAGCATAAATACCGTTCGGCAAGCGTCGCACACACTATCTGACAGATTGCGGATACTTTTTGAACATAAGGTATTGCATTCGGAAAACCAGGTAGACAAAAAAAGTATTATGGAATGCTTTATATAAAATTTAAATGTAACAATTTCGGTGCTTACTCGTGTATACTGAAATATTAATTTCTTCACAATATAGTATAAAATGGCTTTAAAACTGGCACAACTTGGCGATATATTTTCCTAATTTTATTGTTTGTTTTTATTTCACGGGTCTATTAGAACGTCATTACCAATGTTCAATCAACAAAATCGAAGCTTAAGCCTTGTAAGGTATATGGAACTAAAAATAATACAGAATAATTAAATAAATGAAGTAAATATCCACAGACACCATTTAAATATTTGGTTTCCCTAGATTATTTCCAAACGGGCAGTACAACATTTGATACTTTTTGCAAACAAATAGCTCAGTTAGAGATCTTTCGCTACGAAAACAATATGTAAGTTATCGTGAGAAACCCTCGCATTCCTATATTCCCACTATTTGGATGTACCTAGCACCCAACTAACCAAATACACTACACGAGCCGCTTGGTCATCATATTCATAAAGTTGATTGCACCTAAACAACAAAACATTCACACGAGCCGCTAACTCATCAGTACATTCAACGTTTACCTAGTTCTTAGCAACTGAGTAACCAGATATTCTACACGAGCGGCGAAGACAGACAGCGCAATGGAAACGTAAGCAGAACAACAGCAGTGCAGCTCAATGTGGTGGCCTTAGTTTAAGCAGAAACAAATGTAACAGTTCAGTTATTAACTCACCTTTAACAAAGAAAGTAAATAAACGATTAATTGGCGCCCAACGTAAACGGATCGCGAAGATTAAGTCAAAGAATAAAGTTATCCGAGTATTTCTATGAAGTTAGATAAAAATGGATAAATTTTTAAATTAAAAAAAAAAAAAAGAAAAAGAGGGAATCACTATCGATAGAATCCCATTGAGGGAAGAGAGAATCACCATCGAGGATAAAACATCGAATCGGAATAACTCAACATCGAAAGAATCACCATCGAGGGACTCACCATCAAGAGAAGGGAGAATCACCATCGAGGGAATAACATCGAATACGAATAATATTTAATAACTAAATATGGCAAGGTGAGTGGAGTGTTCGTTTTCTTTTATAAAGTGAAAAAATAAAGTGAAACAAAACAAAAAGTGAGTGAATGTGTGAACCGTTGGAAGAATTATTTCAAAACCTTAGACTAGAAAATTCGAAAAAAAATGAACGCGGAACAAGTTAGTGAGATTGTTAGGGCCGAAGTGAGTAGAGCACTAGGTGCTCAGAAATTAGAATTCGATAGGAAAATAATGGCAATTCAGGGCCAAATTACTTTGGCAAAACCTAAGGTGGAAAAGTTCACCAAAGTCACAATTAACTCATTAGTATCTTGCGAGATTACATTAGACGCGATTAAATCGCTTTCGGAATTTTCGGGTCAACCAGGCACATACGTGTCCTGGCGTGAGGCTGCGCACAACGCGTATGAACTATTCAAAAGATATGATGGCAGTGAACGACACTACCAAGCAGTTACCATTCTTAGAAATAAAGTGAGGGGTGCCGCCGATGCAGTGCTCTCGTCTTTTACTACGGTTTTGAATTTTAGTGCAATCATTGCACGACTAGACTTCACGTATGCGGACAAACGTCCGATATACCTTATAGGACAGGAACTGTCGACGCTTAGACAGGGTTCAAGGTCATGTTTAGAATTTTATGACGAAGTAGAAAAGAAGCTAACTTTGTTAGCAAATAAGACCATTATGTCATACGAGAACAGTATAGCGGATACTATAAATGAAAAATATAGGGCTGATGCACTCAGGGTTTTCATATCGGGGCTTAGGAAACCTCTATGCGATATCCTGTTCGCTTCGAGACCTTTTGACCTCCCATCTGCCCTAGCTTTGGCACAAGAAGTAGATGCTAATAACGAGCGCTACGCCTTTGCAAAAAATTTTGCAAATAGATCTAATGAGAATTCCTATAAAAAAAGGGTAAATTCAGCACACAATTCCTCTGGTTATGAGCACAATACCGGACATAAAAACCCACATTATTCCGTAAATGAACAAAGACAGGCTGGCAATTCACGGAATTCCATGGGTTATCAGAAGCCACAATTCAGTAACAACTACTCTGATCGAAGGCGAGCCGAGCCTATGGAGGTGGACCCCTCCCTGTCTCAAGTTAGACATCCGACGAACAATCCCGGTCATGACCGGAACGACAGGCAACATGGAAATATGCAGAAACGAGCGGCGAATTCAGGACGATACACAGGACCTAAAATTCAACGAGTTAACCATCTTAATGATGAACATGAGTTACCTGTCGTACAAACTTATGATGAAGAAGCGGAGCAGGCCATAGATGACATTGAAGGTGAGGAACTTAATTTTTTAAGGTAAGGTTTCTCCTGCCTTGGATTGCAAGGTCAATAGGAGGGACAGAAGTTAAGCTCCTTATCGACACAGGGGCATCAAGGAGCTATATCAAGCCCCTACCGGAGTTAAAAGGGATAAGACTGGTTAAAAATCCTTTTTCGGTAAAATCTATACACGGAGATACCCCTATCAAGCTCAAATGCGCAATTAAAATTTTCGGCGTAGTAGCAGATTTTTTCATTTTACCTGAACTGACGTCTTTCCATGGTGTCATTGGCCTGGACATGTTAAATAAAGTACACGCGTCTATTGATTTAAAAACAAACACGATTACTCATGACTACGGAAAGGAAGTTATTTTATTTATAACTAGCCAGGATATAAATCATTTACAACTTCAAGCTCAGACAGTACCGAAGCATTTGAAAGAAGCCTTCTTCAAGATTCGTTATGTAAATGGAGTGTTTGCAGATCCCAACGAGGCACTCCCATATAATACAAATGTAGTTGCGACGATTCGCACCGAGGACGAAAATCCGGTTTATTCAAGACTATACCCGTACCCGCTAAGTTTTTCAAATTTTGTAAATAAAGAAATCCAGGACTTATTGGCAAACGGTATCATTCGAAAGTCTAGATCACCATACAACAACCCGATATGGGTAGTGAAAAAAAGGGATTTGATGAAACTGGACAAGAAAAAAACGAATGGTAATAGGTTTTCGTAAACTTAATGAGAAAACTATTAGCGACAAATACCCAATTCTTGATATCACAGAAACCTTATCAAATCTTGGAGGGAGCAAATTTTTTACTACACTTCACCTGAAATCAGGTTTCCACCAGATTCAACTATCGGAACCTGATCGAGAAAAAACTGCATTTTCAGTCAAAAACGGAAAGTATGAGTTTTGTAGGCTGGCCTTCGGACTGAAGAACGCCCCCAGTATTTTCCAGAGGGCGATAGACGATGTGTTAAGAGAACACATCGGAAAGAGATGTTTCGTCTACGTGGACGATGTAATCATATTTTCAGAAAACGAGCAACAACACTTGCAAGATGTGGAAGTAGTGTTAAGAAGTCTATTCGATGCCAATATGAGGGTCTCAGCAGAAAAATCAAAATTCTTTTAAACCGAGGTCGAATACTTAGGATTCGTAGTTTCACAAGGGTGAAATAAAACAAGTGCTGAAAAAGTTGACACAATTCGAAATTTCCCTGAGCCCATCACTCTAAGGGGGCTAAGATCATTTTTAGGCTTGGCGGGATACTACCGCTGTTTTATAAGAGACTACGCCAAAATAGTAAAACCACTATCGGATATACTGAGAGGAGAATACAGCCGAGTTTCTGCATCGCAGTCGAAGAAAATCAAAATTGATTTGGCCAATGAACAGAAAAAGGTCTTCAATACTGTAAAGGAAATACTAGCATCTGAGGATGTAACTTCAACATACCCAGATTTTCGGAAACCGTTCGATTTAATTACAGGACGGTTCATTGACTATTCGAACGCGAAATACATTCCGGTGGCTGGCGGCGACCTCGTCATTTGGGAACGCTTTGGACATATTAAACACGTTACAAACTTAATGTTCTACGAATTAATAAGGGACGAGACAGCCAACGCTACAAACCACTTTCCCCTAACACACATGAGGAAGTTGCTGGACGCGGATATAAATCAGATAAGTACACTAATACAGACCATTAATACCCATCACAGGCGGGCAAGAAGCTTGAACGCTATAGGGACGGTCCTAAAATACATCGCTGGGACTTCCGATCATGACGACTTTGACAAAATAACGAACACGGTAGAACAACTAATTGACTCACAGGACAGACAGTTTACTATCAATACAGAAGTACAAAAAGAAATCAATAGTCTTACTACTACAGTTAACAAGATCTTGAAAGTGGAAAAACAAAGGGAAATAGACACGGGTAACCTTTATGATATTCTTCTAGCTAGAAATAGAGCAATAATAACAGAATTAGATAATTTAATTACTTCCATCACGTTCGCAAAAATTGGAGTTTTGAACCCTATTCTTTTAGACAGTAACGAAGTAAATTTCATAATAAAAAAACGAACACTTCACAAACCTCTCTGTGGCCGATGTTATGGCAGTAGCTAAGATTAAAATTCTACAATATAATAACATAATATGTATTCTAATAAGATATCCTATCCCTAAGGTTAGATGTAAGAAAATTACTATTTTACCTGTAGCTCACGGCCACCAAATTCTCCACCTATAAGAATCTACACTAGCTGTATGCCAAAATCACACTTTAGCAGTGAGAAACTGTAGCGACACGACACCAATGTTTTGCTTACCATCTTCAGCCACATCATGCGCTCTACAACTAATAACACGCAACACCGCCAATTGCAGCACAACATTCAATAACCTCACCCCGATTACATCGATAGGCGATGGATTGGTAGTCATCAACGATCAAGTGGCTATTGTCGAAGAAAACAACGAAGCTCCTATCACAGTCAATGGTACCTGGTACCTTCAATGATCGTGTGAAAATCAACGACACAATATATTACAATGAAAATTCAACGACAACTCTACAACCAGAAACTCTATGGGCTTCTGCAGTTAACCTCAAGCAACACACTGAGATACTAAGCGAGTCCTACCTACACCATGTTAATCAACAAAACCTTCCACATATCCGTCATTTGCAACATACGGTCGACCAGGGTCGCATAGCAGGATTATCAACAATTGGCGTCTTCTTAGTTGTCGGACTGGTTGCCTATTTACTCCGACGCAGGACGGTGACCAAAAGAAAGATTTTCATAACCAAGTCCGTTGAAATTGCAGCTAAAAATGCTACCACAAGGACCGTGGACGGCCCTCACTTAGAAGGGGAGGAGTTATCGTGAGAAACCCTCACATTCCTATATTCCCACTATTTGGATGCACCTAGCACCCAACTAACCAAATACACTACACGAGCCGCTTTGTCATCATATTCATAAAGTTGATTGCACCTAAACAACCAAACATTCACACGAGCCGCTAACTCATCAGTACATTCAACGTTTACCTAGTTCTTAGCAACTGAGTAACCAGATATTCTACACGAGCGGCGAAGACAGACAGCGCAATGGAAACGTAAGCAGAACAACAGCAGTGCAGCTCAATGTGGTGGCCTTAGTTTAAGCAAGAAACAAATGTAACAGTTCAGTTATTAACTCACCTTTAACAAAGAAAGTAAATAAACGATTAATTTGTATAAATGCTGCTGATACAGAAAACTTTTATGTGTAGACATTTCCACATGTTGATCTTGAAAGACACAGCTAGATCCAAAATTATTTTTGATTTTATCCAATTTTTTGTACAAACACAGATTTTAGGAATATTATTCTTTTTATAAAAATGTTTAAAGCTTTGTAAAGAGGGAAAATATCCCGCTTTCTAACTTGCTTTCCCTTCCTCTCTTGATTTTGTTTTGTTTGTGTGAACTTTTATGTAAATTTGTTTTCTTCCTTTGGTGTATTTTTCATAGGTTTCATATAAGGCTACGGAATTTTCAACCCGCAGGAAATGACAAAATAAAAAAGTTCCACTTAATTTTAAACCAGTTGGTTTTCGTAATTGCTGTTGGTGTTACAAACTCGTACCTACACAGAAATTGTAAAGCAACCAACTAATCCGACGCTAACCTGTTCACTGCTTCGTTGCACTCTACATCAAGCGTCCATTCACAGATGAAAATTGAAATTTTAACCAAGTGCGTATAATTTTCACCAAATTTGTCATAATCTCCATTTACCCCCAAACAAATGAAAATACCCATGAGTCCACTGAACACGGCCGCTCACACATGCAGGCAAAATTTTCTACCCAGCGTCGCACAGTGTGACGGAAGCGCTGAAAACCAAACAATAAATGTACCGTAAATATACACATTTACAGTTCACATTCCAGTCCACAAAGAAAGGACGAGTTGTGTTACTATTTTTCAATCAACCGTTGTAGGGTCAGACTTTTAATGTTTGCTGATAAGAATAGTCAGTTTTCCCATATCGTTGTATTTATCGAAACACAATTTTCTAAATTAAACTGCGGTTCAGCTATCGCAAATTATCAGAAACTGAGAGTTGTAAGAATCGTTAATAGATTAATGCATTCTGAAAAAAAGCACAACTCCTTTTTATCGGATCCGAAATACGATCTGCAAAATGTGCAAACCTGAAAATTTCGTAAATTTTTTTCATCATTTGTAATTTTAATCAATATTAGTTATGTGGAATTGTACAATCTGTAGACACCAATTGTTACGTGTTTTACGTACATTGTAGAACTTTTAATATTGGATTTATGTGGGATTATGTGAAAGACGAAAATAAAGAAAGCGAACCAAATTCTGGAACTTACTTTTAGTTTAAGAGATAAAACTCAACCAGCTCCTTCATAATATTTCCTTGTATTTGAATACTTTTGCACCAGTTGTAAATGTGTTCTATTTATGTGAGATATATATAGCATTACGTTATTCTATGACACCAATGTCTCTTTCATTTACACAGGGGCCAATTTTAAAAACATGTATGACTAGAATATGATTGTGTACTAAGAACCTCTGAAATATTGGTATAAGAGTCGTAGATACACAAATAAATAGATAAGAGTATTTCATGAATTCATTTCTATAGACATGTGCTGCAATTTGCATTACGCTCTGATCTGAGCATATGACTCTCATGACACAATAACAACATAACTTTTTATAAATGATAAATGAAGTAAGAAATTTCCAATACATCGAGAGCATTCTAGTTTGTCAGCATAGAGGAAAATGACAATTCATCTATGTCAATAAAGTATGAAAAAGAAATTAAAACGTTTGCAGAAATTCAATATTCCCGTCTTATACGAGTAAACTTGGCATCACAACGTGTGTAACTGTAGTACCATGCGTATAATAGTTCGACTTGATCATTTGCTTTACAACAATTTTAAAGTAATGTGATCTCGCGAAAGTGAGAGAAGGATTCTTGCTTATAGGGTTATTTATGAACAGACATTTTCTTCAGTTGTTACCATTTATAAAACTGAATGGTTTGTGGCATCCAATTGCTTTACCTTTTGGCATATTTCTATTGAGACTTCGATTATAAAATGTTTGTGGGGATTTAATAATTAGCATGTAATGCTTTTGTAGCGATTAACGCATTTTAAAAAATTGCCGACGATCATATTTCAGAATTAGACTAAGCGATTTCCACTTGAATGAGTTTTCTTCAGACATAATCGTCAACATCTTTATAATATATATTACAGTAGTTACAGTACACGTAATAAATAAGTACCTCCGAACTTTTTATTCTAAGTACGAACCTCTCATCCAATTAAGTATTCATTTTTTCTATGATGTTAATTCCTTATAATTGAGCTTATTGGAAGATCTCGTCAATATTCCAGATATATTGACAGATCCATTGTAGGAAATAATATTTTCGCCGAACTGTTCCGGTAAAATCTCCATAGTCCAGCAATACGCCATATTTAAGCCATTCTATTGAAGCCTCTAGTTTTCCAGTTCAAATTGGACCGCTGGTCATCGTTCAGTAACGATCTCCATAAAGGGTATAGCTTCAGCCATATTTTTGAAGAAATAAGATACGATGATGCTTCCACCGTGCAATGAGGACCAAGCAGATAATTTTTGTGTATTTAAAGCTACTTTTATGAATTAATATATTTCTGTGTTTAAAGCTATTATTTTATGCATTATCTTCATTCCAAATGAAGCAATTCAGTAAGTTTACATACCTATTAAGGCAGATATGTGCTTCATCACTGAAGTGAAATGGATGAAGACCTCATATCGGAAAAGTAGGCTAGTCTACACAAAACTCTTGTCACATACATACGTATAGGATTTGATCGCATATTTTGGTGAAAATATTTTGTTTCTGAAGAATGGCGACAGTACAAGTGTCCTATTTTTTACTGAACGTTATATAGAGGTGTTATACTGTGCATAGAATATGGAATGTGGTAAGCGGTCGGTGAATCCAGTAGCCTCTCGCCGTATCAGTATGTGTAAACTTTGTGCTGTGAGTACCCACGAGTGCAACATGTAAGATAAGCACCAACTTTTTTTGGCACGATTGGTATCTAGCAAAACAGCATTTGACCAAACATGCTTTCTCCCAAATTGTGGACTTGTGTGTTGACTTTCCCAAGGGGTTCTGCGCTTTTTTGTGCAGTTGGTCGAACATCACCGTCCACCCGACTACCCGACCAACCAACCGACCCCCCGACATTCATGCAAAATAATCTCATTATGAACTCAAGATAATGCGCTGGGGGCAATATGCGGCGTGGAGTGTGTCACTGTATATGGCAATGTAATGTAGCGAGAAGCAGCACGAAACGGTAAGCATAGTGCTGAAGCCGCCGGATAAAATATGTGCGAGCATTCTCTACCCAGCAGAATGACAGTAATATGGCGTAAAAGTGAATTTAGATTTTATGCGACGAAGCGGCTTTAAATCTGGTGTGGATAGAATTTGCAAAGTCGCCTAATTGAAAAGTAAATTGCGCAGATCCCGTGAAGATCTTTTTGAGTTGGCATGCAAGCATTGTTGGTGGTGTTATTGACCTGAAAGGCTGTTCAAAGGAGTCCAAATGACACTAAAAAAGAGAATTAGTTTTAATACGCCAGATGTAACTTTCAAAGTATTGGTATATATTGAAAACTTCGAAAATGGAAGTGAGTTTTTACATCTAATGACATATAAAAATAGGGTTGCCAGAAACATTTTACATTCCAACACCCTAACTTAAAGTGCTTCTATTAGTTAACTTCAAAATCATTTCGGATTCCGAGTCCTATCAAACATTTAGTGTGTTTTGCTGCAGTTAAACTTTTCGTTAAAAGATCTGCGGGCATCTCTTCAGTTTGCATGTAGTTGATCTATATGATGCCATCGTTGATCTTATAGCCGGAATATAAGCACCTATCACTTAAACAAGCGCACCAATCAGCATCAACTACACGGTATATTTCATAGTTATTCTTATAAAGTTGTGCCTTTGAGATACCTTAGAATCCTTTTTCGCAGCCTTCCAGTGGTCCACATCGTAATTAGAATTAAAGTGACTGAGGAAATTGACTGCGTATGCAATATCTGGCCGAGCTGTGACAGCTAAGTACATTAAAGCCCCTGTCACTCTCTGGTAAGGGTACATTTTCATCTTATTTTCGTTGACCTTCTGGGGTTTTGCCCATTTAGTCTTAGTTTCAATCGGAGTCTGCACTGGTTTACAGTCTTTCATCCCAAATTTGTCGATGCTCTTCGCATAGTTAGCTTGCAACAGAAATACCTGGTGCGATCGAAAATTCTGTTGAATTTCAATACCATGTGCTTAGGCATTACCCAAATCTTTCATTTCGAATTGCGCTGATAAGGCAGCCTTGACTTCTTTGATATGCTGCTTACTGTTAGGTGCAATGTGGAGATCATCGACAGTAAAACAATATCGTGGCTTTCGTGTTTAACGAAAAAATCTGGATCTTGTTGCGTAGCATTGAAACCAAGTTTCATCAACTCATTTGCCAGCTTAATGTACCATGACAATCCTGATTGGCACAATCCATAAAGAGCTTTCTTTAATAACATACGAGGGCGGATTGATATTGAAGCTACCTAGCGCTAGATGGCAGCACAAACACAAAAACTTTTTTTTTAGAAATTGCGATCTGTCAAACGTCAGCTGTTAAAATTTCACCCAAATTCATCGATTAGTTTATTTGTTGTAGTCGTTTGAAGTAAGCAACTTTTGTGTTTCTTGAAAAATGGAAAAAAGCGAATTTCGTGCAGTGATTAAACACTATTATTTGAAAGGGAAAACGGCGAAAGAGACAAAAGAAAAGCTCGATAAACATTACGGTGAGTCTGCTCCGTCTGCAACAATACTAAAATATCAAGAAAATCCTCGATATCGTTATGAGTCAAGTTGCGTGAGATTGTTGAAATGGTAAACATATCATATGAACGTGTGTTCAACATTTTGCATGAACATTTGCATATGAAAAAGCTATCGGCAAGATGGGTGCCGCGTTTGCTCAGTGTCGAACAAAAACGAGTTCGACAGACCAATTCACAGCGGTGTTTGGACATGATAAAGCGTAATCCTGTTGATTTTTGGCGTCGATTAATAACTGTTGATGAAACGTGGGTCCACCACTACACACCTGAAATCAAAAATCAATCGAAACAATGGGTGGAAGCTGTTGGAAATGCTCCGAAGAAGGCGAAGGCAGTGAAATCGGCTGGCAAGGTTATGGCCACTGTATTTTGGGATGCACACGGAATATTGCTCATCGATTATCTTGAAAAAGGATCCACAATCACAGGAAAGTATTATCGTGCATTATTGGATCAATTGATTGATGCAATCAAGGAAAAACGACCACATTTAAAGAAGAAAAAAAATGCTCTTTCTTCAAGACAACGCACCGGTTCACACAGCATTAGATACGATGCTAAAATTATGTGAAATACACTTCGAATTGGTTAATCATCCACCTTATAGTCCAGATTTAGCTCCTAGTGACTTTTTTCTGTTTCCAAACTTGAAAAAATGGCTCGCAGGAAAAAGATTCATCTCAAGCGAAGAAGTGATTACCGAAACTAACGCGTATTTTGAGGGGTTCCCGAAATCGTATTATTCAGATGGTATAAAAAAGTTGGAATATCGTCTTACTAAGAGTGTGGAAGTAAAAGGAGACTATGTTGAGAAATAAATGGTTTTTGAAAAAAAAAATGTTTTTTTCCTATTTAGGTAGCTTCAATATCAATCCACCCTCGTACTGGTGTTTTACCCTTTTTTATCTCTTGCACCCAACGTGAAGCAGTCCAGTTACCTTTCCAGTTATTTCAGTTGAATTAGCCCCCACTGGCTTCCCAGAAAAAACCTGCTTCAGCAGATAAACCAAGTAATCAGGAAATTCAATAAAAACGCTCTCTTCGAGCTCCCCATTCAAATTAGCTGTTATGACATCCATTTGATGGATCTTCGCTGAGAAAGCCGATAGTAAGCTTATTGATGTTGAACGTACAATAGGTAAAAAAGTGTTATTGAAGTCTTCACCCGGTCGCTGCGCAAAACCCTTAGCCATTAGGCGCACCTCTTTCTTTCCTGTTGACGAACCGTCATCTTTCGATCGCAGAACATTCCTGTTTCCAATGACTCTTCGAGATGTTGGCCTTTCTACGATTTTCCAGGTTTCGTTTTTCAACTGTACAACGACTTCATCTTCCAATACTGCTATCCACTCTCTTTGATTCAGCCATTGTTTCCGGATCATTTCGCATTCTTCGAAATTTTCGTTATCAGTTTCTTCGTCTGTTACTTCCGCATCTGTAGATCCTCTGCCTGGAACCTCAGCATCTTCGCTACTTGAGTCGTTTTGATTTACCATTTGATATACCTTTGTTTGTCTACGCGCAAACCCGTGCGTAATATTTTTGGACGACCTCTACCACTAACTGTGTTTTCTGTGCGTAGATTTATTGTCTCTTCGACTTCCATGTTAACCGGCGACGCGTTTTCGGCATATTTGAACTCAAATTCAATAACGTTTAAGTCGTTTGTATATTCATTTTTAAATAAGTTTTTGTTTACAAATACGACATTGCGACTGACCGTTATATTACGTTTTGTATGCGACCACAACCTATAAGCTTTTGCTTCATTTGAGTACCCGACGAACACGAAAGCTTCAGCTCTTGAGTCAAACTTTCCTTTACTTTTGTCCTTTTTTAAGACATAAGCTTTTGAGCCGAAAACTTCAAAATGCACGACAGTAGGCATTTTACCGGTCCATAGTATATATGGTAATTGACCGTTTAATGACTTTGACGAATACCAATTTCTAACATAGCCCACTGTATTAATGGCATCTGCCCAGAAACCCGGAGGCACTTCAGCTTGTTACATCATACAGCGAGTCATTTTAACTAAGGTCCTATTTTTACGCTCAGCTATACCGTTTTGTTCGGGTGTGTAGGGAGCAAACAGCGTCGTTTGATACCACAATTTTTTAGAAATTTATCAAATTCAAAATTAACGTATTCTTTTCCGTTATCCGATTGTAAGGCCTTAATTCTTTTTCCTGTGAATGTTTCTACCGCATTTTTGTATTCTTGAAATTTATTGAAAACGTCCGATTTTTGTTTAATAAAATATGCGTGGCAATACCGTGATTTGTCGTCACTGAATGTAATGAAATATTTTGCACCTGAATGTGACGCCGTGCGCATGGGCCCACAAACATCACTGTGCACAATCTCCAGCAAGTCATTTGTTCTATTCTGTTTAGACCTTGGAAAACTCTTTTGCGTTTGTTTTTCAATAACACAAATTTCACACACTGGTAGTTTATCTTCTGGTTGTAATTTAATGCCAAGTACAAGATTTTGCCTTGCCAAGTCTTTTAAATCATGTTAATTTTAGTGGTCCATTTTCTGATGTCCTATTTCAATGTCCGAATTAATCACATCGACTTTTGCGAAGAGTTGTTTGTCTTCAACAAGAAAAAGATTACCGGATCTTTTTTCATGCGTTAGATGTTTTTGTACAATACAATTGCATCCGACCGACGAAACTGGACCTCGTAACCATTATCAACAATTTTCGAAACCGACAATAAATTAGCGCGTAAATCCGCGACGTAAAGCACTTCCTTTAAGTCGATTACATCTAAAGTCATTTTCATTTGACCGACACCGCCTATTTTGGTTGTATTTTCATTAGCCACGTAGAACATTTTTTCCGATTTTACGAAATTTATAAATTTTTCATTGTTTGCACTTAAGTGAGCCGTACAACCGCTATCAAGACACCAACGGTTTTCTGAAATTGAACTAGCAAATGCTTCTTAAGCATGATAAGAACCGTTTTCCTTGTCTGATTTTACCGAACGCGCACTATTTCCTACATTATCCGAATTGTGATCGCTTTCTTTTTTATGTTTGCAATTTCTCGCTAAATGACCGCTTTTGCCACAGTTAAAACACTTTTTGCTTTTTTTAGAATCACTATTATATTTGCTTTTGTTTTGATTATTGCTCGTCGCGTGTTTCTCACACACACCGAAAAATGTCAAAAGAGTGAGGCAGACTATACAAGAGTCGGATAGCTAGAAGCTCATCTCCGATGGTCACGCCGATTTCTTTTAATTTCACAACGGCGAAGAAATTATTTAAATGTTCTCGAACGCGTTAGCGCAACTCGTTTCAGCAGCGTCGCATTGCGCGCAGGATCTTTTGAAGAATATGTCCCTTGAAGTTTTGCCCACATGTCTTTCGATGTTGCGCACTCTGCAATTAACCCCAATTCCGATGCAGCTACCGACGACATTATATCCCCACATACCTTTTGGTCTAAACTTTTCCATTCTGCAGGCTCTTCGCCTGCTGGACACGGCTGTGTGCCATCAACGTACGACCACAAATTGGTTTTCTCGAGAACAGCTCTCATTTGCAGCTTCCATGTATCGTAGTTTTCCGCGTTTAGCGGCTCGATACGTATTACCGTACTTGACATATTATTTAACTTTTACGAATAAAATACGATTTTAATTATTCGCGCACGCACTTTTATTTCTTTTTATTTCAAATCGCAAAAACGTGGTGTCTGAGTCCATACCTATTGGTATATATTGTAAAGTTCGAAAATGGAAGTGGGGTTTTACATCTAATGAATAGAAATAGGGCCAGAAGCATTTTACATTCCATCACAAGCCACGTTGTGGAATTTAATAGAGGATTTATAATATAGAATTAAAATAATAACTTACTAAAGAATTTATTTGAAAGAGAATAATAATTCTAAAATAATTCGTAACTCAGATATAAGTAAATAAATAATCTTAGAAGCGTTAAATTTTGAGGTAAATGATTTGAGGCAAATCGCACAGCACAAATAAAAAGTAAACATATTACAAAAAAGTTGAAAAAAGGTCCTGCAGAAATTAAAGTTAATAAACATTTCTCCAGTTATTAAGGGTGGATACATGATGATAGTGTAGTCTTGAGAATGAAGATATTTGCTTATGAGAATAGTGTAATTAATCATGAGAATGCAGTACTAAGAGTATTTTTTCATTCTCGTGCCATCTCGTGGTATCAACTGTTTTACTCTTGCACATTATAATATTTTATTCTCTTGAAAACCTTTTTTTCGGGGATAACACACATTCTTATTTTGATGAGATTTTTATACAGCTTCTTTTTGTATGCAGTGAAGTTACCGTTTTTTGCAATGATCATATTAGTAGCCGGATGTGTTTTGTCAAAGACAGTGTATATTGTTTCTTATGGACAAGGAAAATAGTACGTTCAGAGAGTTATTTGAAGAAAAAACCCTTTTTCTGTGAATATATAAAACGTTCTGGCATTTTTATTCTCTTCAGACCGAAAACTTCTTTAAAAAATGTTCCAATGTTTCTTTTGAGTTTTTACACAATAAATAAATTTGGTTTCAAAATAGATGTTGTCGTGAGTTAAATTTAAAATTTCAAATGGTTATAAAATAATTTTAAATTATGTTGTTTCAGCAACTTTCCACAAATACTTGTATAAGTAACAACATTTTCCAAGTAACCTTACAGTCGCATATCTATTCGGAGGGTATTAACATAAATTGTTGGAGTCCTGTGTGTTGTCGTCGCCGGTTGTAGCGAGCACCCTTTTGCTGCCGGTAATAGTCGGGGGCGTGGCCGAAGAGCTGGTGGTTCCTAAAAAGGCGCTTATAGCTGTCAGCTAAAACACCGTGTTGTTTCAGTTGTAAAATATAAAAGAGAGCTTTATTGCCTAAAATCTTAAGTCTTACATACTATTTTACGATGAATACTTACAGTCTAGGTAAGCACCTTTCTGGTGTTCCAGTTACGCAATTGTTGATTGGTGTCAGTTGGTTAACCAACTGACCTACTGAATATGAGAATGTCGATGGTGCATTCTAAAGGCCAATGCCCGCCGTCAACTCGATTGCGCAACTGTAACAACCCCAAAATTCACATAATGATTAATAATAAATACTATTTATTTATAATATTTGCACCTATATGCTTGATTGATAATTATATTACTTCTAATTGCTAACTACACCAAATGTGCAGTTCCTGTTAGGAGTTGGTGATGTGAGTCAACTACGCGCAGGTAGCTTGATTCTGACTCACAAAAAAATCTAAAAGCAAAGAATTTTTTTTAAAAATTTATGTCTCTAAAAAGATTTATTGATACTCCCGAGCATTACAATTACATTATAAAATATGTTTTTATTTCACGAAAAGTGTGTACGAGTATATATATATACTGCACCATGCAAAAAAAAATCTTTTTCCAACAATTTGAATTAAATTAAAACATTTATTGCAATGCTTTTAGATAAACAACATCCTTGTTTTTTTACCCATCCCTCGTGTAAACAGTAGATGGTGTAGATGGTTTTCCAACACGGAAGCATGCAAAGTAGAGTTGGCCATGCGAGATAGCTGGATTTTCGAAATTTATACCACACATTTCTCAAGATTGTCCTTGCGACTTATTGATGGTAACGGCGAATGCCAGGCGGACAAATGGCTCATCCGATAGAATGATTGGGATGCGAGGAATCAAAACGTCTTCGCCTTTGAATTTTCCATTCAAGATTGTTGCTTCTATCACATTTCTCAATATTTCTTTGACGGCAAGCCTGGTGTCATTACAAAGTTTTGGTTGGTTGATGTTGCGAAGCAAAATAATTGGCGCTCCAATTTTTATCTGCAATACTTGTGGTGGTATTCCTGGCAAATCAAGTGCGTTTAAAAATTCTGTGGGATATTTCACCACCTCATCCTGATTCATGATGGTATCCGATGATTTGAATGCGAATAATGGACCTGGTATTTCTTTTAAACTAACCTAAGGTCATTGATATCTTTTTTCTTTCCGGCCAGTATTGCTCGCTTGCTTAACCAAGCATGATTTTCGTACTGTTGTGCTATGTTTGGGAACACGCTATGAATCAGTTCTTCTTTTGGTTGAGTGAAATGGGAAAAATCGTTTGGTATTGTTGTCATACCTGTATTCCTGTCGTCTGGCATTGTACCATCCCCAATTTTCAACAATTCCGTTGAAATTTCAGCTACTGATGGATCGTTTGCAATTGAACGCGTACGTTTGTTTTTAGTGTGAGTATTCTTACATTTTTCCACAGAATTGAAGATTTCAAGCATGCGTTTATTTCATCGACAGCAGTAGATTTAGCAATGAATGGTAACGTTTGTCTAAAGTCTCCAGCTAACAGTATCAAAGCACCGCCAAAGAAATCTTGATTTCTTCGTAGGTCTTTCATTGTTCTATCCAATGTTTCTAATGATTTTTTGTAAGCAATTTAAGTGCAAAGAGTGGTGTTCGACCGCCACCCAATAAAGTAGCAGCAATCCGAGAAGAAGCCAATGCCTGTGCTACTGAAATGAAGAATGTCTTACCAGTTCCTACAGGCGCGTCCAAAAAAATTCATTCCACCACTTTCATTGTTAACAGCATGCATAATCGTGTCGTATGTATGTTTTTGATCAATGTTCAATTGAAGAATATTTGCTTGAGCAAATGCATCCAATACGTTGCAATCGCCATCTCGTTCACCCTACAAATCTCGGTTAAACATATCATGTATTGATCGATTTGGTGACACCATGCCAAGTTGTGCCAATGGTTTGTTTGTAATTGTTAAATAAATTTATCTAAAGTCTCCAGCTAACAGTATCAAAGCACCGCCAAAGAAATCTTGATTTCTTCGTAGATATTTCATTGTTCTATCCAATGTTTCTAATGATTTTTTGTTAGCAATTTAAATGCAGAGTGTGCTGTTCGACCGCCACCCAATAAAGTAGCAGCAATCCCAGAAGAAGCCAATGCCTGTGCTACTGAAATTAAGAATGTCTTACCAGTTCCTACAGGCGCGTCCAAAAAAATTCATTCCACCACTTTCATTGTTAACAGCATGCATAATCGTGTCGTATGCATGTTTTTGATCAATGTTCAATTGAAGAATATTTGCTTGAGCAAATGTATCCAATACGTTGCAATCGCCATCTCGTTCACCCTACAAATCTCGGTTAAACATATCATGTATTGATCGATTTGGTGGCACCATGCGAAGTTGTGCCAATGGTTTGTTTGTAATTGTTAAGTAAATTTAATCAATCATGATCAATGCTTCATTATGCATTTCCGGTGTGTACAGCAAGTGTTGATTTGACGTACTACGGCGAAGTCTGTTCAAAATGTCTTCGGTAATGAAATCTTGATAATTTATCCATTGTTCAAGTGGAGTGATGATACAATTATTGGAAATAGTGTTCTTATTTGGTGAGGAGTAGAGGACACTGCAGCATCGGCAAGGGTAGCCTCCCAGTTTGCGTCATCTTCCAGTAAAAGCAATCGTTGACACGCCTCACGATATGTTGCACACAATAGTCTTTCAACTGTTTTAAAGCTTTGAAATGATGTTGGACTACGAACGTTAGCCAACAATAAACGGAAATAAAAACATTCAGCATTGTTGGGGTGAACTATGTAAATACGTCCCAAAGTATCTGTCGAGAATACATTTGGGTAGCCATCAATTGGTTTTCCTTGCTTACGTCTTTGAAACATTTTTTCATTATATCCCAAGTATAATATTGCGGTACTTCTGAGTATAACAACGTGCTGGCGAATGTATCTGATACACACAATTCAAAAGTTCGGATAATGTTGTGGATGGTGGTGTCGTTGGTAAAATAAACGCGTTGACCGTTTTCAAGATGGACAGCTAATGAACTACGGCTGGATGTCTCTCATGAATTGTGAATGTAGAAATCCTCCACACCGCCTCATTACTGCTGACATAACGACCTAATTGAAATGGACTTTCTTCGGATCATGTATACCAAACACAGCCATATCGCTACCTTTTTCACGTATTTACAGATGTACTTTATGGACTTCACGGAATTACAAGAGTTTTGGACAAAATCGGTGAATACGGCGCGATCCAACTATTATAAACTTCAATGTATTGATCTCTTTTTTTAATAGCTGTTAATTTTCCGATATGCTCTGCTGACTGGCGACGATATAACGGGTATCCGTCATTGCCTGTAACTGTGTCTGAAATCAATGCTTTGAGATAACGTTTCGAACATTTACCATCAATCATGCATGGTGATCTCACGAACCATGGAACATGTTCTTTGTGATCACTTCAAATAATTCTGGATCGGTGGCTTCATATGGAATTTGCGCAAATATGATGTCATCAATTTGATCCGGTCTTATTTTGTCAACCAGCCATATCAATATGTGTGCGTGAGGGAGTCCTCTTCTTTGCATTGTGTTTGACTATGAAATGTGAAAAAGTATGTTCGATGTTTGCATTTTTTTCTGTTATGTTGGCACACATGTCTGTTATATATGTTGGCAATACAAACCATTTTGGATTTACAGTTTGATTTTGACAGATAAAAAGGTTAGTCGTGTTTTGGTGTGCTCTTCGATTTTGTACTATTCGAAAAAATGGATCAAAGAAACTGTATTCAGTTTTGTGTAAAAAATGAAATTAAATGCGCAAGGACATTTGAAATGTTGACTGTGGCCTTTGGCGAGTCTACTATGAGCAGAACACAAGTTCAATTGTGGTATAACCGGTTTAAGGAAGGCCGAGAAGATGTCAATGACGATGCTCATCCTGGTCGCCTGAGCACGTCAACAACCGATGAAAACATTGACGCAGTGAAGAAAATGATTTTGAATAATCGTCGAATCACTATCAGAGAGGTTGCCTATGATGTTGGCATATCGTTCGGCTCATGCCAAGCAATTTTTACGGATGTTTTAGGCATGAAACGAAGATTGTTCCAAAATTGCTAAATTTTGAGCAAAAACAACGCCGCATGGACATCGCTCAGGAGCTGTTTTTGGCCAAAAACAAAACCGTTATCATGCCTCAACCACCGTATTCACCGGACTTGGCCCCCGCTGAATTTTTCCTCTTTCCAAAACTGAAGACACTGATGAAAGGAAAGCGTTTTGCTACGATTGAGGAGATAAAAGAAAAATCGAAACAGGAGCTGTTGGCGATACCAAAAAAAGCGTTTCAGAAGTGTTTCGAGGATTGGAAAAAACGCTGGCATAAGTGTATTATATCTGAGGGGAATTACTTTAAAGGGGACAAGATTGTTGTTGATGAATAAATAAATAATTTATTTTTTGATCACACAATAACGGTTCTTTTTTGATCACACCTGGTATATATATAACACGTGCATCAGGGATGGTGTCCTCCCTGAACTATGGAAAAGGCAGAGTTTGGTGCTGTTACTAAAGCCCGGCAAGTCACTGGATCTACATACATACCACTTTGTCTACTGGATACGGCAGGAGAAGTTGTCTAGCGTATTGTTTGTTATCGCATTCAGTACTTCCAAGAAGGAGCCAAAGGTCTCTCCGGCCAGCAGTACGGATTTAGGCGATCGAGCCCGACTGTAGATGCAATACGAACGGTCGTAGACATAGCACGCAAAACAGCAAGCGGGTCATTCGGATCATCCGGCACCATGAAGTATTGCGCTGTCGTCACTTTAGATATCAGGAATTCGTTCAATGCCGCCAACTGGACGAGAATTCGAGAGCACTCCAAAAAATCGGTGTTCCTGCATATTTGCTGGGTATGAGCTGCAGCTACTTTTGTGACGGAGTCCTGCAATATGACACGGAGAACAGCCCGAGAAAGTATGCGGTACCGAGGGGCGTCCCGCAAGGTTCTGTTTTTGGTCCATCATTGTGGAACGCTTTATATGATGGCCTCTTACAGGCGCAACACTGGTTGGATATGCAGACGATATTGCACTGGTGGTAGTAGGCAGGCAGATTCTAGATGTTGAGCTGACATGCAACACCGCTGTAACCAGAATCCAACTTTGGCTAAACAATGTAACTCTAGAATTAACCGCCCAAAAACCGAGGTAGTATTGCTTAGCGCAAATAAGACGACTGTAAAAGTTGATGGGCATGACATCAAATCGAAACCTTCAATCAAATGTATAGGAGTCGCCAAATATCTAGAACTCATGACCTTTATAAACCACTTAATGGAAGCACCTCGGCGGCATCAGTCAAGCGCTCACGCATATACTCCACGGTATAAGGAGAGTGCAAGGAGCAAGGAGAAGATTGTTTCTACAGTCACGAACTCAATTGCCTTATATGCGGCTCCCATATGGGCAGGAACAAAGCACACTCATTTGCGCGAACCAAGACAGGATTATAGACTCAGCGCGCTACGAGTGTCCTACGCATACCAAACCGTGTCCGAGGAATACCATGACCGCTGGGAAGAACCCCCTTGACATTTGCGCTCGAGCAATGCAGCGAATGTATACAGCATCGGGTATAACGCCAACGGTATGTCAGAAATTAGAGCAGCACAGGTTCTCGCGGCAACTTAATGAGAGCAAGCGAGCAAAGGCCGTTGGACTTTTGAGTTGATCCCAAGAATATAATTGTAGATTCAACGGAAACATGGAGAAGTAGATTTCCACCCAACATAGATATTGGGGTGACATGGATGCTTTCTTACCTACCTAAACAAGTTTCAACTGGCGGACACTCCCTTCTGTCCTACCTGCCACGAAGAGCGTGACAGTCCAAAACATATCCACTACCAGTGTGGACGCTTTAACCAGGAACGAGAGGAGCTATCAGGAGCATTTGAGAGAATTCCCACAATATCAAACATGGTTGCGTAGATGTGTGCCACGAGGAACAAATGGGACGCCGCCTGCTGGTTTCAAGATTAAGCTCCGGGAAATTGATGGTATGCGGTAGAGTGCGCAGTGGCAACAATGACTACAGCACCAAGCCGAACAAACTGAAGTCGCTACTCAAAAAAATTAAATTAAAAAAATTACATATACATATACAGTTACATATACATATACATATACATGCACAAGCCGAACAAACTGAAGTCGCCACTCAAAAAAATTTCATTAAAAAAATTACATACAGTTACATATACATATACATATACATATACATACACATACACATACTCTTCGCTATACTAGCGGATGGCCCCCAACAAAGTTCCCTCTAAGCTGCGCAGCCGTTTTTGTATACAGCGCACAATGGGCTTGTTCGCAATTTTTATATCATCTTATAAAAAAACTGCATCTAAAATTGGCAAAAATACAAACAGTGACATTTTGGAAATTTTTGCTCACGTATACTTTTGCACAGCGCAGTCAGCAAAAAAATTAGAGGGAACATTGGTCCCCAAGCAAAAAAATAAAACCGAATTTAAATACAATACATTTCCCGGAATTATCCTCTTCCCAAAACCCAAACCCCAAGTTTGTAGTGGTTACTGCGACTAATGAAGGCAGATCCATTTCTTAATTATCGTGCTTCACTGTGCATAGAGCTTTACAGTTAATCAGTAGAGTTAATCTCTATTTCCGATCTACCGAATCTTTAACTTTGCGTGAAAAACGAAAAACTTGCTGAAATATTTGCTGCAAAATACGCAAACTCCATAATCATTTAAACAATATCAAGGGGACGGTTTTTGCAACCTGCCTGAACAACATACCTGAGGCAAAATAGTGTCAAGTGGAATGCTCTTACTAACTTTTGATTTGTATCATCTATCTGAAACTTTAGACATTTCTTGGCACAAAGTTCGTCAATATTTTTCAAATGCAATGAGATGTCAAGTATGCCAATTAGTTGGCAACAAAGCAAATCGATGCAACAAAAATCCAGCTTGTACAAACTGCAATTTTCCCCCACATTCCCCTTCAGACTGCAGTAAAGAGGTATTAAAAATTCAAACACAAAAGCACACCTCGAGGCCAGATAAATACATAAGAATCAGTCTATCAAGCACCCTTCTCCCCTCTCATAATCTAACGTAGCTGAAGCTATAACAGTCACCCGGACAAATGAAATCACACCAAAAAACACAACAATAAATACAGTATTATCAAACAAAACAACAACAACCCGTCCATCGGACATAGAAACAGGTAATTTTTCTCTGTCCATCTCTCATATATGTAATTCAATTCATATATGTAATTCAAGAATTTGAAGACAATTTACAAACAATTAACAAAACATCCATTGGTAGCTCTCCCACTGATATTAATATCAGGGATGAAGAAGTGGACAGCGATGTTTAAGATTTCTCTTTCTTGGTCTCCCTCGCTCCCGTCTACAGGTAATGACTGATCTCATGGCCTGGTTTCGTGCGTGCGTTGGGAGAGGTCGGATTATTTTGTGACTCTTCAACACTCGCTGTCGATAAAGTACTCACCTTTTACCCGTTTTTATTGTAAATTGACTTTATTATTGCAATGAAACATAAAAGGAATTTTAAAGAAATTAACAGATCTACAAATTCTAATTAAAGGAAATAACCCCAGTATTATCTCCTTACAGGACACACAATTAAAATGAAACACCCTCTTATTGTGTCAAACAGTTACAGAAGCTATTTCTTTAACTTACTAGAAAACACATGAAAAAGGCAAGGCATTACAGTTCTAATAGAAAAACGTATTCCGCATACCCGTACAACTCCCAATAGCCACTATTGCTATTGCAATTAACCTAGGCTTCAAATTTACTTTAATTAATATGTATATACCCCCTCATCACACATTTGCTGCCATAAAAATCATATAAATTTTGAGCAAATTTACTTCTCCGCTCATTATCCAAGGTGACTTTAACGCCGAGAGACCTATTTGGGGTTCTAAAAATACTAACCAAAGAGGTAGAATCATCGAAGATATAATTCTATCCCAGAATTTGACTATCTTGAATGGCGTATCTCAACGCATTTTTCAACTCATCAAACACTTACCTATATCGATTAAAATTTCGGCTCATCTTTAGCTCCAAAATTATCCAGCGAAACTTTTAGACACTTTCACAGCAGTGATCACTCTCTTTTAAAACAAACATCACAGTGCAATTATCCACCAAAACAATCCTCTCCCCACAATTTATAACAGATAAAGAAGCAAATTGGTGTAGATACAGTAATTTTTTAGAAAATGAAGCTTCCGAAACTTCAGAATCACATAACATAAACAAAGAAACAGCCACAATCCATTAAATAATTTGGACAGCAGCCAATTCACCTTGTTTCACACGAAACGGTAGCGGCGCGGGTTTAGATATCACGGAGATGGTAAACATAATAAAAATCCACAATAAACACCCAAACCCAAAGCAATATTTAAAATTGCGATCCCGCAATCCGACTCTCGTCAGCTTTAAATGAAATTAGTCGCCAAGTGCCACAAAATCATTTTTCCCAACATATTTAAAAAAGGTCTCCTCAGCTCTTTTTTCCCCAGAAATTAAAAAAAGAAACGAAAAAGATTCCAGCAGAATTGCCAAAATAAACAACAAAATCGTTGGACGGATGAAAGTTTCGGCCGGCAACTATCCGAACCTCGCTGTATTTCTTTGTTTTGATTTGGGATTTTTGTTGTGTTTTGTTTTGTTTTTGAGCCGCAATCGTAGATTGTCTGATCGTGTGCAGCTCCTGGTATGAGCACACACACTTCGCGCCGTTGTTGTGATTTTTGGGCAGTTTTTGGTTTATTTACCATCGCCGTGATATCCAAAACCGCTCCGCCGCCGTTCGTGTAAAATGAGGCAGACGTACAGCAATAAATTGTGCCATGGTGAAGCGCTGAGCTTACCCGATACAGAAATATTAAGCAAAAAGCTTGAGAAGATTACAAAAGGTACCGAGTCTTAAATATGTTGATAAAAATATAAAATAATAACGCTATATTCAGAAAGAAATACAAGGAAGCTAAAGCGTTATGCTTCGAAACGCTTACAGAATCAATTAAACCATCAAGTAGTCCAAAGAAAGTCTGGGCAGATATAAGAACACTGAAGGAATCACATAGCAATAGTCAATTGCCATTTTTTTGAAACAGATAATGGCTCTATAAGTGAACCTAAACATATCTATAAAACATTTTTTTCTTTCTGGTCTAACCATTAAAAAAAAACACAATTTTTCACATCTTATTTACTACTAATAAAACTACTTCCTTCAGTTCTATATACATAAATAATCGCCCATGCATGCATGCAAAGTTAATAGATTCAAAAATTTCTTGCATCGAATTTGATACGGCCTTCATTTTTCTAAATTGTAAAATACCAGGTGTGGATAGAATTGCATACCCAATGCTTAGAACTATACCTACCCCATTCAAGAAAAGACTAATCAAGCTATTTAATATATCAAGGCATTTACTCTCAAAAGTGGAAATTTATTGAAAAAATCCCCATCCTAAAGCCAAAGAAATCTCGAACAGAAATATCCGGATAGAGACAAATCTCGCTATAAGCATGTACACAAAATTGCTTGAAAAAACTATATCCAAACGATTGATGTGGTTTGCTCTGTTGATCAGCCCACTTCAATGCGCTTTTAAGAAAGGTCAGGACACCTCAGACGTCTTACCCTTTTTCGAACATTTTGCATCTAAAGCTCTTTCCAGTAGAAACCATGTTATAAAGTTGGCGCCCATATTGCTCTACGACAATTGACCAAATGGAATGTTGGTGTGAAAATATATAACTTTGTTAAGAGGTTTTAATCAATCGCAGATTTGTCGTTAAGGAAAATAATATCCGCTCAGATTCTCATATGTTATACTCGTATGCCAATACAATACTGTGCTCCAGTTAAAATCACCGATACACTGTGTTCCAAAACAAGCTCACAAAAAGCAAAGTTGTTTGCTGAACATCTTGAAAAGACCTTTAGTCCAAATGAAGGAAATGATGAAATAGTTATAAATGAAAGTTGGCTAGAGTGCGATACCCACATTACTCAAGTAACACCCGAAGAAGTTGGTAAGCAAATTCATAAAATGAAACTAAAAAAAGCGCCAGGATTTGACTTAATAACGACGGAAGTTCTTCGTAAACTGCCCAATAATTGCGTCTCTTATCTGTCTGATTTAATTAATATGTGCTTCAGGTTGAGGCATGTTCCTATATATTGGAAATTCGCAGAGGTAAGCATGGTACCCAAGCCTGGGAAATCACTCAATGACGTATCATCGTATAGGCCAATATCCTTACTGCCAGCATTGTCAAAACTATTTGAAAAATTGCTTTTAAATAATTGAGAATAAAAACCTTATTCAAGCTCACCAGTTTGGTTTTAGGAAAAATCATTCGACAACTGATCAAATCGACAGAGTTGTGAATATGGTCGAAACTGCGTTGGAAGGGAAAAAAGTGTGTTGCGCCGTCTTCCTAGACGTTTCACAAGCTTTCGATAAGGTGTGGCATGCAGGTCTATTACAAAAGCTGCGGACATTGTTGCCAATGCAATATTGCGAGGTGCTTTCATCATACCTTGATGACAGGTACTTTAGTGTTAAGTACGAAACCGCCCATTCTTCTTTGAAAAAAATTAGTGCTGGTGTTCCGCAAGGAAGCATCCTGGGGCCTCTGCTGTACCTCCTATATACATACGACCTACCAACAGCAAATCAGCAAGTAACACAACATTTGCGGACGATACTGGTGTTCTGGCTACAGGTAACACTATCGAAGACGCAACGGCTAAGCTACAAGAGGCTGTTAATTGTATTGTTTCATGGGCTAAGAAATGGCGCATTAAGTTAAACAAAACCAAATCAGCGCATATAGTTTTTTCACTGAAAAATACACCTCACAAACCGATTTTCATGGATGGGTTAATAATCCCACATGTCAACGAAGCCAAATACCTGGGTATTACACTCGAAGCCAGATTGCACTGGAAAGCTCACGTAAAGAAAAAACGAGAGGAGCTTGACCTGAAATTCAACAAATTGTACCACCTTATTGGCAGACACTCTACCCTGTCAATTCACAACAAACTAATGGTGTATAAACAAATACTGAAGCCGACCTGGACCTATGGCATCCAATTTTGGGGATGTGCTAGTGAAATATACATTGCCACTATCCAATGTTTTCAAAATAAGGTGCTGCGATGTATTGTTAATGCACCATACTATGTTAGAAATAGCGATCTCCATCGTGATCTTGGCATGCCAACTGTCACTGATGTAACAAAACAATTTGCCATTTCTCACAAACAGCGACAGAAATCGCATGTCAACGTTGCAGCATCCAGTTTACTTCTGTAGACTTCGCAGCGTAGGTGGCTAAAACGGAAAACAGTGTCAGACCTAATGGAACTCGAGTAGCCGATATTTTATTTATATGTTATAGGTTAGCATGTACATAACATACTTAACGCTTTTCTTTTAATTTGTTTAATTTATTCGAACAAAATTGCTCGTTAGTATTGCCTGTATTTACTAGGTGCAATTATAAAACGCTTCTGTATCTATATATATAAAATGGAATGTGTGTCTGTTTATTTGTTTGTTTGTACCTTATAGGAGACCAAACCTCTGGACCGATCTTCCTGAAATTTTCACAGCATTTAACTGGGACTCTGGCATGATTAATAGGGTACTTTTTATCGACCACGCCCACTTTTACGCCCACTTTTTTAAAATTATGTAGTTGCTCCCATATAGTTTTTAACAGATTTACTTCAAATTGTATACACATTATATACTCCAGGCGAGGTAGAAATAAACATTTCTTACGCCACGCCCCCTTTCACGCCCCTTTTCACGCCAAATTTTGTTTGAAAGTTTTAAACTTTTTGTTCTCTGTACAAATTTGTTCTTTCCGACGGATTTTTTTTTATTTGGTAGTATATTGCTCTTAATACTGTTAACGTCGCCATATAACTATGAACCACGCCCACTTCACCGCCCCCTTTTTTTAAATCAGATACTTATACCACTAACAATGTTTGCAATACAAAATACTTTTTTTGTAATATGTATTTGCCTAAAGTTTTATATGCTTTTTATCTACAGGTAAGTTAGCCACACATTTTCTTATTACCAAATCCCCCTTTTTCGCCCCATTTTACCTTAAATTATAAAACTCAAAATTGGAGTTCCCATTATTTTACTGCGGAACATCGACCCACAACAGCTTTGCAATGGCACTCGACTTACAGTAAAAAAAATGCTAAACAATTTAATCGAAGCGACCATTATAACGGGCAAATATAAAGGAACAAATGTACTGTTGCCACGCATTCCTATGATACCAACAGATTTGCCATTTGATTTCAAAAGATTACAGTTTCCTGTTCGGTTAGCGTTTGCGATGACAATTAATAAAGCTCAAGGTCAATCTCTGCAAGTTTGTGGCTTAAATTTGTCAAATCCATGTTTTTCCCATGGATAGCTTTACGTTGCATGCTCCCGTGTTGGGAAACCAAACGATTTGTTTGTTTATGCTCCGAATGGACATACTATAAACATTGTATATCCTAGAGCGTTACAATAGTTAATTTATAATAAAATTATTTATTTCTCACTATATAAACACTTTTTATTTCATTTCATAATGATGGGGGTAGCACACCGGGTTCAGCCTTTTATTATAAACAAATATATATCATTGACACGAAATTTGTACTTAATTTTGTTCTTATTTTTAATGTATTACACATTTCAATTACACTGTTCAAGTTGTAAAATGGTACAAACGTGAAAACCATATGGTTGTGTTTGGATGAGCCCCCTGAGTACTAATCCATCGATGAAAGTGCCAACTTGGCTCATTGGGAAAACTTTATGGCGTTTTGTTTGAATTTCGGTCAATTAGTGAATTTTTTTACCATTTAAGCCCATTTAAGTCGCTATTCCTGTATTCAAAATTTCTTTCGTTATTTTTATACGGCTCGCAATTACTAGTTCTACCATTAGAACGCACATTTCAACTGAGAAAATCAAATTTTTTAGCCTATTTTCATGATTTTTGCCCATTTTTCATCGATTTTCCCCATTTATTGCTGTTTTTATGCGCTTTTTTGAAATTCTTGGGCAAACTTTTCGACATAGTTCTTACAGTTTTTCCTTTTTACAATATACTATGCAATATTATTGCCATTTCAAGCAACTCAACACACTTTTTAAATACAGAAACCATCCTTTTTACGCTTTTTCGGATGATTTTCGCGTTTTTTATTGATTTAAATAAATTTTTTGAATACATTTTTTCGGTATAAAAATGAATGGAAATGCGTGTTTCTCCGTATTAATGTAATTAATTTTAAATTGGCAATTGAAATATAGAATTATTCAATGGAATATCGTTCGTTATCCTCCAATTCCATTAACAAATTCCAGCAAAGATCTGCCAAAAGTGAATCTAGGAAACGTATGATTCGATGAAACTAATCTTGGATTCTGTGAAATACCATGAACATTGTTGGAAAATATGCGCTGATTTGAAAGTGGTTGCACTTATCTGTGGCCTTCAAACTGGTTACACTAAAAATATGTGCTACTTGTGTACGTGGGATTCGCGATATACACCACAGTATCAAAAACGAGATTGGTTACCGAGAACAAATCGTCTAATTGGACATCAGAACGTTATCCACGAGGAGTTGGTGCCGATGGATAAGGTATTGCTGCCACCATTGCACATTAAACTTGGTGTAGTGAAGAATTTCATCAAAGCGTTACTGGTGCGTGGAAATAGATTGGCGTTTGAACGATTGCAGTACATCTTTCCACGCTTGTGTGAAGCGAAAATTAAAGCAGGTAAATAAATATTTGGCATTCTTTTTCCGCCAAACGAAGATGAAGCATTCTTAAAAGTTTTTATATAAAATCATATATTGAATTCAGGTGTGTTGAATGGCCCAGACATTCGCAAACTGATGAAGGATGAATACTTCAACAATGTCCTTCAAGATACGGAACTCATCGCTTGGGATAGCCTGAAAGCAGTGATCGAAAAAGTTCTCGGCATTCATCGGGTGGACAATTGGCGTGCCATTGTTGAAGATATGCTGCAATCTTTCGAAAACATCGGTGTTCGAATGTCGTTGAAAGTGCATTTCATGCATCTCCACCAAGATCACTTTGAGCGTCAGTTGCCGTCTGAATCAGACGAGCATGGTGAACGTTTCCACCAGGTATCAGCACAGTTGGAACACTGGTACAGTGGAAAAAAATTAGATTCACTTTTGGCAGATCTTTGCTGGAATTTGTTAATGGAATTGGAGGATAACGAATGATATTCCATTGAATAATTCTATATTTCAATTGCCAATTTAAAATTAATTACATTAATACGGAGAAACACGCATTTCCATTCATTTTTATACCGAAAAAATGTATTCAAAAAATTTATTTAAATCAATAAAAAACGCGAAAATCATCCGAAAAAGCGTAAAAAGGATGGTTTCTGTATTTAAAAAGTGTGTTGAGTTGCTTGAAATGGCAATAATATTGCATAGTATATTGTAAAAAGGAAAAACTGTAAGAACTATGTCGAAAAGTTTGCCCAAGAATTTCAAAAAAGCGCATAAAAACAGCAATAAATGGGGAAAATCGATGAAAAATGGGCAAAAATCATGAAAATAGGCTAAAAAATTTGATTTTCTCAGTTGAAATGTGCGTTCTAATGGTAGAACTAGTAATTGCGAGCCGTATAAAAATAACGAAAGAAATTTTGAATACAGGAATAGCGACTTAAATGGGCTTAAATGGTAAAAAATTCACTAATTGACCGAAATTCAAACAAAACGCCATAAAATTTTCCCAATGAGCCAAGTTGGCACTTTCATCGATTGAGTAGTACTCAGGGGGCTCATCCAAACACAACCATATGGTTTTCACGTTTGTACCAGAAATTTCGTGTCAAAAACTTGAACAGTGTTATCATTTTTTTAATTTTAAAAACGATCATAAACAAACTAAGGCCACCTAACTTATCTCAATGTAACCAAAGTTTAGTGATAACCATAGCAATGACTGTTAAAATTATTTGAAAATATCTGTGGTTAATTAAACCCCTACAATTCAGGGGTAGCGAAGCGCACCGGGTACAGCTAGTATGGTATAAGATTCCACAATAAAAAAATAAATAAAAAATAAAAAAATGTTACATAAAGGAATCCCATAAGTTTCGCCACTCTCAGCCACACTCTTTATAAATGCTTTTAATGAAATGTAAAATTATCGAAATTCTTCTACTTATTTTTTCAAAGACTAATGACCTTGTCTTATTTAAAAAAATTCAATGATATCCTTTCTGATTTCTCGAATTGATCACGAATATCCAGAGCTAATATTTCAGTAAACAAATATTTACCTTTCATATATGCAGAAAACGAAATGCAATAATTTTAACTTAACCTTAAATAATGTAAATATTATAAACTACGATAGTTTAAGAATTCTAGGTCTACTTCTTTCAAAAAAATTCAAGTTAAAGATCATTGTATATACAATAGAAACAGTTTAGCTGCCAGGCTAAATATTATTAAATATCTTACCTCTAAACGTTCTTATATTCGCATTTCAAATTTAATAAATGTTGCTAGAGCATTAATTCTGTCTAAAATTGATTATGGCGCTGCTATATGGAAATTGTACAAAAAATAATATTAACCCTATTCAAGCCGCATACCACAAAGCAGTTCGCGGTAGCAAACGAGATTATCCAACATCACTAACTCAATTCGTCTCAGCTAAAGCTGGTCTTCCATCTATTGAAGAGCGAGTTATATACAAAATAGCAACAAGGTACAAGCGAAACACAACTCTTAAAAATTTAAACACAACTCTTCTATAATGAAAAGCATCGAGTTAGAAACTTATTGGGGTACAGCGGCCCCGCCAAAATATATCCAGTCCGAGAAATTTCCCATTTGGATGCTAACAAATAGTTAATTTCTTCTTGGCTTAACGGAACACAAAAAAAACACACACACCGGCAAATATATATCGTAAATTATTCCTGGAGTACTGCAACGAGGCAAGAAATAAAGGAGCCAGCTTAATATTTACTTGCGGATGCAAAACTAATAATGCAACATCGTGTGCTGTCGTTGGTAGAGTAGGTGGCTGTATTTCAACCGGCCGTGTACACCATTATTGTTCAAACTTCACTGCAGAAGCTTGTGCCATAATGAAAACTGGAGAATTTGCTGCAAAAACTAATAAGAGAACCATTATTTGCACGGATAGCAAGTCTACTATTGATGCAGTAAAAAACCCGGTTTTATTACTGCTCAAATTCGCGATAAACTCAATCAGCATAAAAGTAAAATAAAAAATATGTGGATACCAGGACACGCAGGAATGCCTGGTAACGATAACGCAGATCGTAGAGCGAAATAAGCACTGAATGAACCACTGCATACACTTCCAACCATTGAAACAACCGACATTCAAAGTCTAACTACTTGGAAAAACAGCAGCCACAGATATAAGCAATTCAATCCAAATAGAATTAGACCTATCTATCCGGCTAGCTGTCATTCGAAAGCCCTCCAGGCTTTTGTTGGTTTGCGACTTGGACATAACAACCTAACCCATCAACACCTGCTCAACTGAACGCGAATTAACGGCTGCAACTTTTGCGATTCCTCAACGATGTCCATAGATCACATTCAATTCATTTTCAATAGAACTTCAGCTGCGAAATCACGTTTAATTAATACCACCCCCATTGAATTATTAAAATACAATGACAGTACATCACTTCAAAAACTCTTTGAATTCCTCACACAAGTCAAACTTGTACAATTAATAAAATTTAAGTAAAAAATAACTTTATAAAAAAGTATAATTTATTTAACAATTAAATTTATATCTGATTTTTAAACTTTCTTGACCAAAGAGCTCAAAGTCCTGGGAGCTAGTGCTCTTTTTCTCCTGTATAAAAATAATTGTATTATTATTTTTCAATAATAAATAAATAAATAAATATTTTTTTTTTTTTAGTTAGTGTATCTGTCAGTTCCTTACATAGCAATTTTGAGCGGAATCTGACGGAAAGTGTGTGCGTAATAGCTTTGTAAGCAAGTCTTTCTTTGGTTTATTTTGCGAATTTCTCTTTGTTGAATTTAGTTGATCGAAGAGGCAGTCTGAAATTTTGTGTTTCTAACAAAATATCATGTGCGGAAGTGTTGAAAACGTTAACGGTATCCCACGAGGTCTCGGCAATGTCGGAAACACAATCATACGAGTGGTACAAAGGCATCACTATCAGTGACGAGATATATGTCTATTAATATGGCAACGAAACGAACCCACAATCCACGTATTTGATTCTTCTCAGACTGTTTTCTTTGATTGCCGTAGCGCGGTCCATTCCGAATTCCTTCCGCCAGGCCAAACAGTAAATAATGAGTATTATATGAGCGTATTCAAGCGATTGAGAAGACGTTTTTTCGCAAGAGGGCGGAATTGTGGAGAACCCACTCGAGGTTTATTCACCACGACAATGCACCAGTCCACACATTTCATCTTGTACGCGACTATTTGATCAAAAGCAGCATTAATACCATTCCGCAAGCTACGTATTTAGCTGACATGGCCCCGTGTGACTTTTTCTGTTCCAAAGACTCAAGTTACCACTTCGGAAAGTGTTTTGAGACGATAAAGGATAGGAGGAGCTGAAGGTGATTTCAAAATCGGTCTGTGAGAAGTGTTTTCAAGATTGGAAGAAGCGTTGGAATATGTATATTGATTACCATGGAGATTACTTTGTAGGGAATAAAATAAATATCAATGATTAATTGAACCGTTTTAGTTTTATTGACAAATTCCGGGCACTTTTTGTACAGAAGGTATTTTTGTTGAAGTGGTTGTTAGCTTCAACTTGATCTACATCGTATTTTCCTTCAGCGCAGATATTTCCATTGGCCCAAATCTGTGGTCTGTTATTTGTTTAATATTTTCCGGATCTGGTGCTTTTTCCAATTTAATTACTACATAAGGCTCGTTAAGCAAATTTCACACGGTTTAAGCACGTTTGTAAGTATTTTTTTCAAAAGTAATCTACTGACACTCTTCGCGTACGGTTGTGCTCTCAATAGTGGTATCGATAATTTCCTTTCGAGCTCCTTTCGCGTGAGCTTTTTCTTCCACGTGTTTTTCGAAATAAAACTAGGAAATGTATTATATTGAAATTTTTACTGACATCTTCAAGCATTGTTTTTGGTGTTTTTACGAGACATTGAGTGAACGTCACTCACTTGTATAACCCGCGTGTGAATAAAACAATTTATAGTTATGGCCCCAATTGCCCCCAATCGTGGTGAAAATAGGTTCGCTCAATTATCACCAAGTCTCCGCGCTAAACCCCAAAAAACTGTGAACTTCATAGAAGAGTTCCCAGAAGTACCAGTAACTAAGAGAGACGATCCGAAATATATTGTGGTGAGCACTATCGATCCGATTAAACCACTCTCTTCTTACTCAATATTCGACGTCCACAAAGCGCTGATCGCTATTTCCAAGGAAATCAATGAAATAATTCCCAAAAGAGATGGTAGCTTAGGGATCCTGGTAAAAAATCTACTATTTGTCAGCAAATTTCACGATCAGGAATCTGTGAGATATCCGTCAAATTCCACGAATACCTCAACTCCGTCAAAGGCACTGTATATGCGCCTTTCCTCAAGGATATTCCAGAGAACGAAATCGTTGATGGACTAAAGGATTATAATGTCCCAAATGCATACATATTCTAGCGTATGGATGGGGCTTCTAACCCTACGGGTGTCGTCCTACTCTCCTTCGACAGCTACTTCCTACCGGAAAATATAAGCATTGCCTGTCCGCCACTACTACCCGAATCGTATGCGCTGTAATATATGCCAGAAATGAGGATACTCCCAAAATTAATGCAGAAACCTTCCTACCTTTTGTATATGTAATTTCCCTCCCCACTCTCCTGATCCATGCGCAAGGACATTTTGAGCCAATTGCTCTGGTGATCATCCCGCATTGTCCAATTCTTGCCCTAAATGTCAGCAAGCAAGAGAATTATTAAAGATAAAAACGCAAGAAAAATGCACAAAGCGCGAAGCCAACTAAATTTACACTACCCACAATCCACTCTAACCCAACTCCCACTCCTTTCCCAATGCTCTTAAATCCAACAACCCGCCAGAAACACAAGTAAAATCCACCACCAGCAACGCTTCAATATCAACGAAAAATAGCATCAACAACAACAACATTGAACCCAAAATTTTCTCAGAAGCACAAACAGAAAGAGAAAACATCAACAAGTAACAAAACTTCTACCCGCAACCCATCAACACTAATACCCAGCTAAAAGATAATCAAAACACCTGCAAAGCAGCTACAAACACAAAAAGTACCATACGTAGAAGCATCATGGAAATTAAATCACTCCCACAACAACAATTCAATATATCAGACTACACCAGTATTCGACTGGTGACAAACAGCAATAACGAATACATCCCTCCAACAACAGCATCTCCTGTAAAAGAATACATAAATTTAAAACAGCAAACAACAATAAATAAAGCCACACTCTAAACATAAGTATAACCTCCTTATAATATACTAACTTCTTTTAGTATACATACTAACATACATTGATCTCTGTTAACACATCCATTCCTGAAGCAAAACACAACAAAACCTATAACATATTTAAAATTGCTCACATTACACATCACACTAATGGAATTTAAAATAGCATAGTCGAACATCAAAGGAGAATTTAACAATTATAATTAGCTTGAATTGTTAATTAAAGACACTAATCCCAATGTGATCTACATTCAGGAAACACATATTCCCTACAACACCACACACATAGTTACCCCCAAAGCCTACGTTGTTTACTTTAATGAGTGTAACCTTAATATCTCCTCCAAGCAAGGGGTAGGCATCCTTATAAAGCGTGATATTCCCCAGAAAAAAAAGGATTCTAAAATTATACACCTCAATGCGTAGCCAAGTTCAATATATCCCCTTTAAATATTTTAATTAACAATTATATCAACAAACCAAACAATTTCCGAAAAATATATCTCTTCTTTACTTTCCCAGTCCAACAGCCCACCTCTCCCCCCCGGGGATTTTAATGCCTGGAGCCCATTGTGGGGTTCACAAAACCCAACGCCCGAGGTACCGTGATTGAAAATATCTTTATCACAAAATATCAAGTCGTCCTAAACGTTGGCTCCCCAACCCATTTTTCCACTCACAACATATTTATACAAATCGATTTAACAACTAATAGACTGGCAATTTAGGCCCAGATGCACATGGAAAGCTCTAGATAATTTATACGGCAGTGATCACTATCCCCTACTTTGTGGAATCCAAACCAATTCAGCATCTTGAAATCTTACAAAATCTCCAAAATTTAAAACTGACACCGTCAATTGGCGCCTACGATATCGTATATCAATCCATTCCCCAAAGTAATTTCTCCCTTCTTAAAAACTATTCATCATGGTGGGACAATAATTTAAGCTTCCTCAGAACCAATAAAGAAATTATTGTACACCTATAAATACTCCCCTTCGATCACCAAACTTATAGCGTACAAAAAATCGAATGCATTGTTTAAAAAAAAGCTCATTAAGCGCTGAATTTACCGCAAAAAGTAACCCCGCCTCCTCATCCAAGAAAATCTGGGCATCCATTAAAACCCTCACGGGCCATCCCTACACTCGTTATCAACTATCCAACTGCCAACTAATCTCTTATCGTCTTCCCCTGAAATTGCTGACGGCTTTGGACAATTTTGGTCAAACTACGCTAAGGACTCTAATTTCCCACTGAAGTATACTAACAGCAAAAGCACAAAATTTACCAATCCCTATCTTCCACTACAATTAACAAGAGACTCTCTTAGTTTAGAAATGAATTTCTCTGGAATCGAACTAGAACTTGCACTACAAAATGCAAAAAGCAAAACCCCAGGTAGAGACAGAATATCCTATCCCGTGCTACGCAACCTACCTAACCCTTGCAAAAATTCTCTTTTATCACTCTACAATCAAATCGTCCAGACTCGTATATATCCTCATACTTGGCTTTCAGCCACAATACTGCCAATTCTTAAACCAAATAAACCAACCAACTAAATTGATAGCTATAAGCCCGTATCCCTTCTTTTCCTTGATTACCAAACGCCTAATCTGGTTCATCATGAAAAAAACCACGTTAGCCCGAAACAAGTCGCAAATCAAAACGAGTAAAGAAGTCTGAAGTCGGGTTAGACCGACTACGAAATACCCTTTACCATTTCTTGTGCGAGCGAGTTCAACAATGGGGATGTTTTCTTCATAAATCATCCTTAAGAGCATATCTACGGAAATTTTCGGTAGGGTACCTTGAATTGATTATAGCGACCCCATTTCTTGTGTATGGCTTTGTAGTGTCAATATAACCACTAACATAAAATTTCGTCCAAAAATATTGTATAGATCGTAAGTTATAATAATATGTGAATAGTGGGCGTGGCTGTAGAAATAACACGCCCATTTTGTGTGTGGTGTTTAATGTTAGTACCCGCAACATTCCTGTGAAATTGCGTTGTTAAATCTTTAATAGGAACCTAGTATTGATTTTTGGTTAATTGTGGGCGTGGCAGTAGTAATAATCTGCCCATATTTGCAATGCATGCTAGTACAGACCCAGTGTATGCATCTACCAATTTGTTTTCATATATCATCACTAGAAGCATAGATAGGGTAACTGTCTTTAAGTGGGGTCCCCAAAGTTCATTATATGGGAGGGAGGCGTATCCTTCCTCTGATCCACCCCGAATCTTGTATATGACTTTGTAGGATCCATATACGTACTAATGTAAAATTTCGTCCAAAAATATTATATAGGTCGTAAGTTATAATAATATGTGAATAGTGGGCGTGGCTGTAGAAATAACACGCCCATTTTTTGTGTGGGGTTTAATGTTAGTACCCGCAACCTTCCTGTGAAATTTCGTTGATAAATATTTAATAGGAACACAGTAATGATTTTTGGCAAATTGTGGGCGTGGCAGTTCTAGTATGATCTCCATATTCTGCACACACACTATTATGGACCCCATGTATATTTCTGCAAATGTTTATTCTGTTGGCATCAATACGAGCATAGGTAGGCTAATTTTAATTTTAGACCCGAAAGTTCCCTATATCAAAAGTGGGCGTGTCTTTTCTCTGATCAGCCCCATTTGTTGCTGATTGCTTTATAATGTCCACATGTTTCTTCATGTAAAATTTCGTCCATAAATCTCTACCAGATCTTAAGTTATGAATATTTGTTAATAGTGGGCGTGGCAGTTAATATATACCGCCCACTTTTTGCACAGTCTCCAAAGAACGACGAGGAATGGACAAACCTGGGTTTTCTTCAACACTTTGGGCTCCAGCAGCAATATTCTCAGTTGTTCTTGAGCGACGTGCACGGGTTTTATTCTTCACATCACTAACTTGTCCCAACAGCTCCAATTTTTCCACCAATTTCTGTATTGCGGTCCGACAAGTTGCTTCACGACGACCCAAAAATGCTTTAGTTTTGCGAACTGTGACTGCAAGATTTTCACCATTTTTGTAGTGAATCATTTCAATGCATTGTTGAAGCGTGTATCGTTCCAATTTTAGTAATGGCGTAGTTTCTACTTGTCAAATGTCAAAGAATAAAAGCTTCAAAAGTGACAGCTACCGAAATACCGGGTGATTCAAAATAACACCTCTTGTTGGAAAACCCTTTAATAGCCTTTGAACAATTAAATAAAATCGCTTCCGTACATAAGAGCTTGGACTTCGGGGTATATGCCGATGATGTTTTCTTTGACACAAAAGTTAAAGATATCAATAGTACTCAAACATTTTCGAATTTACTTCTATATATACACTTCTGGGGACAATACTCAGGAGCAGATTTGTCGTACAATAAATGCATAATTTTCCACATTTGCCGTAAAAATCACTGTCCCCCTGCTCAAGTAAATATAATGACTACAAATATAGTTAATGTCAATAATCTAAAGATACTTTGCATCATCTTTGATGCCAAATACACATACTCGTATGTACAAAGATCACTCCCTTTATCTTAGAACAAATCTAATTACTAACCTAAATATAATTAAATATCTTTCCTAAAAACACCTCCGCACTCAAAACACCAACACATTCAGTAATATTAGTAGGGCGCTAGTTTTATCCAAAGTATTTTACGGACTCCCTATGTGCGGATGGAGGGCCTATGCCCACCTAAAACTCCTCAACATGCCCTTCTACACAGCAACATACAAAAGCCTCAATGATTTTCCCACATCTCCCACCAGGTGTGTCCTTGCCGAGGCTAGTCTTCCATCAATCTTGGAAATATGTCTAGCTATCACCTTAAGACTCAGTCCAATGCTCTTAGCAATAACTAACAAACCACTCCTTGAAATTGTGAAAATTGCTTCTAGGGATAAACGTACTCACAAAGTAAATTCTGCTATACGGCATTGCACCTCCAACTTAAACGATCTGGGTATCAAAATTCCTTTTACCTGTCTCCCTTCCTCAGCCAAGTCCAAACTCCATTCTTTTCACAAAAATAATACCAGCTCTGACTCCTTCAAACATCTCTTCTATGAATTGACTAACAGCAAAGACCTAGCTAATAGGACGCAAATATTTACTGATGGAACGAGGACTGATCCCAGTATCACCTTTGCAGCAGTGCAAAATAATGGTACAGTGATAACGGGCGGCTGGCTCCCACCCTACTGCTCTGTCTTTTCATCACGTATTTGCTATTCTGAAAGCAGTAGCATACGCATCGATTACTAAAGGGAGATTCGCCATTTTCACAGCTAGCTACTCCGTCATTAGCAATCAAATCTATTGCCGAATACGAGAGCTCGTAAATAAAATCCAAATAAAATTAAAATCATATAGATCCCAAGCCATAAAGGCATTCCTGGAAATGAGTATACCGATGCAGCAGCCAAGAGTATGCACCTCCCCTTTCAATCACCTTTGCCCCTCCAAACCCTAAAGATATTCTATAACTCGTCTCCCAATTTCAATGAATCTCGTGGGCCCAATTCAATCAACCCTACACCCCGAATGCAAAAAATCAATATTCCCGTCACCACTTTCCAAAAGCCAAATTATCGTATTCATCCGCTTACGCTTAGGCCATTCCTAGCCGCACCCGTTCCCGTTTGTCTTTTCTGTAACGACCATTCTCCTACACATTCTTGACAACTGTCCAAATCTATCCACCAAACGAATACGCCACTTCGCCTCAATGAAACCTTCCTCACTCCTAAAAAATATCACCGCTGATAATGTAATAAAAATATTTAACTTCATAAATGATATAAATTTACACAAAAGGCTGTAATTAATCCATAAACATAAAATTTTACCAATCTTGTACTTGTAATAAGAATGTACATAGTATTTAAGAATTGTAATTAAGATTAGAAGCAACGTTACAGCCTTTGGATATATATATTGCCATTGGGCCAAAATTTTAATTTCCGTAAGTATTTGGTTAAAAATTTTATTTTAGTTTTTCTTTCCAAAATTCATTCGATCACTCGAAGAATCAACTATATGACTTGCATTTCGATTGTAAGTTACAGTACTTCCTCTTTACACAGTTTGTACATACGATTATTCTTACGATAAAATTCCTACAAACTAAATACTTATAAACACAGTGACCTGGTGTTTTTAATAAACACTGGAAAGCTGAAATGTTTACGGCTCCTGGTGTTATATGACCGTCTCGCCAGCGCTAATTTGCATGATCTGTGAAAATTTTATGATGCATATAATGCGCACGCCATGCGCCCCACATTAATGACATCTCTTATCTTGGGGTTACTAGTGTTTGCTCTGTCAGACAGGTTGTGATAACCTGTTATTGTTTCTTGCTTCCTGTGTTATGCGAGCCTCTGATACGAACATGCAGAAGTTGGTGATGACTATATTAATTATGATCAGGACGATGATAATGATAATGATGTCGACAATGCATTCAGTCATTAAAAAAGATTATGACAATAGTTTTGAAGTGTTCAAATTGTTTCATCTGTACTTGCCAAGAGTCTAATTATTCTATTATATATAATATTTTTAAAAAGAATTATTTACTTCCACCAGAATATATTAAGAAATTTATTTGCCACTGTGTGTCGATCTGTATTCTCATTCGGAATTAGCACACCCATTTTCCTAATTCCTTTAGGAGGAAGGAGGCAACTCCATTAATATTATATAGAATTACCGTAAAATGGACAACAGCAGCATATATAAATATAAAAGATGCATTTCCAAAATACATATACACATAACTTACTCGCATGATGGGGTGGAAAATTACTGAAGCCCTCTGTCTGACATTCCTCACTTTGAGGAAAATTCGGACAACCAATTCTCAAAAGCCTATTTTCTCATACAAACCAAATAAACCTTTTACTGAAATTTTTTGAGAATTGGCTATTAACAGACCCATTTTCCATATGCATGCTTCATTTAAAAGAGCATACATATCTAAAGAATCGCATGAGTTATATGGTTAAATTTTGAATTGAGCCTGAACATTCTTAAGAGATGTGTAAAGCTGAATGCAAATCAGATCACCAACTCGCCCACTTTCTACAAGCATTTTTTTACAATCTAAGTTCAAGTTAAAGAGTATAGTACTGATGGAAAATTAGCGACTGTAAACATTATATTATTGTGTATTTGTTGTTTTTACTTGATTAACTTTTGTTTCCTTTGTGTTTTGTTACTTTTGCAGCGGCGACAATTATGACCCTCCGAGGTGCAAGTTACGTTTCTTACCGGATCTACGACTGGAAGGATCGCGTGCACTCGTCCACTACCCGAATCAGTCTTATGTTCCGCACGCAATTCGATGACTCTGCGTTATTCTACGCCAGTGGCGAATCGCTGAAGCATCAGTACATTGCCGCGTCAATTAAGAATGAATCGATATATGTAGAAATGGACTTCGGGGACAATGTTATGTCCATCACACTCAGCGATGAGTTGACCAGCAGCCATTGGCACAATTTAACCATTTACCACGAACAACGCACAGTGCGCATCATTCTTGACGAGCAGATGAAACTAATTGAATTGCAACCGACGTCCAGCGGAAATTTACTCTTCGATCCGGAAATTTTCTTTGGCGGTGGCCCAGACCTAAATAAAAAGAAAGGTCTTGCATCGCACAACAATTTTGTTGGCAGCATGAAGTATGTCTATTATAATGATGTTTCCATACTATATGAACTATACCGTGGAAATTCTAAGGTACACTATCATGGTAAGTCAGCTTAACAGTCGGCGCACTAATATCAAGATGCCACAATTTACAAGGAAACATTTGCTCAATCGCCCTATAAATGTTGTTGAAAGTAATGCACATCTTCATCTAGAACAAATTGTGATATAATTGCAGCTTATATATTCCATGCTTTCATTCAAAACCTTTCTCATGAGGGTGTATTCATTTTCTACACTCCGTTTGGATACCTGCACGAAAAACCTAAAAAGGGGTTTCGATCAATATAAAATTAAGCCAAATATGGTATATTCGTACCCAAATATATTATCGTGGAGGTATTAAAGCCATAAAGGCTTTCATATAAAGCATAACATAGCCTCTATTGCAGCAATTAGTCTTCAGAAGCTGTAAAATGTATTCTATGCCTGACTGATATTGTACACAAATTTAGGTGAATACTTTCAAATCACCTTTCTTTCTTTTATATTAGTTATCTAAGCCGGCCATAATTCTGGTTGGATTTAACACATATGTACATTGAAATTGTAAATTTTGATGTGATTATAAGCTCTCACTTACATTGAGTTTAGTTAATGTACGAGTATATTTCTCACAAAAAGTTTCATGATTACATTCACTGACCCGACGGCACACTTGCATGTGCACTGCAGAGATCATAATAGTATCAAGACGTCGCCGAAAGCATAGTAATGAGCACTGGCAAATACATTCAGTATCTCTTAATGTAGTGGTATTATGTAACAAAGAGGTATGTGTATGAGTATGTTTTAATAAGAATATAGCAATGGCGATGATACTTACTTTTACGTATTCCACATGACTTAAAATGTAACTCTTCTTCTTGACATGTCTCTCAATTTTGCAGGTGTACTTGAGGCAGAATTCGAAGAGAATGAAGTACATGTCATCCCCATAACATATCCATTCGCTACCTCACACATTTGGTGGCCCATAAATCATGCCGAGGAATTTAATATCAAATTCGATTTCCGCAGCAGTCGCACAGCGGCAGTGCTGGCGTACAGCGATGTGACAACTTCGGCCGGAAGTGGTTTCTTGGAGGTAAGTAAATATGGTCGTGTGGGTGCCTTGTTATACTGGCCGTGAGTTGCAGGTTGCCTCGTTGGGATTTGCTCACAGAACCAGTGCAATTGTTGAACAAATTCTGCTGACACCGGTTTAGAATTTTTTGATATGGTTATATTTGTAATTTTTTCCAATGTATTCGTTTATGAATGTCTGGCACATACTGAAAATAGTGTGTGTACGGCAACGGAAGTTTCTAGAACAATTTACAGATGTTCGGAAGTGTGCGCAACACATGCATGCTTTTTCCAGGATAAATCACCTTCTGCATATTGTCCCTCCATCACGGTGCTTGCGCATGGATTTCTGAGAAGTGCATAAATCTCTGACCATACATCATTCTTTGGATTATATACTGTGGGTATCCCTCCCTCTCCCTACTTATGATACCATACTGTGAATTAGTTAGTAATCACAATGGAGGCTGCCCTATTAGTAATCGTCTTACATAGTGTCAAGTAAACGCACACGCAAGATTAATTTGTCGCCAATTTGCGAATATTTGGACCAAAATACGAATTATTTGCAATGCCACAATTGTGAGCAACGACTATATCGGTGATTGCTGGCCGCTTTACCCAGTCTATTGACAGAAGAGATCAACTCAGACTAGTTTTAGTGATTGTCCTGTCGAAAAACTCCATTGAATTCAGCTGCAAAAAGACATTCATATAAACTGCATGCACAGATAAATCGTTGCATTAAAGACCTTTTTATAATTGCCATCAAGCAAATCCAGCCGACACACGAACAAGGAAATAATGTTATTGGTCGGTCGTAGCCACTATTAAAGTGCACTACGACTATGTGTCACCTGTAACTACACCAATTCGTTAAACACACCTTTAAAATGGGAAAAATATCACTCGTAAATGAAATTAGTGCGGATTTAGCTGTATTTGTAACGTATAAAGGAGGCATGGTATATAAGGATATATATTCTTGATCAGCGTCATTTTCTGACTCGGTTTAACATTATCTGCCAATCTTTAATGCTTTAGAAACATTTTTATAAAAACTCTGCGCAAACATTCCTTAGAATTTAAGACAGAACTAGAAGACATGAACCATGCCTTCCTCACGGAAAAGCAACTCTCGAGATATCTAAACTGACTTCATCATGCACTAAGCTACATTTGCGCGAAACTAGTCTGTCTGGAACAATGGGCTTCCTGCTTATAGTGCCACACCCACAACCCACACATTTTTATTGCTATGACCATAAGATTTGTCAATGTTTTCGAATTTCATGAAAGTTTTAATATATGTACTCGTACATATCCTTTTAAAAAAAATGTCTACTACATATGAATATAAATTTTTCTTTTGCTCCTTAATATTGAAACATAAATGATTGCATACTTTTAGGATCCAAGTAAAGTTTGAGAACAGTGCACCACCCCAGATACGTATTTAGCCAAGATACAATCCATTCCGAGAATAGTCCAGAACCTTATAGGAACTTCTTTCGAGCTGTAGATAATGTTCTAGAATGTTCTCGAAACTTCTTGCGAAGTGTACCTGTTATAGACTGTTCTCGAAACTTCTTTCGAGGTGTAGATAATTTTCTAGAATATTCTACTTCAACATAAGAGTGATATATAAGCTACCAGCAATTCAGAGTCGAAACAGTTGAACAGAAATTGTAACAGTGTGTACATCATGCATTTTAGTAATAACAGTGTTAAGAAGTAATAAAGTGATTAAATGAATTATTAAATAAAGTGCAAAATTGTATTAAGTATACTTTAAGCCGAATTTTAAGTGTGTAAAGTGGTATAATTAAATAAAGTTGATTATATTAATTTAACCAGCGATTGTTTGATTAGTACACAATCCAGTGGTACGAATTCGAGAATTGAGAGTTGGTATAAATTGTCAGGAGGGCAAAAATAACAGAGCTCATTTGGGTGTTGAACCTCAGCACAATGTTGTTTTTGAACTTCTTTTTCGTAAATTGTGAGGAAAGATAGGCAGATGGACATGGGTAAATCGAGCCCGAAAGTGACGTCTGGACTAAGATTAAATACATACATACATATGTATGTCCATGCCTGCCAGTCACCCCCTTTAGGCGTTATAAAAATATATTAAATGCAATATACTCTGAATACTGTGTGTAGTGCACAAAACGAGAAATAGTAAAATTTGCAATCAAACTGTATACGAGTATGACTAAAAGCGTAATTAAACTCACAGAAACAAACAGGAACACACAAATGCATGCACATATGTATAGCAAACACACTTAAACACTGGGCAGTAGTTGTCGCATATCCATGCCAGATTCCGATAACGGAACGCATTCGTAGTATGCAAAATCACAAATTTCAATATTAATGCGCTGCAATTTAGCAGCATATGCCTCATGTGCTCAATCGTGGCGAATAGAGCAGGCAGACTAGGACGCGAGAGTAAAGCGGAGTTGGCAGTAAATTTTTAAGCACCTTTTTTGGGGCACAAGTTAAACACGCAGGATATGATATTATTCATTTGAGCAGAAATATTGTACAAATTGCACATACTCACATATGCTCGCACACACTATCACATTATGGAAGCATAGAAATTGCATAATGCTGTAAGCAGAAATACACACACGAGTGCATGCGTAGGAGAAAGCATACGCCCCCAATCGGAAAAGGCAGCACTTGGAGATTCTTTTAGATGGACTGTTTCTCTCTATGTGAAACTATACAAACAGACAAATCCTTTTAGAAGCATTTTCTATGTTTTGCGGGTAATATTGTTAGCAACAATTGAGGTCTCTTTCAAGTAAGCCACATTTATAGCACGCTTAACTGCGAAATTTGAAAAAAAAACCGGCTGCTTTGGGTGCTTTAATCCCTTTGAACAATTTTCTGAACATTCAGAATTTATGAGTCTAAAATGAGATTTTTTAGTTATAAATATGATTCTAAGACTAGTTAACCAGCCACTCATGCTTTATGACTCTTTTTTGACTCATATCTGTTTCAAAAATTCTGAAATATACGAAAGTAACGGTAAAACCATAAAATATGCAGAACAGTTGCTACTATTCTCTCGTTTCATATATTAGGACTCACTTTAGGCTCTTTTATGGCTCATAAATTCTGAACTAAACGAAAGTAATGACAAAATCAGAAAAATTTCAGCAAATTCATTATAAAAATAATTTTAAAAAATAATTACTTTAAGATTCAAGTTTCAAAGCAGATTGTGAATTTATTAAAAAGAAAGATTCCAAGATCCAGCTCGACAAATGAAGCTGCACTGCCTCGGCAATAAATAAACAATCCCTACCACATTTGGCAGTTACAGCTGCATTTATAGGTATTTCTTATTTAACGTGGGTAAATATTAGAGTTCTTTGCATTTAATATATCTGTCCATAGGCGCATATTCCAGGAAATTTAAGAGGGATATGGAATTAAAAAAAGCGACAGCCAAGTGGTTCCAGACGGTAAATGACCCTATTAAATATAAGAACAAACATAGTTAACCACATAAAATCATTTGCTATTGTCGAAAAGGAGGTTTTTTTATTTTTTTTTATAATAAGAAAATAAATTTATGTTCTTATTTTATTATAATTAAATAAAAGCAATAAAAATTTTACTTTATGTATTTCTTTCATAGAAGGATTCTTTTTCATATATTTTCGGACTCTAATATGAGTCCGAATTGCAATCATCTGTGAATTTTTTAAGAGCGTAAAAACTCTGAATTACGAGTCATTTATGTCTCCAAAAGGAGTCAAAATATTTACATTTTCAGACTCAGAATAGTTTCATATTTCGTCCTATAATATGAGTCACACTTTTGACTCATATTGGTGTGCACTTCCATGAGGGGGAATAGGCTCATTTCGGACTCTTTTATGAACTCATAATGAGTGTAAAACTTCTAAATTGTGAATCTTATCCAACTCTAAAATGAGTCAGAATGTTTACAAGGATATACCTCACAAATGTTGATTCAGAACTTCGCTCGGCTCAGGCTTTCAGTATGTGAGTTTAAATTTCGTTGCCCCAATGCTCACAATTATTATATTATAGTTAGGGCTCAAACAGAAGTAATGAAATATTGCAGCTGATAACTTCGGTTCAATGAATTGCGCCAATAATTGGCAGTTATGTAGTTGTGGATTAGTAAATGCTTTCTGTCGCGCCCAATATAAATATATGTTTATAACTTATATCATATAAAAAATACGAAAACCCGATAGTGTAACTGAGGAAACGGATGTATATTTATATATTTTTTTATTTTTGTTTACTTAATTGCTTAGTGTTTTAACTTCTGTTGACAATTCGATTTATTTAATTGTCAATAGCAAATGGAGTTTATCAGAAATGAATTTATAAATAATTGTTTTTATTTGTTGGGAAATTGCTACCCCTTATATGTCATCCTTTATTTCAATGTACTCAGTCGTTACCCCTAACCAATACTTATTTTATGAGCACCCTTCAATATCTATATATCTTTTCTTATTGCTTTCCAATTGTATACTTCCACTCGTAGTGTACCTGCTCTATTCGTAGAAGTGAGTACACTAAGAGTGGAAGTGGCACATTCACCAATTATTCCAATTGGTGGATGTGCCAAATTCCCGACGGGGGTTTGTAGGATAATGCGCGTTTGTACATATGTTTATTTGCGAGTGGCTTTGTGGGTTTATATGAACGTATGCTATTGATTGACAGCAATAAATAAAGTTCGTTTGTGAAATTTGCTGCTTTGATAGTATACAACTTTGGAAATATATTTTTTATAATAAGCCATAAAATGTTTATTGATATGAATATTCATGACCGTTCGTTGGAATTGTTGAAAACATAAAGTTTTCACATTTCATTCCATTTCAAGTTAGGTTTTATTGGCGTGTGCCCTAGTTACAAGATCCATTTGAAAGTCGATGCTTTCTATTTCGCGGATTGACCGCAACTGACAGCAAATATACTCTCCGGAGTAAACGATGGAGTTGATTAGAGCTAGTGTTGTCATATGAAATATGGAAACACACCCAAACACATATCTCTCCATATATGTATGTGTATACATGCAAATAGGAGTCATGAATAAAAACCTTGAACGCATATGGCGTCAACGAAAACGACTCCAACATCTATAAATGGAGAAAATATCAACAATCGATTCTTTGTGCACGTGGGTCAGTCATTTAAATGAAGGGGACGGTATCAAAAACAACTAAAAATATGATGGAGCCAAAATATATTTCTATCACTCTTGGTATACGAGTACATGTCTAATGGTGGATACACATTATAACGTTTCCGAGCTTGACGTGAAGAGGCGTCGTTTAAAGTCATTATTTTCATTACTTTTCGTTGCGCCTTAGGAGCGTAGCGGTTCTGATTTTAATAATGTGAGTTTGTTGCAAATATAATTTTGTTGTTGTTATTTTGCACCCAAAGAGGTAACAGGAAAAAGTAGATATATCAGATGTGGACATTTATTATTATTAGTGTTCCGAGCACGAGTATAATTATATTTAGGAACAAATTAATTCAAGGCACTTCCTCAATACATTTATATATGTATGTATATATATATATACGAGTATATATATATACTCGTATATATATTACAATTAATTTTAATTACATTGAGTTTTCAAATAGATTTTAATTTTAGAGCAAAATTTTACTTGTTTTAACAATAACAAATTGTTTTTTTTTGTTTATTTTTATCTAAATGGCTAATTACATTGGGGCAGGCCACGTCTTTTGAAACAAGTGAAATCTCTGGTGAGCAGTAAATTTTCTACTAGTTGATTTGGATGATTTTGTAGTTTCCGTTGGTATTTAAGCAGGGCCGAATCTCTGATTGAGCTATTTGTATTGACACAATGCTAGAGACATTTGAAGTTCGTCAAAGCTGACAACCATAAGACCAAATATGGCTTTGCAAAGCATCACTTTGCAATATAAATTAAGTTTTGAATTTTTGTTTAGAAGCCAGTATAAGGTACGATCTGTGAGTTTCATTTGTTTGGATTTTACTGATATAAACATGACGAACAGCCAGATATTTTTTGATTCACTACTTTGAGGTATCTCAACATTATTTACCGAGATTATTATTATTATTTAACAGGTTAAAAGAACACCGCGATCTATTGTGCAGCCTCATACCCAACTAAAACAATCCTAGACTATTTATAAATCTCGTAACTGCTGTGGACTTAAATTTAACTAAGATTTGGAGCTAAGAAACCGCTGCCTAGGTAGTTAAGTCTGCGTCTTGCCACCGCTGGGCAAGTGCATAGAACGTGTTCAGCTGTTTCATGCTCCTCTCGACAGAGTCGGCACGAATCGTCTTCTACCACGGATATTTTTTTCAGATGGTAATTAAGTCTACAATGTCCTGTTAAAAGTTCAGTATAGAGTTTAATGTCATTTCTGCTGAGGCTTAAACCAGTATCTATCCTGATGTGTTCAGGGTCAATGAGTAGTCTCGACTGCCGCATGGCTTTTTGGGCTCTTCAGTAGTTCAGCAGACCTCGTTTTTCCTGTTCGGACAACAAGTTATTTTTGAAGCTGCTGTTTAACCCACAGAACGGTTCTGGACCTATGAGGGGTGTGACCACGCCCCTTTTTACCAAAGAGTCCGCCATTTTGTTGCCTTTATGTCCCTCATGTCCCGGTTCCCACATTAGCGTAACAGAGTTTCTCGCTTCTAGGGTATTGGGGAGTTTAGAGCATTCCCAGACCAGCCTTGTTTGGAATGAGAAGTTTATTAATGATTTTAGAGCTGCCTGGCTATCTGAGGGAAAGCATATTTTGGTGCTGCATATACCCCTACGTAGACATTCCGGGAATTCTGCTTGAAAAATTTAAGCTGTTTTTATACCCTTTACCTTTAAAAATGGTAAATAGGGTATACTAACTTTGTGCTTTTGAGAGGGGTTGCAATTTCAAGAAGGAGGCGTGGTAGGTATGCACTTATATATACAGATATGATCAGAATCACTTTCTAAGCAATTTTTATATTGTCCGTCCGTCTGTCCGTCTGTGGCCACTTTTTTTCTACACCGTTAGAGCTATCTTTATGAAATTTTGCAAAAGTATAGTCTGGACAAAGATACAGAACCAGATTGCTATATGGGCCGATTTGGACAAAGACCACGCCTACCTCCCATATAAGGAACTTTTTTCACCTTTTTTAAAATGACTATAACTTCGGTACAATTGACGGAAACGTGATGCTATTTGGCAGATATGGAGATGTGGGTTCTACTAAAGACTGTGCAAAAAGTGGGCGCTATATATTAGCTGCCACTCCCACTATTAACAAATATACATAACTTAAGATCTGGTAGAGATTTATGGACGAAATTTTACATGAAGAAATATGTGGACATTATAAAGCTATCTGCAACAAATGGGGCTGATCAGAGAAAAGACACGCCCACTTTTGATATAGGGAACTTTCGGGTCTAAAATTAAAATTAGCCTACCTATGCTCGTATTGATGCCAACAGAATAAACATTTGCAGAAATATACATGGGGTCCATAATAGTGTGTGTGCAGAATATGGAGATCATACTAGAACTGTCACGCCCACAATTTGCCAGAAATCATTAATGTGTTCCTATTAAATATTTATCAACGAAATTTCACAGGAAGGTTGCGGGTACTAACATTAAACACCACACAAAAAATGGGCGTGTTATTTCTACAGCCACGCCCACTATTCACATATTATTATAACTTACGATCTATACAATATTTTTGGACGAAATTTTATGTTAGTGGTTATATTGACACTACAAAGCCATACACAAGAAATGGGGTCGCTATAATCAATTCAAGGTACCCTACCGAAAATTTCCGTAGATATGCTCCTAAGGATGATTTATGAAGAAAACATCCCCATTGTTGAACTCGCACGCACAAGAAAAGGTAAAGGGTATTTCGTAGTCGGTCTAACCCGACTTCAGACTTCTTTACTCGTTTCCATTGCATTTGCTTTTTGGAAATTTGACCCTACAATTCCCGCTCCAGCGCTGCCATCATCCATTTTGGACCCATCTGTATACCACAACTGTGAGTCCTGTTTTATTATTACTTCATTGCTTCTCCAAACGATGACCACTTTGAAATTTGCGGATTGTTGGGCACAGTTTTTTATTCGAACTGAAAGTAGTAACATGTTTACTTTTTTCTTGCACTCTTCTTATACAGTTGTCTAACCAATCTATTATCACCTCCAATTGTTTCTGTGGGTCTCTAGATGCCAATTTGGGGTTTTTATGCATGCTCGGAATAGCTGTATCATTTGCAAAAGGCTTTCATTATCATCATCAGGATCATGATTGTTTGAGAAAGCTTTCAAATTTTAGGGAAGTATCCGCGTGGCAGATGGCGTTAAAGATGTCAGTAAGCGAAGAAAGTGAGTATGCAGGTAGCTCTATAATCATTTTGGGTGTGATAAGATAGTGACTCGGAGATTTGCGTGGGTTAAAGTCGGACAATATTCGTTGGATTTACTTAGACTTAATTTTAAAGAATTTATTAAGTGTTGTATTACAGATTGAAGGAGTTTCAAAATTCATGTTATTTGTATTTGGCTGAAAAACGCTAGCCAGATGTTAAGCGAAGGCGCTGGTTTTTTCCTCATCACTTCTTGCCCAGGTATCATTCACAAGTCTTATAAATGCTTCTTTTTGCACTGTGGCCTTCGAATTTTTGGCCGCTTTCCATAGAGAGAAGTTGGTTGTTTGTGTGTAGTCTAAATTTTGAACGTATTTGGCAATTAACTTTCTTTTTCTTCTACCAGTGCATCTTTGAGAGCTTTCGCTGCTGCTTTCAATTGTTTTTAAGATGTGGTGACCTATATTTCTGTTTCACAAGAGTTTCAATGTGAACTACTATTCCAACAATATTTGTGCATAGGTTGTTTACTATTGTAGGGGTTATGTTTAATGCTGCTTGAACCTATGTTGAGTTGAACTCTAGAAGTTTGTCTTCAATCTCCTCTTCTTCAGAGGAAGGTGAGTGAGTGGTGATATGTTTCTTATATGCAATCCAATTTGTTTGATTAGTGGTAAGGTTAGGATAAGCTTTTATATCCTCGTGGCTACCATATATGTTTTATATTGCGGGAGAATGATTAGAAGACAGATCGGCTCATGGTTTAAATGTTGTCAACTCTTTTAATGTTCTTTGTAACCCAAAAAATCTAGTAGATCTGGTATTTTTCGTAGGTCGATATGTTGGCTGCCCAGATGAAACAAAATACAAGTTTCTATTTGTAATTAAAGTGTTTGTTAGTTGCTGTCCTTTTGGATTGCTTGTCCCGGAGCCCAGTAAGTATGCTTGGCGTTGTAATCACCGGCTGCCAGAAATTGGTTACCTAAGGTGTTAAAGAATTCTGATAATTTTTCAATGGAACTTTGAATGCAGATGAAAGTATTTCATGCTTGCAAGTATTCTCTCGAGAATTTCTCACGGGCATAGTGTTTTATTCTCGATCTAATTAGCACGCAATTTCCACCCCGTGGGTGATTGGTGTTGTAAAAAATGTAGCCTACCATTTTAAAATTATTTTACTGCGTTAAATGGGTTTCTGAAATCAACGTAACATCAACATACGTTTTTATTTAGAAATTGTTTAACCTCCTCTTTTTATTAGAGAGGCCTAAAAATTGTCTTAAATATTTTTTATTGTTTTTGGGTAAGGGAAACCAACTACTGCTTGAACTTTATCGGGATTGGTCGTAATACCTTCAGGGGAAATAATGAAACCTAGAAATTCAACTTGTTTTTTGAATAATTTACATTCATCAAATTGAACTTTCGTACGGGCTTTTAGAAGGGTCTAGGATATGTAGCGAATGTGATCAATAAGTGTTTTTTGTCTTTACTGAATATAATTATGTCGTCAATGTAAACATTATATATTCTTCCTATCTGTTTTCTCATTCATCTCAAATGGCAATCGTGTTAATTCATATTTTCCGTTATTTACTGAAAATCCTATCTTCCAACGTCGAATTCCTTTAGAGGAATCTGGTGGAAGCCGCTCATTGTGCCAATTACAGCAAAATCAGAGCAACTCTGTCAAAAAAATTCTCTGATATCCACATTTCACATCTCTCAGAACGTTATTTTAAAGTAAAGCAACACTCAAGAAGATCAAAGCTGGGGTGTAAAGAGGGGAGAAGTATTGACAAAACTTAGCCGCGAATTAAATAATTGATGAATAATGAATAAAGTTAATATGATATTAAATATGTTTTCAATGGTGTGCCAATATATAAGAAAAAAGGCCGAGCAGGTCCAATTAACCAAACTTCTTTTTGAAAATTATTTTTAAAATTCGGAATAGATTTATTATACAAACAATCATTGTTTTCAACAAGAGTTATTAATATTTGATGGCCATCATTTTTTCAAACGTATTTTTTATGATCAGCTGTGATGATCTGCTTTCTGCATATTGTCATTTGCCGTTGGGTTGAATTAATTGATGGGTAACCAACAATATTGCTCCGCATAAGCTTGAAAACATCACATTTTTTAAGCATTGCAAATTGGTAACTGACGTTTAAACAAAAGTTCTCACTTTCAACCCAAGATGCGTGTGTACTGAGATAATTTAATTTAAATTAGAATTCATTCGTAGCTTGACGGTAATTTAAAGCATTGATGATTGAACAGTAAAAGTCTGCTGACTAAAAATTATATTTAATTCTTACTTCCTAAAATTCCAATATACTGCTTATCAATTGCTGGTTGCGACCGTAATTTCTCGCTCCCTCTTTAGAATAGAGTGACGGCCACAGATATTTTGATTCAGTTTGAGCGTTTATCTGTACCCTCATAACACAACAAGCGTAGAGACTGATTTAAATTTAAAGAAAACCCTACGAGATATTGAAGATGCGGCCGAAAATCTAAATAAAACTATACAAAACGCTGCCTGAGATGCTACTCCGAATCTTTAAGAGAACCAAACAAACTGTGCGATGAACCCTGCTATTAAGAAGATGGTATGGCAAATTACCAGCCATCCAAAAGACTAGATTTCCTCCCATCAAAACGGGGAATGGAGACAAAGCAGACACATTCGCCAAACATCCGATCCCAAAATCCACAACAAAATTGTGACGACGTTCACGAGTGTTTGAAAGCTCAAGGTCAAATGGAATTACCGATGTTACCTTTCAAAGCAACAAGTTAATAAATTTGTACCCAAACATATGCAAATAAAACAGCACCAGAATATGGCATGATAGCAGGTAAAATTCTAAAAGAGCTACCCGAAACACACATACATACATACATATGTATTTAATAAAAGAATGATAGAATACAAAGAGTGCGCTGATAGAGGACGCATCTACGTCACAATATCACACCTGTATTGGCGAGTTGTCAAACTCGCATACGATTTGTAAACAAATATGTAACTTCAATTTGTAAAATTAAAAGAAAGAAATAATGAACCTAATTTAGTTAAGTTAATATTCTTGTGTATTTTCGTTAACGTGAGCATTTTCTACAATTTCGTTATTTAATATTCTGATTTTTATAAACATTCTTGCTCTGAAAATTAATTTCCTAATTTTAACATTACAATCAATATCTGAGTCTTTCTCAATATGTTTATACCCTATACCTCTAAAAAGGTAAAAAGGGTTTACTAAGTTCGTGCGGTTGAGAAGGAGTTCAATTACAAGAAGGTGGCGTGTTAGGTATGGACTTATATATACAGATATTATCTTTCTGAACAATTTTTATTTTGTCTGTCCGTCTGTGGTCACTTTTTCCACATGGATAGAGCTATCTGAATGAACCTTTGCAAAAGTAAAGTCTGGACAAAGATACAGAACCAAATTGCTATTTGAACCGCTTTGCGCAAAGACCACGCCTACCTCCCATATATGCTACTTTTTGACCTTTTTTAAAATCACTATATTTTCCTTCCAATTGATGAAATAATGACCCAATTTATTAGTTATGTAGTTTGTTAATTATGTATGATATGGGTTCTACTAAACACTATGCAAACTGTGGGCGGTATATATTGAGCGGTATATAAAGATATTTTTTCATAGATGTGCACAATATATATTAAAATCCAGATCGCATATATCTTAATGAACTATCATTGATAAAAGCTTTACTACTATATATGCAGTTTATTATTGATTTGTGTGCAGTTCAAATTTTGTAAGCAGCAAGGGTGCGAAAGAAAGTCAAGCTCGCGTGCTCCCAGCACACACACCCTTGGAAATATCATTGCAGGAAATTTAGCGGAGAAATTAATATTTAGATTCTTCAGCTCTGAATGGTATAGGAAAGGGCTGAAACTTCAAATGAAAGTGTTAATAAATTTTACAAGGATATATCATGTAAGGTAACGCCTGACAGCTGGAGGAACGCCCGCAAACCATTTTCAACTTTTCATTGACAGTGTCAGGCTCAAAATGTATTAAATACGTAAGTAGACGGACAATAGGTACATACTCCGTTTTTATTTTTGTTGATGCTTCGTTTTCAAAAGGATTTTGTAGTTGAGAGGAGCAAAATAAATCAAATTGCAAAAATGCGAACATTAAGTTCAGATTCAGACTGTAATTATTCATATTTTTTTTATAAAACTGAATTTATGTATCAATAATTTCAAATAAATATTCATTATTATTTATGTAATAAAGGAAATAGTATTCCTCTTCTCGACTGTCCTTTTCAGGTTTTGTGGACACGACTCTTTAGACGATTCATTTGCCTTCTCGGCACATTTTAACTTCGATATTTATCATATTCTTAAAGAAACGAATTGCATTCAGAACAATATTTTTTTAAATATTGTTACGGATTTGTCCTCCTGACAATTTATACCAACTCTCAATACTGGAATTCGTACCGCTGGACTATGTAGTAATCAAATAGCTTGGTTAAATTAGAATAATTAACTTTATTTAATGATTGCAATTTAAACTTGTAATTTTGAGCTTATAATTTACTTTAAAAAATTTTGCACTTTATTTAATAATTGATTTAATCACTTTACTACTTCTAAATAATGTTACTCTTAGGATTAAAATTCACGATGTACACACTGCTACGATCACTTTTCAACTGTCTCGACTGTAAATGTGTGGTGGCTTATATACCTCTTGTGTGCTGAACTAGGATATACCCCACACTTCGAAAGAAGTTTCGAGAAGGTTCTAGAGTATGCTTTTACGCATAAATTGTATGGTAGCTTATATAAACCTCTCGTGTGGTTAACTACAACCAGAAGAGGATACCCTAAAAGTATGCACTCATTTATGTTTCACTACCCCCACCTAATCTTGTTCGTCCCGAACAAAGTTAGTACATTTATAAGGAGCTAGCCTCTCCAGATGAACGACTTCCAATTTGCTTCTGACCCTCCCCGTTTATCGTTTATCTGCTTCATTACTTTGTAAGGACGTTCCCAGTATGTTTGCAGTTTTGGGGATAATCCCATTTTCCTTTATGGATTATGAAGCATAACTAGCTGCCCTTCCTAAAATCCATTGCTGTTTGCTCGTGCATCATAACTGGCTTTCATTTTATCACTCATCAGTTGTGTCCGAATTCTGACGTTTCCATGAATTACATTCAACTGTGTTCGTTTTTCAGGTATATAACTGAAGAGTAGGTAACGAATTTCAGATATGCAGGTAATCTTACATCACAACCGTAATTAGCTCTGGCTGGTGTTGTAGATGTAGTGTCGCGAGTTGCAGATCGGTATGCCATTAGGAACATGGGGTATCAGTCTTTCTGATATCTATCCACGACTTTCCTTAGGTGTTCCTCAAGTGTACGATTGAATATTTTCACCATTCAATCGGATGGCGGGTGTAAAGTGTGCGAGTTTTGTGTATGGCCATCAATTCATTCATTTTCACTCGAAATTTCTGCCTTGATCCGAGTGCAACTCCAGCAACTCCAGGGCAGCTCAAATCTCCAGACCTAATTATTGATCAATTCATCTGCAACGGTTTTAGCCTCTTGATCGGGAATGGGATATACTTCTGGCCATTTACTAAAATAGTCAATTTCGACGAGTAGTTTTCCGGAAAAACTCATTGGTAACTGACCTGTGATATCCATTGCAATACGCTCAAATGGCGCTCCCACGTTGTATAAATGTATTTTCCCCTGACTGCGATGGCCGTGTTTTAAGCTTCTCAACTGTTTTAGTTATTCCTAAATGTCCTCCGCTAGGCCAACTATAGTATTTCTTGAGAATTTCGCTTATTCTTGCCTTGGGAACTACAATCAAGTTCTTCGTAGTATTTTCCATCTTCGCTCTCCCATGGGCGGAATAAGCATCCATCTTGCAACTTTAAGTTATTCCATTGAACCCAATATGCTTTAGTTATGGGACTTTCGGTCGAGATTTCGTTCCATGCTGGTCTCTCTTACTTGACACGATTTTTGCCAATTCTGGGTCCTTCCGTTGTTCTCGTTTTATCTTCTGTGCTGTCCATTCTTCGTCTGTTAAAACAGCCATTAAGCGCACATCGACTACTCCTTCTTTCCCTTCAGCTTTAGAAGAGTGCTTACATTCCATATTGCAAGGACGTCGTGATAATGCATCAGCATTCCCGTGGCTTCCGCCTCTGCGATGTTCTATTGTGAAATCGTAGCTTTGGAGTCTCTTTATTTTGATTTGGAGTCTCTTTATCTTGATTTTTTAACTGTAATAGCCAGCGCAGAGCAGCGTGATCCGTTCTCAACAAGAACTTTTGTCCATGCAAGTACTTGTTGAAGTGCTTCACGCACTGCATAACCGCCAAAAGTTCTCTCCGTGTTACACAGTAATTTCGCTCTGGCTTTGATGAGATCCTGCTGAAGTAGGCTATTACTCTTTCATGTCCGTCAGTAACTTGCGACAGGAAACCTCCAATACCGAAGCCACTTGCATCTGTATCCAAAATAAATTTTTCGCCAGTAATTGGATACGCAAGGATCGGAGCTGTACACAATTGCTCTTTCAATCTGTTGAATGCCTTCTCCTGTTCGCTTTTCCACTCAAAAGGACAATTTTTCCTCGTTAATGCATGCAGACTACCAGCCACGTCTGCGAAGCCTGGAACAAAGCGTCTGTAATAGGTGCAAAGACCCAAGAAGCTGCGTAGATCATGCAAACTAGTTGGTCTTGGCCACTCCCTTACTGAGTCTATCTTATTTGGATCTGTGTGTATTCCTTCAGGTGTGACTTTATGTCCAAGGTACTTGACTGCTTTCTTGAAGAACAAGCATTTCTTTGCGCTGAGCTTCAACCCTGAAGCTCATAATCGCATCAATACTTCTTCCAAATTCTTCAAGTGGTCCTCGAAGCCCTTTCCCATAACGATGATGTCATCTAGGTACACCAGACACGTTTTCCAGTGGAGACCGTTTAGCACATGTTCCATTAAGCGTTCAAATGTAGCTGGAGCATTACACACTCCGAATAGCATCACCAAAAATTTCCATAGTTTTTTACTGATACACAATCCCATTTCTGACACCAATTGTTACGAAATTGCCCTCCTGACAATTTATACCAACTCTCAATACTCGAATTCGTACCACTGGATTGTATAGTAATCAAACAATAGCTGGTTAAATTAAAATAATTAATTTTATTTAATTATTGCAATTTACACACTTAATATTAGGCTTAAGGTTTACTTTAATAAAATTTTGCACTTCATTTAATCCATTAATCCGTTTCATCACTTTATTACTTCTTAATACTGTTACTGTTACGATTGAAATTCACGATTGCTGTTCAATTGTGTCGAGCTTAATTGTGGCTTCTATACTCGTACATCTCGTGTGGTGAACTTTCTAGAATAGAGGGATATCCTAAAATTGTGCAATCATTTATGTCATCTGTCATGTAAAGACCTCGGACTCTCCATTCCATCACAGCCAGTCAAACCAAATTCTGATTCTGATAATGGTATTTGCAGCCCATTACATGATAGTATTGTCTTCAATGAAATGTATAAAAAAGCTAATGATGAACAACGCAGTGTTATTGATAACATAATTCGCGAAATGTTGCATAATGCAGCTGCTAGCAATATCTTGTGTTTAACAGTTTATGCAGGCTGTGGGAAAACATTATTTCAAACTACGATCATTCAAAAATAGAATTTTTCTTTAAATCTTCGTAGCATTGCGTATGCTTACAGTGGTATAGGGTTTACTCTGTTAATTGGCGGCCGGACTTTGCATAGTTTTTTCAAGTTACCCATTCCGTTTGCAAAAAATTCCGTTTCAATTATTTCTGTTAATACAGCTCGGAGTTCATTAATATAATCTGCAACCTTAATTATTATTGACGAAGTTTCAACGTTTTCAATAATTCAGCAATATTTACCCCCAGACCACCGATGCGTAGAATATTATGGGCCTGATCATTTCCTTATAAATCCAAAGGACGTTCGAAGCAGCCACACCCCACGTCTTGCTTCTTCTGCCAAAAAGATGACAGTGCTTTCGCTACCTTTAGTTCAACGTGTGGTTTCCACAGAAGCTTGTTCTTGATAGAACAACCCCAAGAAGTGTTTACCTCCCTGTATAACTGAATAGTTGGATGAATATTCATGCTTCTATTCATCCTTTTAATCCGGCGGGAGGGGAAATCTTCGAAAAAACACGAGGGGGTGCGCATTACTCAAGAGTGTGAGATCCCAGCAGTTACGCTAAGCCACAAAGACTTGATAACTACTTTTCAAGGGTATTCAACAGATATCCAAAGAGAACTACTCACGGTTTGAAAGAATAAGTGTTATTTTCGATTTCAACCTATGTTTGGATTCAGTCCAACAAATCCCCTCCGAAAATAAATTGAAATCATAACACGCACTACGAAACGGCGCAAAATCTAAATAGTTTCGATTACAAGGATGGAGATACAAGGGAGTAAAATTCCTTGTTCTTCTTGTAGGAGCATTAAAGTTGAGAATGCCAAGTAAAAAACTACTTTTTATTTCACCATTCATGAAACTAAACACAAAACATGCTTTTAGCATAGTTCTACAGGTTTTAAGAGAGGGGAGACGAGTTAGTGGTCTTCCATACTCTCCATTTTATTGCATCAGAGTTGAAACTGTCCACAATTTTGTAACAGGTATCAAATTAGTTTAAATTACTCAGTGTGGACGCTCGTGTTCAACAAAAAGCTCACTTTCTTTAATCTAGTTAAATGAAGTCAGTTTGAAGATACTCTTATATCAGAGCTCAAACATTTGTTAGCTTAAATACGCTGTCATTACTCTCCAAAGACAACCCTGAGAATAGCACATCATTCGTTTAATAAAACTTTCCAAAATTTTAACATTACACTCTATTAAGATATACAAGTTTATATAAGACACGATTGGAACCAAAGAAGTTAACAAAATAAGGGCAGTTTGATACACTTTGATTTTTCCTAATAAATATAACTTGACCCAATGAAAAGACGGTCTCCTTGTGTTCAGAAATAGAATTCTTCATTTAAATTGATAGATCAATCTATTTCATATAACTTCAGATAATAGCTCTATCACTTCAACAAAATTTGATTTCGCCAACTCTGTTTCCACTCGTTTTATATATACTACTGCTTACCTAATCTATTGCTTTCACGAATGATTATAATTCTAATTACAATTTATTTAATATAAATAAAATATATTTGAATGGAATTAAATGGAATATATTTCAAAATTTGTTCGAATATTTTACCGAAAGCAATTCACAAAGGGGAATTCTGTTAAATTGAAGTCTATAACGACAAAACAGTTTATGTTATAGTACCTTTTCTATAACAATTCCGTTTCACAAAAGCAACTTGTATCGTATATGTACGTTTATGTACGATTTGATTGTAATTAAATAATATTAATTACTTATGTATTTCGTATTTAATCGGAGAAGTCCAATCCATTCGTCATATTTTCATCAATTGAAGTGGAATGGCGAATATCAGACCGCTTAAGTGCTTCTTGTTTCCAATATCTATAACATTTTGTCGATTTATTGAACTTATCGAAATATTTGTAAGGCTTTCAATAGACAACATTACTAAGATGCCTTTAATACTGCAAACATTTTCTAGTACTAGAAGTGTAGCACTCCAGTAGCCTATTCAGTTTTGTTCCATAGAACGACGAAACTTCTTTGGGACTCGAAATCCTCTAAATATCCAATACAGTCCTCTTGCCATTCTACTTCTTTAACATTGTGTGATTATAATTAATGAAAAATGTGATCAAAACAGGAATTACTTTTTGCCGCTTTGCCCCTGTAATAAGATTTTGTTCTTGTAGTTTTTCAGGACATTGACACAGATCATTTTGTTGAACGAAAGGAACTTATTTCGTTTAAGATATTTTACTTCAATGGTCAAAATTTTAAGATAATTTCATTAGATTATGACTAAAGCGATTTCAGAATTCCAATAATAAAAACAGGAAACCACTAGTTTCAAAACTTATTGACAAAATATAGATTGCATAGCAGTAATCTGCAAACAAGTAGAGTTTAGATTGCTATTGTCTTGAATATACTCTGAGTTTGAGTCACTGTTTGTGGCACCTAATAGCATGGCACTAACACTAACATTTATTGCACTGTCATAATTTGTACAGCCATAGTAGAGACCAACTATTTGATATATTTCCGTGTGAGTAAGTGGAAGCGGCTTCATCAGGCCTCACTCTGATTATTCACAGGTATAAAATATTGGAAGTTGATCAAAAATGATATCATAATCAACCAACTATAATTTTGTTTCGCTTGTTCTGTATTCGATATCAGAGAGTGAGTGGTGAGAGCTTTAAAGGATGAGATGGTGGCTTTAAAATTAGTGGTGTCGGATTATTCATTTTTACTCCATTTTAATGAGATGTATATTTAATAAGTACCAAAATATTAACTTGCATTATTTTATTACATGTACTCGCACACACGCACCTATGTCGCTACTAATCGTTCGCACCTTGAACACTGATGCGCGTTTGATATCGGCCTCTGTGCATGCAACTTCCGCTAATGTGGTACACCGCAAACGTCGATAATATTGCCGGAAACATCAAACTTATTGCGTACCTTTCGCCGGAAATTGAAAATTTCAAAAATTCAAACGAAAATATGTGCACAACAAATTGCATTTGCTTCTCTCGTACATATTTGTAAACGTATATGTTTGTGCGTGTGTGTCGCATGCCTCACCACAAATGTCCGAAAAACAACGCCCCACAGATTCGACTCACTACCGACAAATTGAGTTTCGATTTGGTGCCCGATGTAAACAATAATGTCACTCACTCGACGGTGATTAAAATAAACAGAGCGACCTCGTGGCACTCTGTCGAGTTAGACTACAAGGCGGGCGAAATCAAATTCACAGTGGACTACCGCCACACTCAGAGCCAAATGTTCGGGCTCACCTTTAACATCGGCGACAAACTTATAATTGGCAGCAGTCTCAAGTCGGCGGCGGCGGGCCTTGTTGGCTGTATCCGCGATATCGAGATCAACGGACATCTAATCGAGCCGCGCCAAGTCGTGAAAACGGAGCGCGTCGTCGGTGAAGTGGCGCTTGACAATTGCAACTACATCGACCCGTGCAAACGCCCAAATACCTGCGAACATGGCGGGAAATGTTTCGTCAAAGATGACCGTGTCACGTGCGATTGTCGGTCAACCGGTTACATCGGGAAAAATTGCCACTTTACCAAGTATCGTAAAACTTGCGAGGAGTTGGCCCTGCTAGGCTATACTAAGTCGGACGTGTACCTAATTGATATCGATGGCAATGACGTTTTTCCGCCGGCACACGTAAAATGCGATTTTCAAAGTTTAGAAAATGCGACTAAGACAATCGTCGAGCACAATTTACCTAGTCAGGTGGATGTTCGGTCAGCTCGGGACAACGACTTCAGTTTTAATATACGCTATCGGGAGTTCTCACCGGACATGTTGCAAGAATTGATTTCGCATTCGCTGTACTGCACGCAGTACATAAAGTACGACTGCTACAAAGCACAATTGGAATTGCATTCAGCAACGTGGTTCACATCGTCTGCCAAGAATTTGACGGTGGACTTTCTGGGAAGTGTAAAGCGGTGAGTTTATATCTTTTTTTCACTTAAGAGTTCATTTTCCTCAATTCATATTCAGTATATTTATAAATCCAAGTCATCATACTCCAGAACTCTGTATGCTTTGGTGTTTGAGGGTTCTTCCTGAAATACGATATGTCCTTATCTCTTTAAAGAGTATCCTATGCCTAGGAATATTATTTACTTACGAAATGTCATTCTTGAAAAATTATAGCTTTGAAGCTAGTAAACCACTATAACGCCTTTCAAATGACACAATTTGGATGTCTTTAAATATATTTTTCGAATTTTCCATAGAACGTGCCACAGAACCATACAAGTTTTATATATACTTTAGTTATGGAACTATTGTTTCAGCGTTCATTACCTGTTGTTTTCAAAGTTCACATATTACCCACCTCTTTTTTTCTCACAATTCCCATCATTCTGTATACCACTGCTTTGCTAACTCACTGATTATTCAACTCCATATAGTAGATCTTAAAGACTACACATATTTATCATCATACTGTTGAACAAACCCAATGAACATTTTAAAATGTTCCTTGTCGGAATAGGAGAGAAAAAGCGACAGGCGAAATAAGCAACGCCTAACATTTATTGTGACAATTAATTAAGTTGACTCTATGTTTGACAAGTTACATGCAGATGAGTAGTTCCAGTTCCTATGTATGTAACATACATCAATTCACTTTACAACGTGAGTGAATTGTACCATGCAAGCAAATAATACAAAAGTACATGTTACCAGCACTTGTATTTGCAGGCCGATGGCAGTTGTGATCAATTTACTTGACCGTACTGCACTCCTTGGCTGTAGTAAATGGGAATGATTTGTGTTGCAAACAACAGCAACATGGGCGACACCAAACACAACAAAAACAAATGTAGTATTCTGTAAGCATACGAATAAATGCAGTTGTAGAATATTATGAAAGGACTTGATTGAGAATAAATATGCCAAGGATGTGCACTTATGACACAGTTATTTGCATGAGGGAGCAGCCTGGTGACATTAAATGAATTTGTTTACATATTACGGAATTACAATAATTGAATGAGTCACAAAATTTGCTAATAAATTACTTACATAAATGGAAAATCTTATTTCTTCTTCCATTTGCATATCAATTTTAATGTGCACATATATTCGCACATATGCACGATTGAGCTTAGGAATTCAGAATAATATATAATAGTAAATCTTTGAATATTTGAGTTTCAATTTTTGCGATAACTTAAGATTATAACGTATGCAAAGCTATACATTTTATCTCACTTCTGCTAGCTTCTGATAGCCAATAACAAAGTGTCATGTAAAAGAGGATGTAATTCGCTTTTCAATATTTACACTACATATATTTCCGCGATGTGTATTTGTGTAAAAACATGACAATTTCGACTTGTGTGACAAGGAAATCCCAACTTTCCTTGATTTTTATTGGTTGTGTAATGGTGAAGTGGGTATAAGAACCGCTACCTCTCAGTCGCCACGCCAAATCTAAGAAGTAAACATTTATCAAGAGCGAACTCAACACCCATTATAATAAATAATAGTTGCCGGTGATGTGGTGAAAGTGACTTTAAATACACCAGTAATTTTAACAGTCGCAGTGACCAATTTATCGGTTACTTCACACTCAGTGCTTTAAGCAACTAGTAAAGTCAATGCAAAATCTACTTATCTTGTAGATACATTTTCTATGATCACAGGTAGTTGACTTCGGTCGCTGTCTGAGATTTCATATTGGTAGTATTTATTTGCTAAAATACAGTGTATCCTCCATATGTAAATACTTATAAACTATACTGCCAATTCACATAAGTGGCTGCGAACCCGACCAGTGCCGAAGAGGTCGCTGCTACAAAAGGCATGTGAATACAGTAATTGCAATTTATTGTCGAGTGTGTATCACAAAATAGTGTGTGTCCAAAATATGGGGATCATAATGCTACTGTCACGTCGAAAATTAACCAGAAATCGTTTCTAAGCTCCTATTAAAAATTTATCAACGAAATTTCTCAGTAAGGTTGCGAGTACTAATATTAAACACCACAAAAAAATGGTCCTCTTATTTTTAGAACCACGCCCACTATTGGAATATTATTATAACTTACAATATTTCTGTACGAAATTTTATATTAGTAGTTATATTGACACTACAAACCAATACACAAAGCCATACCAATGAGGTCGATATAATCAATTCAAGGTACCCTACCGATTGATGATTTACGAAGAAAACATCCCCATTGTTGAATTCGCACGCACAAGGAAAGGTAAAGGGTATTTCGAAGTCGGTCTAACCCGACTTCAGACTTCTGTACTGTTTAATAATAAAATCTTTAAATTAAAATAATTCAACAAAATTCGCTCTTTCTCAGTATCATGGCAACGAACATTTACAGAGCGATATTTAGAATGATAGCTGCTTCTATAATACGAAAACTAACTACATAAATTTTAACCATTATTCGAGAAGTTCTGCAATTATAACTATTCCAGAAACTAATTATATTCCTGATATAAGACCCAGCAAAGAAAACAGCTGTTAGTGCCAAAGAAAATTAGAAAAGCATTACATTCTAAGTAAGTTTAAGTATATATATTTGTATACACTATCCCTTTATAATTGGGGAGGAATACGAGTATTTCAAACACAATGCAAAATATTCTGCAACAGGAAGGTACTTACATTTGCTCTAATGCTCAATTAAGGCTAACAATGTCGTCTTTGTTTTCATATCAAAGGAATTCTAGACAGAAAAGAAACCGTCATCCTTAAGGTCAGTTTAGAGAAGACTTTTTCAATCCTATTCTAAATAACTTTTCCAACACCGTTTGTTGTTTGCACACAACGAGACACAAATTTGTATATGAAATGTTTTTTAACTTTTTACTTTGTCTTGACATTGGTAGACCAATATCCAGAAATGTAGAAAAAATTATTTGAATTCAAACTGGAAGTGGTTTCAAAGGCTAATGAAGCCGAATACACTATCAACTAATCTGCATTGGTATATTTAAATATGATTAAAATCTTAATCTTGAATCTCTTTTCTTTTAAAATTTAATTTATTTTCCTATTTAACAGAAATTAACTAGAAAAATATTGACATTGTATCCGTTTAGTGACGTCATTACAGCCCAACATCATTTTTAATGTTATGGCAATTTCTAGTTCGGTGATAACGGTAATCAAAAATAGTTTTGACGTTATGATTATGGGCGTGATTACTCTTCACCCGAGATAGCTGTCAACTACTTTGTTTTTGTGAAACGGATTAGCCGGAGTGACCGTGAATACCTTTCATATTTTAGATTGAGGGCGAAGTTATGTTAATTTATTAATACATTTTTCCGTTAATATTGAGTCTCATAAAAACAAGAAAAATATAAAAATGTATGTGTTTTGACAAAACACATGCTTGCCTGAGTTTTTAACGTAATCCCCGTGCTTAAGCTAGAACCGAAATAAAAAGTATTTGAGGAAGACGACAATTAACATTCTGGCATAAATGCATCTGACTTAGCTAACACAAAACTCGGTAAAGAGACCGTATAAATGACTCAAGTTATCGATGCTAAATTAAATAATTTTGTTTCGGTTTTTTTAGGAAACTTAATGAAACCGCTTACCAATGTATTGACCGGTAACACGTTTCCCATGCAATGTCATGAGAACGCCTTTTAACGATATGAAGCGCTACTTTGTTGAACCTATGTCCGTGCATTTCGTCACTTGTTTGCCTGTTCGCCAAATAGTGATCCAAATGTTTATTTTTCTATCTACCTCTATTTGAAACATTGAGTGTCCGTAAGAATTCCACCCTTTAACAAAACTCTAGTTTTAGTATACTTCAATTTGGCTGAAGGGACACTTCAGAAACAAACTGAAGTGTCAGAACGAGCACAAGGGAAAATTCCGTTAGAGATAACTTTAGACGGACTGCGGGATATTCTACACCCTGAAAGAATGGAACAAAATATACCTTTGTAAGCTCACAATCAACATTTATAGAAATAAATGACACATACGATAACCTACAAACTAAACACTGTACTTAACTGTTTTTTTTTAAATGAAAGTGGGCGTTCCAATTGTGCTATTTCGCTGTCACTCAACACAAATTTTTATACTCCGATGCGCTCTCAAGAAAAATTCACTAACAAATTTTGCACAAATGCCAAGAAATTAACATATATGAATTGATAGTATACATATTTGGACCATACTTCCCAACGGTACGGAATAACTGAACATATATTACAAAAAGTAAGTAAATGTGAATAAATGTTTCCTTGGTTTGCCTATCCATATATCCATCTATGAACCAGTTAAAGTGTTTTTATCAGCTTACTTTCTCGTGTCATGATAGCCTTATTTGCAAAGTGTTCTTCCCAACTTATACATGAGTTTTGGCTTATCCTTCGTATAATGTATATCGGTTTATATGTTTTGTCTATTGGTCCTATGAACATAAATACTAGTCATATTTTCATTCAGGTGCCACATTCTTGCGAGCAAAATTAATATACTCTTTTATGTTTTTTAGGGCGTAGGACAATAAAGGAACACAGCTCGTCAAAACACGCTTGGAAAGCATTTAATCATTTAAGTGTGCATGCACAGCCTGTTGCCAAGAAGCATTCTTCATTTTTTTAATTTCCCCATTCACTAAATCGATTCATTTCACACCATTCATTTTGGTTTGCCTTTAGTGCCCACTAGTTTTCATTCCGACGCAACGCATGAATTGTTCACATTCGGAAGCACATTAAATTTCACTCAATTCAATCCTCGACAGTCCATGGAAGTAGATGTGTTATAGAGTGTGGGGTGACAGGAAAACCTGGTGCAAATAGTCATGCATCATATGCCCCGGCAGGCAATGGGTTTCTTCACATACAGTTCTTGACGACCGGCTGGTACTTTAAAACATGTTTCGTACGGACAGGAGTACGAGGACGTGTATCTACAAAAAAACAGGCATACACCGCACCCAGCATATCCGCAAGAACTCACGTTGCCAAACACAAAAACCGTTTAAAATTCAAAGAGGTTAAAAAAATGCGAGTATATTAGACGGTTATGTGAATGTGCTCTTAACCCATTCCCGAAAAATGTTAGCTAATGTTGAATACTTCTGTCCTTTTCGGATACTGCGACTAGCTCATTTTCTTTGGCATATTGCTATCGAAATGTGTAGAAGCTCTGTCTAATATTACTACTTTTAAAAATGCTCGTTCTTTTATATATCATTTCACACTCGCCCTTCCATATCCTTTATTTAACCTAGTTTCCCAGCACATGAAATAGGAATGGAATATTGGTTGCAAATACCAGTCTATTGTAGTTCTCTTTCAAGACCTTCCTGTCCCATACTTTATATAAATTCACAGAATACTTCCTCCGTTCCGCGTTACCGACCCATAAGCAATTCGTAAGTTTCCATCTAAAAGTGAAGGTTAGAATAAGTACATATTTGGCCCAAGTGCTGGGTTGTGAGAATATTCCAACTTCAGAGAACTGGAAATAAGAAATATATAATAAGAAAAAATATATATAATAAATATTTACAATAGCCATACACACATTTTCTTGTGTGGCTAAGAAGCATATCAAAGTGTGTGTGTGTGTGTGTGTGTATGTGTTTACGTGCGTGCGTTTGTAAAAAAAACATTGTTTGGCTTTTCTGTTTTCTTATTGTTAGCGGAGCTTGTCCATGTTCAGTTAACAAAACTTGTGTGGATACCAATCAGTCATGTAACTGTGACGTGAAGGAGGGCAAATGGTACTCGGACGAAGGTTACTACTCAGAGCCGCAAAGTTTAGGCATAACAAATATGTTCTTCCTACAGCAAAAGCATTTGGAAGAGGATTCGCAAGGGCGCATAACATTAGGGCCGTTGGAATGTGTAGAGACAAGTGAGTATGCCAGAACAGAGCGAAAGTAACGAGTAGTATGTAACAATTTCCAACATATAATTTTCAATATTTTCACAGATACACAAAAGTACGTTGTCACTTTCACAACCTCGCAGTCATTTATCGAGGTTCCCGGTTGGCGAAAGGGTGACATCGCTTTCTCTTTTCGCACTACCGGAGAAAAGGCCATATTGCTCTTCCAGCCGCCCATACGCCCATATTACCCCTCATTTATGGTCGCGCTCACAGGAGACTATCAACTAACTTTTAACTTTACTTTGAGTACCGGCACGACGCGCGAACTAGTCATCAACTCGCAGCGCCAACTAAATGGAGGCCAGTGGCATAAAATTTGGATTGACTACAACAAATACCACGTTCGGTTCATGATCAATACTGATTACAAGATGGTAGACCTGCTGCCCGAAGAGGAATTCGGTCCATTCGAAGGCAGCATGTACATTGGTGGTGCAACAGCGTAAGTATTACTTACAGTCAGGGCGCTTCCAAATGATATTTTTGATTGATATTGTTTAAAAGAACTTTGCTGTCAATAAGTTCATACAATTTCATTGGCGCTTGAACGTTTGCAAGTAATACGAAAAATCTCAAATAATCCAAATAAGTCTTCAAAAGTGAGGATCTGTCGAACGGTGTCCAAGTAGCGAAACGTCACAAGAGAAAAAATGTGGAGAAAATCAATATAATAATGATAATGTTGATATTTCCTCTTGAACCATTTAGATAGATTAGAGCGTTGTTCACTGCGACCTAAAATATCTATTGTGATGCCCTTGATATATTGAGGATAATACTTGATGCGTTGAGGATAATCTAATCTATAGCTCTTCTGTCAGTTTTATTTCAGTCAGAAACTATTTTGGAAGGATGAAGTTGAGGAATTTGACTCATATCCAAGATGCTGTCTCCAAAATACCCGCGCTTTTTCTGTTTCAGAGCTGAGCAGTATTTGCTTAGGTGTCGTGACTTTTCATCATTTTCTCCACGAAATCCACAGACGGCATCTTGGACTAGACGCGACTTATTCAAAAGACAATTGACTCTACAGTGACGCCAATGATGACTATTAATTTGTTCTGCGGCATGTTTATCAGCTCGTTAACTCTTTAGGATTGTTTTAATCCAAGAAGATTCTTCAAAAAAGGCTGTCCCATACTAGTTTAAACCTTAGAAGGGAACCCATTGCTTCCCAGTAGTTGGTTCTAGGCTCAAGGCAGGAGTTTTCCAATTCCATCCATATTTTTTAAACCGTATGTATTCCATAAGATGAAATTTTATGTAATTTGATACACTTCGGTAAGATCTTTTCATTATTTTTTGTTACTTAACTTTTCCTTTATAATTATATTTTAGTACCAATATTCTTGTGATGAATTGTTAGTCCACATTTTTTTCATGTACTCCGATTCCTTCGGAAGGCTTCCTTGTTTTTTGTTAAGAGATTTCGTAGCAGAATCTTGCATTAGGAGATGCAAGGATGATCTAGTATTACTTTTGTTGGTGCCGTTGTGAATTGCTCTCGTAATAATAAAGCAAACAAGGCATTGTACTTTACTTAAGTAAGATTTCCCTGTGTTGGATCAGGCTGCAAAACCAAAAATTCCTTGTTGTTGGACTTAGGTGCGACTTCCACAATAGTTTCTTGTCGAAAACTATTCCGATTACTGACCTCCGATTACCCTATAATTTAAAAACCAGATCTCATTTATGATAAAGATATCTTTCTAATCAATGCCACGATGGTGGTTGTAAATAGAAGCATCAATATTCGACATAGTTCCCCTGCAGCATTCACTACTGCCAATAAACGCCTCTGTAGTAAATTATTGCATGATTATATCGTTGCATGCTATGCCTAGATTTCTGAGCTCGGCTAGGCGATTATTCACTTCTATGCGCTACAGTGGGGGTGAAAGCACTCCACCCTGTGAACATTCTTTATTGACTTTGACTTTAATAGTTTTTACCTGATTCGGCTTCAATCAGTATGCTATAAAGTAAAACTTTTATTCAATTAGAAGTGATTTGTCTATTCCATTATTGTCGACAGCTCTAATTACACATTCGTGAGGAGTGTTTTTTTATTACAGTCTCAAGAAGTTGTAAGTTAATTACTTTCTCCATTTCTTTAAGTAAAAATGATATTGAACTAATAGATCTGAAGGACTTGGAATGAACCATACAATTTACGTACCTTGGGGATAAATACCACTTTAGCTGTAAGCCATCCTTCCGGTATATGACCAAAATCTACAATTTTCACTAAGTATGGAATTTGCAACTCGACCCTCTTTTAGAGAAAGATCGGAAAGATGCCATCCGTACTCGGTGATTACCAGGGCCGAGAAAATGTTGTTAAGCACACTGCACGTCACACGGTGCTTTCCAAAAGTTCGTAGTGAGAATACGTAGGATATAGTATGCTTTTATGTGACGACACCTATTGTTTCAAACTGAATTATATTATGGTCCTATGGACAGGGCTCGCTCGAATCGTTCCAAAAAGTTAATTAAATGTGGGCTTTCCCCTTTTTCAAAATATATAAATTTAGTGATAATAGAAATTGTAGAACCGATTCAGCCCATTTGTTGGGGCTACTGCAGCCTTCTAAGAGTGGAATACCCTTGGATAGGCAATAACGCGCCAGCTTATCGACTTTTTTTGAGATGTTGTTGATGCCTCCCGGAATGAAGCCTGATGGCAACGTCATGACAGTCCCCAACAAGTTCATATTATTACCATGATGGGTGTGCGATCTCGTGTTTCTTGGGCTCTACTTACCTTTTTAGTTATATGGTCATCCAGATTCCCAGGTTGGCCACGATCAGGAAGAGTCTATTCTTCTCTTGGCCATCTTTGAAGTATTTTTTGGGCTAGTTATCTCGCATGCAGAGTTCCCTTTATCACCCAGTTTTACACCCAGCATAAATATATCTTCCTTAAATGAGATGGGAGCATTTATAGTTAGCCCTAGATTTGCCCATCCACCCTACCCATTACTTGGAATTTACTGGACCCGCTCTCTCCTCTGTTAATTGATGGTTGTCAGCATTTGTTTATCGAAGAAGCATCTGGTTTGGGATTGGCGGGTTATCGGGCGCCACACTTAGCAAGGGCTCATCAAGGATTCACTGTTCCATTCTACTTGACATTTCTGTTATAGTGATATCCCGCAAAAGTTTTGGTTTTTTTTTTGTTTTCTTCATAGAATTTTTTTAAGTGGGGACTAAAGAAGATCGATCGAACAGAGATCCCCAATATTTGACTATTTAAGAGTGTCTCTATCCTAGAAGATCGGCATCCGGTAATTTACCTCTCGAACCATGGTCAAGGTATAATTCTCAGTGATGTACTGTTAAGTAATATCGAACGCTGGGCGTTACAATCCTGCTATTAGCTAGCATCATTAGATGAATGTGACCACTGTAGATCTATTCCTAGCCGGCACCCTTCGGGAGGGTTCAACCGAAGGATTTTCTACCGACGTGTTGGATGATGCAAAAGAACTATTAAAGGGAGAAATTTAAGTACTTTTTTTCAGAAAAATTCTATAAAGTTTTGAAATATGAATAAATTAATTTTGTATCTAAACACAGGAAGTCCACGCAGTGACTCTATTTAGCATAATATTTTTACAAATTAACATTTGTATCAAAATTGATCAAATTCAACAAATTATTCAAGTGAAAATTTATGGTAGTTTAAAATGAAAATTTCTTCTTATTTATGGTCCCCCCCATAAAGTCACCCTACGGAAATTAAATCATATTGATTTCCAACGAATTAAAAATAACCACCTCGATGCCTGAAAGAGTGCACAGTGCTTCGCTTGCAACATTTCCGTCGGGGCCCAGTTAAAATCGTATGCGTTAACCTCAGGCGGTAATTAACATAAAACACTTCTGCAATTAATGGCTTTAATTTTGAATAATATCGCTTAACTCAGCTGTCGCCGCGAGTTCTGCCCGTAGGTTGAATTGTCCTTAACACGACGGGAACAGTCTGTGAGCCGTAAATAAATGCACCAATCAACTTTATTGGGTTTTTCGGACTTGAAGCCAACTTGCACGAATTAAAAGCTGCATACTTGATTTCTGGTAGGTAAATTTTTTGTGCATTTAAATGTAAGCACGATTATGAAGAATTAAAACACTGCTGCAGGGATCACGGTCCCATTATTTACCTGCTTCCCATAATTTAACTTCCAGCGAAACATGAAGGCAAAGCGGAAGTACCGAATTAATGCGGCCATATTCTATACTGGGTAGATTTAAAAGCAATTATATTCTTATGTTCTTATATTTTATGTCGTGTGTTCCAACAGAACTGAACAGAAAATTAAATATTTTTATAACCACAACTATCGCAAGTTGTGGTTATGAAAACCCAAGGGGCCGTTTTCAAACAATCAATATGCTCAATATACAAATCTTGTACTACCAAATTTAGAATATGTGGAAAACAGAAAAGCGAATTTTCTTTCATATTAGTTGCATTCTCCGTAAGGACGCAGGAAGTTTTATCTTTAACAGACTATTATTCTAACCCACGGTTTAATGAGGAGGCTATATTTGTTGCAAAATCATTATCAGCCAAACGTCACATAATTTTCGTTCGCGCATATGGTCGACCAATAACAAGTGACACTTAAATATTTTACTTCAGGAAAAACGTTAATTAACTCTGTATTAGCATTTTCAAGCGTTTCCCTCATATAAAAGGTACTTATGGTGGTTTAGTTGCGAAATACATGCTGCGGATCAAGACGTATTATTGTAATTGGTCAGTTTGCAGCAGAGAGAAATGTTTCATAGCGGTACCAATTATTAACGTCAAGGCTTTATTCATTCCTAAGATTAGAAGCCTTTCCACTTGTTTTACATTCCTTCCCACACTTTGAACATTCAGCAAATATTTTGTCGGAAGATTTTTTTAAATAGTTCCGCACAACATATTGTTTTCATATGCTCTGTTCGAATGTTACCCCGGCTGTCTTCATCTGATTCAGAATGTGTAAAGCTATATCAATTCGAAGTTGCAGAAGTTTCTTTTTAAATAAAAATATAAACTTTTCAGTATTGTTGCACATGGTGAATTTGAAATATGTACACTTAACTTTAAAAATGTTAGACCATTTTTGTTTTATTTCTCGAATTTTGTGAATTTCAGTTGCGATGGTAAACACAAGTGTGGGAAACAAAATGTTAAGAACAGCTGTTTTATTTGCAATGGGTTCATTGCAGAGCTGCATTGAAGGATCGCATGCAATAGTAGAAAGACAATAATGTTGGGAATATTGCAGTGCGTCACAGTTTATCGAAGTTCACTATTGATTATAATAAATCTCAGACTATCGATAGCGAATGAAACCATCGATGGTTTTATAGCATGAAGCACCTGTACAGCACCATATATCCATAGGCAAATGTTGTCTTAGCACGGGAAATTTCGACAAGTCCATCATGGTGCAACAGGTCGAAGTCAGCGTTATGTGCAGCATTATTAAATTCTTAAGTATTTTTACGACACTTGATTGAATTATATATAAATGTATATACATATGTGTGCATACAGTGAAATGAAGGATTTTTGTGCTGCATATAATAGATTATTCTTCTTTAGCTTCCAATAATAAAACAGTAATTTATTTGGAAAACATTGATAACATATAAATAACTAAGTATGTGAGCATGAACAAAAATTGGCAGCATTCTACAGCTGTCACGCCCACAATTAACACATTCTCATAACTGGATCCCTATAAAAATTCATCGACGAAAGTTCACATGATGGATCACTATACCAGAATAAAACACCAAACCAAAATGGGCAGGTTAAGTACAATGTCACGCTCACCATAACGTGTATGCATAACTCAAGATATATACAATATGAATAATGTTTGCTGTCATGAAATAAGATTTGATTATGAATAATAGTGAACGTAACATTTCAACCGCCGCTTGCGCTCACATATAGAATTCAGCGATATTAAAACGTTGCTACGAGGTTCAACTAACACGCAGGAACATTGAGGGCAACGAGAGCTCTGATGAGCTAGCACGAAGAAGCTCATCGGAAACCGATCATGTATTTTCCTTTATGGACGTGGATATTTACAATCACTTCTTCCGCAAGGCTCGCGAGAGGTAGAGATACACTGCGACAATTCTAGAATGATGTGGCCTCATTGCAAAAAGAACTAACCACCTTCTCAATAAACCAAGACATAAAATTAGTAACCTTATAGCGGTTTGCACAGGTCATTGGACTATTGGCACACACGCTGAAAAAATGGGCATTCCGCTCAATGCTCATTGCAGGAGCTGTAAGGACCCACAGGAGAAAGAAACAGTCGTACACTTTCTTTGTGATTGCCCAGCCCTCGCTCGCTTGAGACTAAAATATCTCGGAAGTCCTTTTCTGGAGAGTCTAGGGCATTGCTCTAGTTCAGAACTTTCAGACCTATCCAATTTGTCAGCAACTCCGGATGGTTGTAAATGTACAAAAGTATGTTACCATTTTCTTTAGGCTCACGAGGACATGACAACAAAACGGAACTATTGCTAATTGAGGTGACCCGAGGTCGCCAGCCATTTTATCTGCCTACCTATGATATCGAACGAGTACAATTACCGTGCAAATTTAATGCAGTAGTGTAGTAACGACAGTGGTAGTGGTATGAAACTCTCAAAGCAGTTCAATAATGATGCATCCATCCATGTTTTGCGTTTAACGAAAATGCACCGATATTATTGAAACAAACTTTAGATTGCTATTAGTAATACTTATTGTCCAATTTAATACAGTTTTCTCTTAATTGAGTTTTTGAAATTTATAAATTTATATTTGCTATTATTATTAAGCCATTATTAGCATGATTAAATCATATACTCTCTTCTATCATGAAATACTGCCAATTTTATTCTTTAGCTATTTTTTATATGGAATTTAAATTTGAACTTATCGCTACAGTAACGAATTCACATCTAATTTACTGCATAGGTCAGGCGCGCACACAGTGGGGCGTTTTAGAGGTTAAGCATTATTTATGTATATAATCATATCCTTAATTTGTTTTTCCTTTGCACTTTGCAATTTGTAAATAAAAAAAGGCATGTAAGAAACGAAAAAGACAAAATTGTTTGTGTATTTCGTACTACTTATTACGGAGTGCCATGTGTGTATTTGAATGCACAGCCTTTGCCTAAGTCCTTTTACAAACACAAATGTGCACCAAGAGCATATAACAAGGGCATCTCTGCTTTACATGCTCATCTCTTACTAGTTGCTTGCTGGGTAGCGAAAAATTCTCAAACAACAATAACAACAATCAAAGAAAACCAAGAATAATAAAATAGATATTTTATAGGACAAGAAACAAAACAAGAGAGTATTTCGCTTCTCGTGTTTTTTTTCTCTCTCAACGAAACAGTCAACAGACAGCGCTAGTTTATGTACGTTCCGCGAATTTTTTGGTTGTGACAATCTGAGAACATAGAGAAAGGAAAGTCTTTTTCGGTGCCAGCGTCCGTAGCGGACACACCACGATTTTGAGTGGATTTACCACGATTCTGAGGGGTTTCACCACGATTTTCAGTGGATTCGTGTACAACGTCCGTCTGCTTTATTTCGCTGCTTTGCCGTTTGACGTTTAAGTTTCTTTTCTCTATGTCCTTTAGTGACAATACTGTTATCCAGAAAGAAGGACATATAATAGAAGTTGCATCCCGCTCACGAGAGTATATTGCTGGGTGTTTACTGTAGAGCACTGAACTACATAAACAAAATGCTTCTAGCTTGTTTGCTAAAGTGTTCTGCAGACAATTTCATTTTTTAAAGATATCGAAAGAGGGAGTTGTAAGCTCTATTATAGTTCCTACTCTCTGCTCTATGCCAGCATCGTCACTGTGATGTTTAGTCCACACTTCTAAAGTACACATTGTAGTTATATCCTATCCAGTTCAGTTAATAAATTCTGTAAGAACGGGTGAAAATTCAATTAAAAAATACGTGATTCTGCTGTAGTTAATTGTGTGTTGTGTTCACAATGAGGAGGTCACAAGACGAGCTGCAAGTATTTCGCATTTGTTTTTATTTTGTACATCTGACAAAATTCGTTACTTGTAGGAATTTGCAACTGATGTAACTTTTTTTGTAAAAAACTTAATGACAAATAAAAATATGAAACTCTTACGAATGAATGGGTGCCTAATATATCGTTTAGTTTTCCGTCATCTGGCGATCGAAGCTTAAAATTCAAGTGCACATGGTTAAACTCGTTTTCATGGTACAGTCGATTTTGTGTTGCTTTTGGTTGGGAGACTGGAATGGAACTTGGAAATGTGAGTCACCAAAAGTCGAATGCTTTCGTACAAACTCCATTTCGTACAAACTCGAATGCTTTCGTACAAACTCCATTGGAAAAGTGTAAAAGAAGAAATTCAAACAGCATCACAAAAATGGAATGGAAGACGCAGCAAATTTCAAGTTAATTTACGAAAATAAAAGGAATGACGTGAAAAGTGAGTTGATAAAGGGCACAAAAAGCAAAAACGTGAAAATAGTGAGAAATTGACATCCATCATCCGTGTTTTGCTAGTCTGTGGAAGGCAAGGGCTTGAGTTAAGTGGTCATCGGGATCAAGGAAACTTTCGTTAGAAATGCCTGGTGAAGACGATGGAAACATTTGGGCTCAACTGCGTTTAGCTATTGATAGTGGAGATGACACGTTAAAAAAACATATTGAAACTGCAGCAGGAAATGCTACCTATATCAGTTGGCGCATTCAAAATCAAATTATTGAAACAGCAGACCAGTTGATACAACGAAAAATCATTAGGCGTATTAATAAGTCTAAACGCTTTTCAATTATTGCTAATGAAACAACAGATGTGAGTGGTATTGAGCAATTTTCAATTTGTATTCTTTATGTCGATTATTTTGGAAAAGACCAGAAACTGAGAGAGGACTTTTTATACTTTATTCCTGTTGATGATACCACTGGAATGGTACTTACTGACAAATTAAAATAACTCTATCTCAGTCTTGCATACATAAGGGGCCAAGGTGAAATTTATACTTTATTTTTGGAACAATATTATTCTGATTTTATTAGTTTAATTGAAAATTTATGACGGTGCGCGTTCTATGAGTGGTCATTTCAAGGGTTGTGCTGCAGTTATCCAAAAATTATATTCGGAGGTTGTTTATGTACATTTTGCTAATCACAGCGTGAATTTCGCCATTGCAAGCTCTTGCAAAATACCATTGGGAACTTTGCTTTAATGAAAGAGACCGTTAATCTTTTTCGAAAATCCCCTAAAGCAGGCACAGTTCGCAAAGTTCTCATTCTTAAATCAAGCCTAAATTCAAAGCAATTTCGGCTTCTAAAATTTTGTGAAATGCGCTGGGTAGAACACTTAGATTCACTTTCTGAATTCTTTGATATAATTCAATTGGTTGATAGGGAAAACTTAAAATGTAAAGAGTCAAAGCCACATGCTTTGATGGTTTTCATCAATTCGCCTCAATTTATTATTGCTATGGCGATACTAAAGCCCATTTTCGCTTTTTCTAAAAATGTGAGCCAATTTTTACAGCAAGTAGACTGTGATTTGAGCAGTTGCATTGATTTTGCAAATAATTTTTTTACTGAACAATCAATTAGATCTATTTTTGAAACAGTACAAACAATCGCCAAAGAAGTAGATGTAAAAATTAGAATTCCACGTTTGGTTAGTCGGCAAACCAATCGTGATAATTAGGAAGGCGAACCCACAGAATATTACCGACGTTTAATTTATATACCGTTTTTGGTTCATTTTCTGGAGCAACTCCAACAATGATCTTTGAAGCATCGCGAGTTGCTCTCCAAAATTGGAAATATTTTGCCAAATAAATGCATTAATATCAATACAAATGCAGGAGACAGATCGCGTTTTTTTTAGTCGCAATGGCCTAACGATATAGAAGATTCCGCTGAAGATTTCGTATCTGAGTTAAAAAATTGGAGAGGGTGAATAAAATATTCCTTTTTAAATGTAATGTAATCAAAATAAATTTATTCTCTCTTGCAATTTTTAAATTATATTTTCTGGCACAGTTTAAATCAAGCAAATTTGTCTAATACATACATACATCTTGCTGATAGTTTTTTCATATGCAAATGTTCATGCAAAATGTTGAACACACGTTCATATGATATGTTTACCATTTCAACAATCTCACGCAACTTGACTCGGCGATCATTCATAACGATATCGAGGATTTTCTTGATATTTTCTTCAGTAACCACCTCTTTTGGCTTGCCTGTTGATGGTATTGTTGCAGTGCTTGTTCGGCCGCGTTTAAATTCAGCAATCCAATATTTTACCATGTAATCTGACGGAGCAGACTCACCGTAATATTTATCGAGCTTTTCTTTTGTCTCTTTCGCCGTTTTCCCTTTCAAATAATAGTGTTTAATCACTGCACGAAATTCGCTTTTTTCCATTTTTCAAGAAACACAAAAGTTGCTTACTTCAAACGACTACAACAAATGAACTAATCGATGAATTTGGGTGAAATTTTAACAGCTGACGTTTGACAGATCGCAATTTCTAAAACAAAAAAAAGTTTTTGTGTTTGTGCTGCCATCTAGCGTTAGGTAGCTTCAATATCAATCCGCCCGCGTATATAGAAACCTTAAATTGTTGTGATGCAAAGCTATTTACAACCATTAGTCGATTCCTGCATATCGGTACAATGTTACCGGTGTCTGCTGCTTCAGGCGAACGTTCATTTTCGTTACTCCGACCTAAAGGTAGGACCAAAATAGACGAGACGTAACGATAGCCATTGGACGAACGTCTGCACTCGTTACGTCGATTTTGACATTTAAACCAAAATATGACGCTATCAAACGCATCGATGGATGGCTTTTTACATACATTTCGAGCTCATCCCCCACAGCGGCGATTAAATTGTAGCAAAATTCCGTAACTTTCATTTTAATTTTTAAACAAAATAGCAATCGTGTCAACAAAGTAGCTGCTGTGACGAGTAGCAGACGTTTGCAGTTCGGTTCTTACAGAACCGTTCGTCACGTCTAAATGTTTCGTTCAGCTTCGATCAAATACGTATGGCTATTTTGGCTATTTACATTGATTCACATATGCTTGAACTTACTCGTCACGTTTCGTCTGGTCTATTTTGGTCGGCCCTTTACTCGTCACGTTTCGTCTCGTCTATTTTGGTCGGCCCTTAAGAAGTAAAACCGGGGGAGAGAAGCTCCATGCTCTCCTAAACGTTCACAGGGATGCTGAAGTGAAAATTGAAGACATTTTAGATTCAATGTCCCAAAATTAAAGAAGATGGGACCTTAAACCTATTCTCTAAGTTTTATTTAATGTATGGAAAAAAATCTATAAAAAAATACTTAAAACACACCCCGAAATTTTTTTTGGAGTGCGCGCCTGGCATAAGTTAATGTGAATCACACATGGTTTAGTATAAGTTTCGAACGACAGAAAGATGTATGGCAAAATGGAGAGAAACTAAATCTTTTCACTAATTTTTCGTAAAATATTTCTAAAGAAGATATTGTGATAACTTTAACAAGTGTACAAAATGTGGAACATTTCGTAAAGACGCTTAAATTACGCTTAAAAATGCGAAATTACAATTCAATGCAATTTAAATAAATTTACTTGTAAAATCAATCTAGTGCTACTCACTTTACTTTCCACGGACGATCAGATTTTCAGTGATCAACCGAAAACATAAATAGTTTGGTAGTTGGAGGTGTTAGTACGTGGAAGTGTCAAAATTTGTGATTAGTAAATATTTGTCTTAGAATATTTTCAAGTGGCAAGACACCATGCCGTGCCATTTTCGAGTACGTGGTGTTTCCCAAAGCAGATTAACTCCTCTCAAAAGTTACATACAGCCACACAAAATCCTGCAGATCTTAAAACTAGTTTTGCAGTAGGATATCTTTCCAAACAGTTTGCGGATGGTATTATCGAAATAATATGTTTTAATAGCTCAGACAATAAGCGTGATTTCCATACGCCAATTACAAAAATCAAAAATCAGTTAATATAGTCAATTTCTACTTACCCCACTCTTTGCATGAGTTCTGCTAGAATTTGGAATACGGAATATGAAATATGGCAGATATAGATGCCAGTTTTATATATCATATATGATATACTCGTACATGGAAACATATACTACCATATCTTTCTTATCTCAAGGAGATTATTATTGCACATTATCTTTACCAGTATAAATGTCTGGGAAACTCTATAAGCAAAAGATAAAAAGCAATCTATTTCTTAATTGTACAATTGTATGTGACACATTAGCCACCACCTACGACAACCTTACGACAAAACGCCAAGATTAATTTTCAGTACGGTCATAAGCACAAATATATATAGCCATATATAAAGCAAATACGTTTAAAAAATATTTCGAAAAGTTTCTATTTGTGAAAATTTCATCCCAGCTAACACTACTTTGGCTTTCACATTTCAGTTTAAAGGCGAAACATTTGAGTGCTTTTAGACGCCCTCGTAATTCTGTTCAAACACATTGCCAGCATTTTCAACTGGAACAACAATTAAATGGAAAATCGTGTTGCTAAATGCAAACAGCAAATGGGAAAACAGCGCTTACAAAACACTTGGTTGGGTGCTTGACTGTTTAGGTTTGTTGGGGCAACGCAATTGTTCAATTGAGGTAATTACTTTATTGATGCAACGAACATTATTGCTGACGCTGATGTTGTTCCTGTAATTTGAACATGGCCGCATAATGTGAATTAATTTGCATTGTTCGCGGTCACTTATTCTCGAATACAGCAAGAAGTGCAACAAAGGTACAAACATTTTAGATAATCGTGTTTACACGGCAAACAGGCCTAACGGAATTGCAAATCCCACCCAAACACTATTCGCCGCATTGAATAAGGAAAGCATACGAAGAGTGAGCTCCAACTCCTATTGGAAATAACCACTGCCTGTCACTCAGCGTAAAAGTGCTTAATTGCTTGTGATGGCGTTAAATAAATTTTTAATTGCTTCGCACTTTTCATGTTTACAGGCCTTAATAGGATTCTGTGGAGCTTTTTCGGGTAAACGACTGTGTACGGGTGCCAATGTAGAAGAATCCCTGCAGCGAAGTGGAGTACACATATACATACATCGCAGTAGTTGATGCCAAAAAACTGTTTTTTGGAATTAGTTTCATAAATTGCTGCAGGGATATATTTTTTGGCTCTTTGGGTTTTTATTTGTGTACTGCTACTGTTCTCTAGCAACTTAAAAAGTGGTTGTTGCACATGTACTCGTACATGTTTTATTGATTGTGACTCCCTCCCTGGCTATGTATGTACTATGTACTCTTTTGTGTGCTACTCATAGGGCACCCTAATCCTAACTGTAACACAAGCGGAAAAAGCCGAAAAAATGCAACAGCAAGCAGTCACTAATTACTTAATCACATGCTGATAGCTTTGTTGCCGTCGGGAAAACAGTTGACGCAGCGTTGGTACTCAAACAAAGTGCGGGCCTGGTCCCTAGAGATTACCTCCTCAACAACTGGAGCGACTTTTGTCAAATCAATTGACCATGCCATGCACCGGATTTAAATGTAATTTCGCCTTACATCGAGACGACCGGGTAGGAGCATAAATGCTGCTACGATTCACACGTGAGCAATTCCGCTTCCCACATACGAGCATGTACACAAAACGTTTACCGTCAAGTCAAAAGCAGTTTTGTTGTGGACTTATTTTTCGCATTGTCTTATTTGGATTCTATTTTGATATTTTGGTGTATTGCACACAATTTTAGTGTACGAGTATATTGCAATTGAGTAAATGTTGTAAGCACAGAAGACGAAGTGTCAGATATGCACAGAAATATTGGTCTTTGATCCTGTTCATTTTATGACGTCCAACTGCATTAAAAAAGGATATAAAAGAAAAAAGTTCAACTAGTGGAGTGTTTGACAAAGCCGGACTACATGGAATCCACTTTTTTTGCTTCTGACAGTTAATGTAATACAAATATATCAATATTTATGTCAGAGTAGCCAAACAGTTCAGTGCATTTTAAATAGTCCGAGCGATATGCTTCATATATATATTAAATTTTATCACTGATTTTGATTTTGCTGACTTAAACTTCGGAAAATTTGGCCGCAACATATTCTCAAGTTTGCACATGAGGCGGAGTATTATTCTGTTATGACTCCAGTAGACCCTATACTCATGCTTGCGAGTGAGCATATACAGCACCCTCTGTCCACTCAATATGCATTTTAATGGCCAATTTTTGTTTGAAGGTAGCAGAAAAGCAAGAGATAAAAGAAAAGAAGTACACTGCTTTGATCTACTTCACACGCAGCAACTGGAAGAGAGTTAAGCACTGGTGGTGGCAGATGTTGTGAAGTTTGCAACCGGTTCCTCTCTATGCAGTTAATTTGCATAGCATTATTGTGGGCTTAACTGGCGGAACTGCTTTATCGCCCTTTTATGACATTTTTATGTTAAAGCGAAAATACTGAATTTTCAATTGAACGCAGCCGAGGCAGTTAAACATTTCAATAAAGATTGCTCAGAGGACCAGATGTGCGAGAGGGCATTACACTACATTAATATAAAGTTCTGTTATTGTTATATTATACATTTCGATTGTCTAAATTTGCAGGGACCTTTTAAAGAAGCTATCGGTGAAGGCTGGGCTAATTGGTTGCTTCCGTGGGCTGGTTGTAAACGGAGAAATTCTTGATATTTACAGCTATATGTCAGTGCATCTCTCCGAAATCATAAAAGACTGCAAGCCCTCTTGTGTGCCCTCGCCATGCAAGAATGGTGCGCAGTGTAAAGAGCTATGGAGCACATTTCAGTGCGTGTGCAGCAATCCGTGGGCCCATATTGGCGAGTTTTGTGAGACCAGTAAGTTGCGCGGTTAAAGTTGGCAGTCTTTGAGCGTGTCTGATTGTATCTGCGTATTTTATTCGCTATTAATCAGTAGTAAACTCTCTGTATCTGAGGTAAAAAAATAAATCACCTCGTCTAACGTGATTAGTCGTTCTCAGATATGCTCATGGACTGAAAATACTTTGTTTTGTTGTTATTCCACAGGCGTAACTATGTAATTGGGGATAACATTTTAAGTATTTATACTTTAATCTTTCTTTTTGGTATCTCCTCTGCATTCACAGATATAAATGAGAAGGCCCTCACTTTCATCAACAGAGAGTCGTTTCTCATGCGAAACTATCTAAGCGCCACGTCAACACCCACTCTTCAGCCGTTCATGGAGCAAGAGCGCGAAATACTGAAAGGAATTCTGAGTCAGGATATCCTTATAAATTTGCGCACCTATGCCACAAATTCTTTGGTGCTGTACGCCAATGATCATTGCAACAATTTCGTGCACTTGCATATTAACAACAGGCAAGAAATAGTCTTTCTATACAATTACGGTGATGAAATTGTCAATCTGACCATTATCGATGAGACTGTGCGCAGTCTAAGAAGTATACAAATTGCCGTTATACGCGAGGAGCATCAAACGCGTATGCATGTGAACGAGCAGAATGTGAGCGTAGAGCGTGGCATGCTTCTACTGGACGAATATTCCAACAAACCTTGGACTAATCCCGAGAGAGGTGAGTGAATGCAAATGCAACAGCTACCGCGTTGAGTGTGTTGCTCAAAGTGTCGTCTGCGATGCACGGACATACCATATTAGGTTACATACCGCTAAACAGTTTTGAATATTCTATCCAACTACATTAAAAAAAATACTTCCCAAAACAGTTTCGAAGCCCATGTATGTACGTGTTCATCAATGTATCGGCACCGGGCTCTTGGCTCCTGTGCTTTCCATGCGCTCTAAACTGTAATTCGCAGGCTACTCTTTAAAGAAAGTCTGAATTGCAGCAAATTGATTGCTTAGCCGAGTCTGCTGATACGTCTAAAGCAAATTTTCCATATGCTTTTAACTTGCATTTGATTTTACGACCATTGAAGTCATTTTAGTTAGTAGGAGTATTTCCGATATAAGGTCGGATTTATTCAAAATAAACCTCTTTAGCTTTGGTAACGCACTAAAAGCTATCAAGGCATGCTTTACTCTGTTTTGTGTTTGCATTGCTCAATAAGCTTGTCGGTTTATCGAAAAGTATTCGACTATGCAATATAAAGTGCTTGATTAATAATCAATACCATGAAACTCATTGTAAGTAACTACAGAAGTACGAGTACGTATATGCACAACTGTTTGTGGAAATAGTAACATGATAGAAAACTATAAAATGCTGTAGTAATTAGGACACTTCAAGCTAAATCGGAAGCAATTTCGCATGCTGTATTTGCAGAGTGCAGTCAGCATAACCCACAAATGCTAAGGTATTGCCACAAGGTTGGTGCAATTAGAAACAAGCTTTCCGTTAATTATACGCAATAACTCATTTTAGAAAGTGCACTTTCAAAGCAGGGAATTGCACTCACACATCTGCCCCTCTGCACATAGGAACACTGTTACGAGTTGCCACACTAAAAATTTTGCTACGAGTAATTGAATGCAGTCCGAGCAACATAACAATTCAATTAAGCAAACTTCAAATCAAAATCACTGATATGCTGCCCACACTAATCCACACATACACTCTACTCTTACTCTCGCAGTCGTATTCGCACTCCCACACGTACACATTCTTAAACCCATACTGACTCTCGTACACACTCCAGTCACTGCAACTTCAGTTTAATGACGGCTCATTTCCGAAGCAGAAAGGCATCCAGCAAGCCATACACAACGTCAACATACACCAACACAACGACTCCCCTTTCTTTCCATACTCAACGTTTTTCAATTATTTCACTGAACTCTGCTGCAGAAATAAAAAGAAACACTTTCGCTTTGTGTATTTGCAGAGGTCCTGTCGCCACATCGCCCGCCAGCACCTCCCACTGAATATTTTCAATTTAACGTCGGCGGATATGATCCGGCAAATTTACTGCGCACAAATGCGGATGCGCCAGAATTGGAAGGATACATCGGTTGCGTACGGGGCCTCAAAATTGGCCCCAATCTGATCGACTTAGCTGATATCAATGAAAGGAATATTGCACCAAGTAAGTCTTATGGCACACATTTGCAGAAAGAAGGGCCCAACAGTATATATGAGGCATGGGGAAGTGTAAGAACTTTGTTCACTTTTTACCAACACGCACATACTCGTAAAAGGACTCTGACTGACAAACAGGCACACGAAGAGGCGAACAGTATATTTCGCAGGCTAGACTGCCAGACTAGATGCATTTGCGGCACAACCTAAATGAATGGGGTAGCTATGCAATTTCCTTAATGCCCACTTTGGTTAAGCAGTAGCGGTCATTTTGGCAAGATTAATGCTAATCGGATAAGTACCGCTCGTGTGCTACTAGAGTGCATAATTTTTTGGGGAAATTGAAAATTTTCCTAGACTGAATGTATTGGCAGGACACTGGTAGGACATACGAGCTTCACCCATTTCAAACTGCGCTGGGCATGCTTTGGTTTCTCTCTTACTAGCATCTTGTGCGGCTGTACGACGCTGAAATATGTGCACTATTATCCTGCCAGAAGCATTCAACCATTACTCCATATACTCGTATGCGTTCTCAGACTTTTCAATGATAATTACTACTATGTTGTCGTCCCTTACTGCCTATATGGCCACATGCTTATCGCAACCAATTAAATACTTCCACATATTCTTCCTTTAATTGCAGCACTGGATGGAGTACTGCCAAGCTGCAAAATCAAGTGCGACGCGGAACCGTGCAAAAACGGTGGCATTTGCAGGGAGAATTTCGCGCGGCAGGAGTCGACTTGCGACTGCGAGCACACCAGCTTCTTGGGCGAGTTCTGCATGGAGGAGAAGGGCGCCGACTTTAGTGGTGAATCGACGCTGCAACGTAAGTTCGAACTAGCCGGAAAGGTGGATTATGTTCGTTTGCAGCTAGCCTTCTCATCCTTCGACTTAAGACGTGCCAATCGCGTAATGCTTCTGCTGCAGACAGCGGCACACCGTAGCTACTATCTGATGGTCGCGATTTCGGTCGACGGCTACTTGATGTTTGAAGAAGACCGCGAGGGGCCAGCAGTAGGCGCCAACATTGACCGTAATTTTCTGAACAATGCGCGCCACTCTATCTACTATATTCGTAACAGCAGCGTCGCCACATTGCATATCGACCGCGAAGAGGTACCCCTTAGTTCTATAACAGCGAGGGTTCTCACGCCAACTAGTGACTCAGGCGCAAATAGAGTGCAAATCGGTGGCATTAATACAACGGACTCTAGATTCGCGCTCTTCAAAAGTTACAGCGGCTGTTTGTCCAGTGAGTAGTGCATATGCGTCCATGTGGCTGTTCGTGCTCGAATTCCAGCACCCATTATCAGTAGTTATCTTCGAGCCATTACACTGAGAGCATAGGTTTTCGGTAGCAAACATGTGCAAGTGAGGAGTGGCATGTTTATGAAGATTCGTGACTTGTCAGGCGTCATGTTTCTCTGTGACTGTTGATTTATATATCACCCTATCATTACAAATATTTAGTAACTGCAGATTTGAATTTAGGTCATCAGCCTAATAGAAAATAAATTTACAGCTATAATTTTTTCCTTGATTCTTATACATAAAAAGAAGCATCAACAATAGAATGCCCCCTATGAACCTCTGCTGTTTGAATGAAATATTCTAAAAAAATTTAGGATTACAGCAACACAACTAATATAATAATGTTCGAGTATATACATAGAAATTTTTAACAACAAATCAGTTTGCGAAAAATTTTATTTTGACTATTGTTTTTACAACCAAATCAGAAAATCTACAACTAGAGACAGATCAAGCTAATGTGCTTTGCAGTGATATTTTTCTGTTCCTCAGATATTTATTCAAAAATTTGGAACAATCTGCATTTCTCAGGATATAAAGGAACCTAGCGGACGAGTGCTGAACTTTAAATGATTTTCCTCAGTGATCGAAAGGATAAATTTAGAATTTCTATTTTTTGCCAAAACTTGCATTAAAGCCTCGGAACAGTCTCAAATTTTCCCTACAAACACACACACACACATTTTAAAAGAAAGAATGGCGTCAAAGCGGTAGATTTTTACCTTTATGAACTTCCTCTAAGTTTTTTGATGCTATATCCGGACCACAAAGTAAAACACAATATTGACATTTTTCCTAAAACTGACTCATCTACACACTCCTTTGTGCTAGTATATGGGCTCGGGTCATACTTTACTGTAGGGTATATGTCTGGTGCAAGACTGTGTGTGTGTGTGTGCATTTATGTTTGAGTATGTGTGTTTGACACAAATTTTACTCCATTTACTTCGTTTACTCATGCTGTCAAGGGTCTTCTATAAATTTCCATGCACTGCGCTATTAATTCTTAAGGCTTCGCTGAGCTTCTGACAGGGGTTCATTATGCTGCCTTCCACTGCCGCGCACTTCCTGTTGATGTAGATGTTGTCGTTGTGCTGTTATTGTATTTTCCGTTTACCCTTGCACACATGCGAGTACATATGTGCATACTCACTTGCATGCGCATACCAGATGCGTGCTTATGTGTGTATGTTGTGTGAATGTTGCTTGTGAGAGTGTGTGTGGATTTTAAACTTTTTGTTGTTTGTTTTATTTTTTATTACACTGAGACTACTCCAAGGGTCATCAACGCTCGTTTCCTCCCATAAAATGCCTCCTCGTACACACTTGCATAGCCTCAAGGAGCTGTGCGCCTGCTGTTTGTCTTGCTTTCTGCTGTCACTGCCACTGCCTTCTGACTCTGAATTGCTGCTCCTCAACCAGGAAGGATGCGTGTTTATTGCCCAAACTTTAACGCAATAAAAATAACAATAATGCCCGGAATTGGATTTAGAATTTGGGTCGGTTGACGTACTGGAGAGCGCTTAAAATAACTTTCAACATTTACTTAAATCTTCGAATCGAAATTATTGCGAAGCTTATCAAGCTTGTTCTCTTTTTTCAATATTTGCATTTGTTTTTTCATCGCTTTCGTTTTTAGGGCTTTCACTTACAAGTATATGATATTGGATTTAATATGGCAGTGGAAATTTTAAACTATATTAAACCGTTACTTCCATAACCGTCTATTGGAGTGATGGAGGCGGAAATCACATTCTAGTTTACGTAAAATGTTTCCAGAGTTAATGGCTCAGGGACAATGTTTACACTCCTGTTTCAGATTGACACACTGCTATATGTATCAATGAGCCGTCGGGCGCCTCGTAGATATATCGAAAAAACAAATGTAGTAACGGCTGGGATTTATTGGTGGAATACGCTTACCCCGATTTCTTGAGGGTGTTCTGTATAACCCATTCTGCTGCGATTCTATACAAAAAGATGTGGAGTAATCGCCACACCACTTCATTTAAAGATCCAAACTAAAAACTTCTGCAAATCGCTTGCTTATATAACGATCCAATCCGGGTTAGGCTCGTCGGTGTTGAGGAGTCGGTACGAAGCTTCATTATTACAATTAGATGTTTATTTAAAAGATTAGATTTCGATTTAGTTTACGTTTATTTATTTATTTCAATGTCATGTCGGCAGTCCCCCAATATATAGTAGTAGATTTCCTAGGTGAGTGCTCCTCACTCGGTGCATATGGAACGAGGAGACTTCTCAAGTTAGACTGAGACTGAAGAGATTCGTGTACCCTAGTTGTTTAGGGTAGTTAGTTTGAAGTGAAGATTCAAGATTCAACTGCTGTATTAACAAAAAGAGTTGCTTGTGCCATGTACTTTGCCTTCATAAATTTACCGTAGCTAACTTGAATACAGCTATAAAGTCCAAATTTTGTATTTGTTAGCAAAGTCCCAAGGGTCGGGAATGTCGCTGTGCACATTCGTATGTCTTTGGGAACCGTTAAGTGGTTTCACAGACATTCCGTCGCCAAATTCAGTTTGAAATTTGTTCCAAATTCTGCTCGTTAATGACATAGTTCTATTATTGCCCTTGCCTTGACATTCGGCCAATTCCAACTGCTTCTGAGGCTAAGTACGGAGAAGTATTGTTGAAGCGTACCATAGTATTGTTGCGCCTTTATCTTCCAGCTGATGCTCTGCCAGTATTTTTTATTGTTGCGCTAATTTGTTCAAGTGGCTTGTCGTTTTGTCTTAGGTTCCTTCGCTCAAATATATTTCTTCAGTGACTTCTTTATACTAAATTTTCACTGCAGTCACTCTGTTTACGTCCTTCAGTCTGTAGGTCATCTTGCTGTGGAATTGTTTCTATTGTCGCTCAAGGTTTTCGTTTGAAGCCATTCCTTGTTATTACTGTTTAAATGCGTATTTGTTCCGGTATAACGATTTAATAATACAACGTGTCTTAGGAGCTTGAGTAATCGTTGACTTGCTTTGGGTCGATGTGTTTTCTGATTCTCTACCTTGTCTCCTCTGTAATTCCCAATTATCGTTCCCCCTGTCATTATAGATATACGTTTTTCAGTAACTCCGTTGCCAGTGATTGATATTTTTCAATGACCGTATTTTAAACAGTGTGTGCGATCGCTGTTTCCATTGTGTTCATACATATACTCGTATATGTTTCTATTTTTGTATAAATCATCCAAAGTAATAACGAAATATCTAGTTTTTAATAGACAGCTGAAAAATTTATTGAAAATTGATACTTTTAATAAAAGCATGACATAACACCAAGGACTAATATTATGTTGCCTAACAGATTCATTGCTACCAGCACCCAGCATTCTCGCAGACACAGGGAATTGACAATGATCCAATTCTGATAGAGCCTTAGTGTCTGTGAATTGTGCATATATAGGACGATCGGCGAGTGAATTTGCACGAACTTGAAGAGGCTACAGGCTTAACACATGGATCAGTGATTTAAATTTTGCATAAATATTTGGATAACCGCAAGATGGGTGCGTTTGCTCAATTGACAACATTTTAAACGAGTGTTTGACGGTGTTCAAACGCAATCCAAATGAGTGTTTGCACCGTTTCGTAACAGTGGATGAAACATTCATGCATCACAATACACCAGAGAATAAGGAACAGTCGAAACAGTGGATTTCTCCCTGTGAATCAAAGCCGAAGAAGACAAGGTGGGTCTGTCGGCCAACAAGGCCATGGCGGCGATTACCTTTAAAAGGGTAAAATGATCAGCAGAGCATATTATGCAGAGCTGCAGGATCGATTGAAGCAAAATCTACCGCATTTGGCTTTTTTCCTCGCCAAATGCGGTCGATTTTGCAGGACAACGCACAGTCGCACAAGTCCGCAGACGCAATGACAAAATTGCATTGCATTGAGGTTACGAATTGCTCCCTCATCCAGCACATTCTTCACATTTATCCCCTTGCGACTATTTCCTATTTCCAAATATGAAGAAATGGTTCGGCGACCAGATTTGGGTCGAATAGAGGGATCATTGATGCAACAAACGCCTATTTTGAGGGCTTCGAGAAATCGATTCCTTGCTGGGCCTTATTTTAAAATGTTTCAAGAAGTAATGCACGAGTACAGAATAAAAAGTTGGAACTTACTTTTTATTGACGGCCCAAAGACAACATACAACACTTCTTTTGTAGTGGTGAATGACAACGGATATACTCTAGATCATAGTGTACTACTTAATAAACGCATCTATTTGCGATGCAGAAATCAAAGGAGTCATTCATAGCTGGGATAAAAATTTGTAAAATAAAACAAGTTAATACAATAATATGCCCGGACAGTAATTTGGCTTTTGAAACAGCAAAATATATTAACAGCAGAAATGAAAACATCATAAAATTAGAAATTCCTAATACTACGAAAAAGAAAGTTAAAACTAATGTGGTCACATTGGTATCAGTGGTAATGAAATGGCAGACAAAGTAGTAGAAATATCCCATTGCATCCTGTGAAAATTTGTGTTCCTTATAAAGTTTGCGTTTGGCGGAACACATGAACTAACGAACCATAGAATAGACAACCTATGCATATGTGTGCAAAAACATGAACCTAAATATGAAACCATATTTTTATTTACTCCAAATACCATATAAAAAATTTGTGTTTCACTCGCTTCTTGAAATGGCTTGTTAATATTCTAATTGCGCTACCTGAAATTTTAGTTCTTGGTGTAAATTTCGGTTTCTCTGAATATTAACATTTTGTATCTTTTTTTTGAAAATTTGAGGTTTTAAAATTATTAATTTTACGCTCGAAAAGAAGTTTATTGTTGATTGAGTTGAATAAGAATTTCCATTATTTTTAAAAAAAGTTAAATTTTGTATACAGTTTCGAAGAAATAAGGATTAGTTTTAATGTTGTTTCTACTTGTTTACTGAGGTCCGGCATAGTTTCGGTGGGTTGTATTTTCATGAATGCCGAAATTCACATTTTTCCAATGAAATTATGAATCTATGAATCTGTTTAAGTTTTGTATGAGTTGAATTTTTGTATTGGGCTTTTTTCTATTTACTCGTATTGGCACTAGCTCTACCGCCGTCTCTCACTCTTAATTTCTACCAATTTTTTTAATTTTTCCTCTTTATTATCCTTCCTTATCGACATATAAAATTACTAGTTAATACTTTATCTACAAGTGTTGTCTTTCTATATACCAATACAACGCAAACAGTTGATTTATGGTCTCCAGTTTAGCCAAAGATGTCTCCCTAAATTTTGTTATATCATTAATATAATTTGGAAAGCATACACAACAGCGGGGAAGAAGTCTCTTATTGCAATTCATATATGCAATAACTTTAATTGGATTCGAGCGCTCTCGTAGTTTTTCTTTGTGTTTGAGCAGAACTTCTGTGAGCTCACTATTAACAAGAGGAATGTTGAGGTCCTTACGGGTTGCAAGCAAGATTTTCGATTGCACTCGTTGTATCAGCTCGACGTTCGATGAACTACATTTCCCCAAAGCTCAGCTCCGTATGCTCAAATTGGTGTGATCACTGCCTTGTACAATAGAAGTGTATGTTCCAATCGAAGACTTGACTTGAAGTTGAGTAGCCAATCTATTTTATGTGCCTTTAACTTTATATACATTCTTTTTGCCTCAATATGGTCCCGCCAAATTAGTCGTCTATGGGCTCCTAGGTATGTTACAGTAAGCGATTGAGGAATAGTAATATTTTTTAGTGTGATCACAGGGCATGTTTCTTTCCTAAGTGTAAACGTAACATGAATACTATTGGTTTCATTTACCTTAAAGCGCCAATTTGCCAGCCACACTTCTATTATCTTCAAATGCTCCTCAAGGCAATTCGAAACCACTATGTCGAATATTGAAGTGACTAGATGATCATCAGTAGGGAGGTTTGCAGTGAATAATACATATAGTACAGGACCTAGAATACTACCTTGTGGAAACCCAGCATTAATATCAAAGTCCTTTGTGGTGTATTCTCCATATTTTACTCTGAACTTTCGGTTATCTAAATACGATTCCAGCAGCATGTGCACATTAACTTGTAAGAGGTTTTGAATTTTATATATTAACCCTGCATGCCAAACTCTGTCAAACGCCTGTGCAATATCTAAAAAAATAGCAGAGCAGTATTTGTTGTCTTCAAAAGTATTTCGAATTGCACTAGATATGCAGTTAATTTGCTCTATGGTTCTGTGATTTTTACAAAATCCAAATTAATGGTGGGGAATAATGTTGGATTGGTATATGTGCGGCTACAGCTTTAGTAGAATCAGTTTCTCAAATAATTTGGAAATTCCTGGGAGCAAGCTTATGAGCCGATAAGATGACGGTTGAGTTGCGTCTATTCCGGGTCTTGGTATCATCGTAATTTGTGATATCTTCCAGGGTTGTGGAAATTACTCAATCCTAAATATTGCATTAAATAACTGCGTCATTATTTTGATGGCTATTTCAGGCAATTCCACAATGATCCTGAAACCTGGCGCTTTTTTCGGCTCTAGCTGGGTGTTAATTGCAAGTTGCAATTCCTACATTTTAACCTTCATCGGGGTTTGTTGGATTTTTAAGGGGCAAGAAATGGAATTTCAAAACTGTTGGTTGGTTACGGATTTGAGATAATTAGCAAACGCTGAGGCTTTCTCTTCTTCATTTCTTGCCCAAGTTCCATTATTTTGCCTGAGTGGTGGAACACAGTCTTTAGGAGTCTATATTTTTATAGGCTTTCCATAAAAAGTAGTTAGTATTTTGTGTTGGAGTTAGCGTCTCAGTATACCTTTTCAAACTGTTCTATAGCTCGCAGTTCAGTGCTTCTCGGAAGCGTTTTTTTGCTAGTGCTAATTTCTGCTTGGCGTAGGGTGATCTCTTTTGTTGCCACTATCTTCTTAATCGCCTTTTCTCCTTAACGAGATTATCGATAACAACAGATGTTGTACGAGTTGTTGCGGGGTGGGATAATGAGGCTGCCGGAGATGAGTATGTGACTGCAGATGTAAGAACTGAGTTGATGGCCAAAAGTGCCGAGTCAATATCGCTTGCACTCGTTAGTCGAGGACCAATGTTTATGACTACTAACATATTGGCGGTACCTGAGCCAGTTTGTTATATTATTGGTTAGGTAACTGTTTTCTTACCGAGGTGAGCTTGTTTTTGTAGACATATAATCACTGATGAATGATCAGAAGCGAGATCTAAACACGCTTCTGTAGATAGCAACTCTCAATCAATACCACTGGTTATGCCAAAGTCGATGAGGTCGGGCACTTTTTGAGGGTCAGAGGGCCAGTATGTCGGTTGCCCTAAAGACACGAAGTCTAGGTTAGAGCACCGATTCAGTAGCGTAGAGAACAGTTGTTTGCGTTTGGGATGTATTAACCTGGAGCCCCAAAAGGTATGTTTCGCATTATAATCGCCTGCTGCCAAAAAATTGGTTCCTAGTGATGTGAATAATTGTGTGAATTGTAATTCAGTCACTGAGTATCTAGGAGGACAATAGACTGCGCTAAGCACAATTTTTTCCTCCCAGCATTAAAGACATATTGATGTTGCCTGCAGATAGTCCTTTGCATATTCTTCTAGAGCATGATGCTTAAATCTATCTCTTATTAATATACCACTACCGCCAAGAGCTTTATTATCAGGATGGTTTGTCTTGTAGAATTTTTATCGTGAAATTACAAAATAATTTTCGTTTGTCAAGTGCGTTTCTGATAAAAGCATAATGTCAATTTGCCTAGTATACAGGAAGTGTTCAATTTCAAGTTTATGTTGGCTGATGCCGTTTGCATTCCAATGACATATCTTAATATAGTTCATTTTTTAGAGATCAACAATTGCATAAGTTGGCTTTGAGTTTTCAACAACTCGTGCAACATGCTTTGCATTGATGTCATAAATTCTGTCATACAATTTGTTAATTTTGATATCATAGATTCTACATTTTGCATAGGATTTGTAAAGCTAGGAATTTCGGCCCACAATACTTTCTTTCTGCATCAGTGCACAAACGACTGTAATACGCCACGACCTTTCGCGTACCATCCTTCTCTTGTTGGAGTAACATTGCAGCGATTCGAATGCTACACGCATCGGTATAGATGCCATGGCCCCGTTCGCATCGGAAATCGTAAGGATACCAGGCACTCACTTAATTGTTAAAATGCATTCTGACAATCCGTGGTCGATCTAAACTCGGAATTTTTCTTGAACAAAGACTTTAAAGGAATAGCAATAGCGTCATAGTTTCTTATAAATTTACGGAAATAACCCGTTAACCCAAGGAAACGTCTTACTTCCTGCATAGTACATGGTACAAAGTTCTCTACAGTATGTATCGTCAGCTTGCTTGGCTTGATTCCTTGTTCATCCAATTCGTGTTCAAGGTATGTAACAGACTTCTTCAAGAAGGAGCACTTGGAGAGTCGAAGAGTCAATCTCTCGTTTTATGACATTTAAAAACTCACCCAAATTATACAGGCCTTCTTCAACACTGCTGGTTCCTATAATTACCTCATCAATGTAGCTGATTATCTTTTGCTACACTGGTTCAATGACTTTAGAAATCATGCGCTGAGACATGGTCGGTGCACTCCGTAACCCAAATGGCATATGGTTAAATTCGTGCCCGTTATGCGTCACGAATGCCATATATTTTTTGGAATTATCATTATTCATTTCAAATGTACTGAAGAATTTCTTAGCGACCAGTTTTGCCAGCACACCTTCTACCGTAGGCATTGGCCATGGTTGTTTTGCGGTAATCGAATTCAACTCGCGATAGTCAATACAAAATCTATTTTCTCCGTTCGGGTTAGGCACTAAAATTTCTGGGGATGGTAAATTATAATTCGACGGCCGAATTATGTCATGATCAAGAAGCTCTTCAATAATGCGTTCATCAATGGTTGTTTTTAAATTGGAACCGGATATGGACGGCGACACACGATCAGACATTACCGAAATGTTCATTTCAATCACTGAACTCCTTCCCTGCTCCGACAATTGTTCACCAAAGCATCCTTTATGATTATTTAACAATGAGATCACTGCTTCTCGTTCATTTTCAGAGAAATTATTTTCAATGTTTCTGCTTTTACCCGCACGATCTTCAAATTGACAACCATCTTTATCGATAATTACTCGACACTGTGATATTATGTCCGACCCGATTATCATTTCATATGGACTTATGGAATCTTCAACAATTAAAAATATCAAAACAACTTTTAAGCCATCGATTTTCACACATGTGCATCGCTCTTCTTCACATATACATTCGCCACCCGCGAAGCCTTGCAAAATTGCATCACTCTCCGCAACAGCTGATTTACTTTTACATGCCATTGTCATATTAACAACTGATGGTGAGCTACCCGAATCGATTAGCGCTAAGCATTCTATCTCTTCAATTTCGATTGTTTTCGTTGATTGATTTGCAAAATCAGAAATAACATTTACCCGGTTCAGATTTGAAGATCTTTTCTCAGCATTACCGACGACTTTGTTCTTTTCTGGACAATTTCTTTTGATATCCCCACGTCTATGACATTTATAACACATTTGACCGGATTTCTGTTCCATATCGAATTTCTGTCCAATACGAATTTCGATTACGATTGCGTGATGCACCAAATTTTCTTCGTATAAGTCCAATCACTTTGTTTTTTCTCATTTGATCCCATGTTAATGGTTTTAGCATATCAACACACTATTCAAACGACATAACCGACAGAGTTTTTTTTCATTCTCATCATAAATACCATTTATAATGTAACTAATGATTGTACAATCCTCCATATTCCCTCCTTTACCCAGAGCCAGCATTCTGTAATCAAATTCAGAATAGCTCTCAATCCATTCCATACTCGATTTCATCATCCGCATATGTATTCCACAATACATGGAAAATCTGCCAAAAACGATACGACAAAGACAGACCATAGACAAAATACGCCACAATTTCGCAGCACCCTTTAACTGGCTGTGCACAGCGCACAGTATAAGAGCATCACTCTATTTGTATGCTACTCTCTTTCAATGAACTGTTTAGGCCAAGATTAATAGAAAAGAAGATTCCGCCATGTGCAGGTCCGCTCTTCCTCTCTCGACAAAAACACAGAACAGCTGATTGGATGTGACGTCATAAGGTGCTTTAAAATATTTGGTGATATGAAAAATGTATGTGCAAATAATTTGTGAATTAAAAAGATTTTAATTATTTTTAATTATATATAAGTTAACAACTGCACATATGCTATTCGAATTCATTTTTGTTTTTGGTGGGAGGGTGAGTCGTTATTTTCTCAAGCTCCGGATGAGTTTTTCGTGGACATCCTTGTTCTATTATATCATTCTTGCATTTCCTTCAGAACCAATGATAAACAAACCAATCCAGATTTCCCACTAATGATAAGCAAAGCAGTAGGGAAAACTAAAAAATCATATTTGGGTTGTCGTTCATTAAAATGTAACTACCATTCTTGCGCCAAAAAGTACCGAATTCAGGGTCTTTGATATAGGAACTTTTCTCATAATATATAAATTTATTAATACTTATTTAATAGTTAATTACTAGTTTCAATACGGCCTGTCTAATTTTTTGTTGTTTGGTTTCTTCTGTCTAATGAATATAAACTAATAAAACTACAAAACATAATAGCAAATAATTGGAATTGAATAACAACTATTTTAAAGAACGAAATGTAATTGTATACCTCCAACATTTTAACATTTGTTAACAGATCTTAAATCCAGCGACGGAATTCTGTTTCAAAATATACTTTTGTTGTTTCAAAATATACTAATTTGAAACTCGCATTTACTCTTCTCTGTGCTCTCTGGTGGTACTTTTGTGACACTATTATCAACTGAACACCCCACTCAAAGCTGCAACGCTGCCACAACCTTGGCGTCTCTATTTTTTGCCAGTGCGGAATTCACGCAATTACCTCTTTCTAGTTCCAGCGAGGAATCCTCCAGTCTTGTCAGTAATTTGAACAAATTTCGGCAAATCTTCTATTTTCTTTAAGCTTTTTTGTCGCAAAATTAAACGGCTCTATTATATTGCTGATGTCGGTTGTCCCAGCATGCAGAATTGAATAGGAATTAACTTGAATTAAACTCGCTACAAATATTTTCTTATATTTGTTATACAATTATTAATACGAGTTCATTCTGTACTCGTATAGCGTTAAAGTATGGTTTGACCTCTACGAGTACGATATCTAAATTATAAGAACAAATCATGCCCCGGGCTTGATCTCAAAAATTCTTCTTTCTAGAAAAAAATCCTTTTCTCTTCGAGTCGAAGGCCTCTGTAGCTAGTACTCATTCCCCCCAACACCTTGCTCTCATAATAATTTATGGTGTAAGATATACATAATAATAATAATAATCATAAAATTAGAAGAGCACATCAAATGCGTGAAATCAACTTATTAACTCCATACATACCTCCTCTGCATATAACAGTATTTTTGGTATCTATTTTTTTTTATTTGGTAAAATATTTTAGCTTTTTGGCAATCATTTGAGGTGAGCACTAGCAACTAAGGCTTTCAAATCGAAGAGAAAGAGATTTACAAAGACGCATTTTGAGATCATATCATGAGCAGGAGTCGAAATCGGGATAACACTAGCGACTAGCGACTAGCATGTGTACTATTAGATCTCTGAGACCCGCCAATGGACTTTTAATAATCACCAATTATATTATCCTGATAAATAGCCTTCTATGTAATATCCAACTCCAATTTGTTCCACTTTTTACGAGATGGAGTGGCTACAAAATATAGCCTTAAATGCTGTAATTATTAATTATTGTAATTATTGTTAATTATTTTTTATTATTTTATTGGGTGTGTTTTAATATTACTCCTAGTTTATTAATGTTTAATTATTGTGTTGAACGTTTAATGCACATCACTGTACAAAAATTGTACACTTCGAAGTGTCGAAAATACTTCCACTGGAAAAAGTTACAATTGAACAAAATTTATATTGGAAACAGTCCATTCAGTTATAAATTCTTTCAATTCAAAACGATGCAAGTTTGAACTATTTACTTGCCACCCTGCTAAGCTGACTTGTCTACTAAAGACAACATTTTTGCAGCGAGTCCGGTATGTTCAATACACCTCCCATATTTTCATCTGTAGTATTTAGCATTAATTTTCACTCAAAGGATTTTCGGTTATATGTATAATGGTTAGATAAATTTTATCCGGGATTATACCGAGTATATTTCAGTGAATGATATAATGACACATGTGGTGCTTGCTCATTCGGCACACACATTCACATGCAACGCCAGCACAAACTCAAATGCAATTTAATTACTCATACTAATCAACTGCCAATTACTCAACAGATATTTATATTCAAGTGAACAACTACGTTATGAAGCCGCTTGAAGAATATATGCTCTTCACGAAGTCAGGTGCCGATAACATTACTGTAATTAATCCGCTAGGTGTGCGCAGCGCGCAATGCAATGCCAAATTCGATGTAGCGGAGCAACCGTCACAGGAGCCTATGGTGAACGTGAGCCTGGTAAGCGACCACCAAATTTGAGTACAACGACAATTGTGACTTAAGGCACGGTGAATCATAAGCGCTTGGCACCCGGAGCAACATAATTGCGCAAATAGTGACAAATGATTCTCATTAATTTCCTGTTATCGTTTCAGAACGCGGAAACTTGGGTGGAGGAGCCGCCGCAACGGGTACCGTATGTGGCAAAATTTATTTACGATGTCTCCAGGAAGGAGGACTCCACACAAATAGTTTTCATAACTCTAACCGCAATGTTTGTGATCATAGTTATTTGCTGTCTGCTGGAGGTATATCGCAGCCATTTGGCGTACAAAGAGCGCATCGAACGTGAAACTGATGAGGGTATTATATTGTCTAAAGAGAATGCGACCAAAATCTACGAATCGCCCGGAGTGGGAGGCGGGCAGACCTATGTTTATAAAGTGGTAAGTACACTCTACCACCGAAAGATCGCAGAAACGTTACTCAGATAAGTATTTCATTTGAAAACAAAATTTAAATGAAATGTAGGTTAATAACGGGCTTTGCAATTGCAATTGATACTCAAAGATTCTGGAAATTAAATAACAATAGGTAGGTAGGTAGGTAAAATGGCTTGCGACCTCGGGTCGCCTCAATTAGCAATACTGCCGTTTTATTGCCATGTCCTCGCGAGCCTAAAGAAAATGGTAATTTACTTTTGTACATTTACAACCTTCAGGAGTTGCTGACAAATTGGATAGGTCTGATAGTTCTAAACTAGAGCAATGCCCTAGACTCTCCAGAAAAGGACTTCCGAGATATTTTAGTCTCAAGCGAGCGAGGGCTGGGCAATCACAAAGAAAGTGTACGACTGTTTCTTTCTCCTGTGGGTCCTTACAGCTCCTGCAATGAGCATAGAGCGGAATGCCCATTTTTTTAGCGTGTGTGCCAATAGTTCAATGACCTGTGCAGACCGCTATAAGGTTACTAATTTTATGTCTTGGTTTATTGAGAAGGTGGTTCATTCTTTTTACGCTGTAATCAGGCCACATCCTTCTAGAAATGGCATATTTCGCAGTGTTTTTCCGCCCCTCGCGAGCCTTGCTGAGGAATTGATTATTAAATAATAATAATATTATGACATTTAAATTTCAACTGAAATAGAAACTCAACTTGGAAGTCATGTGAAATTGGAATGGAAAAAGAAATACAAGTCAAATAAAACAAATTAAAATAGTTAATTAAATTATAGCTGAATGTGATAGCAAGTGCAATTGAAGCTATTGAAATTGAAACTTGTAGTCGAAGTAATAGAATTAAAACCCAATTAAAAATTGTTGTTGAAAATTAGAAGTTAAAATTAAAATCATTTTGAAAATAAATTGATCTTAAATCCAAATTTTAAATGAACATTGAAATAACAAATGTAATCGGAGTAAAATTTAAAATTGTGATTTCTACAATAGCTGTCGCAGGAGGACAAAAAACCCGCCACTGATGTCCCACTGGTAGGCATCTTAAAGAATGGCAGTACCATCACATCCAAAGAAAATGGTACCACGAAAAATGGCGATATTCCACTGGGTAATTTTAGGTCCAAAATTGAGGAGGAGAATGAAGATGAGGAATATGATGAAGGTGTGGGAAATGCTTCTGAAAGCGAAAGTGAAAATGGCAACGCAGGAGTGAGCCCCAAAGACAATCAAATATCAAAGGGAGCAAGTGACGAGGCATCCGCACTGCAGGCAAACACTGCCGAAACGGAGCTTGCACCGCTGTTGATCGGAGGTAATGGTAGGTGAAATTTTGTTGTCTGTTATGTTTTCAAACACGTGAAATATTTGAACGCAGATATCGCTCCTACTGGGAGTCAAATGGAGCTCTGTGATTCTCTGTCGACAGATCATGACGTATGCGTCTCGCAAGATAAGCCCGATGCACAAACCCAATCATTGGTGAATCACGAAAAACCGGAAAACGGCGAATCCGCCGCAACGGTAAGCTATCATAGCTATCCCCACAATCGCAGTTTAGTCGAATTGGCACCACTGAGTTCCATTAGCGAAATGAACTTGCACTTGTAGTTCCATTTCCCATTTGCAAAGTAGAAAACATTTTAATTTATATAGATTTTTTGCTTTTTACATTGTTAAATATTTTAATTGTGTTAATAACATATTTTACAATAATTTTCTGAATTATGCACGCTTCATTATTTATTTGTAAATAAGATGTCTTTTAGCACAATTCGCATCGTTTTATTAGCCGTAAGAACCGTTTCAGAACAAGTCACGTCCTCCAAATTGAATGCCATAATATTAATAAGTAGATTGATTGAGAGAAGAAGATACTTATACGTTTCCTCCTCCTTCGCACACCGGAAGCCTTTAGGATTGCAAACTTTTCAGCTGGAAATACTAAGCCATACTCAATATTCACAAAAATGCCAGCTTCGGACCCTTGTTCTATTTTCGTGTCTTCCCAGAACACATGTTATGATTCCTCTCCCGCTTCATGGTCAGAAAGTTAGTCATATAAGTCATGAAAACCAGACCTTTTAATACAATAGATTTCAGATATTCCTTTCGATGTGGGAATGTCCAAAATATGGGATTCAAAATGTGTACTAAGCGTTAATTCATTAGAATGCTTTATTCTTATTTCAATGAATAAAGAAAGATGAAAACTTAAAACTTTTCTGTTATTTTTACTCTACCAAACACTAAAATAAAAATGATGATTTTTTTGGATTGGAATTCACTTTTAAACGCGCGAGTTAAATAATTATGTAAAAACCATATTGTCTTAATTTATTATTATTATTATAATTATTATATCTTACACCATAATTATTTATGATTGCAAGGGGTTGGGGAATGAGTACTAGCCACTGAGGCTGTCGACTCTAAGAGAAAAAAGCATTTTTGAGGACAATCCCGGAGCAGGATTTGAACCTGCGACCCTCTGAGTGTGAGTCTAGGATGCATACCACTAGATCACAGAGGGAGGCTGCTTTAACTTACTTTATTTTTATTTATTGAGCAATACAACTCGCTCTCATTAGATTCAAATATTTGCTGCCTGTTACAATTTTCTTACAGCTATCTACAAGTTGACTTTCGCATACATTTATGTATTGATATATTTGCATTAGATATGGGATAGAGAAGCTGTGGATTAGCTAGAAAATGCTGACATGCCTTTACATACTTCGCGTTTCCTGTTCTTTAGTCGTGATCGGAAGGGTGGTGTGTAGCTCATCCAAAATTTCGGCTGTCTCTATGTCACTTTCTCAGTGTGAGCATTTTTAATCAAAGGAATATCATTACTTATCTTTTGAATTATTGTTTTAATACTTTACTTTGAAATGCAATCATTTCAAAAATAGTTTTTACTTAGTTATAAGTTTTTGAATAAACTTTTTTTTATACATATAATTTTCGGAATTTATAGTAACAATAGTTTCTTCTTTTTATCTGTCTATGCGTGTTTCCGTATGACAATGACGTTATTAATTTCAAATCTACCATGACATAACTTTTTGGAACCTGTACTGCAAAAACAATTGTCTCGTTTTTACACAATAAAACTCGTAGAGAATATTTTGCTGCAACTACATTATCCTGAACATCTTAAATTTTTTCTTCCATGTGGTAACATTTAGTTTAATATTTCTTTGTTTACTGCCTGGACCTTATTTAAAGACCTAAAAATTGTTCTCAATCCTTTTCTACTGTATTTTTAATTAAGTAATTTTGTACAAATAAAATAAACGTCTGGCTTCGTTGACGGTCGCTTTTATTCTGCTCACTCATAAATCAGTGATACTTCTTCAACTTCTCGATAATACAATGTTGTCAATATACTTAATAGTAGGTTTTACCTGTAATACTATTTTATGAAATACTTAAGGGTAATGACAATAGTTATAATGATATTTAATAATACTTTATAAACGACTAATATACTCACATCATAAATAAGCTTGCTACAGTAATAATACTATGAATATGAAAAATTTAATTTATTATAATTTGCGTATTTAAATTTATGATTGAGTTATAGCTATTTGCCTCGAATATCTTTAGATGTTCCGCTATATCCTGTCTGTGCTCAACATCAATTTATATATAGTTCTTTCAAAATTAACTAATCCCCTCTTTTTGCAACATTTTTGTTAAGATTGATAGATTTTATTATTCTACTCAACTTATTTCATTCAAAAGAAAATCCTATTAAATTCTGTTTTTATCATATCATAGTGGAATCCACTTCCTCAATTATCGGTGCTTGTTTCAGTCGTTCTTGCGCTAATATGTTTTAGTTTGATGCTAAGCTACTTTAATGTTATACAGAATAGTAAAAACATTTATTTCGTTATAGTTTCCATCCAGCGCTCTACTACTAATTTCAATACCTGTCTGTTCATGGCTCTAAAATGTTCTCTTTATGTTAGCGACATGAACATTTGACAATGGATTCATTCTGAAATACTGTTGATCTTTATAACTACGGTAGTTTCTTATTGGTATTTTTTTATCTATTTACCGTGTATTGCTCTTTTGTTATATTTCCTTCATCTATTGTTTACTTTTTAGATGGGTTTATTATATCATCTAAATTTGTGGTGTGAATGCTTGGCTTGGCGAACCTGGGAGAAAATGTAATGCTACAATGATACCGTTATAATTGCCTGTAACGATCTGTATCCTCATGTACATAGAGAGAGAGAGACTCTGATCCTCAATTCACGTTCGTTTTTCAAACAAGGATGAGCGAAGTCTCCCAATGTTTGCATTCCTTATGTGGTTTCGTTAAACACCGCTCAGCATTTTCCGTATTCAAAAATTGTATTAACTGTTCGGCTTTAAACTCATTATCAATTATTTTTTTATTTGTCTTTCCAACTATGCTTAAAAAGCATGTCGTTTAAAAAAAACTACGCAAATCTTATCGATATATTCAACACCATTTGAACAGTGGATGTAGCATTTGTCAGTCCGGAAGGCATACGGACATATTCATATAATCCTACCGCCGTTACAAAAGCAGCATTTTTGATGTCCTCTTCTGCTATTAATCTTTGGTGATATCCTATAGCCAAACCTATGGTGCCAAAGTTTTGTGCTTTGAGCAGTTTGTCCAGGATACCTTCAATATTTGGGAGAGGGTACTTATCACCAGCCAACCAGTTTATTCAACCTCCTAACTTGTATTTTGAAATCCCGGAATTATAAATTTTTTTCGGTATGTACTGCTATATGTACTGCTGCTCTTTGTAATAATTCCGTGCTTTTCTTTATGGAAAATTTGGTTTCGAACTTTTTCCTAGAATTTTTTGGTTGGTTCGAACTAGTTTTTACTTTGTGAACTACAGCTCTTGTATTCGTAAAAGTGTATCCTTCTTTATAAATTTATTGAACTTTTATAGCAATTCTTCAATTTCTCCCTTTTCATCTGATTTAAATGATTATGAATTAGGATATTTTAAGCTTCACTTATATCACTGAATAAACCTGTTCTTGCATAGTTTCATGTGCAAAGGAAGCTTTATACCATTCAATTTCCATATTCTCAATATTAATAGTTTTTACGTTCAGGAAAATATAATTATTTCTTAGCAGAAGGTCATATTCTTATTGCAGTCGATCTTAAATCATTTGGGCCGTTTTTGGGAAATTTAAGTCAGAGGGACAAGAGATTTTTACTTTTTAATTGGGTTTTACGAAGTTTTTGGTGAGAGTGCTTTGGATCGTGCTGTTACGCTCAACTACCGACAAATTCTACTCATTGAAGCTTTTCTTCTTTGCTAATTAGATCATTATTAGATCATCATCAGATGCTAATATTAGATCATTGCTTCACTAATGTTTGCAATTTTTACACAAAAATAGTGAGCTTCTCATAATTACAGTCAGAGTTGAATGAAAGAGTTCAACTTGGCCGTTTGCTTCATCATGAAATATACAGAATCGGAGTTTAGAGCTCTTTCGTTTACGATAACGACCATTTTTTTTACTGCAAAGTAAAATAAAGTAATAAGAGTCACAACAAACTTTTTGTATGGTGGCGCTACTAATAACGCTAATTACCCAATAGCTCTTATTTTCAGATTGTGACTCTTATTTCTATACTCGATGCCTGCAGCTACTACATGTTTTGACTATTTTCTTGATTTTACTACACATGCTAGGGAAATAGTATTTCTCCAAAATTATCATCTTGTTTTCTACGGCATTCCTGTGGGCTCTTGTGTGTGTGAGAATCATAATTTGTTCCTGTTCTTGTACACTTTGTATATATTTAACAATATTATTTGTAAACTGTATTTTGAAACTGGGGAAGTGAAGTGGGTAAATATTTTGGATTTTTCTCAAAAGGTTTTCTGGTGCCCTAATACCATTTGTTACACAGGGGTTCAGGTAGTTCTTTAATATTACTGGTAGTTCTCTGTTGTCAGATCGTTCACTTTTTTATAATCTGAGTAATGTACCAAAACTTCTCGTAAAGCCAGTACGTTTCTAATTTGTTTAAAAGCATCTGAAGCTTCTATGTTTAGAAAAATACGTTTTTTGCTAGATGCGTTTTTTGATACGCGGCCATCCTCCCCCCTTAAGAGATTTGTAAGTGGTTTCGCTATTTTGCAATAGTCCCTAACAAACCTACGATAAAACCCTGCTAAGCCCAGAAATGACCTAAGTCTTTTAGGGTTTTGGGTTTTTTAAATTAGTTATAGCTTGGATCTTATTTGGGCTTGATTTTATGCCTTTTTGCGAAACAACCAACCCCAAGAATTCTACATTGTTTTTGAAAAAACTGCATTTGTCGAGTTGCACCTTTATGATAGCTTTGCAAAGGGTTTTGAAGACTCTTTCTATATGCTTTATATGTGTACCAGCGTCTTCACTGAAAATAATTACGCCGTCTATGTAGACATAGCAAAACTTGCCTATGTGGTCGCGCAATATATCATCAAGTGCTCTCTGGAAAATTGCTGGAGCATTTTTCAGACCGAATGGCAACCTTTGGAACTCATATTTGCCATTGTTTACCAAATATGCGGATTCGGCTAGAGGGATTTGGTGGAACTCACTTTTTAGATCTATAACTGTAAAGAACTTTGCATTTCCTAGATTTGAGAGTACTCGTATGTCTGAAATGTCGGGATAGGGTATTTATCGGATATTGCTATGGAATAAAGCTTTCTATAGTCGATTACATGGCTGTATATTTTTATATCTTTTTTACTGCTTTTTCTCCCACGATATGTACAGGGGAGTTATAGGGTGACCTTGATAGTCTAAATATATTGTAGCGTATCAGCTCTTGCATTTGATTTTCGAATTCGGTTCTTACTGTCGTTGGATACGGATAGTTTCTTCTATAGACAGACTCATTTCTTGTAGTATGGATTCTTGCTACAACTTTTGTTGTGAAAGGGAGTTTTATGACCGAAGGGCCGGAGAGAGAATTGTTTAGTAGCCATCATCCTTCCCGCAGATTTTGCCGCAAGGCTTTCCGCAAAGAAGCCGATTGGGAGTAAATTGAGAATGGTGTTAAGAGCAGCCGTTGGTGTTGTCCTTAAGGCCCCCGTCCCACACAGTGCCGCAAATCTTTGGACTCTTTCCATATGTATGCAAAAAGTTTTCTTTCTAATAGCATTCCACCATACCAAAATACCGTAGAGTAGAACAGGTATTGCTATGGCTGTATAGCACCAATGCATCAGAGAAGGAGAGAGGCCCCAAGTGCATCCAAGCATATTTTTACTAGCATATAGAGCGTTGTTAGCTTTCTTTACCCTTTCCTCCACATTGAGCTTCCATATTTGCTGTTGATTTTTATATTGAGTATCCTGCTGTTCAGTATTAGTAGGCTCCACGGAGGGCCCTTGTATCTTCTACTGATAAGTATCAGGTCTGTTTTTTCCCGCATTGACGCTTAGGCCTGGTTCTGTCGCCCATATGTATATGGTTGTTAGAGTGTCGGTCATTAGGGCACTGAGAGTCGACAGACTGTTATAACTATGGCTATATCATCAGCATATGCCACCAGTTTTGGAGCTTTACCGTCAAACTTTTCCAGTATTTTGTTGACAATGAGCGACCAGAGTAGTGGGGATAGAACCCCTCATTGTGGAGTTCCTCTGCACGTCTCCTTTGTCGATTCAGCGCCGTTCCACTCTGCCCTTATCCTTCTACCGCTCAATAGGCTTCGAATCCATAGATAAGCCACATCATTAATGTTTGTGGTTCTGATAATGTAAATATGTAAATGTAATATGTAAATAAATTATAAAAATGTATATTTAAATATATTGTAGCGTATCAGCTCTTGCATTTGATTTTCGAATTCGGTTCTTACTGTCGTTGGATACGGATAGCTTCTTCTATAGACAGACTCATTTCTTGTAGTATGGATTCTTGCTACAACTTTTGTTGTGAAAGGGAGTTTTTCATTTGGTTCGGAAAATAAAATGGAAATTTGATTTAAAATTTCGTTGAAAGTTTTCTTCTGCTCTTCGTTAAGATGTTGAGAATTAATTTCTATTTTATACACTGACGGACCTTTTTTTTGGAAGATTTTTAATTTTATTTTATATTTCATAAGAAGAGAGTTTTCTCTGAGGAAAATTGTATCACTAAGTTGTTTCAGGCTGTTATTGCCTAATATGGCGTCGATAGACGGCAATGAGAAAAATTGTAAGTTTTGGTTTTTCAGATTAAATAGGTTTAGTATTGTGTGGTGTGTTATCCTTATTTGACCCCCAATTGATGACGCAAAAAACATTTTTTATTTGGAATTGGATTTTTTGTTAAACCTGTTTATACCCTTTATCTTTAAAAAAGGTAAATAGGGTATACTAACTTTGTGCTTTTGAGAGGGGTTGCAATTTCAAGAAGGAGGCGTGGTAGGTACATATATATACAGATATGATCAGAATCACTTTCTAAGCAATTTTTATTTTGTCCGTCCGTCTGCCCGTCTGTCCGTCTGTGGCCACTTTTTTTCTACACCGTTAGAGCTATCTTAATGAAATTTTGCAAAAGTGTAGCCTGGGCAAATATACAGAACCAGATTGCTATATTTGGGCCGATTTGGACAAAGACCACGCCTACCTCCCATATAAGGAACTTTTTTCACCTTTTTTAAAATGACTATAACTTCGGTCCAATTGACGGAATCGTGACATTTTTTCGCAGTTATGGAGATGTGGGTCCTACTAAACACTGTGCAAAAAGTGGGCGGTATATATTAACTGCCACGCCCACTATTAACAAATATTCATAACTTCAGATCTGGCAGAGATTTTCGGACGAAATTTGACGGGAAGGAACATGTGGACATTACAAAGCTATCTGCAACAAATGGGGCTGATCAGAGAAAAGACACGTCCACTTTTGATATAGGGAACTTTCGGGTCTAAAATTAAAATTAGCCTACCTATGCTCGTATTGAGACCAGCGGAATAAAAATTTGCAGAAATATACATGGGCTCCATAATAGTGTGTGTGCAGAATATGGAAATTATAATACAACTGCCACGCCCACAATTAACCAAAAATCATTACTGTGTTCCTATTAAGGATTTATCATTGAAATTTCACAGGAAGGTTGCGGGTACTAACATTAAACACCACACAAAAAATGGGCGTATTATTTTTACAGCCACGCCCACTATATACATATTATTATAACTTTCCTACACAATATTTTTTGACGAAATTTCATATTAGTGGTTATATTGTCACTAGAAAGTCATACAGAAGAAATGGGGTCGATACGATTATAATCATTTAAAGGTACCCTACTAAAAATTACCGTGAATATGCTCTAATAATGATTTATGAAGAAAACATCCTCATTGTTGAACTCGCACGCACAAGAAAAGGTAAAGGGTATTTCGAAGTCGGTCTAACCCGACTTCAGACTTCTGTACTCGTTTTATATAGTTTTCGTTAACCAGTATCAATTAACATATTTAGAAATTTTCCGCTCTTTGTTTTTGCTTGAAAAAATGGCAAGGAAGAACCGGTTAGCCTAACAAACGGACATCTGTAAAGTCCTGTTGGTCAGTTTCTAGATAAGAGCTTGCCGGTTCTAATGTACTTGTTTCTTCATATTGATTCTGCGCATTGTGATGCGGATCTTGCTGCACTTCGTTGCCTTTATTGAAATTCCTGTTTCTTTTGTATATTTCCAAAGCTGCTTGCTGGCTTTTTACCGCCCTGTGCATCGTTGGTTCGTCTGTTCATATTCGTTGCTTCATATTTGGGTGCTGTAGGTCGTGGAGGGGCAAAATTTTGTAGATGACGCGTGTCTTGTTGTGGAAGATGAGCTAGCTGTGGGAAGAATTGTTGCCGATATGGCAATTGTTGTTGTTGTTGGAAGTGTTGAATTGTGGTTAAAAATGTTGACATCCGTGGTGGTGGGCTTTGTTGCTTGCTTGTATGTCAAAATGCGTTATTAGCAAATTAACTTCTAAACTTCTGGTTCTCTAGCTTTTGGCACAAATGTAATGCTTGTTGTAGATCCGGTGGTTGGCTAATTGCTAAGAGGTTTGGTAAGTCCCCGTTTAGTCCTCTGATAAACGTGTCGAGAACTTTATCTCTAAATGTTTTTTTAGTAACAAAATAGAGTTGTTGTGTGTCTCCATACACGAGACCTTGTTTAGAATTAGTGACAGGTGCCCGAAAGCTTTTTTATAAAGTTCTTCAACTTTGAATTAACGACATATTTTGGTATTCGAGAGTACCAATATCACGCTTATCAGCATAATTTAGCTTTATACATTTTTGAATTGAACGCCAATTTAATGGTGTATTACAGGATTCTAAAACAATGTCAGCGACTCCTATAATTTTATTACGAATGACGGCCAGAATTCCGAAATACCTAGGCGTACCTCTAAGTTCATAGATTTATAGAATTCTTTCTACGCTCTTTTTCTATTAGCAAAATTCATTGGGATTTCCAGCAAAATCTCGCAAACAATGTACTACGTCTCGTATCCTATCACTTTCGGCTATATTGCCCCTAAATCTTTCTTCATTAACCTGGTTAAAACCATTTTCGATTTCGGTTTCTTGCTGTAAGATATTACTGATTGTGTTTCTACCCTGAGTGTTCAAAGCGGTTTGAATTATACTCTTTATAGCGCCAAATATATCTGTCGAAAGTATTGCTAGTTGCGGTTGAGTTTGAATATTTGCCATTACGGGTTCATTAGGCACGTTAAGCACTGCTGGTCTTAGGATATTATTATCCGGCATTTTTACTTGTTGCCTAAGAACTTTTACAATCGTACGAATTTAGCTTTTTCAATTTCTTAGTATAAAGATTTTTAATTTTTTTTTTATATTTGGTGAATAATACGTAAATCCTACAAGGTCCTTTGCGCTGCCAGATGGATATCTATTTATTATGGACGATCTTAAGAGAGAAACTATCCTTAGTTGTGAGACCTCTTCTAGTCCTTCAAACTAGGGGGCTCTGATAAGCGCGTTTTCGATATTGCGGGGCATAGGCATAGTAGATGCTCCAGAGTATCTCTTGTGCCTTGCTCCCCATATTTTTCCTCCATTTATTCTAGTATGTGAATCTCATCATTTTAGCGTGTACCGCCGTTAGACACTGACCTGTGAGTATTCCTACCACCTGCAATCCTTTCTCGGAAGTGCCAGTATCGATTTGGTCTGAGTGTCGTACGGTTTGCATATGAGCTTTACGATCTTACATGTGGCAGTACTCCACCGTTATTTCACCTTTCGCATCATGTCATCTTCAATACGGCTGTTGATCATTCTTAGAGTGATTAGTACGTTACTTACTTGCTCGTTCGGTGGTAAGATTCCGCTTTTGGCAATGGCATCCGCACTCTCATTTCCTTCTATGTTCTTATGCCCTGGCACCCAGTAGATAAATAACATCCGATTGGTGGCCAGTCTATCCATTGCTGCCTTGCATTGCAGAACATTTATGGAAGATGCACAGCATGAAGTTGTAGCTTTGATCGCAGCCTGCCTATCTGTGTAGAAGTTTATTGTGGAGTTCGTAGTTTCTGCTATGCAGGCAAGCTCTGCGGCTTTACATGCTGCAAAAATTCCGCTTGAAAGATTCTGCAGTAGTTTGATAGTCTGAACGGCTGGTTGATATCTAGTTCGGGGCAGTAGACACTTGCTCCAACCCCTTCCTCCATCTACGAGCCGTCCGTGAATAGGTTAATGGTTTTGCATTTAGCATTCATGCCCCTATGCCATCCCTCCTTTTCTATAGTTGTTTTTATTTGTTTCCGCAGGCTAAGAATAGGAGTCACATAATCAGACCGTGAGACTTCGACCTACAGAGTTATGACCGAACGGCCGGAGGGAGAATTGTTTAGTAGCCATCATCCTTCCCGCAGATTTTGCCGCAAGGCTTTCCGCAAAGAGGCCGATTGGGAGTAAATTGAGAATGGTGTTAAGAGCAGCCGTTAAGGCCCCCGTCCCACACAGTGCCGCAAATCTTTGGACTCTTTCCATATGTATGCAAAAAGTTTTCTTCCTAACAGCATTCCACCATACTAAAATACCGTAGAGTAGAACAGGTCTTGCTATGGCTGTATAGCACCAATGCATCAGAGAAGGAGAGAGGCCCCAAGTGCATCCAAGCATATTTTTACTAGCATATAGAGCGTTGTTAGCTTTCTTTACCCTTTCTCCACATTGAGCTTCCATATTTGCTGTTGATTTTTATATTGAGTATCCTGCTGTTCAGTTTTAGTAGTCTCCACGGAGGGCCCTTGTATCTTCTACTGATAAGTATCAGGTCTGTTTTTTCCCGCATTGACGCTTAGGCCTGGTTCTGTCGCCCATATGTATATGGTTGTTAGAGTGTCGGTCATTAGGGCACTGAGAGTCGACAGACTGTTATAACTATGGCTATATCATCAGCATATGCCACCAGTTTTGGAGCTTTACCGTCAAACTTTTCCAGTATTTTGTTGACAATGAGCGACCAGAGTAGTGGGGATAGAACCCCCCATTGTGGAGTTCCTCTGCACGTCTCCTTTGTCGATTCAGCGCCGTTCCACTCTGCCCTTATCCTTCTACCGCTCAATAGGCTTCGAATCCATAGATAAGCCGCATCATTAATGTTTGTGGTTCTGATAATGTAAATATGTAAATGTAATATGTAAATGAATTATAAAAATGTATATTTAAAGTTAAATTTTGGACTTATCGCTTTTTATGTTTATTGAAGTCACCGGTCTACCGGTTTCAGTATTACTGATCCGTTTTGGCCGTGTACTGATTCCACTTTCCACTGACGGGGCCTCGTTCTGGTATGATGTTGACTTGTCGTTTTGCAGTCGCGTACAAAATGTGTTTCAATATAATTTTTTATTTAATTTCGGTTTTGGTCTTTAAATTGTTTAAATTTAATTTTTTATTATAGGCACCAAATGTCTCGATGTAAAGCTTACAACGAACTAACTGAACAAGTCTAACTTCTTAAATTAGCAATCGGCAAATTTGATCTCAATAAGCTGTAATTATGATAAACAGACTTGATCTGTCTCGCATAATCAGACCTCTACTTAGGAGATACTTGCACTTAATAGTGGGAAAGAGGGGCTTCGCAAAATCCGATATACCTAAACATATGTTGCAATAACTTGTACTGTAACATTTACTTGATTTATTGGACTTATGTTTATTAAATATAAGTACGATAGTGATGAAGAGTATACTTTAATATAATAATTTAATTCGTTCAGTTTTACTTCTAAATCACTGCTTTTGTTTTTAACTCACGAGTATCACGCTGCTGTTCTATCTTTTACTAGTGTTCTCTGTTCTCAACATAGTAATTATTTTAATAGATCAAAAGCCTTCCGGTATGCTTCACCTGATGCAAATTTCTGACTTTACTCGTTAAGTCACGAGGACTGCTTGCAATATTTGTAAAACCGGGAAAGAATCATAAATATGCGGGAAACTAGAGACCGTATAACATAAAACTATGCACCCGGTTTTTCATTGTCTGATCCTTATTAAAACAACAAAATAATTTATGGCCACGGACCTCTTCTACCACCTCAACATGTAAATTATTCTTAATTTAATAAATCAATACTGACAACGGACTGTTTTCAAAACAAGATTTTTCAATATTTGGTAAGATCGTTAGTTAGTTAGTAGTGGATAGCAGGCACACTTGACCAAGATCTGCCCATTGTGAAGCCATGGAAAAGGAGCGATTGTAATCTTCTGCCACCAGTAGTAATGTTAACTACGCAGTGCTTTGGAAGTGTTTAGATCTTCCCGATCATTAAAAGACAAGCTGCCTAGTTACCTCCACCTGCTTCTGGAGACAGAAAGACAGTTTCAGAAGAGGTGAGCCACAGTCTCATCCTCCTTTTAGTCGCAACTGATCTTACAGAAGTCTGGTAGATCTAAGCCAAGTCTTCTGATGTGAAGTCCAAAAAGATAATGTCCCGTAAGTATGAAGGTGAAGCTGCACTAAACGGCCCTGTTTCAGAGAGCCCCAAGCTGCGCTTGTGATTGAACTCTGGCCAGTTCCTTAGTGGTGCTGCAAGCTCCTTCCTCTACCCATCTTTTATTGGCCATTCATTTAAACTTGCAAAGACAAGTAATTTACATGTGGTAAGTGGAATACCAGCTAAAACTGTGAATTCCATTACCTGCGGAGTGATCCTCGCTATTGTGAGTTAATCTGCTGTGCGGTCTCCTGGAACCCTTCTAGTTCATTCTGAGGTCAACAAACACTGTTCTGGAGGTGCTGGCAACTTGCTGCCTGCCGGTCGATTTCTTTGTTATAGGCCCAAACAAATGTATTGACCCCACCAACCCAGCTCTAATCAGTTGCCATCATGCTAATGATATGTTTGACTAAACTTCAAAAATTTAGCTTTAGTTTCAATTTTCTTTATGTCAACCTTGTTGGTTTCACTTGAATCTTTGAACTGTCTTTAATATCTGTTTTCTTAAATCTAATACCTGCATAGTTATGTACATATGATACCTGCTGGTATATGGACAGGGTCAATATAAAAATACATGTTTATACGAGTATATGTACATAGCAAGAGCAGTTTGTTTCTGGTGTGAATATTTGTCCAACGCAAACGCGTCTCTTGTAACAATATCACAATATCTAGTTATTAATTTATTCTTTTTGAAATATGTTCAAATTGAAAATCCAAAAATATTTTCTTGTGACCCTATTGGAGTATCTTTAAATCTTTCAAAATTTATGTATATATTTGATTTCTGTTTTTTAGAAGGATAAGGCTGCAGAATTTCTTACTGCATGTAGGGGCATTATGCATGCATTATTTTGCTGCATGTCTTCAACCAACTGCAGGAATGCAATTTGATTCACAGAAATTACTCTTTTTGATTCTTGACGAATTGTTCCAGAGTCTCGGTTATCAATACAATACTTATAAACCTTGCTTATGGTATTGAATTAAACTTTGATTCCAAATATTGAGCAATGCGTTTCCAAAACTTCTGTTACTTTCCTTTTACTCACATCTGTATTGTTTTCCTGTCACGTCATTGTTCAATTATGTGATGATGTTTACTTTGCTTAGATCACAGTTAACCACTGCAGAAATTTGCAGCCATTTGCATTCATTGGCAATCATTTAAAAGGTAATTTGTATATAAGATGTCAGGTATCGGATTATCCTTAACAGCAGAGAAATCAGGTGTTGGTGGCATTACAATTTATTTCTCCCAAAACTCAATTGAGTTTTGTATAAATTGCTGCCTCAAAATTTAGTGGAATTGTGTGGATTTACTTCGTAAAATGCTTCTGCTATATTCCGTAGTAAATAACATTTCAATGTAGTTATATTTTAAAAAACGTTCTTTATTCCCGCATTATGGGTGCTTCGCTGTGTTGTTGTATATCTCGATCGCTCCCATTATTTACGGCAGTCTCGAGCAATATGAGCTGAATTATGGCAGTGCACCAAAATTTTTTAAAAATAATATTTGATATTCTAACAATACGTACTCGTACACTGCTAATATACTAAATGGTTCGAACGCCTGGGATATTGCCTACACTCGATCATGGTATTCCACATGCTTTTTACGTCGATGGAAGTCCATTGCGAGTTCTTGTAATTGTTCATTTGCGCTCCTCATTGTTTCTATTTGCGCTCCTCAATCCATGTAATAAGACTGCTCATGTCCTCATTACTATATTTCCATTCCATAGAATTCATAATTGCATGGAAATTATTTCTCAACATTATTCAACTATCTGTAGTGTTTCAGGTGTCCCTCCATTCAATTTCACGATTAAAAACTACCGCAGCAGCTTATTCTCCAATCCATTGATTTTTTACCACATTCGATTGCATCCACTTTAGTTTGTTTGTTTACGAAACTTAGCAAACTTCATTAAATTTTTTCTCCTTGGAGTGCTGTTGACACTTCTCTTGGTTAACTTTTTCATATTTGCGGTATTCTTATTTGATTGTTTCGCCCGCAGCTCTTGCATTAATAATTGTTGGCGTTTCTCTTGTCCAATCACCGACTATAGTTGCTTGGCTAATGTTCCTTTAATTGCGTATATTGTTGGCCCATTACAGTTGGTCGACGCTGACGAAATAGTAAAAGCAACGCATATCGAATGTTATATAGATATTTGAATGTAACGTTTATAATCCGAATGTAATATCGATTCATATTTATTAGTGAATGCTACAGAAATATATAAGCTGATTGAAATGCCTCGCACATTTACAAAATGAGATCTATCTATACATGATTTATCAAAAAAAAATTATATTTTGACATATAATACGCACGATCTTTATATTTACGGATTATACATTACATTGGATTTTGGTGGATTTTTAACCAACCACCTAGCAACCTACTGGATTTGTTTAAGTTACTGCTACACAGAGTAGTAGTGCATTGGACCTCATATGTAATTTTGTATTCGACACCTTCATCTACAGGCCAGAAGAAAATGTTATGCACAGCTGTGACAAGCACAGTGCGTATACGGCAATTCTGATGCTCTACATAAAGTAGCAAGTTGCTGCGAAGCCCGAGGTCATTTTCCAACAGTCCTGCTCTGATTGCCCAACAATTATCCTACATCGCAAAATATGCTTAATTTATTACAGCAGCTGGTTTATTGATTTCATGACTGGTTACGTGGAAGATGTGCCGTACTTTTATGTCCCCACCCCACTGAATCGAAAAGCTCATACATCAGACAATGACTGTATGCATGGCTATGTCGCCTCACGTACATGAAAACCTAACTATTCTCTGGGGCATTTGGCAGCTGACGCACTGCTTATTCCTCTGTATACACAGATACAAATCATTGTCTTGCCCATAAATAGCTGTGGCATATATATAAGTATTTAAGTACTTTTGACTAAAAATTCCCCACATCAAAACCAAGCTGCTGCCAAGCACCATCTTCAATGTCCCATTAATATCCACCAAAGCATAAGCACGGAAACTTCTTCATTTCATCTCTGCCACAGAAATTTTTGTTTCACATTTGATCGCAACTGAATTTTCTCCAGAAGAACAAAACGAATTTATGCAGATATCCATGCTGCTGCTCCTTTGTCAAAAACTCACAATTTTGGGCACTGCCGAGACAAAAGGAGAATATCCAGGGACAAAGAACTCTCAAATTGAAAATAGCAGACCGTATGTGCAATATTTGGGCAGTCGGTTATTGATGACTGCCGCGTACATTTCCAGTTAGCAATTGCTCTATTCTTTGTTTGTTTCTCCATTTTCTGCTTTTAGTTTAACAAAAATCATTTCCGGAATTAATTAACTTTTGTTCCAGCACACGCGGAATAAAAACAAAAGCACATGAACACTCATCAAAAATAGTTCTGGTGGTAAATTTAACGTTTCTACCCCTATTTAAAGAAACTGGTTCAGTAACAATCAAGACTAGTGGAACCCAGCGGCCGAAATTCGACCGCACTCTAGGGAATTTCATACATTTGGGGTAAGGTAATTGATTTAGAACAAAATCTGATCTTTGAGCCCATCCACCACTTTAAGGCATATCTTATGGATGAGACCGCAATCATTCATTCATTATCATCCACACTTACAGCACATTTAAATATAAAAACATTCATTTATGTGAGATTGTACATGGGGAAAACAGTTTAAAAATTATTCTATTGCGGAGACACTATTACGTAGAATATACTGCTGAAAAGAAGCTTGTTCTTGGAAGTAGGGGCGAATAAGTTCTCTAAAAACAAAGTTCTTCGTAAAGACCCTATTTTTATGATTGGATAAATGCCCTTGGTCAGAAGTATCTGAAATATTGAATCGCAATTCATCAAAGGATCGAACCCTACTGACAGAAACATACAAATTGCCCATGAGTAAATGCAGGTTGCCGTAACAATAAACCTCCATTGTCGAATGTTTTGAATGTGATTTATTTATAGTCATTGGAAATGCAGGGATGATTGGAAACGTTGAAACGTAAATGGTAAAACTGTGCCAGAATAATGCTGCGTGCAACCAGTCAAAACTTCGCCAATTAATTAAACTAAGTCAATTGAATTATAATGCATTCGTTTTACACGCATTCGAGTTCCATTCACCAACGCGTTCCCTGTATTTAAATTGCATTTAAGCAATACAATGCAATTCTCTTTCTGTGGAGGAACACCGCTAACAGTCAACGTATTCAAAAATTCAACAGGATAATTCGCTTGTTCTCGATCATCATCACAAACAATTTTATCATAACTGCGGTTTTTTCCTCTCCTGGCATACGATTCAAAATTTCAAATTGTTATAGGGCAATCGTCATTTTTCGGACCTAATATAACTGAATTAAAAACTTGATGAGATAAAATAGTTTCTGAAATATTGCCAAACATATCTTCAATAATATTTTCAGGCAATAAGTTGATTACGAATTTCAATGACATCTTGACTGTATTGAGGAAAACTTTGCATTTCACCATTACCAAATGTTTTTAGGAATAGAACAAATTCGACTTCATGGGGGAGAGCTCTCATGTTCAGTGTTAATGCTACTTTATGAAACTTTGAAAATTCATCCCACGATGTAATACAATTTTCAATTAGAGTTACACGCGATCCATGAGGTACAACTGGCAAAATTTGCTGAAAATCACCACAATAAAAGTGTCTTGCCTCCAAATAACTTATTATTATTTTGATTCGTACTCAAATATCTCAACAATTTATCAATTACATTTAATGCATGAAGTGGGAACATTGAAACTTCGTCAATAATTATCAATGAAGCTCTATTAATGAATTGACCGTGTCCACTGTTAGCTCTAATATTTGACACAGAATTCTCTAATATTGGAATCGGTAGTTTGAAAACATTATGAAAAGTTCGGCCACCAATCAAAAGAGTTGAAGCTATACCACTGAAATCAGTTGGTATACATATAAGATTTAACGAATTTAACTTATGAATTATTGCTGCTATTATTGTGTGCGATTGAAAGTGCATCGGAAATTCAAATATACGCCATGCACCATTCAAGAAATTATGAAACTCATTAATCTGCAATTCATTATTCACTTCAGGGTTGGCTACTCCTAATTCTACTGTCGCCCAATCATATCCTTTATACACGTACTTATAAATATATTTCACACGTACTTATAAATATATTTCACACTCAGACTTCAACATTAAAATGACATTCAGATTTAGCTAAAAGATAGGGATTGTATGGAACAACAAATCTCTTGTCAATAGTATGTCCACGCACGCCAGCTGTGATTCCATTATCGTGACGTTTATAATCTCGTTAGCCATTAACACAATCACGGGTTTCACCACAGACATCTCTTTTGGAACACACAACATCCCTCATACAGACTGAATTCGGATTAAGAGTTCCACATGATACAAGAATCATATGACGCCTGACCAATTCATGTGATTTTGGATGAGTTTCTGGATTGGGAATTTGAGTAAAAACTGCTTTGTCAGTATCTGCATTATCAGTGAATCTGTCCTGATGTGCCAAAGTCATCAATATACGAGTATGTGCATGCGTAAGGCCACGTTTTTGGACCTCAATGTTGTAAATAATTGCTTCTACTTTGTCTAAAATTTATTTTCGGACAATTGAATTAATAAGCTTTTTAATCTTACTTTTGGAAACGCCCACAACAATTTCAGGACGGAAATAAGCTTCACTGCCATTAAGAGCCTTAAAAATTTCTAGCCATTTCGGATTACACGTCGTAGTAATAAATAATGATGGTTTCCCAAAATGTTGTGTGGACATTGCGTCTAAATAATTTTGATACTTATTTATGATTGTACCGTCGAAGATGTCTCTCTTGACAACAATAACCATATAAAAGTTAGCCTCTTCTTTTTGTGGCTGTCGACAACAGTCGGCCATCGACTTAAAGGACCGAACAAAATTATTACAACTATCCAATTCTTTCGCTAATTTATGCATGAAATTCAAATTACATTTAACATTTGCTCTTGCACGCATTCTGTATGTTATCGCTGTATCCACATCATAAAAATACAACTGTGCTTTACACGTCTGACGACCGTATTCAGAAGTTAACGCATCAAAACGATGGTAAAATATGTCATGTATTTTAAAATGATAAAAGCCATTCAAAGTTGTATCAGACAACTTGGCCTCAGAACTTACCATTGCTAATGAAGAATTATAAGAACGAATATTTGAAATATATTTTTGGGAACGTTGCTTAATTTTTTGGTCAATTGAATTAAGGCCGAAGGAAAGATTTTGAACGAGTGCATTTTGATTAAATTTTGATAAGTGAACTTTACCTTTGTGAACACATAATGTAAATGTTTCATGATTTCCTGATGTAATCTCTGAACGGAAATGTAAGGCACCACAGAATGAACACCGTAGTGATAAATCACCGCAATTAAATTAATCGCAATTTCGCGGAACTAAATGTAACGCCACCTTATTAGAATATATTAAAATATCGTTCGAATTATTATTCACTATTGAATTTGCGAAACTACTTCTAGATAATCTCACATTATTTCGATCGCTGCTATGTTCTACGCGACCCGTAATTGTTTTCGGCGCGGAATAATTTTACTACATTTCGAATATTTTGCGATCTGCAGAAGTGGTTCTCGTCGTTCGTAAATGTACGTTTTGTCCGTAAGATACTAATTGCTCACATTGGTTTACATACAATTTGAAAGCAGCTGTTTGCTTCGGAATTTAGCAGTCGAATAGAAAACAGCGAACGTGACGTATGCGTTTTTAATATTTTTCTTTTATTTAATTTAGAAAAATTAATCATGTTCTTTCTAAATTTATTAACACTAAAATACATGTGTATATTAAACATGTTAAAGGCGCAACCAGTACTTTCATTAATTTTTCATACTTTATTTTTTGAATAGCTTTTCACTTTATTAATTTGTAAAAGAAAATTCGAGCAGGTGCTAAATATTTGTTTTGACAGACGCTATTTTTCTCTTTCTTCACGTCAAGACTAATCGCTACACAGGAAGTTTTTGTAACGACACGTTTGGTTTGTTTCGTTGCGTTTGTTTCGTCAAGACTAAGCGGACCTTAAACGGGGCTTAATACGCATCTACTGTGTGTTTGCTTTCTCAAATATTCATTTTTCTTTATGTCATGTCAACACAGACCGTTCAATCTATTAATTTCAGTCATTAACTGAAGTTCTTCACACTTTTGCGTTGCATATATTGTGATCAACAACATTTTTTAAAACTTTTTTTAAATTTTCCGTCCCCATTCAATTATTTTATGTATTTGTGTAAATAATATACTTATCTCCAAGTCGCCACACCGTGTGTGTTCATTATCGTTCATCGTACTCTTTTCATATAAAGTGATGCATACTTTTAGGCACATATTTTAGACACAGCGGCTGTGTGATGGGTATATGTATACATAAGTATGTTGCATAAACATATTTTTTGTTTTCACGATTTGATTATGAATAAATTAAATATAAGAAAAAAGTATATATATATATATATATATATATATATATATATATATATATATATATATATTCTGCACAAATGCTGTAAGATGATGCAGAATTCAAAAAAATGGACCAGTAGTTTTTCTGTAATCGATACGATAAAAAATCCTTAGCCGATTAATATAAGATATGGACATGGTAAAAACGGTAAAATTATACATTAAGGTAGTGAGGTTGAGCTAACTTTCCAACTCCCAGAAGCAAGCAACGCTACTACCTGAATAGATTTACACTTGTTCGTGTTGTACCAATTTTTCTAAACACCATTACAGATGCTCCTATGCTCTATAAAGGACACGCCTAGTTCCCATAATAGCAACTCTTGGTACTAACCTTAAAGTCAATCCAACAAAGCTTCTATTGGTGATATAATGATAGCATTTAGTGACTATATATGGCTACTGCCATGTCCAAAATATACACAATACGCATTTCATTGCACGATTATTTATATGAAAAGAATTTACGGAATGTCGCCGCACCGATCTTTGTATGTAGCGAGATTTTCCCATTCAAATAAAATATCTGGACATTTGTTATAAAATAAAAAAAAATATTGGCTCTAAATATTATCAGTATTAATCGCACATAAGATGACAAATTTAAATGCAAATATAAAATAACAATATTTCGAAGACATAATATGTAGATATTGCAAAAAATAAGATATTATTGACAAAAAAAGAGTCGTAAGAAATGCATGTTTTTAATCTGATTTTCCAAAAGCTAGTCTACTCAGACGGAGATTGATTATAAGCACAATATCTGTTTGTTGACAAACAGACTAGTTCAAGGATTTATACTTATATATATATATATATATATATATATATATATATATATATATATATATATTTATATATATATAAATATATATATATATATATATATATATATATATATATATAAATATATATATATTTATATATATATATATATATATATATATATATATATATATATATATATATATATATATATATATATATATATATATATATATATACTACAAATGTGTATAATGTTTGAATCAGAGCGACATACAAGCACTATAAACTTCGAAAGTTGTCACGCGCTTTCAGTAACATGCAGTGCACAATTTCCTTGTTATTGTTGCATTGTATTAAACAACCATTGGTGTGGAAAGAAAGCGAAACTTTGCGATTGTTTTCGAAGACATTTTTGTGCATTCATTCCACACTTATGTCAAGAATTCCCGAATGGTACAATAATGCGAGCTCTTCGAGTTCATGAAATAAGTTCAAAATGCAGATGACATATCCATATAGAAATAAAGCAAAACATACCACAATCAATGTCAAATAGGAATGAAAAAAAAACTTGCAAAAAGACAAATGTTTAGATTTGAATTTTCTGTGACCAGCACCTGCGGTCTCCTTCAGTATGACTACTGAATACCCTTGTGCATATCCGCTTCTCTATAATTTATGCCAACATATGGTAACTATACAATGGGCTTTAAGGATTTCAAACTTCAAATTTGTTCTTCGAAAATTTATTCGGATGGAGTCATATTAAAATGTGTTCATTTATTGCAAATATATTAATTGGCACTACGCTAACAATTGGAGTCAATTTATCCGAATAGCCCAATTGCACATGAATTGCAAATATGGAATTATTTTTAAGTGTTTGGCTTCATCAAAACAAAATCTTAAAAGCAAATTCCACAATATAAATTGCATTGTGTTTTACGGACAGCTGGATTCTGTGGTGTAGTGGTATTTATGCTGGATTCATACACATGGGGTCGCGGGTTTGAATCCTGTCTATAGCATGGTCTGAAATATGTTTCTTTCTCAATATTTTTCTTTCGGGTCGAAACCTTAGTTGCTAATACTTATTTTTCCAAACCCTTGCACATGATTAAATATAGTGGAAGGATATAATTTTCATTGCAATCGTTGCTGTTTAGAGAATCACTCTTCTGGTGGCTTTATAGTTTTTATTAAAGTTTATATTTGTATAGTTTTTCGATCTTCTTCATTACTTCCCACTTTCATTGGACATATAAACAATTCATTTTTGTAATGATAGTAAACATACATACGAGATACGTATTATAATAATTGGTTCTGGAGTACCATGCTTACTTACTCAATTCTATAAATTTTTTGTCATGGCCTGCTTCGTCGTTAAACCTTCAATATTAAGATGTCATATTAAGTACATCTTGCTTGCAGAGGAGCCGCCGCGCCTCCTTGTCTGCATAATGTCAAGCCAAAGTCATAAAAATCGGTTGAGTGTGTAAAATATAATATAATATAATATAATAATCCTAAAAGATGAGTCTTCAGAATGATATTAATTACGATAATGGAACTTTTTTTTCAAACAATGCATTGATTAAAATGAGAAAAGTAAGTAAATTAAATGGAGTACTTCAGTTTAGAATCGACCCTTCCGCTCGCGTAACTATCATTAGACTGATAGCTGTCTTCAAGCTCGTTACTCGTCACACTATGCGATCGTGCAGGGTTGTGTTTCTTTATTTATTTTCTATTTAAATAATATTTAGCCAACTTTTCAGTCGGCCACTCCTACATATGGGAGTCGACCTCTTCTCCATCGTCGTCACTTTCGAAACCTTCGAAATTCGGTAGATTGCGCCACGGTTGGAGCTTATCAGAAGCGTGCACGCACCGAAGTGTAATGTCGTTGTTTACGTTTGGATCCAGGCACACCTTCGATAACATACCTGCTGTTCCCAAATATCTTCGTTACGATGAATGGCCCTTTATACATTAGCTCTAATTTACATGAGCTACCTATACTTGTAGGCTCGTTTTCTGCGAGTACAAGATCTCCTTCTCTGTAATATGCTGGTTCACGATGCTTCGCATCAAACAGTCGTTTGGCCTTAGCCGTCTGCTCGTTGATTCGTGTTGCTGCGTGCTCCTGTATTACTCGCAGGTCATCGTCGCCTTTTTCTTCATTTGGATGCAAGGCTAGAATTAATATATTTTGTAGTTATGGAGTACGTCCGGCCGTCTTATTTTCGCCAAGTTGATTGTCCATTGAATCACTCGAAGTTCTTCGTCCCAACACTTATTCTCGTTCGTTGATGGCAACAACATTCCCAAGATTGTTCTGTTCACTCGTTCAACATAACCACGTAGTGTACGTACTGCATTAAGGATATGTTTCATGTCGTAGTTCTGACAAAACTGCTTGAAGTCGCGGGATGTAAATGCGGTTCCGCGATCAGTAACTATTCGTGTTGGACTCTCGAAAAAAGTATTGATTTCGTTGAGCACAGGAAGTACGTGCTTCGTCGCCTTGCTCTTTACTGCGCAAACTATTGTAAACTTCGTGAAAGCACAAACAACCACTAGACTATGTTCATTCTGCTTCTTGTTCTGCGGAAATGGTCCTAAATGATCCAGGTGAATTGCCTGAAAGGGTACCGGTTCGATGTCATTGTATTGGTACTCTCCTTCTTTCTTACCGCCTCGTTGCCTGTTGCAGGCACATTCCACGCATGACTTTATAAATAAATGATTTGACGAAATTTCCCAAACGCAGGAACCTGGGCTTCTTCTAGCTTTTTCTCGACACCAAAATGTTTAAATTTGTCGTGCACTCCCTGTATTGCGTTATATCGTAGTGATTTTTGTACCACCCACAGTTGCGCGCCCTTCTCCTTTCGAAATAACCTGCCGTTCTTGATTTGATATTCGCCACACGCAGTTTGTTCTCCATGTGTTACTCGTGCAACGATCTCGCGTATCTTTTCATCTTGAAGTTGCATACTGTACTCCCAATCGTCTGTCTCTACTCGTATATTATTCTTCGGCACTTTTAAAGCAGTGTCCGTTTCACAAATTTTTTTGTCTGCATTGCCGTCGTAATTGCGTTCCAGTCGGTTACGACCGTAATCTCTACTACCGCCAATGCTTCAAGTTCATAACTATAAATCTTCTTCTCACTGTCACTGGTTCATCTGCTATAATACGCTACCTGTTTCCAATCGCCATTGTCGTTCTGCATTAACACGCCGGCAAGGCCGATCGCGCTCGCGTCGCTATATATCTGATGATCTGCGTCTCCTTGATACGGTGTCATAATGTTAGTGCCGTTTTCAATTCATTAAGAGCTTTCTCAGTTTTATCAGTCTACTCGAAAGGCTGGTCTTTACGTAGAAGCTTGCGCAGTGGTTCCCTGATAATTGAATAACCAGGCGCAAACCGTCGAAAATAACCACTTAGTTCTAGAAATTTACAAAGGAGGTTCTTTGTAGATACTGGTGTAGCGAAGTCTTTTACCGCTGCCGTCTTAACAGTTCAGGGGCTGACACCGTTAGCATTAAGTTGATGCCCTAAGAACTGTATAATCGGTTTCAAAAAGTCGCATTTGTTTATATTCAATGTTAAATGTAATTGTCGTAGAGCCTCGAAGACACGCCCTAGTTTCTCGTACATTTCAGGTATACTATTGCTACTTACCAGGATGTCGTCCATGTAATGGATCATATCTCCTGGTTGTGCTTTATCTTTCCTGCGCTGGATTAGCCTCTGGAATACCACTGGAGCATTTTTAAGCCCAAACGGCATTCGCTTAAATTTATACAGCTTCTCTGATGTACTGAAAGCTGTATATCATCCACCGTTTTTGCCCTAAATTTTGGTTGCACTCGATAATGTTTGACATTTGCCTTTTTCCCGCAATTCTCTGGATCGTCTCTCCGATGACATCGATTACAATCGATGCATCGTTTTCTCGTTTTCGGTTTCTTAGACTCTCTTGCCAGGTGCCCGTAATTTTGGCAGTTATAACATTGATTGATTTGTCTAACTTCACTGAGTCTGAATAATTGCGCAGTTTCGTCAGCGACTGAGATTGGCCTCATCGCTGAGGTCAATCTCAGTCGCGTTTATTGCCTCTGTCAACCGCCGCACTAATTCGCTTTTTGTGCCCGTGGTTGGGAGTCCCCGACTCCGCAACAAACACTTTAATTGCTCGTTCTTTAATAAAATAATTTACACCATTCTGCCTTTGAATGGAATAGTTTTACTTAAGAATACTCTATGCGCACAACAACAAAAGCCTACCACCATTCGTTGGCATGCGAATGTATGTATGTACCAGACAACACAGAGAACCGACACTTAAGACATTTCTTTTCTTTAACCAGTCTTTCATCCATTATTTTGTTCATTTTTATTTGCTTTAAAATAACATACTAATAGTAGTAACAGCAAATAATCTTCGTCCGATGATTATTCCATGACCGCACCCTATGAAAGCAAAAATAAAATGAGCTTTGACAAACTATTTTGAGGAGTGTGCGGTAAGCGTCAAAAACACACATACTCATACATATGCAAGGATTGTCAAAATATTCTGATAGTGCCCAGGGCCCATTAGAGCGATGTGTTACTTTTTAAGTATTCCGAACAACTCTATACGTTTTGGATTACAAATCCTACTTCTGAGTGAAAAGATGTTAGTTACGATAATTGAACTTTTTATTTAAACAATGAATTAATAAAAATGAGAAAAGTAAGTAAATTAAGTGGAATACTTCAGTTTAGAATCGATCCTTCCGCTCGCGTAACCATCATTAGACGGATTGCTGTCTTCGCGCTCGTTACTCGTCACACCATGCGATCGTGCAGGGTTGTGTTTTGTTTCTTTATTTAATTACTATTTAAATAATATTTAGTCAACCTTACAATCGTAAAGAATATACACCTGAAAATAAGTTGGCACATTTGATTTGGAGCTGCATTATAAATAAATATAGATGGATACTTCGAACTATTTTCGGAAGTATCAATTATAAATATCGTTTCTCCTGATATCACACAAAATTTAAAACGAAATACTCACATGTTATTAAATAAAAAGTAAATTAAATGATACACTCCGAGAGAAATCTTAGCATTTGCAGTGTCATGACTGACGCAGATCAGAATTACTCATAATACCCGTATAATATGCGAGTAATTTTAATTTTTATTATCCCGCAAACAATCATATATACTTTTTGGAAAACTAACAATTACGATTAGGTAAAAAAATCGATTAACTGTAAGTCACTCATCGCTAATTATACGATCTAATATGTTATATTAACTAGATCAAACAGATCCATTCTCTGTCATGCAAAATTTGTATGATTTTTATTTTTATAAAATTAGATTAGGTAAATTTTGTATACACATCATATAAATAAATTATATAGGGAAATCCGCATCCGAGGCGTAGGGATATCCGACGGTGTAGTCACTTTTAAGACGGAAAAAACATATGTCTAACGAACAATTAGCCATTCGCAATCTTCGTTACTCATTTTTGTCTTATTAAAACATATATTCACAAGAAAAAATCGACTTTAAGGAATAACTTTTATAATTACAAACCTCAAGACTAAATAGGGTATTGAATCGGCGACGCAGGCTCTTGGTTCAATAATAAATGCAGGTGCTAATAGTGCTACGCCCGAACATAACTCAACTAAATCCAATACAACACACACTACATCGCACCATGTGGAATGCCTCGTCAAAGAAAAGAAGAGATTAAGGCGTGAGTGGCAAAAATCAGTCCAAAATCAGCTGAAAAACACTCTCCGTGAGAAAAGGAAGAAAGCCTAAATAAATACCTGGAAGATTTGGCTCCTCACAAAGTCACTAATTACTCTCTCTGGAGGGCCACAAAAATTGTAAAAACACCGAGGGATAGTGAACCACCTCTAAGACAAAGTGATGGTACTTGAGCAAAAACAGATGAAGAAACAGGCAATTCATTTGCAGCGCACATCAGGTCAGTCTTTCAACCAAATCCGTCTACCCGCAACAACAATAGCATTCAGAATGTTTCAACAACGACGCCAGCAGTACCAATTCATTTTAAACCAAAAGAATTCAAACACCTGTGTACAACGAGTCTCAACCCAAAAAAAGCACCTGGATGTGCCAACAAAATGAGAAGTGAATTGCCGCAAATAACTCTGATGCATCTTAAACACATTTTTACTGCAATACTCCGTCTGGGCCACTTTCAGGGAACATAGAATATATCCGAAAAAATTATGATACCAAAACCAGGAGAAGACCCTACTCAAGCTCAATTCAATTATTCCTCATCATCAATTTGGGATCCGCAAGCATCATGGAACTATCGAGCAAATGCACCGCATTGTTTCTGAAATAAGACTGGCATTCGAACAAAGGATGTACTGCTCAGGAATATTCCTAGATGTCGCACTGGCAAGGTCTGGCATGAAGGACTTATCTATAAAATTAGAAAGTTTCTGCCGAGCAATTCGCACTGGCTTCTGGAGTCATATTTAACAAACCGGGAATTCAGAGTTAAATATAAAGAATGCCTAACACCAGACTTTATCTAGTATGGCTGGAGTGCCATAAGGTAGTGTGCTTGGCCCTATGCTATACACTTTGTATACTCGTTACCTCGACCTTTTCGGATGACACAGCTATCTTGAGCACTCACCAAAATACGCGGATAGTTTCGCGGGATTTAGAAGAACATTTAAAGACGATATAAAGTTGGCTAGCCGATTGGCGCATCAAGGCAAACGAGCAAGAAAGTGTACATGTGACATTTACCCTCATCCCCCGGTCTTATCCGGCAGTCTCCTTAAATGGCATTGAAATCCCGGAAGCATCAGAGGTCAAATACTTAGGAGTGCATTTCGACCGACGGCTAACTTGGAGAGAGCATACAGAAGCGAAGAAAATCCAAATGAAACTCAGGGCAAGTTCCTGGTACTGGCTTATCAACAAAAAATCGAAGCTAAAACTTATATACAAGGCTTTAATTAAGCCTTAAGAACTTTCGGTGTCCAGGTAGTGCTTCAAATTTACAAAGAATCCAAAGGGCTCAATCCAAAGTTTTGAGAATGATCACTGGCGCTCCATGGTTCGTCAGAAATGAAAATATTCACCGTGACTTGAATATATCATCGGTTGAAAGAGAACTCGTAGACTTAACAAGGAAACATAAAATCAAACTTAAGTGTCATCCAAATCAGCTAACAAGGAATCTGCTTCAAGGGATGTATACATCTCGTCTTAAAAGACCACTATTTTAAAATAATAATTTATAATTCCAAAATTAAAGTTGCTCCAATCACTGGCGCTGGGCAACAATTTATTTATTAGTTAGTTGTAAGCTTTGATAAATTATGGTTGGTTTTCAATTGAAAAGATATAATAAATAAATTTATGTGGAGTTACCAGTTTATAAATTGTAGTTCTGAAGGTTAGAGTCCCGTCCGGGGTTTGGACTCTAAACAGTTTTCATCACCTTTTTCTCGCAAATTTAGAGGCAATCAGTACCCAAAACCCTAGCAAACTGATATTATTACGATGATTAAACATATGAACATATCTACTCGTATGTGCAAATTTTAGAGGTGAGCACTGACTAAAGAGGCTCTTATATAAACACGTATAGAAGAATAGAGGGCGCTATCCAGCGAGAGCAAATTATTTCCCTAGGTCTGTATGCGTATATGCATGTACATAATATCTGAAAACCAATGCAATATAATCGTATACTGTTTGTTCCCAGCGCTGAGGTAAATATGCATGTGTATATATGCCACACCTTCTTGTAGTGCGGATATGTAACGCAACACTATTATAGATATAAAAATGTAATAGTATTCGTACCTAAAATGTTTCAACTGCCCTTCGCCATTTTTTGCACAAGACTAAGATATGTTTTCACACACTCGCACTTGCCACATGTTAAAAGTAGAAGCAAACGACAAACTTTAAACTTATTGGCTTTCGCTATTCTTACAACAAGAAAATTGAATTTTGTCTTTTCAAACACACAACAACATCCATATTCATGTATGTAGACACATGTACATGCTCAAATGCACTCCTGCCCAAAAACACGTTACAATCAGAGGACAAGGAATATATTTTCTTGCTGCTTCGTGCCTCTGCTTTCTTTCTTCGCATCTCTTTTGCCTTTTTCAAATAAACTGAAGCAAAAGTTTCTTGCTATAAAAAATAAACCGCACTTTGCTTTCGCTCGCAAACTTGGCTAAAAAGCCATTGTATCTGTGCTAAGCGTCGCATGCTGTCTTGAGCATATCAGCTAAAATGTTTTCTTAGCTGAGTTTCTTCTATTTTTTTATTTTATTCTTTCTCGGTTTGAAAAAGTCCCAAAAATAAACCCAACCAAAAAACATTTGCAAAGTTTCCACAGAGAAAGCTTAAAATCAAAAAGTTTCATAACAACTACGAAGCCAGCATAGTATGAAGGCAGACACACTGGCACACACGCAGTTGCATATACGTAACTTAGCATGTATAGGCCCAGCGGGAAAAGTGCTCCAAAAAGCCAAGCGCTAACTCTCCGTTTCTTACCTTCATTGTTTTTTTTAACATTGCTTGTCATTTCAGGCGAGCTCTCCTTTGAGGCGCAATAACTATTAATGAAGGCAGAGAAATATGGTAGAACAAATTTATTGGACAAAATTTCATGGAAAGACTGAAATCTATATTACTCAGAGAAATGACATAAAATTGAGGACATTCATATAGAAGACCGAACTAAAAGGCATCATTAAAAAATATACGAAATTAACGGCACGGAAGCTTCGATACCCAAAAGTAAACACATACATTCTTCGTAAACAAATATCAACGATATTAAATCCTCGAAAGCCTGCAAAACGGTTCACACGATACATTAAATCTGCACTTTATCATATAAAAGTGTAGAGTCTATACTCTACACTTTTGTAATAGCTAGTGCCCAAGAAGTGCGATTTGCTGATATAGAACGGATTTGGTTTAATTTACATATATGAAATGCTAATCAGATTTAATTACTACTAAATCCAGCATCACTTCAAAATTAGTCCAACTCTCATCATTCTCAGCATTATATATAGTCATCTAAATTGTACAGAATTTCTTGAATAAAAGTTGCTGAATTCGGAAGAGAATATCTATGGAATCTTGCAGCATTTCCACGACTTTCAACAGCCACTTGTTTAACATCAGTTCTTTAAAAATTAGATCTTCCTTTTCTTTACAGATTTATAATAATCGGATATTATATCCCAAAATTACAACAAAATACTTGTCGTCCTTTTCCATTAATAGATCTTTCATTATTAAATCATTTATTGCAGTTTCATTCAGCTAAATTTTTCTTTAACTTTAGGCATTTTAAGATCTAAGCTTAGTCTCCTTATGCCAGCTGAGCAGCTAATCTACCTACTCCTCTCGAGTAGGTTCACAACCTCTCTTATGTACCTTTCAAACAATTTGCTTTCGTCCCAATTATAGCCAATTGTAGATTCATTCGTTTTCTCCCCTTTTTTGTGGTTTCGATTTGTTGATCAGTTGATTACGAACTCACTGTTTCTTAGCTGAAGCATTTCTTGAGCAGGCATTAATAAGTATCTTCCCTAAAAATGCTTCTTATTTTCCTACTGGGTATGTATACGCACACACTCATACATATTGGTTAGCTATTAAAATATATACAAGTCTTTTTTATTTAATTTAAATTTTCCAGCGTCATTGGTTATCTTGAATGTGCGCGTTTGTGATATGTTTGTGTTTATCATATGCAGCATGAGGCAAGCCGCACTATTAGGCAAAACTCATTAATGTGTTGTGGGGATGTTAGAATATTCGTATTCGTTATTCGTTACTCGGTTAACCTTCTAACCGTTTCATTTACAAGGATTCGCATTCAAAATATTTCCACTAATAAATGAAAATTCCCGCGCATAGTCTGGAAAATATCCGATTTCCGTATTCACGAATAGTAGTCGTTTCGTAATTTCCTATTGTTAAGTAGCACACACAACCACATGCGCTCAGTCGAACCCACAGGCAGGCGAAAACTTCAGTAATGAATTAGCAGCTAATGATGCGTTAATTTCTTTTAAAACGCAACTATAAAAACTTTCACTTTTAATTAAATATTTCGTGCATTTAATGAGCGCATTCGCTGACTGTTTACAAATTTAAGTGAGAACTAAACAGTCGAGTTGTGGAAAGAGGAACATTTTGTAATCGAAGTTCAGCACAGCTACTTTTCACTCATGACTCCCATAAATATTTTAATAAATAGTAGGCAATTAATGGTCAGATAGTAGATATTGTTAATAGTTTTACCTTAATGAGGGCTTTATTTCCACATTTTATAGAGAGGAAACGGACCCGTTCCAGTCTTTAATTCTTGGATATGGCAGGATAGGTTTTCTCCTCGTTGAGCCAAATTTGCCATTTACAATTGAAATTGGTAACATACCAAGTGTATTCAGAGCAGGGTCAGAGAGTGTCCTTGTAGTCCTAATGATAATCAATTGGGCCGCCCAACTGTAGATCATCGTTGCAAATGTCGGAATGAAAAAAATGGCTGGCTGCTATTTGTCGATATCGTTACACTCGCCCGTCTACGTGAATGTGAAATTATAAAATTTATATGAGAAATTGTCTTTATTTTCACTCAGAATAAATGTGGATTTACTTATTACCAAAGTTAATAATTGTTACGATTTGGCTTATGGTTAATTGGCTAATGTGGCTGTTGTTAATGGTGTTAATACATATACAGCCTGCAGTGAAGATACTGGATCAGCTCATCAGCCATTGCGTTGCCCTCTTCCGATAGCCCGGGACTCACAACAGTGCGACACGAGTTGCTGCCACGAGGCTTTCTCCGCATTTCTTGACAAGACGATAAGTGACCCAATCAAGAGCCAAAATTTGCGGACTGTCTATTTGCCAAGATAGTAATATTCGTTTTAAAGGTGTGATCTGTCTCTAGTAACGTACATGCCTCCCTGATAGCCAAAGCTCCGCCTGCCTGGAATACACTGGTTAAGTTAAGGAGGCGCATGTATCTACTTATATTTTTCGGAGAAAACTTCTTCCCCAATCCCACAGAACCATCCGTGCTAACTATAGTGAGTTAATTTCAGAGTATTGTACCATTACTTTGTTCCTTTTTGGACGGTTGTAGTGCTGTGAAATTCTTGCAGGAGGTCACAGTAGGTACGATGTAGACGGTTTTGCATATAAGGGCGACACCCTTTCGCCATAAGCAGATTTCAATGATTGTTGGTTCTTTCGTTCCCCACATCCTGCTTGGCTGAATTCTAAAGTACTCATGATGGCTGCTTGTTCAATGGAGGGATCTATCGGAATCTAGTGCATCAGAACGTCTACAGTATCAGTTGTATAGGAATAAATGTCTCCCGCACATCCTGATCTTTGGATTCTTCGTAGTTTGTTTCACTTGGCTTTCCCCCATACCACACCGCCATAAGTTATGATAGCACTGCTGTTAATTTGAACTGGACTCCCAAATTTCTACCAACCATACGTTTGCAAGGATAAAAACATTACAAGTTTTTAACACGGAATCACGATCTTATGCATATCTTTGATTATCATTACATCAATGAGCTGCAAAGATTCAATAGCTGATTGCACTGTTCGACCTCTTTCTTTGCTAAAGGTTTTACAACTGTGAAAATAAGTGTTTAAAAGAAATTTGAAAGATTCATTCGCTGTTTCCATCCAAGGACCAGCCGATTTCCTTATTTAGGAATGACTCGTTTGGCGCTTGGGGTTTGTTGAGTTTCGTTGAATCCTTAATGGTTTCATTCGTGAAACGGAAGTTTCCCCAGTTATTCTTATTCAGGTCCATTATGCCCTTCTTGTAGTACCTCCGGTTGTATTTATTCAATCGCCAATTTCTAACTTACGTTAACCGCTGATCTCGCTCTCTTCCTCTTTATAATTCCTGATTTCTCATGATTTTTATTATATTTTAAAGGACAAGAATCTTTCAAAGGTTTGCCAAAAGCATTCTCAGTAGTGTAATTATTAACATTTTCAGAGGTTTCGAGCTCAGTAAATGGAAATACATCCAGTTTGCTAATTACAATTTTATTGATCCGACGATAATTAGATCTTTTTGGATTTCTGTAGGGTGTGGGAGATACCACCTGGCATTCCAGATTCAACAGTAGCTCACTGTGATCCGAAAAGTTTTTTTTCAAATATTTCACAACTCTGTACAATACAACTACCTCATTGTCTGTTAGTAGTGTCACAACCAGTACTTCCTCCCATACACCAAAATTCTTAGTACTGAAAAACATGAAATTGGGAGTGCTGCTTTTGTTGCAAACTAATAGGATAGCGCTAATTATGAAATAAAATAACGACTCATCCCATTCTTAATTCTTTGATCTACCCCAAAGCCACATGTCTGGCATTGATGTCGAATCCTAGAAGTAATGTATTACAGTTTGTTTGAATCAACTGCTGTACCCCCTCCGGCGGAACTGGATAACCCTGACCTATATATATCGAGACTAGTTTCAATCTAACATCGTCAGCAGCTTACATTGTAACCACTCTCACATCTGGTGACATATGAAGTGGATTAAGAAAACCATTAAGGTGCCATTTGTTTAAAACCCAAGCTCTTGTATTCGCTTGGTGAATAATTTGAAGGTCGTGCTTTGGAGTCCCGTCACTTCAGTGCTCCTCAACCACAAATAAGGTAAAGTTGTGCATTGCAATTTTGGATTGCTGCAAGTTAACCCTCACCAACAACCTTCAGCTCCATTATAATGGGTAGATGACTCCAACAATTTGGTGGCGTCGCCAACCTCGTCTTGTTCCGTCTCCCGATTTGCAGAATGGAATATGTATGCTGAATCACATTTTATTGTCGACTTTCTCTAGGTGCTCGATACTATCCTCAGTTATCTGAAGAACATAAGAATTGCTATTATTTTTCGCAGCTTTGGCCTTTATGACTGACCAGTCAGCTATGGGAATAGCACAGTTATGGCAGACAGATAGATGATCAGTTTGCCAGTACCCACCTTCAGGTTGGGGATCCAAATATGCGTCCGGGGATGGCATTGAGCTTCAAGAGCTCCCACGCATCTTGGATCCATTACACAGATTTTTTTGGGAAATTGGGCAGCTCGCCATCCAGTTCCGCCATGACGTGGTGACAGTCTTGCTTTTCTAAAACCGGTTTCAGTGGTCCACTAGTGCCACTTTCAGGTGGCCCCTGATATGTATTCATGTAGAGTTGAGTTCCAGTCGAGTCAGGAGGAGTTTTGGTAGCAGATTAATTTTGTTCGCCGCCGACTCGTCATCGTCATGAGAGTGGCTACATTTCAGCGTTTCGACTTTTAATTTACCATGTGTGGCCTTATATTCTCTCTGAACATCGACCACCGCCTCGCATCGCTATCTGGCGCCTCTTCGGGAGATAACTAGGTTTGATACTGCTTGTACTCGTACCTAGACGAATCTCTGTTTACTTTCACCACCCACTAACCAATGGCTACAGCAGAGGTTCTGTGCCCCACAAATCTTTCTCCTGTCTAGATGCCAATAGCTCGTCTTCGAAAGGCATCCTAGATTAATTTTTAATTTAATTAATTAAGAACTCAATGTGCACAGTGACCAATGAGGAGACATAGGAAACAGTAAGCCGACTATGGTATTTTCCCACACCACAGCACGGCAAGACTACAGCCCGAATCTGATGCGGTGTCAGAGAGGCTTCGTTCGAAGACAACCCTGACTTCCAAATCATCCGATAAGCACGGATCGTGTAACATTTTGGATTAGAAAGAATTTTATTTAAAAGGGTTCACTCTCATCATCGGCAGCCTGATACCTATTAAGCGGCAGTCCGCCGACATGTAACTGTTTCCGGCCGTCACCATGGGGAGGTGCTAGCCCACACAACCATCAGATCATTCAATTCCGACATGTAATGTCTGATGGCACGATGATCCTACGATTTGGTCTATAGTTTAAACATTAATATTGATATACTTGAACACATAATATTTTAACAAAACCGCAGCATTCGTTTTCCTGGATAAATTTACTTGTAATATCGCAAAAAAAACCGATGTATAGTAGTTTGTACTGACTTTACTAATTAATCTATCATTGTTTTAGTTATGTATGGACATAAGTCAATCTTGTAGGATGCATTCCGCGTTATGGTGGTAAGCATGTGAATCTTGAAGTCCGAACGTTACGAGTTTCTTCCCCTTTTTTCAGTCAAGGCAGGAGTTGCTAGCATTTGTTCCTCCTAAACCTCACACACATAATTAATTATTTTATAGTGTACCAGAAATAATCAGGATTAAGTTTACTAGGTGCATGGAAACATATTTGATATATTACTTACAATTACAAATAATCCGGGAATGGGATACATGCCGTAGCATGAACACGCCGGAAAACTGCATGAAGGCATGTATCCCTACTGCATGAGCATCTGAACGAAGCTGGTATTGGAGCGCATTTTTAATAATTCTCATGAATTTCTATTGTGTTTTGACAGTTGAAGGGGCAACAGTGCACCAAATTGGAACGAAAGCCATCGGTCAAACGGCAAGTATCATGGGGACCACCGACAGTAGCGGAAGCGGACGTGGATCCAGACGCAGCTATGCTGACGAAAGCAGTAAAACCTAATGGCTACTGCGGTAGCGGAGTGAAACGAACCACTTCTGCATAGATTGCAGAGTATTTTGACGAATTCAACAGTAAAAAGACAAGAACTGTTTTACAAAAATATAGAAATGAAAGCAAAATGTAAAAGAATAAGAAAAAAGAAGGAGAGGAGGGTATGACAATTTCATTATTAAGCTTCGATGCAGTTCTACCAAATCGATGCTATGACTCATCAAATTTTTAGAATAAGTTCCAACATTTTTGAGTGTGAGTAAATATTTTGTGATATATGGTATTAATAAAGAAGAACAAAATGTTTTTCAGTGATTGTAAGTTTTGATTTTTTTATAGGTAGTTGTTTACGATGCTCCTAAAAGCTTTTACATAAATGGGCCTTAATTAAAAAACTTTACACCAACGAACAGAACCCTTTGACAATGCCAAAAACCACCAACAACAAAGACAATATTATTAAATTCATAACGATGTTTTTATAAACTTCGCACTTATGTCCGGTCAACGTTGCTGCACCACGTTTCTCCGTCCGCTCCCCTCATTTTAGTGGTTATGTTGGTCAGATTTTGAATCAAGCTTTTGGGTAATTTCATTCCTTGCTTTTTGCTCTTATACACCATCTAAACTCAAAGCAAGGAGCGAGCAGTACTAGAGCAAAACTAAGCGCACACAAGCGCAACTAGAACCTCAACATCAGCCACATTCCCAGCCGCAGCATAAAATTGCGCTATAAATTGTCGTTAAATGTTGCAAAAATGCTATTAGCCATAAATTGAGATTATAAGATTATACGTTACAAAAGCCTTAATCAAAACCGAATGTTTCCGGTTTCTTGTGGGTGTTTTTCATGCACCGAAAAACAGGAAACACTAAATAAAAAAGAGCACTGATCACAGGATTAACAACAATATAAGCAAACAAGGAGTTATAGAGTGGAAAGTGAGTTGACACTTACGCCTGGATTACACAAAGCATAATTATCACTTGACTATATGCGCTTGGAACAGTCTCGCTTTTTGTACAGAGTTCTGTGCCAAATTGAGCCCCACCATGGCAACTCGCATTAGATTTCGTAGAAGTTGATGATATCTTTCAGTGGATATGAAAACGAAATCGAAACTCAGCTACACCCAGCTCCCTAAGCCACTTTAGATTTCAAATGTCAAACTGAATTTTATAAATCCGAGACATATTTTTGCCGTCTTCTTTTAAAGGTTTGCAGTTGCCGGTCGTTTCTTATGACAAGCACAACTAATTTAGCTAATAATAATACGACCCAACCCGTAGAAACTCTCCGCTGTTCTCAAAGCATTTGTAAAAAACACTATGTATTATTAAAAAAACACAGCTGCTTAAACTTTTAATATAATTTTAAAATCAGACACCAGCAAAGCTCCTGTATATAATGCATGGTATTATCATTTTAATGTAGGTTTGTCAAGTAATTGTTTGCAAAATAAAAAATGCAATGCAATTTTCACTTTGATATTGAATTAAAAACAGATATGCACATATTTAATAAAACAAAATTTTGTATTTTAATATTTGCACTTTTTCCTTGGCAGAAAACATAAAAGAAATAATAAATAAATACAAAAATAAACGTTTCTGTAGCAAAAGAAAAAGCAATACCCAATTCATGGTGTCAAACATATAAAGAAACTAATTAACTTACAGTAAATTATTTAATACTTAAGGTAGGACCAAAATAGACGAGACGTGACGATAGCGATTGGACGAACGTCTGCACTCGTTACGTCGATTTTGACATTTAACCCAAAATGTGACGCTATCAAACGCATCGACAGATGGCTTTTTACATAAATTCCGAACTCATCCCTCACAACGAAAACATAAAAAAATAATACAGTTGCTCTAACTCTCCAACATATACTCGTATACACTAATATAAATATACTAACTAATATAAATATATTTCATTAACTGTAGACATAAGCTTAAGGCCATAGTGGCTCCAGCTAATAATAATAATAATAATAATAATAATAATAATAATAAAAATATTCTTATTAATCGGCGTAGTTTGCCTCCATACAAATGTTTCGGTAGCTTTTTAGAAAGAACTACTGGATAAAATTTATATATACCACAAACACAAATGTGGATTCATTTCTTTAAGCATCAGCTGTTGTTTAACTATTAGTTAACCAACAGCATTTGGGGATTTAACTAATGGTTACATGAAATATTATTAGTTAAACCCTTGTCATTGGTTAACCAATGACTGTGAATCCGGGCCTTAATGAAACAAAATCCAAATGAAGGGAATTTTGCTTTTATTTTTGACAATGGTTTTCTGTTTTGAAAATATTCGAATTTAGATGTGAAAATTTGGTTTCACAGTTTTTGCTGTTGGTTTCAAATACCGTATAATATTCTTCAAAACGAATTGAAAAAAGTGTTCAACATTTCGGCTTCACTGACCCTCAAAATCCCGAAAAGTTTAAAAACAAATTGCATCGGGACAAGGACCCTAAGCACAAATCGCTCCCGTGCAGCACCTGATTGCTATATAATTGCATATATACAATCATAGACACACAAGTGGAAAGGCCTGATATGAACCCCATCGAAAATTTATGTACACACCTTAAAAAGACAGTTGCAAAACGGGCTCCAACTAATAAAAGAGCCTCTAATAAGAGTTATAATGGAGGAATGGAAAAAGGTGCCCCAAGAATATGCACAAACTTATTCCGTCTATGCCAAAAAGGTTGCAAGCCGTTTTTTATGCTAATGTTAGACACAATAAAGGGCTAATCAAAATAGACGAGACGAGACGTAACGAGTAAGTTCAAGCATATGTGAATCAATGTTAATAGCCAAAATGGCCGTACGTATTTGATCGAAATTGAACGAAACATTTAGACGTGACGATCGGTTCCGTAAGAACCGAACTGCAAACGTCTGCTACTCGTCACAGCGACTACTTTGTTGACACGATTGTTGTTTTATCAAAAAATTAAAATTAAAAAGACGGAATTTTGCTACAATTTAATCGCCGCTGTGAGATAGAGAGATGAAGGAGTGATTTGACAAAACAGTTTAGATATTTTATATAGGAATGCTGGGTAATCATTCAGGATGTGCTGGGTGCTTATAGGAATATTGCTATTACAGAAATGGCATATGTTTGAGGAGTGGTTAAATATTTGTTCATGTGTAAATCTTGTATGACCCAGACGTAATCGTACAAATTTGATTACCTCTGTTTAAGCAAAGCTGGTGGTGTGGTTGAATTTCAAAAAATCGTTTATTGGTGATTTGTTCTCGTTTATATTTTTGTACCAGCTAGGAGGCAATTCTCAAAATGTGCACTTTGCATATTATATTAGAAGGATTTAAGATATTTGTTTATAACGTCCTATTTGGATTAAGCGTGTTGAAGAAGCGTGGGTAGCAAACTTTGCACATTGATCCGTGAATTCGTTACCCAATAATTGGGCATGACCAGGAACCCACATTAATATTATTTTTGGGAATTTGTCAAAGGAAGAACGGTGTTGGCCATTCATACCAGGCGAGAAGAAATCGAAATCAGGATCACATTTCGCATTATCAAATTATTCTTTCATTTCAAATTGATACGCAAATTTGAAAAAAAGCCCTTCTTTTATTTTATTTCGCGTTTCGCACCCTTCAGAAGTCGCTACCTGTCAGAATTATATACATATTGTTACGAAATTGCCCTCTTGACAATTTACTCTGTTACAAAATTGCCCTCCTGACAATTTCTCTAACTCTCTGTACTCGGACTCGTACCACTGGATTGTGTAGTAATCAAACAATCGCTGGGTAAATTAAAATAATTAGAATTATTTAATTATTACTATTTACACATTTAATATTAGGGTTAAAGTTTACTTAGTTATTATTTGCACTTTATTTCACAAACCATTAGTCACTTTATTTAATAAGTAATTTCATCACTTTATTTAATAATGAATTTTATCACTTTGCAAAATAACAATTACAAATACTGCTGCTTCGATTATAATGCTCGATGTACACACTGTCACGATCTCTGTTCGAATCACCAGGACTTTGCACAGGCTTGTGCTTTTTATAGTTTCGAATGGTTGAGGTGGAAATTTCTACAATACAGTAGAAATTTCTCGATCTTTCTAGAACTTGATATACACCTCAAAGGAAGCTTTCATTATTTTACACCACCGACAGTGTGTTCTTAAGTAAACTTTTATACAAATAGTTCGTGTCTTGACTTACACACACAGGGTGGTCCACTCATTCTCAAACTCCAGATGGGATCCGAAAAGTATGCAATTCCTTTTCACTGAGCTATCACGTTTCAATATGTATAAATGTATGTACGAGTACATACACACGTTCGTATTCAGATTTCATCTTTTTTGTTTTGTTTTCTTTATTTTTATTTTGCTTATGAGTATACAAACATACATTTGTATTGTCGCCCATTTAACTCGTAACGCCAAAGAGAAAATCAAATATTTTGTTCTTCTTCTTGATGATATTTCTTATTAAGTCTATGTTATTTGGTTGTAGTTGGCATACGAGCCATCTGTATAAAGCAATGTATAGCCATTTAAATTGTTTTTGTACTCCGAGAGAATCTTGCGATAGCTATCGCTAGTTGTGGTCGCTTTCTTATATTTACATAAAGAAGTATTTATCATTGCTGTTCTGAAAAACCATGGTGGGAATCTTGAGGGGGGTATGTTGGGAGAGAACGGTAGCTAGAAATATATGCAGCGACCAATGCATCTATTGATAGCGGCGGGAATGCATGTTTTTCGTGGGTGTCGTGGGAATTTAGAAAACACTTGTATAATTTAGGTGTCATGGGCTCTCTTTTCTATAGTTAAAATGTTAGATTCAAAAAGCATGCTACTGATTGGAGTGGTACGAAAAGCTCCGAGTGCGATTATAATTGCGGCGTTTAAAAATGAATTAAATTTATTGATAAATGACTTGGAAGCGTGTCCGTAAATGAATAGGCCATAGTCAATTTTATAGATTATAAGTGATTTGACACCTGAAATAAGAGAGAGACTGTTACAATTGAATTTTTGGGTTGAAAGGTATTTAATTATATTCGGTTTTAACGTCAAGGATTTATGGAGGTTTTCTATGTGGAAGTTCCGTTTGTACCTATTATGAAAATAAATGGCTAAGATTCTCAATTGAATAACGTTTTAAATTGTATTGTTTTTGGAGTGAATGGAACATATAAAGCTGTGCTTGCGACAAATATGGAGATGTTGGCATTTTGATAATGGTAGCTGAGCTCCAGAGTAATTGCATATATATATCTTGTAATAGGTGTTGAGATCGATATTAATATTTTTGATATTTGGTAAATTCAAAATTATATGGGAGTCATCTGCATAGGCAATGAAGTCTAATTCTCTGTGATTAAATTAATATAATTAACTTTATTCAATTATTACAATTTACACTCTTAATTTTGGGCTTAAACTTTACTTTTAATACAATTCTGAACTTTATTTATTTATTCATTCACTTCATCACTTTATTACTTTTTAATACTGTTACTGTTACTATTAAAATTCACACTGTTCACACTGCTACGATCACTCTTCCACTGTCTCGCGACTTTAATTGTGTGGTGACCTAGATACCTCTCGTGTGTTGAATAGAACATTCTAGAATATTCCCCACACTTCAAAAGAAGTTTCGAGAGGATTCTAGAGTATGCTTTTACGCACAGATTGTGTGGTGGCTTATATACTTGTCGTATGGTGAAATAGAACGAATAGAGGTTACTCATAAACGATTGCATACTTTTAGGGTCCCATTTTTGTTTTACTGCCCTCCTCTTCATCTTGTTCCTCCCGAACAAGGAGAGTAATGCATTTTTTATAAGGAGCTAGCCTTTCAGATGAACGACTTTCAATTTGTTCCTGACATTTCTCGCCAACTGGATGCGGTATACTACATCGTTGATCCGCTTTATCACCGTATAAGGACCTTCCCAGTGTGTTTGCAGATTTGGCAGTTAAGCTTTTTTCTTTTGCGGACTATGAGGCATAACTAGCTGCCCTTCCTGAAATCCCTTAGAGTTTGCTCGTACATCATATCTGGCTTTCATTTTATCACTCATCAGTTGTGTGCGGTTTCTTATGTTTCCATGAATCTTATTCAAGTGTTTTCGTTTTTCAGCTATACAGCGGTATTTCAAATATTGACCACTCTTACTGGCAGTAGTCGGCTCTGTTGTTCTTCTACGAGCGTTTTTCCAATTATGATGGCGTCTTTTAATGTGTTATGAGTCTCCACTATCCTCAACTTGTTCTCCTCAACATCTCCGTCTAATTGTTCCATATAACTGCCTCAGACTTTGGTGGGATTTTTGTCCATCGCTTAACCCCTCCACAATTGTCCTCACCAACAGAAAGCGGTATTTCGGTGTTCGCATATTTAAACATTCGGCTTTTCAAATATAACGTGAATCCATTTTCTATCATAAAATTTACATCTAAGATTAATTCGTCCACAATATCTGCAACTACAAACTCGTGGGTTACTGTTGTAGTGCCGATAATAATATAATGATAACAAAGCGCCAACTACTGACTCCATATACGTACCTTTCGGATTTGTAATCGCTTTACGCTTTATATCTGCATCGCGGATGCCATATACGAAGGTGTCCATCATACAACTCTCAGTAATCTCTCCTCGATAGGCAAGATGGGCCAACTGTTCCACTTCCGCCGCAAACTGTTGTAGAGAATCCCCTCTCTTCTGTACACGTGACCGGATCCTTACTCGGTACATCTGCTTACGATGTTCATTACCACAACTTTTTCGCTTACTTTCTGAGATAGTTTGAAGGACACGATTAATCCAGGACGCTTCCTGCCGTGTCTCAATTTTACAAACCTTCTTGTCTATCCTCACGGATCTTCTTGTGACTGCAGCTGTATTGCCCAGATGAGAGCTCATCGAAGTTACCCGTATTAGTTCCTTGCGGTGTATCTTCCTGTCGAGATGTCGTTGGTTCTTCAAATTTGAATTTATGATCGTCGACCTCTGCACCCTGCTCCTCCAAATCTCCGATTCTTATCAACACCTGCAGTTCCGCTTTAAGTCCTTATGTTTGCGCTCCAACACCTTCTTGGTCTGCTCCAACTGTAGTTTGTCAAATTTAACCATTGTTTATCACTGATACACAATTTGAAAGGTTCTAGAGTATGATTTTACGCATAGATTGTCGGGTGGCTTGTATTCCTGTCGTATGGTGAACTAGAACGAATATAGGATACCCAAAAACGATAGCATAATTTTAGGGTCTTATTTATGTTTCAATATGTATTGTTACAAAATTGCCCCCTGACAATTTATACCACTCTCAATACTCGGATTCATACCGCTGTATTGTGTAAGAATCAAACAATCGCTTGGTTAAATTAAAACAATTAGCTTTATTTAATTATTTCTATTCACACACTTAGTTTTGGCTTAAAGTTTCATTTATACAATTTTGCAGGAAACTTATTTATTTGCAGCGCTATTCTGCCGCACTAGCATTAGTTGACACCTCTTTCTTGATAACTATATTTTGAATACCTTATTCTTGTGGATTGGTGACTCCGAAGAAGCTTTTCAATTTCAGCTCGTGAGGTGAGAAACAACGAAGATGCATCGTTTGTGTACTGAATACATATACAACTTTTATATTCGTTTGCTCCTCGAATGTTTTTGGGAAGCGAACTTCACCGCCTTTTACTCTATCAAGTAATGCTAATACTTGATCCAAGGCGCGGGATACAGACGCTTGACTCACTGGCAAAGAATAATTGTTTACCACGAACTTTTGGTAGGAACCGTGTGTATAGAAATAAAGGCAGCACAAGAAATGTATTTCAATAGGCACACTCGACTTTTATGTGTCATATGGCGTCAATTATTATTATTGAAAGGCGGAAATTCTGCAAAAAATAAATTTTTCTCCATGCTGAAAGGATTGCTGCAATTCCGTAACTCTCTCAAAATATGGCGTCTCTCACAATACTCTTCATTATTTAATAATGAACAAGAAGGGTTCTTCTTCCATTAATTAAAATTGAATTTGTACAACACCGCACGCAAACACAATAGTAAAATTAAAGAGCTTTTATTTTGTCGTGAGAATACGGTTTTTTAGCTTCAGTTGTCTATAAACAACGTGGTCAGTTTGCTACTGTGTTGACAACGTCGCCAGAATAGCATGTTTAATCACTTTATACTGTTACTGTTACTATCATGATGTACACATTGCTACGATAACTGATCAACTGTGTCGATGTCAATTATGGGACGGCTTATATACCTCTCGCAAGAATATCCACTAGACTTCGAATGCAGTTTCACTCCCCTCCATCTAATCTTGTTCGTCCCGAACAAGGATAGTACTGCAACTTATATATAGAGTTAGCCTCTCCAGATGAACGACTTTCATTTTGTTGTTCTTCTTTTATTTTCTACGCTGTCTATTCTTCGTCTGGTAAACAGCCATCAAGCGGACATCGACTAATCCTTCTTTCCACTTATCACACTGTCGACAGTTAGGCCGCTGACGTTCCTACATATTGTGGCAGTCAGATCATGCCCCTCGAGACTGACTCAATTTGGTTTGTCGACGACTTAACAACATCCTCCAATTCCGTGCCTTGGCGGTCTCTCCGGTGAGCGTGATGCAGAACGTTTGCATCTCGCCCGAAACCACGAGCCATGTGTCCAACCTCACCGCAGGCAAAGCACTTGCACGTGAAACCCTGTCCGCTTTCGACTTGCACGCGACGGGCTCTGCATACTGGCTTGCACACCAGGTGCGCTCTCTCCGGCGACAAAGCGCCAACCACTGTCTCCATACTCGTAACTTTTGCATTTGTCATCGCTGAACGCTTTATCTCCGCATCGAGAATACCATATACGAAGTGTCCATCATATATCTCTCAGCAATCTCGCCTGGACAGGCAAGATAGGCCAACCGTTCCACCTCCGCCGCACCCTGTTGTAGAGACTCACTACACCTCCGCTGTACGGGATTCATTAGGCTTTCATAACAGTCTCGCTCACCCCCTGCGATAGACTGAAGTAAATCAGCAGCAGCACCTTTCAATGATACGGCCAATGCAGCCAGTACTTCGCGAGTACTACAACCATTTGTATTAGCGGTAGTCTCAAACTGCATCCTGAAGGCGCTAAATGTCGTGGTTCCATCATAAGCATTAATTAGCAATATGCATAAATATACATCCAATGAATTTATTAATTTTTTTTTATTTTTTATTATTATTAGTTTCTTAATTATTATAACTTAATTAAAATTGTATAAATTGAGTGAATTATCTAAAAGTTTAAAATTAAATGAATTAACTAAAATTTAAATTCTTGTTAGTCATTAGGTTGCCTTCTAGCCTCTATCAAGCTTTTTAGCGCTGAGGCATAAAAAAAATAAAAAAAATAAAAAAAAAAAAGTCGGAAGTTTCAGTTCTATTGATTATAAAGCTGGTATAAGCAATGAAACCTCCTATAGTAAGTGCATCTTTTATTCCATATGTTGCATCGAACGACTCCTGCCGTGCCCCAACCTCACAAATCTTCCTGCCCACCATCTCGGACATTTCTTTCATCTGCTGTGAGACCTGTTCCGCTAGTTAAGTAAGCCGTATTTCACTCTGCTGTATTCGCTGCTGCATCTTCTCATCGTTTTGTTGTAATCGCCGCTGCATCTTCTCATCGACAGCTTGAGCATGTTATTAAAATCGCTGCTGCAGATTCTCATCGATTTGCTGAAACTGCAGCTGTATTGCTCCGATGAGTGCGCTCATGTCGAATTTACCCGTATTTGTTCCTTACGGTATTTCATTCATTCATTTAAATTCATGCTCGTCGACGTCTCTACCCTGCTCCTCCAAAGCACTCCTTAATCGCACCTGCAGCTCCACTATAAGTCTTTGTGTTTGCAAATTTAAGCGTTGAAGCTCCTTCTTGAGCTGTTCAGTTTGTCAAATTTAACGATTGTTTATCACTGATACACAATCCCACTTCCGACACCAATTGTTACGAAATTGCCCTTCTGACCACTCTCAATACTCGGATTCGTACCGCTGGATTGTGTAAGAATCAAACAATCGCTTGGTTAAATTAGAACAGTTAGCTTTATTTAATTATTGCTATTCACACACTTAGTCTTAAGGTGCCTACAGACACATCATGCACTGCAAAGTGCCGATGAACACTCGTGTACGTGTGAGATTGACGAGCTGCGTACACACTCGTCATGCATCATTCTGTACTGCATCGTGCTAGTGTGAACACCATGCGTGCGCGAACAAGAAAATTAATTGCCGTCGCTATTCTGCGCTTATTATATCCCATAATCCAGGCAAACTCCGGTACATTTCAATTATCACCAACATAAATTTTTTTTCATTAATTTTTTCCATTTTATTAATAATTTATCTTTATTTATAATTAGAAATACAATTATTAATAACTATATTACTATAATTTGGAAAACAAAAATAAACAGCAGCACTAGCAGCGGGGGTATCGGCTGATTTTATTAATAAAATTCACACCAAACCACAAAAAAATAACGTAGTTTACAAAAAGTGAAACAGGATGTAATGAAATAAAAAAAGGAAACGTAAAAAAAATGAACAATTGTCAGAAAACGGCAAAATAATACACAAAAAATGAACGAGTTCATCGGCTGCAGTATGTTCATCGAAAAATATCAAAGCAGTTTTGATATTTTGTACTGCATTGTCCGTGTGACTCACACACTCTCATTCTCTCTCAATTTCTCTCAATTTCACTAATACACACTTATTGCAGTTTGCAGTGCATGATGTGTCTGGGGGCACCTTTAGCTTAAAGTTTGCTTTATACAAATTTGCACTACACTAATTTATTTAATCACTTTATCACTGGTACTATCATAATGTACACACTGCTACGATCACTGTACAACTGTCCCGATGTCAATTGTGTGGCGGCTTATACACATCTCGTGTGCCAGGATATCCACTAGACTTCGAACACAGTTTCGTATGCCTCCGCGCATGTGCATTTAGGGGTTGAAAAATAAGAATACAGTATACCCCAAAAGTATGCACCCACTTATGTTTCAGTACTTTACTAGTGCCTCCTTTAGAACTTTATCTTGAAGCCTTGTGTAAAGCGCACAATAATTGATAACACCCATAAAATAGCCTTAAAATTTAAATCACAGTACTTGGACGATGATGATAATAATAATAAACGTACCATTTATTAAAAAAAAAGTTTAATACTGTAATTAAGAATAGTGAACTTTCTTGATTAAAAATTATATTTTTTTTAGATATATATGCGTTTATTGAATCTTTCTTATTACAGAGACTATTCATAAATATTTGAAGCTAACAAACTAGAGAATTATGTACATTTTAGAGCTCCTGGCTATCACCTAATACAACTGATATGTATTTTAATAACGTTTAATTTAAGCTCAAAAAACTACAATAATCCTCTCAACTATTAACCGTTCCGACAGCGAGTCAGCTCTAATATATTTTTTTTTAGTTTCAAACGCCTCATGGGCGGGACCATTAGTAAATTCCGTGCCAACAGGTTGGGGTGATTTTCCGGACGAGTTACGTATTTTTATGTGAACTGCTGGATTTCTTCCTTTATTAAAGACAATATCTGTAGATTTTATCGTTTCTCATACACCACGGCGCGCTGGTTATCATTCTTAGAACGTTTTACTGCGCCCTTTGCAACTTTTCTCTGTTGGAGGGACACAGCTGAATACCATAAGTCCATATGGGCTTTATTATACTTTTGTACATCAAAACTTTCAGGTGTAGAGAGAGCTTTGAATATTGATTCAAGACCCAATTCAGGCGCGCTGTTACGAGTTTGAACTGTGTACACTTCGCCTCAATGTTATTTGTCTATGTGAGTCGCCTGTTAAAATGGATGCCGAGGTATTTACTATCTGCGCACTGTGGAATGTTCCTGTCATTTATTCTTACCTGGGGGCTTGTCTCCTTTCTCAGGGTGAATGCTACGTGAGCGCATTTGGCTTCATTAACCTTGATCCGCCACCGGCTTAACCAGCTTTCCATAAAGCCTAAGTGCTGTTGCAATTGGGCAGAGGTCGCTTCATTATTTGAGTGTAAACTCCGTCGTGACGCTGTCGTGTCGGCTGTGTCATCGGCAAACGTAAATATTTTTGAATTTTGCGATTGTGGCATGTTGAAAGTGTAAAGGAGGTGCATCCAAGAACACTTCCCTGGGGAACGCATGCGTGGGCCAAGAACATTTCCCTGGGGAACGCATGCCGCAGTTCCACACAGGTATGAAATGAAGTTCCCTTGTGAATGAAGTGACTATGCTGTGAACTTGCTCAACTGTACCGTGACGTTCTCTGAAGCCGAACTTGTGTTTTGGTATGACCTCTGCAGCTGCCAAGGATGGCAACATATGCTGGTATAGAGATTTTTCGAACACTTTCGAGTCTACTGATAATAAACTTATCGGGCTGTATAATTTAACCTGAGTCGCGTCTTTGCCGGGTTTAGATTTGAGGGAGCTTTCACTGTTTGGGATAGTGACCCAGTCTCAGCATTGCCCTCCTCGGGCTTTGTCATCAGGGTGTTTTGTGTCGTAGATAGTGAATTCAGGAATGTGAAATCAATTCCTTGAGGTTTGATGGGTCTCCAAAATCAACATCACGTCTATTTGTTGTGTAATTTTCAAGTTCCAACTTATGCTGTGATAGATCGTTGGCATTCCAAGAGCAAATTTTTAAGCCATACCTCATTTTAACGACCACTCTTTTAGAAGAAGCTCTTGTTGCTTCATCATTTCGTCGACTTTGACAGTTACGGCTTCAAGGGAAGATAACAAAATGGGCACTGTTCGCAGCAATGTGTGGGAGTCTTTGTGTTGAACGATATGAGACTGCTGAGACGCTTTATTAGGGCGAGGGTTATTTTGTGACAGATGTTGTTCCTTTGCTATTAGTCCCTGGTCAAGCTGCTTTTTCCACCAAGGGAGCGTTTGCTTTTGTTCGAGTTGATGATAATTTTTTCCTCCGATGTTTACTTTTTCAGGACTTTCCTGACATTGCCATGCCTGAACTGACTGTTCCTTGTATTGTACGTTGTACAAATGAGATTCAGCGATGCATTCATTTGCGTTGCGGTTAATTGCTTCCCATAGTTTCTTTTTCAATCCTTTGTAGAGTTCGCAGCCTCGATAATTTGCTGTGTGTCCTCTTCCACAGTTGGCGGACTTCTTGGAAATATTTTTGCCATTTTTCTTGTCGCAATCTATTGATCCTTGGAGGTCCCCGCCGATCACGCAAACTGTTGGTAACTTGCAATAGGCTTTTGTATGCCCAAATTCTTGTAAATTTAAGCACTGGACTACCTCTCTCCTTTTATGAGGTTCTTCTACTTTTACCTTTCTGTGAATTAGATAGCTAATGTTGTAGACTTTTCAGTTTTGAGAGTCAGACTGGAGCTCTACTCGAAAGATTGGCTGTGGCATTTAGTTTTTATTCATAATATTGTGTGCTGATTTCACTAGTATATCATGGGACCTTAGTGCTTCTATTACCTCTTCGGGAGCAACCGAAGGCTCTATTCCTCTGATTATGACTACCACGCTTTTGAGCTGGTATGTGTAAAAGTTCTTTTTTCCGATAGCTGTGCTCTTGGTATGTTTGAACTTTTGTCTCTTGTGTATTGCCCTTCCTTATTCCCAACGTATGAAAGCCGGAAACCACTTGCGTTTTCTCTTACCAAAACTGAAGATATCTTCTCCCTTGAATAGACTGGTGGAGGAGGTTTTGGAGACTTGATTGTTTTCTCGTTGGTCGTGTTCGAAGTTGAAAGTTCAATTGGCCGGTTGTCCACAACCTCCTTTACGAAATCAGATAGTATTGCAAATTGATTTTGGCTCGACAGTTTCGTGTTGGTACTGCCAGTTGTCTTTGCTGGGGTACCTTCAGAAGCCGATTTGGAGCTTCTATTTCTTTTTGTTCGCGATTTGTTTGTGGATTATGTTCAGTAGTCTTGTTGCCCTGAACAATTTTTTTTAGCGATGCTTTTGCTGCGGCGAGTGGATTGGGACTTCGTTCCACTTTCGCGTCAATGACGCTAAGCGTGTTCGTATATTGTCGACCCAAATTTTTCAATGCCAGCCGAGAAGCTGTTAAGACAAAGTTGCGCGTACAGAACGATAATGATAGCTCTTCCGGGGTTAAATTATTGCAATTTTGTGAAACCATATGTCCACCTGCGTTGTGATTTGTTCTAGAACTTCAAGCATTCGATGATATGGAAGCCCCAAATGATAATAACTCTGTCGCAAAAAGGAAGTTCTAGACTTTGGTGATATTATCTCGAAAGAGGCCAAAATAAATATAGTGGTATATTTATGGTTTTGTTCAATTCGCAATTATGGAATAAATCTCTGCTTGTGGCTTTTGCTAATGAAGCGTTCCCCGCTAAATGGTATAACTACCCTTCAAAATAAATTATTTCAAATATTTCTGAAGAAATCTTTTGTTCATTTAAAAGGCTTAGTAACAAAACAAGTAGTTTGGTATTATTTGTCAGAATCCAGTGTTTCGAAATATATAATTGAGATAAAAGGCAGCAGGTAAATTGCAACCAGGTCACAACTGGAAATGTTCGTAAGAATTTGAAGACATTTATGTACAGATGTATATGTATTGGAAGTAAGAAAACTCTCTTATAAAGGGTGTTTTAGAGATGGCCGTTACAATTACAAAAAATTATTTGTTCAATTTTACAATGTAAACTTTTGAATATGTTGATTAGTCAAAATGTGCATTTGAGTACAATGATTAATGTGCACGAAACACCTAAAGGAATAGTATATATATTGTATTCACTGTATATTTATGCTCCTATTTGATGAAGAGTGTCCGAAATGGCAGCAAAACACTTCGCAGAAGTCTATTACCATTCTAAAACCGATTTATAAGTCTAAGCAAAGTTAGATATGCAATAGTAGCATAATAAATCATACATATAGTAACATAATAACATTTAATATGCATATATAAACAATAAAATAAAACAAATTACCAGGTGTATAAGCTTAAATCCGCTGTTTGCTCATAGATGGCGTTAGTGACCATATTTAGCTACCATAGGAACGTCATACTTTTTTTTGTGTGAGTTCGACACCTGTTTACATCAATCATTGCACACCATCAATGATTTCCTATAACAACATACATTTTCCCTTGGTTAATCATGTCTAATTTTGTGCCACAAAAAGAGCATATGCGGGAAGCCTTACTTTTTTGCTTTAATTTGAAGAAATCGTCTGCCGAGTCGCATCGAATGTTTGTGGGGGCCTATAATGACAGTGCGTTATCGGAAACAACTTGCAGATACTGGTTTCGTCGGTTTAAAGACGGCCATTTTGACCTGAGTGACAAGAAGCGTGAAAATCGACCCAGAAAAGTGGAGGACCATGAATTACAGGCCCATTTGGTTGAGAAAGATACCCAATCGCAAAAAATGCTTGCCGAGCAGTTAGGTGTTACTCAACCAGCCATTTCCATGCGTCTACATGCCATGGGAAAGGTTCAAAAAATCGAAAAATGGATACCCCATGAATTGAACGATAAGCAGATGGAACGACGCCAAAACACATGTGAAATATTGCTTGCTAGACAAAAAAGAAAGTCGTTCCTGCATCTTGTGGTTACTGGCGATGAAAAGTGGATATACTTTGAGATTCCTAAACGAAGAAAATCATGGGTCGATCCCGGCCAACCATCAACTTCTGCCCCAAGACCAAATCGATTTGGACGCAAGACGATGCTGTGCGTTTAGTGGGATCAGCAAGGTGTCGTCTACTATGAACTGTTGAAACCTGGTGAAACTGTCAATGCTCACTGCTACCACCAAGAACTAATCAAATTGCGCCGTGCTTTGCGGGAAAAAAGGCCAGGTTATGAACAAAGACATGAGAAGCTGAGTTTTCTCCACGAAAATGACCCATCGCACAAGTCAAAAATGGTCCAAAACTACTTGGAGACACTCAACTGAGAGGTGCTACCTCGTCCCGCTTATTCACTAGACCTGGCCCCTTCCGGCTATCATCTGTTTTCATCGATGGGTCACGAGCTCTGATAAACAGCACTTCGATTCGTACGAAGACGTCGGAAAATGGCTTGACGAGCGGTTTGTCTCGAAAGATGAAAAATTCTTTTGGCGTGGTATACCCAAATTGCCCGAGAGATGGTTAAAAATGTATAGCTAGCGAGGGTAAATACTTTGAATAAAGTATTTTTTTGCTTTCTATAAAAAAAAATGTGTTTTTTTGACAAAAAAAAGTGGATTTAAGCTTATATACCTGGTAATTCATCTATAATATCTGTATATGTAAAATGGAAAAAACATATTCTCTTTTCCACGCGCTAAAATGAAACCTGCTCTATTTTAGTTATTCCAAGCAAACACTTAAAAATAGTTTTTATTGTGAATAAAATGTTTCATATTTCTATAGTTGAGAATACTTAGCAAAGAACTAACAGGTACAATCGCGAGTGTGCACATGTAGAAAAACACTTATGTCAGGTCAAGGAAAAGCAGCATTCATTCATGCCATCTTTAATTTCGATCTTTCTCCATGTTTGCATTACCACAGCTATGTTGACTGCTATTAACAAATGTGTTCTTAGAGTTAACATTAATTATTTGGAAAGAGATCCAAGAGAAAATCAAAATATATAATTAAAGAAGGGATTTCCTGTACTCATTCGAAATGATAAGGATGTACCTTCACACAAAGAACACCAAATGTTCCGCGCATTTCCAATAAAGGAAGCACCACACCAACAAGTCGTTAAATCTTCTACCATCAAAGATGTTATTTTGCAGAATTTTGAATTTTTCCATCCAAACTATCTTCGCAGCAGATAAAATGGAGAGAGTTTTCCTCCTTATACCGTGTCCAACAAAGGACTTTAAATTACAGTTCTACAGTCTTTAAAAATTGCATAAAATAAAAGTTAAATGTCCTGTTTGACAATTATAAACTTTGTGTCTTGCAAAAATAGTTCTTATATTGCAAAGCGAGGAACATTTCTATATGGATTATGCTTTACCCATTTTATTTGAATGACAAACATCATTATTCACAAAACTTTTAAATATTGCTATTACAAAAACGAGTAAAGACGTCTAGGTTAGATCGACTTTGCAATACCCTTTACCTTACATGTGCGTGCGAGTTTAACCATGGCGATGTTTTTTTCATAAATCATCATTAGGAGCACATCTACGGTAATTTTCGGTAGGGTACCTTGAGTTTATTATAATTGAGGGAGGGTGGCATTTATCTGCTTGTCCCCATTTCTTGTGAATGACTTTGTAGCGGCAATATACGAATTCATTAAAAATTGGGTAAAAAAATTGCCTTAGGTCCAAGTTTTAAACATGTATCAAAAGAGAGCGTGGCTCTCAAAATAAGTCGCGCTTTTTTTGTTTTGTGTTTTATACTAGCACTCAGAACCTTCGTGTGAAGTTTCGGTGATGAATCTTGTATAGGGCACAAGCAATGAACATTGAACCAAATGTATAGTGCTACGAATTTGTATTCATATTGTTAAGAATTTGCCCTCCAGATAATTTATACTTACTCTCACTTCGCGAATTTGTACCACTCGATTGAATAGTAATCAAACAATCGCTTGTTTAATTTAAAATAATGAACTTTATTTAATTATTGCAATTTACACACTTTAATACAATTTTGCACTTTATTTAATTATTCATTTAGTCACTTTATTACTTTTTAATACTGTTACTGTTGCGATTGAAATTCACGAAGTACACACTGCTACGATTGCTGTTCAACTGTGTCGACTTTAATTGTGTGGTGGCTTATATACCTCTCGTATGTTGAAGTAGAATATTCTAGAATATTCTCTACACTTCGAAAGAGCTTTCAAGAAGGTTCTAGAGTAAGCTTTTACGCGTAGGTTGTGTCTTGGCTTATATACACCTCTCGAGTGCTGAACTGCACTGATTAGATGGTATCCTAAATGTATGCAATCATTTATGTTTTAATATATTCACATATTAGAGGTATAGTTAGTGTAATTTTTTTTAAAGTGGGATCCCCAAAGTTCATTATATGGGAGGGAGGCGTGTGCTTTATCGGATCGGACCTATTTCTTGCGTATGGATTTGTAGCGTCAATATGAGTATTAACATAATTTCGCCCAAAAATATTATATAGGTTCTCAGTTATAGAAATGTGTCAATAGTGGGCGCCCATTTTTTGTGTGTTTAATGTTAGTACCCGCAACCTTCCTGTGAAATTTATTTGATAAATTTTTAATAGGAACTTAGTAATGATTTTTGGATAATTGTAGGCGTGGCAGTGTAGTATGAGCCCCATATTTTGCACACACGCTTTTATGGACCTAATTTAGATTACTGCCCTTTCATTCCCTTACCATCAATATGAGCATGGATAGGCTAATTTTAATTTTAGACTCGAAAGTTCCTTATATCGAAAGTGAGCGTGATCCTCTGATCAACCCCGTTTCTTGAAGTTGGCTTTATAATGTCCGCATGTTGCTTCTCAAAAATGTTCGTCTATAACTCTCTAATAGATATTCAGTGAATATATGTTGATAGTGGTCGTGGCTGTTAATATATACCGCCCACATTTTGCATAGTATTTAGTAGGAGCCACATATACCAAATTGCTTCACTATTTTATCAGTTGGACCGAAGTTATAGTCATTTTAAAAAAGGTGAAAAAAGTTGCATATATGGGAGGTGGGCGTGGTTTTTGTTCAAATCGGCCCATTTAGCAATCTGGTTCTGTATCTTCGTCCAGACGGTCTGGAAAAAAATTTACCACAGATGGACAGACGGACGGACAAAATTAAAATTTCCCAGAAAGTGATTCTGTATATACTCGTATATGACAGTCGATTTTCGGAACCCTGTTATATCGAAATTCAAATTATTTATTTATTATTCGAAAAATAGCAATAAAGTGCTTTTCTACTTACAGAGCTATAGCTACTAAGGCTTTCCGCTACTTACGATTTCTAATACATTAGACACCTAAAACTATTTGCTATTAGCTATAAAGTTAAATTGGGTTTCGATAATAGATGAAGCGGGTCCGGTGTGGTGTAGTTGCAGGGCGCTGTTTATACCCTTTACCTTTAAAAAAGGTAATTTTTAAAATGCCCTCACACATTCAGATTTACTTGATGGCTTTTGCAGAGGGGGCAAATTGGGTTCGGGCTTTTGTTTAATAGGTATTCACTCATGTGTGAGTTTGGTGTGCCCGATACGTAGCCGCACAAAGTTTATAATTTCCGAGGGATGTGAAGGAGTTGGTTACTCCGAATTTTCTCCTTTATGGTTGATTTTTGAGTAATGATGCTAAATTTTTTCCAGTTTTCTTGATAAACTATTTGTAAGTGAATATTTTTGCATGCATATCGTTTTTAGTTTAAGTGGATACTTGTGTAAAGGCTCTTTGGGAGCAAGTTTCGCTCTGTTGTTCGCAAGTTCGTTTCCAGGTACACCCATGTGGCTTGGTAACCACATTATTTTCAGTTTATTTGAGTTTTCAGATAATTAGTTTCTTATAGCGGCTAGCACATGGTTGTTGTTGTGTATGTTTTGTGTGGCAACTATGGTTGACCAGCTATCTGTTAAGATGAGCAATTTTCTTAGGGTTTTCAAAGCGTACTCGAAAGCGGTTAAGATTGCGACAGCTTCTGCTGTGTATTCTGAGCAGAAGTGTATACCGGCTTTGAGGATATTTCCTTCACTGTCGACAACGGCGAACGCAGTGTAATTGTGCTTCTTGGAGCCATCAGTGAAGATGCATTTCCATCCTATTGAAATATACGGTTGGATTGTGTTTTTGTACAGTTGATAGTAATTATCGTCGTTCGTTTGGTTTTTTTTGCGTTCCGGTAGGGAAAGGATAAACGATGACTTACTTACTCTGGAGTATTGACAGTTGGTGCGTTGAAGAGTGCAATTTCTTTTGACATTTGTACATTTGGATGTGCTCATCGATTGTTGGGAGTCCTGCTTCTGCTAATATCACTTTAATGGGAGAAGTTCTCAATGCGAGAAAACTTCTTCGCGCCGCAGCATAATATGGCACTGGAATAAGTCTAAGGTTGGTTTTAAAGGAGTTGCCGTAAACATGGGTGCCTAACTATGTTCCCCTAGGTTTTTATATGTACAAATAATTTTTTAGTTGATAAATACCTAACAAAATTCAGTCCTTTAGATATGCGGTTTTTAATAATTATACAATTTTCTTTTTAGGTTAATTTTGAGTCGAAAATAACACCAAGTATTTTAAGCGAATTAGTTGTTTCTAATTGGTTATTGTAAAAGTCGAAATTTGAAAATTTACAAATTTTCTTTTTGCAAATGTGAAATATTTTATATTTATTATAAGCTAAGATATTTTGGACCAATCTGTGATGTCAGATAGAAATTGAAAAATTTTGATTATTAATATTTAACATTAGAAAATATGTAAATTATATATTCCATATGTTTGTACTTAGAGATTATATTGCTTATATTGTTCAACGCTATGATAAACAGGACCACCGATAAAGGAGAACCTTGGGGCATCCCATTTTGTAGTGGAATATATATTGTTAATTGCTACACGGCATTTGAGTTTCGTTAAGAAACTTTTTATAAATTTGTAAATTTTTTCCAATTTTCCATTCTTGAAGTTGTTATAGAATTATATGGGCACCAGAACCATCGAATGCTTTTGAAAATCAAGGCTGAGCGACGTAAGGTTGTTTTTGGTAGAAATGGCCATTGAAGCCTTACGTACAAAAGAGCATCGTTCGTGCTGTGACCTTTCTTGAAGGCGATTTACGCACTTCTATAAATGTTATTGATCAGGATATATAAAATAGGAGTAATTCCAACAGTAATAACATGGACCTCAATGAACTCTTGACTAATTATTTTCTAGTAATATCCAAGATGTGAAAAATCTCATTGAGATTAAATATTTTAGCTATATACATGCCAAAATATTAGAGTAAGTTTAGTGTTTAGCATATGGAAGATCATTCCTAAAAATATTTTTTATTTATTTTTTTATTTACGTATTCTATTTATAAGTTTAAAAAATAAATTCTTATATTATAAAATGCATATGTTACTGCAACTAGTTATCTTAAAACTAACAAGAAATGCAATTAGAAATTTATTTACTGACCACTCCCCAATATGTTAGGTTTGGTTTATCAGGTCACTAGGTTTAGTGCGTTTTAATCTACGTTCTATACTATTTGTAATTAGCAGGTTAGATGCTTCTTCGTTAACATGATAGCTTAGTCTGACTGCATGAACTTCAGTAAACCGTTTTACTTCGTCCTTCACTGTTCCGACTTCAAGGTCACGGTGGAGGTCACAAATTCTGATGTACCAGGGGGCATTGGTAATACATCTCAAGACTTTGTTTTGAAATCGCTGAATGGTAATGTTGTTCTGACTAGCGCAGCCCCAGAGTTGGACGCCATATGACCACACTGGTTGCAACAGTTGTTTGTCTTATTTTTAAGTGATAGAACGGATGTACGAGTAACATGAGCCATTTTATCGAGTTAAATTTCAGGTCCAACTCTTCCTTTTTCTTGTTAATGTGTGCTTTCCAGCGAAGCTTAGCGTCGAGTGTCATACCAAAATACTTGGCAGTATTAGAATATGGGATCTGTATATCATCGATATAGATAGGAATATATTGGGTATTCTTGTTTGTGAAGTTTATGTCGTGTTGTTTAGTTTAAATTTCCATTTTTTAGTCCATTTTCTATTAAATTAGAATTGATCACAAAAAAAGTATTCCGGGAATGACAATACATCCAAGTGTCTTTCTTCTGACTAACCTTGTCGAATGTTATCAGTATATAATGCATCAGTTTTTATAGACCTGCAAATAACTATTTAATAACTGACTAAGAGAACTCTAGTAGAGTGGACCTATCCTTTGCGTAACAGTGAAGCTTTCTTTGAGGAAAGCATGTTAACATTGAGAAATTTTAGACTTTACTGAGAGGGATGGACTCAAATCGTTTAAGCAGCAGACTCAGTTTACGAGTAGCTATTCCATTATAATTGGATAAATCAGGCTGAGATCCACTTTTATAGACTGGAATCAATTATGACTCTTTCTAACAAACAGGAAAGTAGCCGAACTCAAATAGGGCAAAAAATGTCAGTAAGTGGCAAATATATGCACAAGTCACTTGATAAATTAGAGTTCTTAAACGTCTGAAAAGAAAATCGATATAGTTGGACTGTCATTAGATATAAAATCTTTCCATTTCATTGATGAAAGGAATTTAAAATTCTTTCGCTGTCAAATATTTTATTATTTTTGTGAATCTCGCATTTTTAATTGTTTATATAAGCCTTATAGCAAAATGCATTTAAAGTTTGGTAGCTTTTGGCCTTTGGTGTCCCATTTTTTATAAGCCTGACAGAGCTGTCATCAAGGTTCATCAAACTATCAGGATGGTTTCCTGGAACATGATGGGCGAGTCGTGCCTTGCATACAATATTGAAAGAATACCATTTTTGTAAATTTATTACCTCTTTAGAGTTGAAAAAGTTATTAAGTCAATCGCTACCACTGCTATAAAAGTGGAAGCGTCATATATGACATATATATGGTCTTTTATTTTTACAGGAACAATTTGTGCAAGGTTTAATAAAAAAAATGTATATTAAAGGTATTTAATAAGTATAAACAAAGTAGTAATAAAAGAATTTAAAAGAACACACGGAGGGAACGTCTTATCGCTTCGACACGTCACGCTGAACTGAAGAGTGATGACATGAGAGAGCAGGGGAGAGCTTCGTCTCCTTTCGATCCCACAACTCGGCCATTCTGTTAGACATTCGACCCGAATGTAGAATTGTCATCATCGGTGTTAGGCCAAGGTTTCATGTACTCGGCACAAGTAGTTGTCTGCCGCGGACCATCACTGTATATAGAGTTTTTCGTTACTTCATAGGTATCATTGTTTTTCGCTTTGGTGACCTCGTATGGACCTAAGAATTTAGGTTTCAACTTCAGTCCCCCACCCAGTTGTGTACGTTTAATTGCTACAATATCGCCGACTTTGTATGTTCTTGCTGGCTTTCGTCGTAAATTATAGGAATGCCTATTTTCTTCTTGCATTTTTAGTATTTGCTTCTTGGCGTCTCTTCGCAGTTCTTCACGGCTGTCGTTAAATGTTTGAATGATTTCGTCTTGTATCATTTCTTTAATTTTTACATCAGAGTTTGTGTGCATCTTTGCGCCAACCAGTAGTTCAAAAGGCGTTGTGTTTGTGCTGCTGCAGTGCCTTGAATTTATTGTTTGCTGTACTTTGTCGACAAACTTGTACCATTTGCTTGGGTCGTCTATTGTAAGTTTGGACAAAACTGCAATGATTATACTGTTGAGCCTTTCCACCTGTCCATTCGCTCGTGGAAGACCCGTTGTGACTACATGATGAGTAATATTTTCGGCGATACAATATCGTTTGAATTCTTCTGCTGTGAATGCGGAACCTCTGTCTGAAATTATTTGGATCGGATTTCCAAATATTGCACTTTGAGCTTGGAGCCTCGTTGTTACTTCTTTTACTGACGCCGTCTTTGCTGGGTAGAGCCAACAAAATTTAGTGAAACTGTCAATAACTGCTAAGATATGCTTATATTGCTTGTGGGTTGATTCTAAAGGACCTAGGAAGTCGATGTGGTAGGTGTGTAGCGGTACCCCTCCTTTGCGTAGCGAATGTAACTCACCTTCCTGCTTACCCTGCTTTCTATTTACGATAATGCACGGAATACAGTTTTCGATGTGCTTACGTATTTTTTCGTCTATTTTGGGTATAAAATAGTCTTTACACAGCAACTCCTTCGTCTTCTTTACAGCAAAATGCCCTTGCTCGTGCGCCTGCCTGATTATTTCACGCTGCATGTCCTTCGGAACGACAATGAGCTCGTGATCGTCTTGTAGCTTGTGTAGTATGTCGCTTTTCATGTAGTAGTCGTTATGTATAGTTTTTTTTCGAAGGATATCAATAAGTGCATTCAAATCGTCGTCATGTAATTGTGCTCGTCGTATCTTGGAAAGAATGCTGTCTTCGCCGATTACCATAACTGCATAGCGACTCAGTGCGTCGACGTGCCTCATCTGCAAGCCAGATCGATGCTCCACCTCATAGTCGTATTCTTCTAGAAAAAGTATCCAGCGCGCTACTCTCGTACATAAATCTTTTTTCTCCAAAGTCTTAGTGAATGCATTGCAGTCGGTGACCAGCTTAAAATGCATGCCGAGGAGATACACCCTAAACTTTTTCAACGCCTCAATAGCAGCTAATATTTCTAACTCGTAGCTTGTATATTTTCTTTCTGCGTCAGTAGTTTTTTTACTCATATAATACACAGGATGCAACCGTCCGTCGTCAGGTGATTTCTGCAACATCACGGCTCCATAGCCATCGATTGTTGCATCTGTGTGCACTTCCGTTTCATAATTTTGATTGTAAATGTTCAGTACTGGTTTTTCACATAAAATTGTCTTCAGCGTATTGAATGCAACTACCTGTCCTTCTTTAATTTCGAATTTTCTGTTTTGTTTTTTCAAATCGGTTAGAGGCTTCGCGATCAAAGAGAAGTTAGGTATGAACTTTCGAAAGTAACCTGCCAGACCAAGGAAACTTTCCAGTTGCTTTAACGTATGTGGCATCTTGTACTTTCGCAGTGCGTCCACTTTCGTTGGTGACGGTGATATCTGCTGATTTTCAATTACGTGTCCCAAAAATTCCACTCGTTTCATTAGGAACTGACACTTTTTGAAATTTAGTTCAAGTCCGTACTCTTCGCATAAATTTAGCACTTCTTCTAAATTTTTCACTGCTTGTTCTTCATTTTCCGCGGGGATTATAATATCGTCAATATAGGGCAATGCGATACCCTTGCGCGTAAGGTCACGAAATATTGCGTTCACGTGCCTTTGGAAAACACCGGGAGAGTTTGATAGTCCAAACGGCACTTTTCGAAACTGGTATTGTCCATTATGCGTGACAAATGATGTGTATTTACGACTCGTTTCCGCGACCGGCACATGGAAAAACCCATTTTTCATGTCGATTGAACTAAACACTTTGCCGTTTTGCAACCGATCCAGCTGATCTTCAATCAGTGGTAACGGGAAACGATCTTTCACGACAACTTTGTTGATTTTTCTAAAATCGATGCACAAACGTGGCGTACCGTCACGTTTCTTTACCAGCACGACAGGGCTACTAAACTCCGATTCCGAGTTTTCAATCACACCGTCTCTTAGCCATTGTTCGATTTGGTCGTCCACGATACATCTTTCTGCAATTGGCAGCCTACGCGGTCTCGAGAAATTTGGCGTTTCATCTTTCAGCACTATTTGCATTTTCACTTCGGTTGTCTTTTGCTGATTTGGGCGATAATTGCTTACCATTTCGCACACTTTTTGCGTTGCTGCAACACTAGCCGTTTTGTCAATATTTATGTTTTCATTGTCCGCCTTCACATCAATTTTCATCACGGCGGACATTTCACTTATTTCGTCACTTTTATTTTTTTCGATGTGAGCACCGTCGCGATCAATTTTTATTTCGGCTTGTGAGCAAAACTCTTCTCCGATCACAACTTCAACATCCAAACATTTTGTCGGCACAATATGATATTTTACATTGTACGTTTCACCGTCAATTTCGGTATCAAACGTTAGATTACCGATTGGTTTTATTTTGTTTTCACATTTATTTGCACCGAATCCTACTAGGTAAACATTAGATTGCGAAATAGCCGGCTTGTTCAATTTTGCATAAACACTTTCAGTAATTAAATTGAATTTGCTGCCCGTGTCAAACAAAGCGATGCACTTTTGGTTACACATTTGTACTTCTTTGTTCATAAAACCAATTTTTGAGCTTAATTTCCGCACATTGCTCGTATTTTCGTTTTTGTTGACATCACAATTCTTTGCAATATGGCCGTACTGATTGCATTTGAAGCACTTCGCGCCCTTGTTTTTGTTTTTACAATCGAGTGACATATGGCCCTTTTCGCCGCAATTGTAACACACAATTTCTCTCTTCACTGTCTTGCTCGCTGCGAAACTTCTCTTCTCACTTTGCTTTAGTTCGTTTACTTGCTTGTTCTTTCCGCAAATTATTTCGTAGCACTTCAACTTTTCCTTGAATTCTTTTATGTTTTTTGCACCGTACAGAATTGTTTTATTTACATTGAAGTCTTTTATGCCGTCAATTACATATTGAATAAGCGCATTTTCTTCAATATTACCGCGCGATGCCAAATCTTTCATTTGGAAAAAGTATTCTTGCACACTCTCCTCTTTGTTAATTTTTCTCTCTGCAAGTTGCCTGTGCAGCTGCGCACTATTTGTTGCCGTAGCAAATTCGTCGATGAGCGCTGCTTTTAATTTGCTCCACGAAGTTATTCCACTCTCGCTTTGAATGAACAGCTTCGCCAGCCCTTTGAGTGATTTTTTTGCAAACACAAATATTTGGAATTCATCCCAGCGCATGAGTGAAGCTGTTTCTTCGTATTCCTTCACCCACACTTCTACTAGCACTTTGTTACTGCCGTCGAAAGACCGTATAGAGTCTTCAACATCACGAAAGCTGATCGCAAATCTTGGCATGCCGCTCGTCATTACAATATTATCGTCGGGACTTTTGGTTGACATACAATCTTCGTCTTCTCCTCTGCATCTGCTGCTCGTTGACGCACCGTTGTTTACGTGCTTCCTTCTCTGCTTCTCTTCGTCTTTCCTCGTTATCGTCACATCAGCGTGTTCTTCATCGCTGCTGTGATCGTCTTCTTCGTCTTCGCTTTCGTCGTCGTCGTCTTTGTCATATGCGCCAAGCAGATTCCCCTTCGTCAAGTTTCTGAATATGTGCAGTGTTAAGTCGTCTTCTTTGCAGCTCAAACCAAGTATGCTGCAGATCGTTACGAGTTCAGCGGCTGTTATATTCTCCTCCACGTACGCGCACTTTTCTCCGTATTTTACGTCGCTCTCATTGTACGCAAAACCTTCAAACGCGCGTAAACGCTTGCGATTTCCCCTGTCGGCAGCCGTCTCAAAAACAAATTTGTGCAGAGCGGCTACGTTGTCTCCTCTGCAACGCAACAAGTTCTCTCGAACCAACTCAAACGAAGCTAGGTTCGGCGTCATAACGGTTCTTTACTTATACTTTTGGCACAACGAATTTCACAACAAATTTTTCTATTATTTTACACTTTAGCTCGCTATAAATCCCGGTTGAGCCCCCAAATTTATGGTCTTTTATTTGTACAGGAACAATTTGTGCAAGGTTTAATAAAAAAAATGTATATTAAAGGTATTTAATAAGTATAAACAAAGTAGTAATAAAAGAATTTAAAAGAACACACGGAGGGAACGTCTTATCGCTTCGACACGTCACGCTGAACTGAAGAGTGATGACATGAGAGAGCAGGGGAGAGCTTCGTCTCCTTTCGATCCCACATATATACCACAAATAACCCAGCTAGCATTGCGCCTGGGAAATGCTGTAATTATTCGTAACAGCAGTGCAAACGTGGAACATGAAGATTATCAACGAGAATTCCTACAATCAATAGTCATAACAGTTGACGATTATAAAGGCCCCTTAACAATTACAGCGGTATATAGTCTTCTCTACCATCCTGTTAAATATGAGCAGTTCCAGCACTAACTCCCTCGGATCAAGATTATTCGCTGAGGGCGGCTATGATGGCAAACATCCGCAATGGAGTTCCAGAATAACAACTCCTAGATACCGAAACCTGTATACCATAGCATAGCATATACAGCAATGCAACAAAATAGCCTATTCCACATGTGAACGAGTGAGCCAACCTTCTGGTCAATGGGCATAAACAAGCAATGAAAAATGCAGAAATACAAAGCTACTACAGCAGATTGTGTCTTTCACAAACTTTGGATTATTCCCTATGGAAAGCCACCATAAAATTACATCAACCAACATTACATGTGCCTACTAAACGAAAGATGCGGGGTCTGCGAGGGATCTGACAGGAAAAGTCTACACACATTTGCTCTGCCTTTATCGGAAATTTTTGAGCGAATTCCAAGCAAATATATATAAGAAGATATCGGAATAGCTGGATTACTAGACACCCTACATCAAATATATCTTCCGACCCAACACTTTCAAATAAACGAAGTTAAAGGAACCATCAATATTAAAATACAAAAAGGGCTGCGGTATGACCGCATCGGCAATAGGAGTTACCAGAGAACGTCTATACATTGCTAAATTATTCAATTCGTTTAGCCGATATGATCACTTCCCAAGCAAATGAAAAGTAGCTCAAATTATCCCTGTTCCCAAGACTGGGAAACCAATAGAAGTGGTTACCTCATATAGACCAATAAGCTTGCTACCATCACTATCTAAAGTCTTTGAAAAACTGCTACTGAAGCGACTCCGCAGAATTATCGAGTTACAACAGCTTATTCCTTCCCATTAATTTGGATTCCGGATTCGGCACGCTTCGATAGAGCAAATAATTTATTTATATGCATTTGCACGGAACGCACTAAAAAATAAGATAATTGTTTCACCGCATTCCTATATGCCAAAGTAGAATAATGTTAACCGGCGAAACCAGCATGAGAAGACTAAAAAGATATGCACCATCGGACTTACTGGACAGATTTACCCACTAAAATTATTTGAAATGAAATCAGCTATAATGAACAAGTGAAATCAATACATATGCAATCTAACTTTGTTAAATATGTACATAATGCAATGAACGCTAATGAGAATTCATACATATGTTCTTAACTAAATAGAATATAAGTAATACTGAATATCCAGTTGGATAGATTGTAGTTAAACAAATGGAGATAAAAAACAAAATATTTTGGTAAATTGCTAAACTACTTTTCAAATTTTTAACAACGGTGCTTCCTCGTTTCGTTCAATCATATTTAGCATCAATTTGGCATATGGAATCTTAAAAACATATTTATTTTCTTCTTATTAAAATTCTATTGAGAGCTATTAGAAAGAAGTCGGTTGAAGCTCCTGGGCGAGAATGTGATGTGAAATCGGCATCAGCAGCATTCAAAAAGTGATAGGGATTCTTCGAGATTTGTTTTGGATTTGTGATGTATATAATCCTGTACCAAAGCTAAGCATTAGATCTCAATGTACTTACCCTGGGACTTGCAGTACAGCTTGGAATTAGGTGAAAGTTATCAGGTTGACCCAACCAGTAGAAAACGCATTATATTATTTTAACTAATTTTACCTTTAAGCCATCAAAACGGTGCCATTTGCTTTTAATACCCTTAACCTTTAAAAAAGGTGCATCTGTCCAACTGTCTGTCTGTGGGCTACTTTTTTCAAGAATGCAAGAGATATATTCATGCAACTCTCCAAAAGTATTGCCCGGATCTGGAGACAGAACCAGATATCTGTATGTACCTAATCGGACAAAGACCACGACTAACTATGTAACAGTACACTCCTAATGAATGAAACTTCGACCCAACTGATGATATAGTGAGAAAAATTAGTGACTGTGTATCTGCATGTGGGTCTGATTACTTTTGACATATATTATATCAGTTAGACAGGAGGTAGAAATTAGTATTTTGCAGATACGCCGATCTTCATAGAGAATCCATCAATATGAGAAGCCTGCCTATACAGACAACACAGTGATACAAAAAAGAATGAAGTAGAGATTCCTCGGAGTGATATTATTTTTCTGATAGGTATTGTCGAGTACAACAATAATCTGTATTTGAAATTTGCCAGTCACATCAGAATTTTGAGACACTGTTAAAAAACCGGTTTTTCGTACCTCTATGCACTTATAAGCCAGTAACTTACTTGTTTATTAACCGTTTCTCAATGAATTTGGAAAGAAGAAACTAGTACCTTTAGAATGGTGTATATAGTGTTATGGTTGGCATAAAAGCTCTTTGTGTATTTCTCCACCAAACACATTTTTTCCCCACTTTTTTCGACATTTTTCAACTTTGGCGATATTTTTAGGCATGATTTTATAAAGGAACCGTAAAACTTTTTAATTTATTCAAAAAATATATTTATTTGTAAGTAAAACGCAACTTAGTTTAAAAAAATCCGTTAAAAATTGACTGAGTTATTCAAACCTAAATTTTTGCATCATTTTTGATCAAAATGAGCTTCATCTGAAAAGATGATTTTTTTGGCAAATGATTTTTTTGGCATTCTGCAACATTACCATGATTTTCAAAGTAATGTCGCAATATTTCCCAGCGTTGTTCAAGCGTAAACACAACCATATTCGTTCAGCGGAAGGATAAAACTAATTATCTGTCAAATCAGACATGAGCTAAGTGTTACCGTTCACGAAATAAGCACTAGTTGACAAAAAAAACGTTAGATGGCGGACCCGTTATATCAATATTCCGCAAGTTATTTATAACATGAAAGTCTTCAGTATTCGAATTTTTTGACAATTGCACACTGTCACTGATATGTAATTATCTTACCGTAATAATTATCAGATGCACAATTATTGAAAAACATTTTGGCAGATCTTATAGCTATTTCGGAAACGCCCATGTCAGCATCAGAGATCTTTCAATGGTATTATGTCTTACAAAGCAACAGAACAACAACTATAAACCTTCCCCGTATCCGTATCTCCATCTCGGAAGCATAGTATACTAGCAATGTGAATCGGAATATCATGCCTCCATGGCGCAAAAATCTGGTACATATCATAAGGGTATTCCTTGGCCGGCTCAAGTGACATGGCTTAGAACAAAATTTTATTAACAGCCCTGTCATCTTTGTATCTTATAACTTATTGAACAAAATACCCACATGTCATATTCTACGTCATTTAATTCAGCAATGTCGGCGCATCCATCTGTCCGTCTGACAAACTGACGCGGCTAGGGTGTAGTGCCCTGTCCGCATTGATGAGACACGACATCAAATTAAAATGCACCGCACAAGACTCGTTCCTGCATTGGTATTTGCCTTATATAGTGCATCCCCACCACTATGTATGTATATACGTGTGTGTTTGTGCGCGAGATGTTAGTCATTTAATGGTACTCATACGCCTCGCACACCAATGATGTACATTTTTAAGTGAACATAAAAACACAAACTGCGCAAGTGTAGAGTAAATTTGCACATGATTTTCCACAAGAAATATAATATACTCAAATATGCGCCAACATAAATCCAACTTATAAATATGTGCTAGTACGTAAAATGCGGTGCAATATTCTTTTGACTGTATAAATTTTAATTAAATGTCACTCATACGCCACACTGTGCACACACCGTTTCGTAAAATGTTTACAACGTCCTTGGTGAGCATACAGAGCAACACACATACACTGCCCAGTTGGAAATGCTCCAAAACTAGACCCTGTCTTAGGTGACGGATCGATACATATTCACAGTGGTCGTCAAATGAATTATCCATTCAGTTGCAAGACCATTGGCTGAAACGACTTCATGGACGAGTCGAATACTTGTCTTAATGACCGTACACATGTCGTTCCAAAAACAGAGTATAGAGTGCAAGTTGCTCAATTTTATATGTTCTCTGCATGCTCTTAGTCTCCCCCTTTCATTTTTGTCTATTTTAAAGCACAGAAAAATAATTACATTTTGACTATTCCGCATGTGCCCTTTGTCTTTTTCATTTCTGCATTATGTAAAGAGCGAAAGCACATATGCTCTTACCTGTGGTTGCTTTAACAAAATTTTGCCAATTTTTAATTATTTATCTCTACTTTAAGGCCATGTACTTAATACTTATTTTTATAATATATATTTGTAATTATTTAATTTATTGCTATTTATTTGCTTTAAGTATCGCAATGGATGAAGCAGCAGCATTGACGTTAGTGCATTGTGGCACCAATTTTAATAACAGATATAGTCAAAGCCAAGAGTACGAGTATTGCTTCTCTTCAAATGCGTACTTGGTCTTTGAAGCCGTCTTGGAAGATCTTGTCTTTGAAGTCGAAGTTTCCAACTGGGTGATTTCCGTACACGACTGTATAAATGTATGTATGCATTTGCGATGGTAGTGTCTGTAGTGCCTGACACAGAGTGTGACTGCGAGAACGAGAACGAGTGCAAGTGCAAGTGCAAGTGCGAGTGAGAGTGTAGTATGGGACAAATATGAACCAGCGCAAGTAGCTTGCGTTGTAGCTACTGTTGCAGTGGTTATTGTTTTCGTTGTCTAGTTGTTGTTGTTGTTGTTTATGTTGCTGTGGCTGTTGCTGATGCTGATGCAGCTACAGCTGTATTTTATTGAAAATCAAAAGGGAAAAAACTATTACAATAAAAAAGGACGTTTTGGCAGAAAAACTTTTGTTTGCAGGCATTGAGACCCTCACACTTGTACGCATATGCAGTACCAACTAAAAGGGCAGTTTTAAACAACAACAACAACAGTAATAACAATGAGTTAAGCTTAAGTATATTTGCAACATTTTGCGAATAATTGACCACAGCTGTGCATGCATGGGTGTGGTACGAAGTGCTGTGAAAAGTTTTCGAATGTGCACTGTGCGTTGACAGGACGTTTTGGTGGTATATACCAATAAATTCAACACAGAATTTTTTCCCACATACCTGTAATTTTTTATTTGATTTAAGCCGCCCTCTGCGGTCTAGTGGCAAGCATGCTAGACTCACAAAACTTAGCAATCTATATATATATAGAGCTCAGATAGCGAAAAAAGTGGTTGAATCAATCCACTGTTAATTGTTGTATAGGAGCTACCGAATCGAACACGAAGTGCATTGGAATCTAAAAAGTAATTTTTTTATTAAATTACTTTTGTCGCCATTTGAGCTCTCTCTATATATTGCTTGCTCAGTGCTTAAAATTCCCCAAGTAATATACGCTTTAAATCCTGCCTCATTTGATAAGAAAGTCGTTTGTTTGTCTACATACCAAATAATCCAACATTTTATTTTCATACTCTGATTATTGTCAGCAATATTCTTTCCATCTGCCAACAAAATAGGGGCAATAATATCAGATATAACTTCCGCTTGTATTTTATTTTCGATTAGAATTTATGTACTGGAAGTATTTATTTTTTTCTCTTTTTCCTTGATATATTTTTTTATGGCTGTTATCAAAAATTTACATTCGAACTTTACTAATTAACCTTGTAATTCCTGTCACCACCGAATATAGGATAATCCTGATATTCTATTTTAAATTGCCATATAGCTTTTCACTATTTTCAGGATAGTTTAAAATTTTATTCCTCTGCTCTTTGAGTTTGTCTAATTCGCCGAATATTGTCACTTTAATGGATTTGGAACTGTTTAATTCTCTTATCACCCACGTTTTTCATGCTGTTCTTTACCGGTGATTAGCGCTTCAAAAATTTTTAAATAATTTAGGAGCATTTTTGCTACCTATATTTGAATTTTGCAGTCATCTTGTCATGTTCGACAATTCGTCTACAGCATAGTTTTCCTTGCTGCTAATTTAACGCAAAATCGAAATCTAACCTCATTCTTATAAGTTTGATGATGAATTATTTATTCCGCAATTCTTGATCAATGGTTTATATGTTGCTTTCTCCTTTTGAGGAAACCTTTAATGAGGATACAATGGAAATAGTTTCCGTTCGTGCACTTTGCTCAGTTCAGCTCCACAAGTATATTTACTGGGATCGGGTTATATCGACATTTTTTTCTAAAATTTATTTTAGTATATTTGGACTTATAAGAACATTGTTTAAGTATTGGAATATTTTCGATATTTTAATATTTCGGAAACTTGCTGTCATCAGCTGTACGTAAATAGGTTAATTGGTGACTGAAAAAAACTATTTTCTTAAAGAAGGTTTAGAATCCTTTTTGTTAAAAAATAATTCTTGGTGATAAACCGGAAAATGCGAAGTAATGATTCTTTGGAACGATCATGGAGCTATTTTAAGGCAGTCAGTGAGACGTTTAATATGAGTTAATTTCTGTGGAAACTGATAGGAAATGAGTTTTCATTCATTTTGATTTAATGAAATCTGAAAATTAATTCAAGGCATGAAAAATTCCACTTTTCTTGGAAACGGGAAATTCTTTGGTATTAATCTACCTTAGTTTATATATAAAATTTTGTTCGAATAAGCATTTTGAAACTATAAAGCCAAATTCAAGAAATCAGGTCAATCAGATGCAGCACACGCCTACTTTCCATATGAGACATTTTCGGGGCATCATCTGAAATTAGTCCAGCTATTCTACTATTGATGATATAAGAATAAATGTGTGTGGTAATGTACATTGGGTATATAATAGTGTGTAAAGTATTTCTACTGCCACACACCAAAATTAACCACTATTCAAATCTGGGTCCCTATAAAAGATTCATCGATAAAATAAGAAAGATGTACCACAATGCTAGTAGAACACACAAACCAAAAATGGCCGGGTTGACTGCAGGGCCATACTAAGATAATGTTTATTATAATATGGGCATGGTTTTTCTCCTACACTCATATTGTTCTAACCAAACCTCAGCTTACCCTTTGTTAATATATAATGGCATTATTTCCATTAGTCTGCATTTTAATAGTATTATTGGATCTAGTTTTAAATCAAGAATATCGCAAATCTCGCAAAGGGCAGAAATTTTATTTACTTCTGTTGGAATTTTCCCAGGGCTTCCTTTTTTATCCATGGAGCTGCAACATTTTTCACACTTTCTGTGATGACTTTAATATTTGTCTCATTCGTGGTATTCATAATACAACTTATTCGTATTTATTAAAAAAATTCCGGCCTATTTATCCTGATTTGGGATCAAAACTTCGTCGGTGTCTTGCATGCAACATTTGCAAATTGAGTTGTATTGATTACTTCAGATTTCAAAATTAACTAGTATGGAATCTCATGGTATTGTGAGTTCAAGGTCTTGAATTTTTAAGGAATTAAGATATGGGATACCATCGCATGATATCGGAAAATTTGCTGGTGCCCATTAAACCTTTTGTGATTATTCCAAATTTTCCACCCTTAGTTCCTACTGTTGTTATTGTATGCCCTCATCTGGGCACATGCCATTTAATACTGCAACAGATTCACCTTTAACAGAACTTTCAAGTTGCTTATTATCAGTCGTGAAGTATTCTGTGCGGAGGTGAAGCCCATTGAATTGCTTTTTAGTTTTGGTTTTACAAACTCTACTGCTACATTAGCATGGCTTCTTTTTGTTGATTCTTTTTTTAATGTTCATCTGCCTCCACTGCCAGAAAGTGGTTGTGAAAGAGTGAAAACAATTTTCACATAATTGAATTGAAATTCTTGCATAAAAGTTGGAGCCGATAAGTGATGCATTTCTAATTTTATAAACATACTTCAATGCAGAAAGTAGGAATAATAAAAATAAGACATAAAACTCATTATTTTAAGAACAGCAAATTTCTTCTCCATCGCTGTTGTGTTGCTCCTCCTAGTGCTGCTCCAGCTGTTTTCGTTTTTTCTGCTTTAATGTGTTGTGTTCTTGGGCAACATCAGAATAAGTTTGCTTCATCATTACAGTAAGTGGCAATCATCATTACAGTTATGCTGAATCGTTTTCTCAACGAACTTGTAATGTTTGTCTATCGACTCACTAGTTATTTTTATTGAAAGAAGCCGCTTTTGCCAAATATTGCTTCAAAGACTTCTTGTGTGCTACATATTGACATAGAGACTCAACATTCTTGATTAAAAGCAGAATTTATTCTGCTTCTTATAAATGTTCCTTGATGATGATACATATTCCTTATGCTAAGCTTAAAGCTGACTTGTGTTGTTTGTTTTTTTATAATTGTTGTTGTTGTAGCCAGTGCATACGGGTATGTGCAGTTAAAACAGACAACAAAATGCTGAGTTAGCTTCTTGGCTAACTCGCTTCGTTCTTATCTGTGAATTGCCAATCTGTTGAGTTCACACATATGATTATATTTATCTTTTTGTTTATTAAAAAGTTTAGCAGTGTACGTGATTCATATAACTGCAGGATTATAATTGATGTGTTAATTGAAAGCAAAATATTTATGCTTGTGAAATTGTTGCTTTCATTCATTTCTATTCCACCCATTGCGTTAACAACGGGACAGTCCTCATTTGTTGATTTCCACTCATTGCATGGCTTTCTTTTCGTAGATTAGATTAGATTATAGAACAGCGGGATCTAGTTACCTAGTCACTGCGGCCTCAGATGGGCCTTTTGTGACACACTCAATAATTTACAAATCCTCTGAGAGTCGAGTATTCATTAAGAATTCAAAGATCTTCTTGGGAGATTTGTCCGCAATTTCTGGCGGTTCTAGATAGTGAGATTCTAAATATCGTAGTCGGGTCCATATTGAACCGTTACAGTGGCATAGCAAATGCTCAGCTGTTTCCTCGTCCTCGTTGCACAACCTCCAATATTCGGTATGACTGATTCGTATTTTATGTTAAGTGTTTCAATATATCTGCAATGTCCAGTCAAAAATCCCGGAACTATGCGAATGCCTATACGGCATTAACTAAGTATATATATGTGTCTCTTGCGAGAACATTCTGGCATGAAGGTTTTAGCAACCCTTATATCTTCAGTTCCCGTCCAAAATTGGTGCGATTCGCCCTCAAGCCATTGTTTGATTTTAAGTTTGGTTGAACGCCAAGGCAACCCACAGAATGGTTCTGGTCCAGTAAATCTCTTTCTTTCTTTATAAATTTTAAACCTGTCAGATGACACTATGTAAATTGTCTTACAGTATGGGAGAGTAGGTTAACAAAAAACCAAAATTTACGATTACATTTTTAAAACAATATTTTACAATTTCATTAAATTTCTATTTAAAAATTTACGAATTATTAAGTCCGCTGGTGTAGGGTGTTTGAGTCGTCTGGGTTGCTCACTCTCCTTCATTGGCAGCTGTCATATCTCAAGATTTGAGTGGAATGATAGTCGGAGTGTGTGCTTTATGCTACATGTGCGGGTAATTTCTTGTACATTGTCAATGTTGACATCACGGTGAATAGCGCCATTGGGTATATACCATAATAGTTTGGCATCAATTGTCATACCAAGGTATTTAGCTTTAGTTTCAATCTTAATCTGGTCATTATTTATGGTTAGATGCACTGGCTTAGTCCTCCTATTAGTGTAAATGACTTGCATAGTCTTGTCGCCATTTATTTTGATTCCCCACTTTCGAAACCAAGATAAAGTTTTGTCAAGTATTTGTTGGAGATTTTTTGCAGCTGTACCAAATCTTTGTGCAATACAAGCATAACAGTATCGTCAGCAAATGTTGCCATCATGTTGTCATCTGATTTAGGTATAGGGATGTCAGCTGTGTATAAGACATATAGTGTTGGTCGTAGTACACTACCTTGTGGTACTCCAGCCTCCATTTTTAGAATATCGGAGCATTCCTCAGCATACTTGACACAGAAATATCGATTTTTGATGTAGCTTTTTAGAAGTAGGTAGAACACTAGTGGAAGGCATCGTCTTAACTTGTGCAGTAGTCCTTTGTGCCATACGCTATCAAACGCCTTTGCAACATCAAGGTATACTGTATGTACAGTAAAACTACAATATCTTTCCTAGCGACCTCATCTGCGTCTTCGTTACCTATGTATACCACACAGGTGTAATCTTGTAATTGCTATGTATAGCCACAGTGACATTCTTGGATTTGGTCCCCAGTTCTTTCCCACTAAACTTTTGCTGGTCCAAATTGTCGCCCTAGCCTTATTTATAGTCATATTCAGGTGACTGCTCCAAAGTAGTTTCTCGTCAATCATAACACCTAGGTATTTTACCTCACTTGAGAAATGTATAGTCTCACCAAGGCTCTCTAAAATTAACCTTTAATCTTTTCCTGATGAATATTACTATTGAGATTTTCTTAGGGTTAACATTTAGTCCCACCTTTCTACACCAATTTGTTATGAGAGGCAGTGCACATCTGAGATCTTGACCATATGAGTGGATATAAAATTCCTCCTTTGCAGTTCCTAGAGAGAACCTAATGTCCCTTCCTTTAAAAACGTTGTTCATCTATCTGCATGTGATCATATCAACCCCTTTGCTTCTGATGGAGCTAGTTACGTGGAAGAACACGGTATTATCTAAAGCTCCCTCAATGTCTAGAAAGCAGGTCCCAGCATACTGTTTTCTCTCCAGTGAGTGCTCAGTTTTCTGGGAGAGATTTAAAAGAACATGCGTAGTTGATTTGCCAGGCATAAAGGCATATTGGTTTTTATGAAGAGGTATCTGCGTAAGATACCTTTCTCATATGCCTATCAATTACTTTCTCCATAGTTTTGAGAACAAATGAGTTTCAACTTATCGGCCTATATGCAGGCCTTAGGCAGGCTTGGATTCTTCCCACCCGCCTTGGTTATATATTGTACGATTACCAAAGACAATATACAACAAGACTGTGCAAATCGCTCTTTAGAAAACAGGGGACATGCAACGCATGGCATCGCTGTGGACCTGCTGTCAAAATGTAACATTTTTCTGCTAAAAATGATTATAACAGCGGCATATTAACAGTGAATTTAAAAACAAATTTGAAAAAAATTTAATTTCAGCCAAAAAATTTCTAAATTATTAAAATGTATTTTTAAATATTTATCGCTATTTACAATATATATTTTAATAAATAAATTACTATTATTACGTTAATTGTATTTTGAATATGTCCATATATGAAACTGCATCGTGGCCAATGTTTGGCCAAAGCAACAACGCTCTGCTGTTGGATTAATGAATTCAAAACAGTTTGACTCCATAAAATGCCGCAAAATTGCCAAAATATTTGCAGGCATCGGTAGCTCAAGGGGTAAAGCGCTGGCCTATCAACTTTATGATGCCGGTTACAAAGCCGCTGAGAAATGACCTTTTTTTATAATTTTTAATTGTTAATCTTTTTTTTAAAGAAAACTAATATGTTTTTATAAAAAATACTATTTTAACATAAATTACTCAGTTTTAAATGATTTTGCCGAGCCACATTTATTTGCTGCTGCTATAGCAGAACACTGCAGCAATGAAGTTTATATTTTCTAAAAATAGTCATAACGGCGATTCTTAACTCGCATATGTACATAAATTCATGTGCGCATGAAATTGTGTTAGGATTTGTACGATTTCAATACCTTTATTGATGTTTGTTTTGTGATGCTTCTGCGCATTTCGTCTGAAGAGCTTATAAATTTCACAAAATCTAATCCAATCAAATATTTCGTTTGTTCATGAATATGTGCAATTTTGGGAAGTTGTTGTATTTCCGTACATACTATATTAAGCAAATTGTTAGATTGATTTTATTGCTATGGTAAAGGAAGAATTTTGCAGATGAATTAAAATTTGTTCTTGTTGCGATTTCTTCTTCAAAGTAAACTTTTAACACACAGTTATATTTAGATATAAAGAAGTTTATTAAAACGATGTTATCTCTTCAAAGTTCAGAAACAGAGTATACATAAAATATAAAATGAATTTAAAGTAAAGCACAAAAGAAACATTCCATTACATTAGAAAAGGATAATGATATATATCAAACGAATAAGAAATATGCGAGTTGCTTCAGGGATGCATTTCAACACTCCCCCTTAACGAACATATTCATAATAAAAATACTTCAATATAAGCCCATCATACCAGTAAACTTCTCATGGCTGACTTTGGGTAAATTCTTTGTAAGAATATCTGCGACCATCTCAGTACTGCTGCAGTATTTCAACTCGATCTCGCCAGCTTTGTATACGTCTCTGATGAAATGGTAGCGTATATCAAAGTGTTTGCTACGCGAATGATACACTGGATTTTGAACTAACTTCATAGCACTCACATTGTCTCCATTGATCAAAATAGCCTTCGGACAATCTATTTTCATCTCACCAAGTAACTTCTTCAGGTATATTGCCTCGCGACATGCACCCGCCAACGCCATATACTCAGCTTCTGTGCTACTCAAGGCTACTGTTGATTGTTTTCTCGATTCATATGAGAACACGCTGCCTGCCAAGGTAAAAATGTAACCCGTATATGATTTGCGGTCGCTGGCATCACCGCCCCAGTCCGCGTCCACGTAGCATTCAACTGGCCTGTTGGTTTTGTAGTACCTTAACTGCTTATCTTGTGTTGCGCATAAATATCGAAGGATTCGCTTAGCTGCTTCGAGATGCTCATGATGTGGATCTTTGTTTCGCTGTGACAATTTGCATACTGAATGCAAAATATCTGGCCTTGTGCTTATAGCCAAATACATGAGCGATCCGATAATAGATTGATATTGTGTCTGGTCAACCCTTTTACATCTATCGTCTTCACAGTTGGCCTGATGACCAGAATCCAACGGTGTAGCTATCTGCCAGCACGCTTCCATGCCATAGTCTCGTATTAACTTACGAATAAATGCTTTCTGGCTAACTGATATAGCCCCTGTTTCGCCGTCTCTCGAAATCTCCATGCTCAAAAAATGTTTTATGCGGCCCTTGTCCACTACCTGCACTCGCTCAGCAATCTGCTTTTTAATTTTTTTCAGCTCGCCTTCCTCAGAACTTGCAATCATCAAATCGTCAACGTACACTGCTATGATGTTTATTTGATCCTCATAATGATATAAACGCATGGCTCACTCTCGCACTGATGAAAACCAATTTCTTTCAAGATGCCATCCAGCTTTATATTCCATTGCCGCCCAGATTGTTTGAGGCCATACAAGGCTTTGTTTAGCTTTAAAACATGATCGGGGTTTTGTTTATCAATAAACATTTCTGGCTGGACCATATAAATTTCGTCGCTCAATTCGCTGTTCAGATACGCGGTAGAAACATCCATCTGGTGTAAATGAAGACCATACTCTGCTGCAAGAGCGAAAATCATTCGAATTGTTTCGTTCCGAACAACGGGTGAAAATGTCTCAGTGTAGTTCACACCGTACGTTTGCGAGCAACCCTTGGCTACTAGCCTCGCTTTGAAACGTTCTACGTTTCCGTCTTTATCGCTTTTAACTGCAAACACCCATTTATTTTTGACTGCCCTTTGGTCTTCTGGAAGTACTGTCATTTGCCACGTATCGTTCTTGATTAATGCTTGGTACTCGTCGTTCATAGCGCACCACCAACTGTCAGCATTCTCGCCGGATAACGCCTCGCTCACGGTATCAGGTACTGCAATTTGATCTGAACGCATTAGATTTAAAGTGTTGTATACCTTTTTTGGCCTGCCGCAAACGCCTGTGCGAATTATCTGTGGTCTACCCGGACCTCTGGTTTTGGCTTCAAAATCTGCTACATCTTCTTCTGCTGATTCAAACTCACTTTCACTTTTATTAGATGGATCGTCTTTACTGCTACCTGCTGCACCATCATCGCCTTCGTCGGTTTCAATGCTTTGCGTCTTTTCTGCTAAAATTTGCATCTCCATGTTGATATGCTGCTTTGATGATGTTGACTCACAAAAATATACATCTCTGCTGACCACAAGCCGCCTAGAGTCCTTGTCATATAGACGGTATGATTTTGATGTATCGGAGTATCCCACCATAACATACTCCTTGCCTCTGGATTTAAACTTCCCGTGCTCAGGCTTGTCCAAAGCAACTGCCACTGAACCAAATGTTCGCAAATGTGCCACTTTTGGCTTGTGTCCATACCAACTTTCAAATGGAGTCACATTTTTTAGAGCTTTTGTTGGAGCTCTGTTGCGCAAATATGCGGCTGTATGTACTGCCTCTGCCCACAACGATTCATCGACGCCTGCACCAACTAACATGCACCTTGCCATCTCGATCAACGTGCGATTGAATCGCTCTGCGACTCCGTTTTGTTGCGGAGTGTATGGCACCGTCAGCTGTCGTAAAATTCCTTGTTCCTTCAGGTAGCTGTCAAACGCATTGTTGACAAATTCCGTGCCGTTGTCGCTTCTCACAATTTTCAGCTTCTTACCCGTTTGACGTTCTCCCATGGTCTTAAATTCTTTAAATTTTTCAAAGACCTCGTCCTTACTTTTCAAAAAGTAAACAAATACGTAGCGTGACTTGTCGTCTATAAAAGTAAGCAGGTACTTTGCATTTCCAAGTGATACTTTGTTGAATGGGCCACACACATCTGTGTGTATAATTTGCAACAATTCCATAGCGCGGCTCTCTGAGTTGGAAAAGGGTTTCTCTGTACACTTGCTCTCCATGCAAACAGAGCAATTGATGTCTGTCGGCACCGTGACTTTCATCCCTTGTACCAGCTGCTTGTTCATCAACTCGCGCAGGCTTGCGAAGTTTAGATGGCCATATCGATTATGCCATTTCATCGCTTCTTCCGCAGTTTTTCTCACAAAAAACAATTTATTTTTATTTGAACCAATCAAAAATAAATCACTAACCTTTTTAGCACGTATAATTGTTCCACCGTGCTTGTCTGTGATCGTTGCTGCCTCTTTGTTGAACGTTACTATGCAGCCGCTGCGAACTGCTTTTGCAACTGATATAAAGTTGCACTGAAGGCCAGGAACAAACAAAACTTCTATCAACGTGACGTCATACTTTGACGTTTTTATGTGCACTGTGCCTTTGCCTGTTGCTTGCATTTTGTTGTCTCCAGCAAGTACAATCGCTTCATTGTACTCTTCGAACGCATCGAACATGTCGCGGTTGCAACATAAATGCGAGGTTGCGCCGCTATCCACACACCAAGTGTCGCCATGCAAAATGTTGTTTTCGACTGCAGCAAACAAACCATTGCGGTTGTTGTTGTTATTTTGCTGCCCCTTTTGTTCTTTTTTCTTCTCTCTGCATTGTGTTGCGAAGTGGCCTTTTTTGCCACAGTTATAGCATTTGAAATTTGCTATTTTCGTTGTTGTTGCCATTAGCGCTGTCGTTGTTTTTGTTGCTTGCGGAATATTTCTTTTTAAAGTTGTTGTTGTGCTCGCGTGCCATGAACGCTTTAACTGTACTTTCATTATTGTTATAATTTGAATCGGTTGCTTTTCGTCGCTCGCCTTCTTCGACCAATTTGATTTTTATTGCGCTGAGTTTTGGGAGCTCATCTCGAGACTCCAGCGCAACTACTAGATTCTCAAATGATTTTGGCAAGCTAGCTAATAGCATAATTACGATGAACTCATTGTCAAGTTTCACCTCAATTTCTGCTAGCTTTTCTGCGACTGCACAAAACTTGCACACGTATTGCTGCACACACTCACTGTCGTTCATCCGCATTCCAAGTAGCTGCTTGAACAGTGTCACCTTGCGCACTGGTCCTTTTGGCATATGGATCTCACACAGAGTTTTCCATGCCCCGTGTGATGTTTTGATGTTCTTAACATAACCAATTTGCATAGGAGTGATGCTTAGGATGATTGTCGCCATAGCCTTCTCGTCTTTAGCTTTCCATGCCGCAGCGCCTGCTTCGTTTTCACCGGGCTGCTTCATTGCACCTGATGCGACATCCCACAGCTCTTGATGAACAAGCACACTTTTCAATTGTATGCTCCACGAGTCGTAATTAGACTCGTCCAGTTTCTCAATATTGAAAAGAGAACTCATCTTTTAATTTAATTTTAATTTTTTGCGACACACGCGTATTAATTAAAACTTGGCTGCCAGGAATTTGCACCTGGGCCCATAACCTGTTGCGATTTCTTCTTCAAAGTAAACTTTTAACACACAGTTATATTTAGATATAAAGAAGTTTATTAAAACGATGTTATCTCTTCAAAGTTCAGAAACAGAGTATACATAAAATATAAAATGAATTTAAAGTAAAGCACAAAAGAAACATTCCATTACATTAGAAAAGGATAATGATATATATCAAACGAATAAGAAATATGCGAGTTGCTTCAGGGATGCATTTCAACAGTTCTATTTATTTTATAATACATTATTTACAAAATAAAAATTAACTTAAATTAATATAATTAAATTTATATTATTATAAAATATAAAAAAACATGCAGTTGCATAGAAGAATTTAGACAGCAAATAATTAAAAAATAAAACTGAAAAGAAATCTCAAATTCTATTCACCAATGTAGGTAAAAAAAAGATAATTTCATTAAAAGTATTACCTATATAAGTGGATACACATCCAGAATTTCACACGCACAAAGAAGCACGAAGCAGTAAGAAGCTTTTGCACATTTTTATTAGTTTTCATAACTCAAGTCTCCACATCAAGGCGAGTTTCAGTATTGAGTGGCCGGTTGTAGTATTTCGAAAGGCGTTTGTGCAAAAACATGCCAGCAAGTCGACTTGGGTAAACCCTGCACACATCATGTCGACATTTTTTAAAGAAAATGTCAAATGAAATGGACAAAAAGATGCACCTTATATTAAAATATGTTTTACTAAACTTTATTGATCCTAATATAAATTTAAAATTTCTTGGATTTTAAAATGCTTGAAATTATTTTTTATAGATTTTTGATTATAATAATTTTCGATTATGAAGTGGTTTATTATGCGTTGGAACACAATCATGGTTGAACTACATTTTTCCATAGGAAATAAATGTATATATATATATATATATATATATATATATATATATATAGGTTATTGGATTATATACGGTTTTATTTACAAAACTTTGTATATCAATGCATAACAAGAACATTCTCGTATGTATGCATTTATTACTAGATATTGAAGTTCATAAAATTTACTTCAAACATGAACTATGATACGTAAATAGGCAACGTGAATAGGCAACAGACGAACATATGAATATTAAAAGATTATCATTAATTTGAACAAAATTGGTCTTATGTGCATAATAAATTTTTCTTCGGATAGACTCAAAAAATGTTTGATCACATGCTGCTAAAGCGAAAATATGAAATATAAGATCGAAAGAGTAAATTGTGCTAATATTTGTCCATACTGAAAATATTGACATATCCAAAATTTCATGACAAATTGAATTCTGCTTCACTTTATATTTAAAGAAGCCCAAAATAAAACAAAAACTCCAATCGAGACGCTTTATTTTAATTTCATGTTTCTTATGGCACAATTCGCTACCTGCAAAATGATGAAAACACAAATTTGTACATATGTATGTATGTATGTATGGATATGATTTGTCAAGATTGAATTTCATACCATTTTCTTCTTTATCAGACATGAAATAATTCTGCTCTATATTTGGTCCAGTAAAATGTTAATACTGGTTAATTTATGGAAAATAGTAAAATACTTTTATTATTATTTATAAAAATGATTATTAATGAAAAAAAAATAATTTGATAAATAATAAAGCATTTTGGTGGGGCTCGAACCCTAAGCCATAAAAACTGAAGTCCAACGCGCAAACCATTGAGCTAAAGACACTCACGTCATCTTTGTCCATTTTCGAGTATATTAGAGAGTCAAAGTATTTTCTGGTGCAATTCTGAATTACCTAAAATTTCTGTAATTCTGTACACAACAAATAACTTTTAGTTTTCTGCTGGTGCAGCCATGAAGATTTGCGATGCAATTCGATGGTGACATTTTTGGGGATAAAGAAATAAATTAAATAAATACATATTACTATTTATTAATTTTATACACCAATTTTTGCATTTTCTTTTACTAATTTACAATATTCCCATAATTAGTTATAGAAATATACATGCCTACCTACGTAAATGAAATTATTCAAATGTAATTAACTTACATATAGTAGTAGAAATATTTAAAAAGTGTGGCAGCACTGCTGTAATAATCTACACTTATATATATACATACCTTTATTATTGTGAATATTGTTAGATATCGCTGTGGCAGTAACTGCACGAACAGTTGAATTTAAGCGTTCTACCGTGCAGACGTGTACATGCGATTGAATAAATAAAATACATTAAACATTATTTTGTTCCTACCACAATTCAGAACTGGGATTGAGCTAAAATTAAATTAAATTAAAAAGTGACAAACAATAAGTGAGCAAAACGATATGCCGGGTACTGAAGACCTTAATCGCTACACTTTGGCGCAGCTAAAAGCATGGCCAGATGTTCTGGGCGAGAAGTCAAACGGGAATAAATCAGCCCTAATACTACGCTTGGAAGCTATTCCACGCGAAAGACGCGAAAAGTGTCCAAGGCCAACGGCTGAAGCAGTTCCTGGAAGTTCAAATCAAACGCCTGAAGAAACAGACGCAGCAGCAAGCGAGCACAGCGACGCCGAAGAAACGGCCGGCAACAACAGCAAAAGTGCGCAAGACGCCGACGGCGAAAGCGGTGACGAAAACGACAACGCAGTCACGCAAGTCACGTACGCACATCAAGATGAACAGAAATCTAACAACAAAACAAACGAATTCAACCTGATGCAAAAAGAGATAGAATTGATGAGAAAAGAAATGGAATTGCAACGTAGAGAAATAGAAGTGCTAGAAAGAGAAAAAGAGTGTCTGCAACAAGCTAAAAAAAAATGAAACGTCAAACGAGCGATTGAAGAAAACCAGCAGCAACGAAAGGTCAAAAGAGTGTGGGAAAATATATGAAAAGAACAATGAAATAGCAAACGAATGTACAGACAAAAACAATGAACTGTCAAATGTGTGCCAGAAAACAACAAATGAAAAGCAGAAATCAAAATATAATGAAGTTGCGGTTGTATCAAATGAGTGCGTAAGAACGACAAGAAGAGACGCCGGACGAGACATTTATAAATAAAATGTCAATGGTGAAGGATTTAATTTCGGAATACTCAGGAGAGGTAGAAAAAATCCTTCAACTTAGACGACAACAATTTACGTGCGTTGATTGCAACGAAATTAAAAGGAAAAGCTCTTAAGTGGCTGCATTCAAGAGCAGACGTCGCAACAATTCCAATTCTTGACCTACTCGCTGAGATGAAATTTTTGTTCGACAACCGCATCAGCAAACTAACCATTCGTCGAGAGTTTGAAGCACGTAAGTGGCTACCAAGTGAACATTTCCAAAACTACTTTCACGACAAACTCATACTGGCGAATAAAATCGATTTTGGGAGCGAGTAATTAGTAGAATACATAATCGAAGGTATACCAAATCGGCAGCTACGGTCACAGGCGAAGATGCATCGTTTTCATCATGAAAATCAGCTGTTGGAAGCGTTCGTAGATGTTTCTTTGCCAAAGCCAACAACTGTAGGAGGAAACAATGACACTGCTGAGCGGAAAAATCGCTGCTACAACTGCAATTCAGTGGGACACATTGCGTCAGAATGCCGTAAACCAAAAAGAGAAGTTGGTGCCTGCCACGCATGCGGTGAGTTTGGGCACTACGCTGCTGAATGTCCGAAGTACAAGAAGAAGAACTTGGTTCACAATGTGCAAGACGAACATGGCGAAGAATTTGTAAGGAAAATGTATATTAGTTTTTGTTTATTGAGTAGTAATTATAAAACTTTATTAGAATGCCTGATAGATACGGGGAGTCCCATTAGCTTCATCCGACAAATGTTCGTTCCAGATTTTTTAAAAATAAAATTAAACAAAGATGTTAATTACTACGGAATCAATAAAACCAAATTAATTTTTTATGGGAAAATTGAATTAAATATATGTTTTGAAAATTAAAATGTTTTACTGGATGTTTTTGTCGTATCGGTTGAGACTATGGTTTACCCCATAGTACTAGGTAGAGATTTTATATTGAAAGCTAAGCTAGAATTACGAAAAAGAAAAGATGAACTAAATAGAGATGACCTTAGCTTAAAAAATAAAAATTATGTTAAAAACATCGATTGTTTGGAAAATAATAAAATTAAAACCGAGTTAAGAAATTTGAATTTTAAAAAAACGATGATATTACAAATGAAGGAATTTCTAAGAGTAAAAGCGAAACCAATTTTTTTGTTAATGACGAATGTAAATTCCTTTTAATGGAAATTGAAGATGATAAATTAGATATAAATGTTAACACAAAATTAAGTTTCGAAACCAAAATGATGGTGACTGATATCTTTAAGCAGTTTTATGTTAATGGTAAACGTCCCGAGTTGTCAGAAACAAACTATGAAATGAAACTATCTCTTTCTAACGAAAAGCCCTTCCATTGTACCCCGAGGCGATTGTCGTATTTTGAAAAGGGTAAATTACGAGAAATTATAGATGATCTGTTAGCTAAAAGTATAATAAGGCCTAGTGAGTCTGAATATGCATCTCCAATTGTACTCGTTCAGAAAAAAACAGGGGAACTACGATTCTGTGTGGATTATCGGACCTTGAACAAAGTTACCTGTAGGGACAATTATCCGCTTCCACTTATCGACGACCTTTTAGATAAATTAGCAAACAAACGTGTTTTTACACTACTAGACTTAAAGAGTGCATTTTACCATGTTCATATGAACAATGAATCCATTAAGTACACATCCTTCGTAACACCAACTGGGCAGTATGAGTTCCTTAGGATGCCCTTCGGTCTTAAAAATGCACCGTCTGCATTTCAGAGATACGTGAACCGAATTTTTAATGACCTTATAGAGACTGGAAGTATGACAATCTATATGGACGATATTATGATCGCAACTAGCACAATATATGAACATTTTAGGATCCTTAAAGAGGTGTTACAAAGATTAGTGAGAAACAATCTTGAATTGAGATTAGATAAATGCAAATTTCTGCAGTCTGAAGTAAAATACTTAGGCTATACGGTATCTAAAGACGGGATTCGCCCTGATGAAAACGGCGTAAACGCAATATTGGATTTTCCAGTACCAGGGAATGTCAAAGCCGTTCACAGTTTTCTAGGGTTATGCTCTTATTTTAGAAGATTTGTTCAAAATTTTTCAACGATTGCTCAGCCGTTATACAAATTAATAAAGAAAGACTCAGATTTCATTTTCGGTAAGACAGAACTCGATTGTTTTTTACTGCTCAAAAGCAAACTAGTTGCAGCACCCATCCTAGCTATTTATGATCCTCGCGATGAGACTGAGTTACACTGTGGTGCCAGTGCAATAGGTTTTGGAGCTATTTTACTGCAAAGAAAATCTGATGGAATTTTTCACCCAGTTTTTTATTTTTCGAAAAGGACAACTCAATGTGAAGCGAAGTATCATAGTTTCGAATTAGAAACTTTAGCGATTATATATGCTCTTGAAAGGTTTAGAATATACCTACAGGGAATTAAGTTTAAAATCATTACGGATTGTAATTCCTTAACTCTAACGATCAACAAGAAAGATATAAACCCTCGTATTGCCCGTTGGGTATTAAAACTTCAAGATTATGATTACACATTAGAGCATAGAAATGGAGTCAAAATGCAACATGTAGATGCACTAAGCCGTGCAACCAATATTTTGATTTTAGAAGAAAACACATTTGAGCAGAATTTGTCAATTTGTCAGAGTAGAGACGAAACCTTACGCAAAATATGCGAACACTTAGAGAATTCTGAGAGCAAATTTTATGAAATGCACAACGGATTAGTATACAGAAAAGTCAAAGGAAAAGTTAAATTTTATGTTCCATCGGATATAGAAAACCAAGTATTACACAAATACCATGATGACTTGGGGCATATTGGTCGTGATAAAATTTTAGAATCTATAACCAAGACCTATTGGTTCCCAAAGATGAAAGAAAAAATTTCTATTTATATAGACAATTGTTTAAAATGCATAGCATTTTCACCTAAATTTGGAAAACGGGAAGGTTTGTTGAATAATATACCAAAAGGTGACCTACCCTTTGACACCCTTCACATAGATCACTTTGGCCCAGTTTTGTTACCAAACTCAAAAAAAAAATTCGTTCTATTAGTAGTGGATGCTTTTACGAAATTCGTTAAACTGTATGCAGTAAAAACTACTAATACGAATGAAGTATTAAGCCAACTTAAGTCTTTCTTTAACACTTATAGTCGTCCAAAAATTATAATTTCCGACAGGGGCAGCAGTTTTACGTCAAAAGATTTTACAACATTTCTCGAGACACATAATGTACGACACATGAAAATAGCAACAGCGTCCCCTCAAGCCAATGGACAGGTGGAACGAATTAACAGAAGTCTTGCTCAAATGATAGCAAAGTCAGCCAGTGGTAATAAAACAAGTTTAGATGGTATACTACCGGACATTGAGTTTTCAATGAATAATACTGTTCAGCGTAGTATAGGAACATCACCTAGCGAGCTTTTATTTGGCGTAAGGCAAAGAGGAAAAGTCATCGACTTCTTAAGTGAATGTTTAAGTGAAAATGTAGAAAATAGGGATACAAGGGATGTATATAACTTAAGATCAAAAGCAGTTGCAAAGCAAACAAAATCGCAAGATTACAATAAAAATATTGTAGATGGAAATCGCAAAGAAGCAAAAATTTACAATTTAGGAGATTACGTTCTGGTAAAAAATTTTATTAGCACTCCAGGAGTATCGAAGAAAATAGTTCCAAAGTTTAAGGGCCCGTATAAGATAAAAAAAGTTCTTGGTAATAATAGATATGTAGTAAAAGATGTAGAAGGGTTTCAATTAGGTCAAATCCCTTACGAAGGTACTTGGGAAGCGGCAAATATGAAACCATGGTTTAAAAAATAATAATGTTCAAAGATAACCGGGACGGTTACAGGTCAGGACGGCCGAGTTGTGGCAGCACTGCTGTAATAATCTACACTTATATATATACATACCTTTATTATTGTGAATATTGTTAGATATCGCTGTGGCAGTAACTGCACGAACAGTTGAATTTAAGCGTTCTACCGTGCAGACGTGTACATGCGATTGAATAAATAAAATACATTAAACATTATTTTGTTCCTACCACAAAAGTAATTGTTTTTTTAATTATATATTGTAAAGTGCATTAATTTTAATATTAATTAAAATTTTTTTGTAATTTTCACAAATTTTTGTTTGAAATAGAAATTTCAAATTAAATTTACTATGAATATGCGTCGTTTTAGCATTGGAAATGTTCACTTTAACATATTTTCACCGACTAGCTGACTAGCGATAGCCATGAACAAATAGTATTGGTTAGATTTGATATTAATGTCTTATTAATCTAAATTGTATTATTTTTTATGTTATCAATATACTAATAATTAATAAATAATAAGACAATTAAATCTGCATTTCTTAATTTTCCTATTATGACAATAAAAACCATTCCTTCTTAAGCTCATATAAAATTTACTATGAATCTGTTATGAATCGTTTTGAGCAGAATAATGTTATGTTTAACATCTGTTAACGGTTTCAGGGCGATTGCCATTCAATTCCATTCCTCTCCTTTGCCAAAGAGAGCGACGGAACCTCTATACGTAAATACTCTTTGCGATTACCTCCCTCCATTTGCTGGGATGGAGCCCAATGCAAAGTTGGTCCTAAATATGTTGTTTAGTTTCTTTCTTTATGTTCAGTATTTAATTAGTTTTTACTACACTAAGATTCTAAACTCTTGTTTTTACATTATTACACGACACGAATTAAAAAATATTGTAAATACAGGGTGGCCCAAATGAGACCTAGTGATGTTAAACACGTGTAACTCTTGTAATAACGGGTTTTTTTAAATGATTTATTTTAATATGTTAAATACATTTTATGGAAATTTAACGTGACTATGTGTGAAATATGACATCAGACAAATGACCACCATTTTGCTCGATACAGGCATTGGCTCTTTTTAGCGCATTTTGCATTACACGGCGTAATGTTTCTGGTTGCATGCAATATCCCCATAAAAAAAAATCGGGCGCAGTTAAATCTGGTGAACGAGGAGGCCAAGGGAAATCTGAATTTCTTGAAATTATGCGTTCACCCAAAATTTCACGCAGCATGTCAATAGTTTGCCTAGCAGTATGCGCAGTGGCTCCATCTTGTTGAAACCACAAATTAGGATGTTGCTCCACCATTGGCCGCAAAAAGTTGTCGATCATTGTTCTGTAAGAAGCCCCGGAGACCGTTTCTGGCGTTTCATCCTCATTCTCAAAAAAATATGGGCCGATGATTTTTGTGGCCATAACACCGCACCAAACAGTGCATCTGATTGGGTGTGACTGATGCTGATATATTGCCCTTGGATTTTCGGAGCCCCACAACCTACAGTTTTGTTTATTCACATAACTACTTAAATGGAAATGCGCTTCATCCGTCATCAAAAGATTATTAAAAAAATCATTTTGTATGGCTAATTGTGTAAAGCGAATAGCGTACTGTAGTCGTTGTTGGGGGTCTTGCGGTAGAAGCTGTTGCACAATTTGAACTTTGTATTGATACATCTTAAGATCCAACTTTAAAATTCTCTGTAATGTTGTTCTGGGTATACCCAATTGGCCGGAACGGCGACGAGTTGGGACAGATGGATCATTTGCCACCCTCTGCTGCACAGCTTCCACGTTGTCTTCAGTACGAATATTTCGATGAGCACCTCTTCCTGGACGGTCGGCAACTGAACCCACTTCCTCAAAACGGCGAAGTAAACTTGTAATCATGGAAGATGTGGGCGCTGATCTTACGTTAAAAAAACGGCGATCATTTCGCTGCGTCAGAACAATGGATCGTTGAGAAGAATAATAAAATTCGATAATTTTAATGCGTTGTTGCGGACTGTACGTATTCATTTTAAATTTCCAAGAGTTCAGTTATAATCTGCAAAAAGAAAAAATAAATTATGTTAAAAAATAAAAAAGTTATTTGTGTTTCACATCAGCTGGTCTTATTTGGGCCACCCTGTATAATATATAAAAAAGCACATAGTCTCAAGTGAATACGATTCACATTCAGTACCTTCCGCAATTGCTTTTCTTTATTCATATTATTAAATTTTGTTGGCCAAGAAATCGACAAAATACTTTTCTCAGCATAGACGAACGTAATATCCACAAAAAGCGCAACAGTGGAGGTGCCCAAGACGGTTCCATACTTGACGGGCTTTCTCTGTCATACACGAGTATGCCTTAAGATATATATACTACAGTACGAGTAGTTTGTTCTCCGCCCACGGATATTCTGGAAGACATCCAGAAGATCTGCTATTAAAATTTCATGAACGATAATTCCAGATACCTGTAGATTAAGTATCCCCAGGACAAATCTTCTGTGGCGAGAATAAACATATCGAAGAACTTTCAAAAGTCTGCGTAGCATAAGCGTGTAGTCAAAATAATGGTTAATCTTGTGGGTGTTCTAAAGTTTGGTACCAAGAGTCCGACGTGTTGATTGCTCTGGGCATTGCAGCTTATTCAACCATCGCATAATTCACAGGTTTTTTTGTTGCTCTGCAGTTTGTACGTTAAATCACGATTGTTGTGTACTGGAAATCTCACATTTAGCCTTGTGGTATATCTGAGTTTCAGTCTAGCTAACGTTGTTCCACTGAAGACCACAGAGTGGGCTGAAACTTGTTTTCCTTCTGCATAGTTCTTACAATTGTTATTGAACCCGACGCTCATTTCCTCACATTACTGCTCAATGAAGTGTTCATAGAAATTATTTCGCTCTTTGCACAGCTGTACTGTATTCTAGTCACCTAGACACTATTTCTATTTCTACTGCCTCTCTATCTTCTGCTCCTCTTCAGCTCCTCAGCTCTGGCTGCTGACTATTCTCCGTTGTAGCACTTTAAATATTTTATGAGAATCTTTGCTAAATTTTTTATTAATTTCCTTCAAAAGTTTCCCAAAAACTTTCCATTTTATGTGAAAACTTGTTGTTACTATTGCTGCTGGCGTTGCTGCTGTTGTGAGCTTTGCTGGTCTTGTATTGCTTGTATTTACATTGTATGCAGTAAAACATTTCTAAGAATCGTTTTGGATACAAATTGGATCGAATTACGCAGGGATGTGCTCTAGATGTAATTTTGCTTTCGAAAGCAGTGAACACGTTTCAATTCAGTTAACTTAGCTGTCTGTGACTATTAAACGTCTGTAAACATAGTTTCGCTGATGAACGATTTTCGGCAGCCGTCGTTTATTAATTGTATTTGGCAAGAACTTATAGCAGCAGGGAATATCATTTTTACTGCTGTAAATTAGATTTGGATTTCGGAGATAACACGACTACACATAAAAGTTTCACAGTGGACGCGGTCCGTGATCTGGAATTTAAATTTTGATTGCAAGTAATTTCATCATTACATGGTCTAAAATGTTACGAAATGGCGAATAGCCACACGAATATTTGACAGCGCTACGCAACTACCTGATTTGGATATCACGTAAATTGTGTTTTACTACTTTTAATATCACACGGCGAAATGATTGTTTCTCTATTTTCTTGACTTTTCCTGGGTAGCATGAAAATTATATTAAAGGGTAATTTTTTTTAGACATGCGGTTTTCAAGCAGAAATAAAATGCATATAATTTGATGAAGTTATGGCCAAGAATTTAGCTTTATTATAAAGATAAGGGTTTGCCATTATGTTTTAAAAATGACTTCGGGAAAGTGGCCGCTGCGGCTGCCTCGAATAAATCCAAAACCAAAAGTTTCCTTCAATAAATTGATTGTCTCGTTGGCTGTATGGCATGTAGCGCCGTCTTGTTGCAACCAAAGATCGTCCACATCAACATCCTCCAATTCAGGCACGAAAAAGTCATTAATCATGGCTCTATAGCGTTCCCCATTGACTATAACAGTATCGCCGGCTTCATTTTTGAAGAAACATGGACCAATGATTCCCTCTGCCCATGGAGCACACCAAACAGTGACTTTTTGAGGATGTAACGGCGTCTCAACAATGGCTTGTGGATTATCGTCACTCCAAATGCGACAACTTTGCTTATTAACGTACCCATTCAACCAAAAGTGAGCTTCATCGCCGAACAAAATTTTCTTGTGAAAATCGGGAGCGATGGCCATCTCGTTTTGGGCCCATTCACCGAACGAGCGACGCGCTTGATGGTCATTCGGCTTCAATTCTGGGAAATGGCAAACCAAAATGAGCATAAATCAAGTGACAGCTGTCAAAAAGATCAACTCCGAAAAAAGTATTGCCAGATTGAAAACCACACGTCTAAAAAAAACACCCTTTATATAATTTTCGAAAAACTAGTGCCATTACAACCGTAAATTTTCCACATGGTTTCGGTTTCCATCCCCTTTTTACACTCTCTCCCAATTCCTTGTAGAAGTGTTAAAATAATGATAGCGCTAATAACTTGTCCAGGCACACACACACATTAAACGTACACAGTTGTTTTCCTGTTACTACGTTTTAGTATACTAACAAGCAGAAAGCGTTGAAACAAAGAGTTGAGTATAATTGGTCAGACAAAAAATTCAAGCGTGTATGTGTCCGTACACAGGGAGGGGAGCTCACAAAACGCCACCCCCCCATATTCATTGCAAATGGAAACTGTTTAATTAATAGCGAGTCGGGCTTGACACAAGCGAATTGTTGCATAATTAAAAAGGAGAAAATCCCATTTTTCCTCACCCATTTCCAACAACAATTGCTGCAATTTTGCTCAATTTGCATCACCGTCAACTCACACCCACGCGCGGGTGCTGTGCAAAGGAGCACAAACGCCTAAAAGTATGTTAATGTGAGCAGAAGTGCGCACAAACAGGACCCAGTAACCTTCACCAATACAAAAACAATAAAAATTCCAACAAAACAGAAAACAGCAGAAAAAGAATAAAAAACAGATATACTCACAGCCTCCCATGTGAATATGTACATGCAGCAATGCGAGTAAGAGTGTGTATGTGTGCTCGAAGTGAAAACGTTTGCAAGGTATTAAATGGATTTTTGCGAGTGTTTTCTAGAAGTATGCAACATTTTACGACTTGTACTTGTACAACTATTACCACCGTACCACTTCCCTACCCCTTACCATGGAACTCTTCAGCAAAACACTTTCGCTTCTTCAACAAGCATTCATCGCCTGAGTGAGTTCCTTTGGCAGTTGATTTGCGCTGTAACTATTTCGCAAAAACATAAATGCAAATGTTGCAGTTCTACAGCGAGCCGAGTGTAATGGGCGGTGGGGGTCGAAGAAGACTTTCATGGCTGCACTGCAATCAGCACACAAGGCTGCCCAGCGCATACAATTGTTGTTTTCACTATTATTGTTAGCACTGCATTTGTGCATCAGGGACTGAGGGCGCATTGTGTGATGCAGCGCAGCCCTGCAATCGCATCATTCATATAAAATTTAAGAATGCAATGCTGTGCGATTCGCGTGGATATGTGGTGGTGTGTATTTGTGAGGTAATGCACCATAAAGTAGGCATTGAAATTGGTGTTGCTTGCTTCACACACTTACTTACATGCCGCGCAGAACTCACGAGAAGCTTCTTTGGCTATTAGCTGCTTTTTGCTCGTATGGCCGCATTTCTCTCTCACCCGGGTGCCCCAAATAGAGCGTTGCCTATTTTTGCACGTGTTTGCAATATATTGCTCACAACTTAAACACGAGTGATCAACAAAAAGTGTGTCCATTCTTTTTGAAGAAATAAATTCCATTTCTTTTACCTAGGTCTGGTGCTCTATCTTCAACCTGCCTCAAACTGTTAAAATAAATATTTCCCGATTTTAAACTTTATCCCCCCTTTCACTCAATCGCCAAATAACCAATGTCAGTAATCATCACTTTTTAGGTATTATTCTCGCGTAAACTGATTTCGAATAATGTGAAACAGACAGATGGGGAAGGAAACATGTTCTATCAATTCCTTTGACTACAGTCTGCATCTGCTATAAGCAAGGCGTCTCGAATTCGCATTTGACCATGCACAAAAAAAAAAAATAAAAAATTTTATTTCTTCGGTAGAAGCCAAGCTTATGTCAAATCAAAAAACGCAACCAGTACAAAAAAAACTGACAATTTGCCGATATTTGGGGCCAGATCATAAAGGCAATACAAAGGCCAATGAACTGGTCTGACCGAGCCAAGAATATATCCGCAGAGTGATGTCTGGCACAATCCTAGCCAGACAAATTACAAATGTAAAGAAACTAGTTCATATGTGATTGTAGCAAAAGCAGCTCTCTGCCTATCAAATCCAAGAACAATAATTTCAGACTATAAACAACTTTAATTTTAATTGGTCCCTGGAAGAGCTTGAAATAAAATTAAATTCCCGGTTTACAGCGACTCTTTGTTAATCGGAACTTAAAGCTGGGATATTTTGCACAATACCATTGAATAGTGCAATATAAACAGAGCTTTCATTATACCTTACTATAATCGAGAGTTGCCTTCTTAATCGTCTTCTCATGACGGACCTCCAATATTTAAGGTAAATCGGAAAACTCGAATGAACTTTTTATAAAAAGCATAGAAATTAAATTTGTTTTTTTTAAATCTTTATTCTGATCAGCTTCGTACGTGTATATAGCTAAAATTAAACACACACGAACAATGGTTTCGGATGTTGTTAAATTTTCATATTTGGTGACAAAAACTCTTATATTTCCATAGTATGTGAGGAATTTCTAAAACAAAAATAATTTTGAGTCACGTCCACGTCTACTTTTTGCTTAACTGTAAATAAACTGGGTTAGCTGGGAGTCCTTAGACCGCTAATGAGAGAGTGCATCATATATGAGCATGTTACGTATTGAAATGAATGTACAATATAAAAAAGCGACATTATTATTGTTTTTTAGTGCAAAAATTGTTTGTGGCCTAATTATGGCCAATTGAAATGAAGAGCGGTAGCACTATGACTTTCACGCTTATTTTGCATGACACTTTAAAATGCCACTAACCAGCAAATTGCGGGCACATAGAGCGACGAATAATCAAATTGGAACTAAAAAATAACTCTATTTTCCCAGAGCAGGAACACGCGGAACTAGCGGTTAACTTGGCAATTTTCATGTAACTCAAATATTGTAGTTTACAGTAATTCAACTTTTGTAGCTCGAACAATGAAAACTTTGGTTACTCGGAGAAGACGATGGTCGCAAAAAGCTTCCAAAAAAATCCCTAAAGGAGTCTTGCAGTTACTGAAAATTTAAGTAGAGATCCTTTCTTCTTGGGTGAACAGAAAGTTTGGTTGTCTGCTCTGCTCTCTTGCAAAATACTTTCAAGTTTTGTAAGATGTTAACTTAGAACATTTTTATTTATGGGTGGTTTCCATAAAGTTATTGGGGTCGCGCCCTGGACAGGATCGAACCCGCGAAAAATGCTTTTTTCTAAATATTTTTCTTTCGGGTCGAAAGCCTTAGTTTCTAGTTCTCATTCCTCCACCCCTTACATACATAATTAATTATGGTAGAAGGTATAAAAATAATATTCTTAATTTTTAATGTATGTATTTTCTACTAAAAATTAGTATTCCACTGTCAACACAACAAAAAAATTTAAATTCTTTATATTTTGTTTAATTTTGTAATTTTAAAAATATGAATAATAAAATTATTATTCTCTTTTTTTAATTTGTGAGTAGTTCAATTGCTTAGGTGAATCTTTAGTTTTGACAAATTAAAGCTTCCAAATTAATTCTTTAGATATTTTGACGGCAATCGCAGAAAGATGGAACAATATATCAAAATATGAAGTGTTGATTGCCTGGTACGGTGAGCTATAATGCAGTCGCAAGCTTCGTTGACAGAATCAGGTTAGCCTCTATGTCGCCTGATTGATTCAAAAGAAAAAACACACTCTTTGTACTTACACATTATCCACAATTGAAACGAATATGCTACGAAACCCTTCACTGGTCTGTCTCCAAATAATTTCTCTCTCTCTCCCTCTCTCTCTATCTCGCTCGCTGCTCATAGAGGAAGTCATAAAAATTATTAGCCAAAAAAAAATAGATGCTTCCACTGCTTTATGCAAATAGTGAAACATATTTATTTTCGATAACTGCGACTTTTGTAATTATTTCTTCAGAAATCATTAAAGGTACCGGAACAAGAATTAGATGCAATGCCTCGACTTAATGTCATGAATGCCTCAACTTAATGTCATGATATTTGAAAAATTAAATTTTAATCTTAAAGCTAAGCGTGCGAGTTGACTGACCTTTCCGAACAATGTAGTATGTGAGACAAATTACATAATCCAGAAAAGAAAAACCTCTTCCTCTTTCCAGCAAATATATTTTCATTACACTTTAAGTTTTGTCCTCATCTTCCATCATATCTTAACCACATTATTAGATTATTTGTACACTACATTGCACTAACTTGCAGTATAATTTAATTTATTACTCACTATCATAAATATACCTGTATTTTAATTTGATTCGTGAAATGCTTCCATATCTGATCCCCGCCGACGCACCCTTTGCTTAACAATTTGGTGTTGGGTCTTCTATGCGTGGGCACATATTTACACGTTACATGTATTTATATATTATATAAATTAAATATACACGACTTTTATTTTCTAAATACTTTATATTGATGTTTTTTTTGCATTCATTTTCTTTACAATAAAAACTCAACCTTTTAATTTGCAATTAAAAATATTTGAAAGCAAATACAACATGATAACCGCTAACATGATTCCAAAACTTCACTCAGACGGGCTGCGAAACGAACCGCTTAGGCAAGCTGCCAGTAAAATCCTCGCAACCCATTGCTATACCCACCCGCACCAAACAGCGCAAATCCAATATGCTGACCCCATCAACACCAGAAACTCAAATTACAGATAGATGTAACTCCAGTCTCAACGCCATCACCACTATCCCCAGCCAGATAGCAAATGTGCCCATTACGCCGTTCGTGCTAAGAGCAGAGCGCCAACAGCCACTGCTGGCGCCTGCCTTCATCACTGATATGCATCGTCAATTCTCGAACCCAATCAGCTACCTAGGTGGCCCCCACCTGCAGCCGCGGAACCGAAGCAGTATCGAGTCGATACTCTCCCTGGACTAGGATAACATAGACAGCAATACACCGCCACCTAGTTTGTGAGCTTTCATTAAGTATAATCTAGTCTGAGCAGTTTTCGCTTGACATTATTTATGTACAAAGGGTCGCCCATTTTCAGCTCTAGGATCCTTATGGTACTCGTATTTAATTTTAGTTGAAGATTGGTAATATAACATTAGAAAGAGAACACAATATCGGTCTCATGGCCTCCAAAGAAGTTCTTGCTTCACCGTCACGGTCAACGACGTGCGCTACAGACGCAGCACGACCGATTTTTTGTGGTTGGAATTGGCCGATCTTATATAACAATCGATTTATTATCTGCCTATGTAAATTGAGCTTGTGAATTAGTGCTACGCAAAGGGACACGTCTCTGGTCATAACCCATAAATACTGTAGCACCCGAATTCCAGTTCTTGGATTCCAAAGATTTCCGCAATAGGCCTTTCACCTATATTGTGTTCCATGTCTAATGGCATACTTCATATCGTCATCTAAAATATATATCGCCATAAATAAATTTGAAAACTTGCATATTTTATTATCTAAAGAAATCAAAAGCTGGAAAATGGACGACCCTTTATTTGCTACAAATGTCTACTCAGCCTTTTAACTCTTAAGTAAAGGACACAACCTACACGCTATTGAATTCGAGCCTTCCTTTTCTCGCGCGCGCATATCAAATTTATTTCAAGCCAATTACTCTTTCAAATTTTTTAACGCATTCATAAATTGTTGACCCGTAATTATATTAGTAAGAGGCAACTTCTATATACTTTATAAACATCACAGTTAATTTGATAAATGTAAAATAATTCGAAAAATAAAGCTTTAAACCCAGATCCAGCATTACGATTCAATCCTGTCTAAGAAACTTTTATTAGCTAATATGTTACAACTATTATTGACACAACTCAGTTGCTTGATCCACAGTACTAGCGGTGATCAGATGCCGGTCTAAAAGCATCTTTAAAACGCGTCACTCGGCAGAGTATGGAAGCATGCGAGTATACATGAGTTCTGACCACCACCCAGCAACGGAGATCAGTGCGTTTCATACGCCAAATAAGTACAAAGGTTAAAAACCACAAAAAATTAGAAAATAACTTTGAGGTCGATTAAGAACAGCTAGAGACACACTCTTGTATTATGCTATTGATAGAGTAGTCATCATTTATTTTTTTATTGTGTTTTAGAAACTAAATTATAATGAAAATTCCAAGGTAAGTGCTATGAGACTATGACTGATGCATCCTTCATCTTAGTTCAAGTTATAATTAATAGTTTTCAGCCAATTACAAAAATAACATGTTTACGAAGAGTAAAAACCAAACAAAGCTTTTTTCATTTCAGAATTTATGTGTACATATAAATAAATTGTTTTCTGTATTCAGTGTCTGTTTATTTGAAATTTAATACAAAATAAATAATATGAACATTTCAAAAATATGTTTCTATTTTTTCTTATTTCCAATAGAAGCGCATTCGAAGCTGTTAATTTTAAACTAATCAGATGACGGGCAAGGATAGTATTAGTGACCTCCAAGCAAAGGCAATTCCGTTTTGATTTAAATTAGGCTCCATAGCAGCTGGTCATATTTGGGATCGTATAATGTCCTTAGCCCCTGAATAGTATTTGGTTTATTGGACTTAATTGACGTAACAAATCCACACAGAAAAAATTGTATTAATGTCAAATAAAATATATATATATGTATATGCACACTTAAGCACATACACAGTCGTTGTGGTACGACACTAAGACGACGCAACTCCCCCGTCTAGAATTTTGGGAACCACAGTGATTCCGGAATGAACCTGGCTATGTCCTTAATGTTGATGGTAGATAGTTCGGTTAAGGTAGTGAAGAAAGGTGAGCCTAGGAATTTTAATCTTCGCCTGGCCAGAGCTGGGCACTGACACATGAGATGAAGTACTGTTTCTTCCTCCTCCTCAGAGCCACAGCTGCGACAAAAGTCGTTATGGGGCATTGCTAGTATTTCAGCATGTGTCCCGATCAGACAGTGTCCCGTGAGCACATTTATTGTAGTGCTGATGGAGTTCCTGCTAATATTGACTAGCTGACTAGTACGCCTAATGTCAATAGTGCTCCAGGTTTGTCTGGCAACACTACAGGTATGTTCATTTACCCAGGCTCTTTTAGCTGTCTCAAGGTAGTCATGTTTTATGGCCCATTTGACCGTGGCCAATGGGACACCTACATCAAAAGAGGGGGAGATGTCAGGGAGCAGCGTACTTATTTTGGCCAATTCATCGGCCTCGCAGTTTCCTAGAATGTCGCTATGTCGCCAGGCACCCAGCATATGTGAACTTGTGAGTTACCCGAGACGACGTTCAAGGAGGAGCGGCAATCGAGTACAAGCTTAGAGGTAGTGAATACACCAGCTAGGGACTTGATTGCAGCCTGACTGTCCGTGAATATGCGAATGTTAACATCGCACACTTCATTGCGAATAAGCCATTTGGACGCTTGGAATATTGCCATTACTTCCGCCTGAAAGACGCTGCAATGGTCAGGGAGACGATAGGAGAGCTTGATGCCAAGTTTTCTGGAGAAAATGCCGCAACCGAACTTTTTCTCCAGTTTGGAGCCATCCGTATATATGTCAATGGAACTACCAGCGACCACTAAATTGTTGGACCATTCCTCTCTACTAGGAATGTAAGTGTCGAACCCGTGGTTTAGATTAGGTGTAGAGCACGTATAGTCAACGTCCGCCTGTATGGGCGTGTCCTGCATCAGAATATTGGCGTGGCCCAGGTTCAGTCTAGTCCAGCGCGATATAGAATTGAGTCTGGTTGCCGAGCATTTTGCTTGTTGCCTGACCAGAAGCTTAGTGGGCAACCAATGTAGGAATGCAAATAGAGCTTTGGTAGAGGTGGTACGCAGAGCCCCTGTTATCTGAACCGCTGCTGTTCTTCTGACCTTGTCAAGAATATATTTATATCTATATATATATATATATATATATATATATATATATATATATATATATATATATATATATATATATATATATATATATATATATACATATATATATATATATATATATATATATATATATATATATATATATATATATATATATATATATATATATATATATATATATATATATATATATATATATTGAAACGTGATTGCATATCAGTGAAACGGGATTGCATACTTTTAGGATCCTATCTGGAGAATGAGTGCCCCCTGTGAGTCAAGATGCGAACTATTCGAATAAAAGCTTATTCAAGAACCATCTGTCGGTAATATCAAAAAGAATATTCTCGACTTCTGTCGAAGAGGATAGAAGCTTCTAGAATATACGAGACTAGCGTGGAAGTTTCTACACCAACCATTCGAAAACTATAAAAGCGACAAGACTGTTCAAAGTGGAATACAGTAGATCAGAGATCGTAAAAGTGTGTACAGCAGGCATTTTAAGCAGCAGTATTTGTAATTGTGCAAAGTGATGAAATTCATTATTAAATAAAGTGATGAAATTAGTTATTAAATAAAGTGACTAATGGTTTGTTAAATAAAGTACAAATAATAACTAAGTAAACTTTAAGCCTAATATTGAATGTGTAAATAGCAATAATTAAATAAAGCTAATTATTTTAATTTAACCAGCGATTGTTTGATTACTACACAATCCAGCGGTACGAGTCCGAGTACAGAGAGTTAGAGGAATTGTCAGGAGGGCAATTTTGTAACAGAGTAAATTGTCAAGAGGGCAATTTCGTAACATTATATATATATATATATATATATATATATATATATATATATATATATATATATATATATATATATACATATATATATATACTAATTGACTCATTTCGTCGTTTATATTTGGATCAGGTATACCAAACACAGCCATGTAGCTACCTTTATTTATGTACGAATTTACAGCTGATCTTTTTGGACTTCACCGAATTGCAATACTGCACGTTAATGTGTGCTTTGTACGATTTGGACACAATCGGTGAATACAGCACGATCCAATGATGCATTGATCTCTCATTTTAATAGTTGTTAGTTTTCCGATATCCTCTGTCGACCAGTGACGATATATCGTGTTTCCGTCATTGCTTGCACTGTATCTGCAATCAATTCTATGAGATAACGTTTCGAACATTTACTATCAATCATGCATGGTAAGCTCAGGGACCATGGATCATGTTCTTTGTGATCACTTCAAATAATTCTGGATCGGTGGTTTCATCTAGAATTTCCGCAGATATATATATATTTTTTTCATTCAACATGGATTTATTTATTGCATCTTTTCAATCGAAACCAACAATAATTTTACAAAGCTTACAACTAATAAATAAATTGATGCTCCGCGCTAGTGCTTAGAGCAATTTTAGTTCAAGTATTATGTAAATTATGTAGAAAAAAATAAAAATAAAAATATAAATATGAAGAAACTCTATTTTTAAAAAAGTGGCCTTTTAAGACAAGATGTATTCGTCCTGTGAAGCAGATTCCTTGCTAGTTCGTTAGGATGACACTGGAGTTTGGATTGGTATTTTGGTTTTAAAACTGCTAGTTCTTCTTCAACGGGTGCTATATTAAGGTCGCGGTGAATATTTTCGTTTCTGACGAGCCATGGAGCGCCGCTGATAATTCTCAGAATTTTCGATTGAGCTCTTTGAATTATTTGCAAGTTTGTAGTGCCCCATATCTGAATACCATAAGTCCAAATCGGTTTAATTACAGCCTTGTATATAAGTACTTTATACTCCAATCGCAGTTTTGATTTTCGGTTGGTAAGCCAATACAAGGAACTTGCCATGAGTTTCATTTGCATTTTCTTGGCGTCTATATGTTTTTTCCAGGTGAGCCGTCGGTCAAAATGCACTCCTAAGTATTTAACCTCTGTTGCTTGCGGGATTACAATGCCATTTAAGGAGACTGCCGGACAAGAACTGGGCTTAAGAGTAAATGTCACATTTTTCCTCATTTACTTTGATGCGCCAATCTGCTAGCCAACTTTCTATTTTTTTAAGGTGTTCCTCTAAATCCCGGGAGGCTATCCGTGGATTTAGGTGAGAGCTCAGGATAGCTGTGTCATCTGCGAAAGTCGAAGTAACGAGGTTTTTATCCGTTGGCAGATCGGAAGTGTACAGAGTGTAACGCATAGGTCCAAGCACACTCCCTTGTTGTACTCCAGCCATAATTTCAAAGTCTGGCGTTACAAATTCTTTATATTTAACCCTAAATTTGCGATTTGTTAAATATGAGTCCAGTGTCTTATGCGAACTTTTTGGCAAAAGTTTTTTTAATTTTATATATGAGTCCTTCGTGCCAGACTTTGTCAAAGGCTTGTGCGACGTCTAGGAATATTCCGGAGCAGTACATCCTCTGTTCAAATGCTCGCCTTATTTCAGAGGCAATACGGTGCACCTGCTCAATAGTTCCATGATGTTTGCGGAAACCAAATTGGTGGTGAGGAATGATTAAATTGAGCTTTGGTGCTAATTTTTCCAGCAATAAGCGTTCGAGCATTTTAGAGAGCGTTGGCAGGAGACTTATGTGCCGATAAGAAGATACCTGAGTAGGGTGTCTTCCGGGTTTTGGAATCATTATTATTTCCGATGTTTTCCTTGTTGTAGGGAAGTAGCCCAGACGGAGTATTGCGTTAAAAATGTGTGTGAGATGTATTAGAGCTACTTTGCGGCAATTCACTTGCCATTTTATTGGTAATTAAGTCACAACCAGGTGCCTATTTTGGGTTTAGACTCGTTGTACATAGGCTTTGGTTTGAAATGAATTGGTACTGCTGACTTCGTAATTGAAAAGTTCTGTATGCTAGTCTTGTTGCAGGTCGGCGGGTTAGGTTGAAATACTGACCTCAGATGTGCTGCAAAGAAGTTGCCTTTTTCTTCTTCTGTTTTTGCCCAAATTCCATCGCTTTGTCTTAGAGGCGATTCACTATCCTTCGGTGTATTAACCATTCTTGTCGCTCTCCAGAGTTTGTAATTGGTGACTTTGAGAGGAGCCAAATCTTCAAGGTACTTATTAAGGTTTTCTTCCTTTTCCTCCAGTAGAGTGTTTTTCAGCTGATTTTGTAATGACTTTAATTTTACTGTTAGTGCTGGAGATCTGTATTTTTGCCATTCACGCCTTAATCTCCTCTTTTCTCTAACGTGACATTCCACATAGTGTGACGTAGTGTGCCTCGCGATAGTTTTAGTTGAGTTTTGTGCGGGCGTGGCAATAATAGCAGCAGCTTTTATTATTGATCCAAGAGCCTGTGTCGCTGATTCAATGTCCTCTCCACTCTTAAGTTTTGTTTTAACGCTCACGTGGGTACTAATATATTTGCGATATTTGAGCCAGTTTGTTTTCTTGGAGGTCAATTTTATTGTTTTTTCAATGAACTCTTGTCTTTTTTTTTAATATATTATCACTGGTGAGTCATCGGATGATAAGTCGAAACAGGGCTCGGTTTCCAAGAAACACCTTTCAATATTTTTAGTTATGCCAAAGTCAATAAGATCGGGAATTTTTCTCTGATCAGTTGGCCAGTATGTAGGTTTTCCAGATGATACAAAGTCTAGACCATTCCGAGAGTCTATCAGCGCATTAAACAATTGCTTCCCTTTAGGGTTGATTAACCGTGAGCCCCAGTAGGTATGTTTAGAATTGAAGTCTCCGGCAGATAGAAATTTATTGCCGAGCGATTTAAAGAAAGACACAAAATCGGTTGTGGAAATCGGAAACCTAGGAGGACAATAGACTGAGGAAATTACTATTGGCTCAACCCAACACTGTAAAGAGATGGAAGTAGAGTGGATGTTTTTTTTTGCATAGGATTCCAGAAAGTAATACTTTAATCGAGCCTTAATTAGAATTCCCGTATCACCATAACCTTTTCCTTGTGGGTGGTTTGTTGAGTAAAAATTATAGGTTGCTAGTTTGAAGTTATATTTTACCGTTAAATGTGTTTCTGAGATAAGGATGATGTCTATGCTGTTACTGTCTAGAAAATGTTTTATTTCAATTTTGTGTTGGTAAATACCGTTAGCATTCCAGTGACATATTTTTAGAACATGAAGTTAGTAATACACTGAGACAAGTTAAACGTATATTATAAAGCAAATATTAACATATACGCAGATATGATGTCATCAATTTGGTCCGGTCTTATTTTGTCAACCAACAATATCAATATGCGTGAGGGAGTCCTCTTCTTTGCCATTCAACAGAATACATCCAGCTTTGCGCTTCGCAATGAAACCATTATTGATTCCAGCTTTTGTTTAAACACAAGTGACGTTATGTCGTGACATTGTTGGCGATTGCCCTGGCAATAATTATTCTCGAATCTCTCTCCAAAATGCATGGATCACAGCCAAAAGTGATAAACAGGGCTGGTCGACCATAAGGACGAACATATGTCATCGCATCCTGTGCATACTCATGCATATGACGCGGGCTACCAGTGTATGAAGATGGCAATATCGTCAATTGGCCAATGTCATTTAGATTTACAAGCTGGTTCCCATCATTGTTAATGGCATCACGTAGATGGATATACTCTTTAGCGCGTAGCCTTTTCTGATGGAACCTAATATAATTCAAACGGTCAGTCTCGATTTTGGCATACATGTCGACAACATACTGGTGAAAAAGTCTTTGACATTTCAGAATATGATTGTCTTGATTTTGACGAATCATCAATTTGTACGCATAATAATTCATTGCGCTGACTGTTTTATTTGGAATTTCCACACCTGTGATTGATTTAAACTTTTGTAAACATTGTGTAACCCATTTGTGAGAATTAGTTTCACTAACCAGTTGACGGATTGACCAACTTAATGATAATTTGATAGCCGTCTTCTCCTTGCGAAAACAAAATCGGATATTGGAAAACAGCATAAGAACGATGAACTTCAGAGACACGTTGAAGTTGATAACTTCTACGATGAAGGACGATCCCTTAAATTCTTCTCCAAAGATTACCACTGCTACATCGTCTATTGTTGGTACATTGTATCTTCTGTAGTGCTCTTTTATGACAATTCTATGATTATCCGACGGCATTCTGTCCAATGCCATTTAAAACAAAGTCACAAATTCGTTGTGCTGATGAAAATAATCTTGTAAGACAGCAATTATTTATATTCGAACGTTCGGAGAAATAGAGCACCGTTGATCAATTTCATCATTGGAATTTCCAAGAAAACAAATTTGCAAAAACTGATGAGAACTACTTATCTGTAAATGGCAATAACGATCCAACTCTGTGGTACACATTCAATCTTGATATCAAAAGATGTCCAATTAAAATTTTGTAAACATTGCAGTTCTCGCTAATTTCTTCCATAGCCTTAAATGTTGGCATGAAATTATCTCTGATAATATTCGTTGCACCAAACGAAGTTGTTTGAAAATATGAATTGTATGAAACCAAGGAATGCAATGGTTCTGGTGGACAATTCAATGCCGGCAATTTGACCTTCCCATTTGCACAGCACAATCCTGGTGTTTCAGTGGTGAATTCGAGTGCCTTGCAATGTTCAGAAACTTTGTACATTAAACCAACCGTCACTGATTTGTGTGAACTATAATCCACTTGACTATCACAGTTGAACGCAGCATGATTGAAATTTATACGAGCTCGATTATCAGTGTTCCTTGCTTCTCGTAACCGAGAACGTGACTGCGCAGTGCGTTCTCGATCATCTTGTGTGCGCTGTACTTCGCTTTCTTCTACTCTGGTAGCAGCTTGCGTCCTGGCATTAGTAGATTGTCGACTAAGACTAAACTCGCTTGGCATGATTCTCAAAAATACTGGTAAAATAAATAATTATACTTTCATTATCCACATACATATACAACACCACAAACAATGCACCCAGTTCGAATTAATTTAAACGATTTCAAACGTAGCCGAACGATTTGTTCGAAGTATTGAAAAACAAAAAATGCCGAAAAAGAAACTCGTCCATAACTATTTTTCCAATAACTTACGCACATTTATACGAATGTGTGTATGAATTCTTTTTTACTCTATTGCTTTTGCTCGCCTGCTTGCATTTTCTGAGTTCGCTGAGCATAAACAATTAAATGGACTGGCACACGTACCAGAGAATACAGAGAAACACCTCTCGTTTTGCGCACACTTACTCATACGCAAAACTGTAGTAGTGCAGCTGACCCCAGTAAAAAATTTCGAATCGCTCGCAAAAAGGAGGAATAACTGAGCGCTCCATTATTACTCCTTTTTGAACATAAATGGATCAAATTGACAGCTCTCATTCATATTCCTCTGTCACTTCTTTCTCTTGTTTGGTTCTTTGCTAATATCTCGCCTCTTCTGTGTTTTGTATTGTTTAGTTGCACTTTCGTTGAGAGGCAAGCTATTGCGTAGTTTTTTATGTTTTAGTACTGAAGAAACACCCGATACAACAAATTGAAGAGTTCAAGAAATGAAAAAGTGAAATTAAAATTAAACTTGAAATAACCAGCAAGATGGGAAAGAATTTCGAATTTGTGCCTGTTTATTCAGGAAACACGGGCAAGATGTTTTGTTTAATGGAAATTATTGCATTCGAGGTACATATATTACATACATATGTACATTTTTAACTGTCCTAATTGCAGATTTAGTCGGTACAACCGAAACGTTGACGCATATTAAAAGTTAATTGGAACGGGTCGAAGGGAAAGATCGCCCTAAAAAGTTACAGGCTTTTTAATTACTATTTGTTTCGTAACATTTTAACTATTTTGAAATAATTTTTTGGTGTTTTAAGTACCTATTTTCCACTATTTTACAGAAGCCATGAAGAATACATACTCGTATACCATCTATCCAGACTATGAGAAATCAATGCGAGAAGCATTGCGCAAAATCAAAATGGCCTTCTACAGAAAGATGTGAGGACTAAAATCTTCTGTGGGAAATTTTGGCCCACACTACAAATGACAGAGTCGCCACGAAACTATATACACACACACATCACGATAAAATACCCGAACCGAAGCAACTGCATTAGAAATTTAACGAAAAAACTACATACGTTGTAACCAATCAGCGCAGCAGTGGCGGGAGAACAGATCACCATCAGCATATTATACCAGTTGGAATAATAACTAGGATTACAACAAAAGCAACCTCACGCACAGCCAACGATCTTGCCAATCAGCGCTATGCTTGCAAAGAGCGAGGAAAAACACAGCGACGAGGAATACAACAAATACATGCCGGACAAGAGAAGGTGAGTGCACGAACTCAGCGGTGGAATTTGCCGAGTGCGCTCGCTCGGAAATCTTACACCAACAACACGAAGAAACGAGAGCGAAGCACAAGAGGGACAACGACAGAACCACCACCACGCCAACGGCCGGCAAGTACAAAGCACAAGAGGGAAATGCTGGTTGTCAGTTAAATTAAATATTTAACAACAACACGAAGAAACGAGAGCGAAGCACAAGAGGGAAATGCTGATTGTCAGTTAAATTAAATATTTAACAACAACAACACTATTGGATTCCGGACAGTGCTGCTGGCAGGCAACAATACTGCTGGCTAACCAGGGACCGTTGGAGTGAGGTGGCTGACCGCCAGAAGTTGAAGGTGGCCCAAGTGCAAAAGACGGCAACACCAACAAGCCTGACTGCAACAACAACAAGCCGGCCACAACAACAACAATCGACTACTGGCCAACGGAAGTAAAAACACACAACGGTGGCCTGCGAACAACAACATGTGTCAGCCGCTGCGACCTGGGACTATATAAACCACGTAGCCCAGGCAGTAGGTCTCTTCTTCGGACACCAGCATCCTGACTAGCAACAGCTCTACAAAGTACCATACGAACATAAAAAGCTTAGCAAGAACCTCTGGTTTTTAATCGTTTTCTTGCTAAGTCATACACAGACAGAGACTACAGGGATTCAGTGAGAGCCTCTGGTTTTTAATCATTCTCCCACTGAATCACTGAGACACATACGCAACCGAGACTTAGGAAGCTTAGCAAGAACCTCTGGTTTTTAATCGTTTTCTTGCTAAGTCATACACAGACAGAGACTACAGGGATTCAGTGAGAGCCTCTGGTTTTTAATCGTTCTCCCACTGAATCACTGAGACACATACGCAACCGAGACTTAGGAAGCTTAGCAAGAACCTCTGGTTTTTAATCGTTTTCTTGCTAAGCCAGACACAAGCAGAGACTACAGGGATTCAGTGAGAGCCTCTGGTTTTTAATCGTTCTCCCACTGAATCACAGAGACACATACTTACCGGGACGTAGAGACAGGCAAACAAGTATACACTAAGCAAGTTGATTTATATAGAGTTAAGGAAGTAGTATTGTTTTGAGCAAGGACTAACAAGAGTCCATAATCAATACACTAAATAAATACGTTGAAATTAATTTAACACACAGGATTTTATATTTTTCTGTATACGACCCCTGGAGCCGCTGAGTTTTACCCCAGCTATAAAAAAAGAGTCGTTACAGTGGCGCCCGAGCAGGGACTCTGAGTTAAAGAAAACTAAATCAGCGCGTCAGACTTTGAAAAAGAAAAAGACTAAATCGCAAGGAAGCTCAGCTCGTGAGAGAATTTACCAGGGCAAAGAGAAAGCTACGTCTACGCAGTCACGCATAATACAGCCGAATAAGCGCCAGCTTATAATACACACACAGATTGTCTTCATCGTCACCTAAGACTTTCACAGGATGGTGAAAACAAGCTGGGTGTACTTGTTACGCAAGGATGAGCTGGTGATCTTTGCTGATGAATTCGGTGTAGAGGCTACAGGTACCGTGGATGAAGTCCGTAAACGTCTTTCCGACTTCTTCACTGAAACAGAGCTGACTCAGGATCAGAAAAACCAATTGCAGAAGCTACAATCCAAGTACGTTAAGAGCACATCCCCAAGGCCGGCTGTGTCCATAGTTACCCGCGAAACGCTGGAAGTGGACAGGCCAGAGGCATACACAGGTACAACACTAACGGCAGAGAACCCAGGGGTACGGAGAACACTACAGCATCGCTCCGTGTCACCTGCAACAATGAATCAACAGCACAACGGGATTGTACAGTACGCCGTTGTGATTGACCAGGTGAGGAAGTGGTCCCTTAACTTTGACGGAGGGCGTGACCCGCTAGCGTTTATAGAGCGAGTCGAGGAATTGGCAGATGTGTACGAAATAAACAAAGATTTCCTTCCGCGTACTATGCCTGAACTCTTGAGAGAACGAGCACTCATGTGGTTCAGAAACAACAATCGAGCGTGGCGGGATTGGCGTACATATAGGAGAGACTTTCTAAAATTCTTCTTGCCAGCACGATACATGGAGAAACTCGAAGACCAGATCCGCCAGCGTCACCAGAGACCCAGAGAAGGGTTCAAGCAGTTTGTAGTTGAATTGCAGAATCTAATGCGGCACTTGGACTATTCCGAAGAACAGAAACTGGAGCGTATTTTCCAGAACAGCCTGCCAGAATACCAGCTATATGTGCGCCGCAGAGATTTCACATCGCTAGCAGAGCTGATAGAAATGGCTGCAGACTTGGAGAGCATACGGAGAGAAGGCGAACAACTACCAGCGCCACCCATATAACGGCGAAGAGAGCAAGGTCCACCACGAGAGGTGAGAAACTGTCAGGTGACGGTAGAGAGCAGAGAGACACCCATAGAACCAAGAACAGCCTGCTGGCGTTGTGGCCAAAATGGTCATATAGCACGCATATGTCGCAACGCACAGATCCTGTTCTGTTGGGAGTGTGGTCAAAGGGATGTGAGGACTATAGAGTGCTGCAAACTAAGAGCACCAACCGATCGAGAGCTACCGACGACAGAAACACAGCATGCCACAAAGGAGAGACAGCAGACTTCCCCATTGGAAAACTTATTGCACTGTGACGGACAACGAATCTGCGCCACCGTTTCGATTGGCACAGAAACTGTCACAGCAACACTGGACACAGGGGCAACTCACAGTTTTGTGAGCAGAGAGCTAGCACGAAAGCTACGCTCTTCCACCAGCAAATTTGGAAAATCCAATACCAGAGCACGTATGGCAGACGGAAGTGCTAGGAGAGTCAGTGGGACATTGACGGCAACTGTAAGGCTTGGAGAGCAGACATGCGAGCAAGAGCTACTTATCATGCCTGATTCCATTAATGAGCTACTCCTTGGACTAGACTTCATGGCAAGCCTAGGAATGACAGTGAAGTGTGGTGAACAGGAGATCACATTGGGACCTCAAAACAATTGCGTGCAACCCCGAGATATTGCAATGTGCACGACAATTCGTGTTGAGAATGCCACACAAATCCATTCAACGACTTCCAAGAGGCACGCCAGCGACAAAAATGCTCAGATAAAGAGACACAACAGAGAATACACAGAGAACCAACGAATTCGCAAACACACAACACCAAGAACAAAGATGACTCATACGAACGAATTCACCTGCCACGGACTATGCCCAGCGAAATCCCACAGCGAATCCCACAAAAGCATATATAGAAGGACCACACATGAATCAGCATATGGGCCTCGGAAAAAGGACGCAGGCGCAACCAAACGCGAGGAGCTGGCACAGCTAAGTCAAAATACAATCAGAGCAATCAGGGTATCTCCTAATCACTTCGCAAAGTCAGAACCAGTGCGAAACAACCAAAACATACCACGTAGACAACGTGACAGATCAAGGGACAACCACCGTGCAATCAAGTGCACCAAACACAGCAGAAGCGATGACCAGAGGAATAAACGTGACTCCAATAGCCACCAACCCAACAGCATTAAACAACAGAGGCAGTCAATAGAGAAACATACGACAAACACAGGCACCTTATTCACATTCCAAAACATAGAAGAGCTACAAGGACCAAAAGGAGGTGATCTGCCACAGAACTTGGTAGCTGAAGTTTTGCAAATAGCCAAAGGGGCTCAGCAAAAACGGACACGAGAGCGAATACGATTTAGGCGAGACGCATACAGAGTGACCCTCAACCGTGACGCTGTCATCATTTTTCATCGTCGGTAAAGTGGGGAGGGCGCGTGAGGACTAAAATCTTCTGTGGGAAATTTTGGCCCACACTACAAATGACAGAGTCGCCACGAAACTATATACACACACACATCACGATAAAATACCCGAACCGAAGCAACTGCATTAGAAAGTTAACGAAAAAACTACATACGTTGTAACCAATCAGCGCAGCAGTGGCGGGAGAACAGATCACCATCAGCATATTATACCAGTTGGAATAATAACTAGGATTACAACAAAAGCAACCTCACGCACAGCCAACGATCTTGCCAATCAGCGCTATGCTTGCAAAGAGCGAGGAAAAACACAGCGACGAGGAATACAACAAATACATGCCGGACAAGAGAAGGTGAGTGCACGAACTCAGCGGTGGAATTTGCCGAGTGCGCTCGCTCGGAAATCTTACACCAACAACACGAAGAAACGAGAGCGAAGCACAAGAGGGACAACGACAGAACCACCACCACGCAAACGGCCGGCAAGTACAAAGCACAAGAGGGAAATGCTGGTTGTCAGTTAAATTAAATATTTAACAACAACACGAAGAAACGAGAGCGAAGCACAAGAGGGAAATGCTGATTGTCAGTTAAATTAAATATTTAACAACAACAACACTATTGGATTCCGGACAGTGCTGCTGGCAGGCAACAATACTGCTGGCTAACCAGGGACCGTTGGAGTGAGGTGGCTGACCGCCAGAAGTTGAAGGTGGCCCAAGTGCAAAAGACGGCAACACCAACAAGCCTGACTGCAACAACAACAAGCCGGCCACAACAACAACAATCGACTACTGGCCAACGGAAGTAAAAACACACAACGGTGGCCTGCGAACAACAACATGTGTCAGCCGCTGCGACCTGGGACTATATAAACCACGTAGCCCAGGCAGTAGGTCTCTTCTTCGGACACCAGCATCCTGACTAGCAACAGCTCTACAAAGTACCATACGAACATAAAAAGCTTAGCAAGAACCTCTGGTTTTTAATCGTTTTCTTGCTAAGTCATACACAGACAGAGACTACAGGGATTCAGTGAGAGCCTCTGGTTTTTAATCATTCTCCCACTGAATCACTGAGACACATACGCAACCGAGACTTAGGAAGCTTAGCAAGAACCTCTGGTTTTTAATCGTTTTCTTGCTAAGTCATACACAGACAGAGACTACAGGGATTCAGTGAGAGCCTCTGGTTTTTAATCGTTCTCCCACTGAATCACTGAGACACATACGCAACCGAGACTTAGGAAGCTTAGCAAGAACCTCTGGTTTTTAATCGTTTTCTTGCTAAGCCAGACACAAGCAGAGACTACAGGGATTCAGTGAGAGCCTCTGGTTTTTAATCGTTCTCCCACTGAATCACAGAGACACATACTTACCGGGACGTAGAGACAGGCAAACAAGTATACACTAAGCAAGTTGATTTATATAGAGTTAAGGAAGTAGTATTGTTTTGAGCAAGGACTAACAAGAGTCCATAATCAATACACTAAATAAATACGTTGAAATTAATTTAACACACAGGATTTTATATTTTTCTGTATACGACCCCTGGAGCCGCTGAGTTTTACCCCAGCTATAAAAAAAGAGTCGTTACAGTGGCGCCCGAGCAGGGACTCTGAGTTAAAGAAAACTAAATCAGCGCGTCAGACTTTGAAAAAGAAAAAGACTAAATCGCAAGGAAGCTCAGCTCGTGAGAGAATTTACCAGGGCAAAGAGAAAGCTACGTCTACGCAGTCACGCATAATACAGCCGAATAAGCGCCAGCTTATAATACACACACAGATTGTCTTCATCGTCACCTAAGACTTTCACAGGATGGTGAAAACAAGCTGGGTGTACTTGTTACGCAAGGATGAGCTGGTGATCTTTGCTGATGAATTCGGTGTAGAGGCTACAGGTACCGTGGATGAAGTCCGTAAACGTCTTTCCGACTTCTTCACTGAAACAGAGCTGACTCAGGATCAGAAAAACCAATTGCAGAAGCTACAATCCAAGTACGTTAAGAGCACATCCCCAAGGCCGGCTGTGTCCATAGTTACCCGCGAAACGCTGGAAGTGGACAGGCCAGAGGCATACACAGGTACAACACTAACGGCAGAGAACCCAGGGGTACGGAGAACACTACAGCATCGCTCCGTGTCACCTGCAACAATGAATCAACAGCACAACGGGATTGTACAGTACGCCGTTGTGATTGACCAGGTGAGGAAGTGGTCCCTTAACTTTGACGGAGGGCGTGACCCGCTAGCGTTTATAGAGCGAGTCGAGGAATTGGCAGATGTGTACGAAATAAACAAAGATTTCCTTCCGCGTACTATGCCTGAACTCTTGAGAGAACGAGCACTCATGTGGTTCAGAAACAACAATCGAGCGTGGCGGGATTGGCGTACATATAGGAGAGACTTTCTAAAATTCTTCTTGCCAGCACGATACATGGAGAAACTCGAAGACCAGATCCGCCAGCGTCACCAGAGACCCAGAGAAGGGTTCAAGCAGTTTGTAGTTGAATTGCAGAATCTAATGCGGCACTTGGACTATTCCGAAGAACAGAAACTGGAGCGTATTTTCCAGAACAGCCTGCCAGAATACCAGCTATATGTGCGCCGCAGAGATTTCACATCGCTAGCAGAGCTGATAGAAATGGCTGCAGACTTGGAGAGCATACGGAGAGAAGGCGAACAACTACCAGCGCCACCCATATAACGGCGAAGAGAGCAAGGTCCACCACGAGAGGTGAGAAACTGTCAGGTGACGGTAGAGAGCAGAGAGACACCCATAGAACCAAGAACAGCCTGCTGGCGTTGTGGCCAAAATGGTCATATAGCACGCATATGTCGCAACGCACAGATCCTGTTCTGTTGGGAGTGTGGTCAAAGGGATGTGAGGACTATAGAGTGCTGCAAACTAAGAGCACCAACCGATCGAGAGCTACCGACGACAGAAACACAGCATGCCACAAAGGAGAGACAGCAGACTTCCCCATTGGAAAACTTATTGCACTGTGACGGACAACGAATCTGCGCCACCGTTTCGATTGGCACAGAAACTGTCACAGCAACACTGGACACAGGGGCAACTCACAGTTTTGTGAGCAGAGAGCTAGCACGAAAGCTACGCTCTTCCACCAGCAAATTTGGAAAATCCAATACCAGAGCACGTATGGCAGACGGAAGTGCTAGGAGAGTCAGTGGGACATTGACGGCAACTGTAAGGCTTGGAGAGCAGACATGCGAGCAAGAGCTACTTATCATGCCTGATTCCATTAATGAGCTACTCCTTGGACTAGACTTCATGGCAAGCCTAGGAATGACAGTGAAGTGTGGTGAACAGGAGATCACATTGGGACCTCAAAACAATTGCGTGCAACCCCGAGATATTGCAATGTGCACGACAATTCGTGTTGAGAATGCCACACAAATCCATTCAACGACTTCCAAGAGGCACGCCAGCGACAAAAATGCTCAGATAAAGAGACACAACAGAGAATACACAGAGAACCAACGAATTCGCAAACACACAACACCAAGAACAAAGATGACTCATACGAACGAATTCACCTGCCACGGACTATGCCCAGCGAAATCCCACAGCGAATCCCACAAAAGCATATATAGAAGGACCACACATGAATCAGCATATGGGCCTCGGAAAAAGGACGCAGGCGCAACCAAACGCGAGGAGCTGGCACAGCTAAGTCAAAATACAATCAGAGCAATCAGGGTATCTCCTAATCACTTCGCAAAGTCAGAACCAGTGCGAAACAACCAAAACATACCACGTAGACAACGTGACAGATCAAGGGACAACCACCGTGCAATCAAGTGCACCAAACACAGCAGAAGCGATGACCAGAGGAATAAACGTGACTCCAATAGCCACCAACCCAACAGCATTAAACAACAGAGGCAGTCAATAGAGAAACATACGACAAACACAGGCACCTTATTCACATTCCAAAACATAGAAGAGCTACAAGGACCAAAAGGAGGTGATCTGCCACAGAACTTGGTAGCTGAAGTTTTGCAAATAGCCAAAGGGGCTCAGCAAAAACGGACACGAGAGCGAATACGATTTAGGCGAGACGCATACAGAGTGACCCTCAACCGTGACGCTGTCATCATTTTTCATCGTCGGTAAAGTGGGGAGGGCGTGTGAGGACTAAAATCTTCTGTGGGAAATTTTGGCCCACACTACAAATGACAGAGTCGCCACGAAACTATATACACACACACATCACGATAAAATACCCGAACCGAAGCAACTGCATTAGAAATTTAACGAAAAAACTACATACGTTGTAACCAATCAGCGCAGCAGTGGCGGGAGAACAGATCACCATCAGCATATTATACCAGTTGGAATAATAACTAGGATTACAACAAAAGCAACCTCACGCACAGCCAACGATCTTGCCAATCAGCGCTATGCTTGCAAAGAGCGAGGAAAAACACAGCGACGAGGAATACAACAAATACATGCCGGACAAGAGAAGGTGAGTGCACGAACTCAGCGGTGGAATTTGCCGAGTGCGCTCGCTCGGAAATCTTACACCAACAACACGAAGAAACGAGAGCGAAGCACAAGAGGGACAACGACAGAACCACCACCACGCCAACGGCCGGCAAGTACAAAGCACAAGAGGGAAATGCTGGTTGTCAGTTAAATTAAATATTTAACAACAACACGAAGAAACGAGAGCGAAGCACAAGAGGGAAATGCTGATTGTCAGTTAAATTAAATATTTAACAACAACAACACTATTGGATTCCGGACAGCGCTGCTGGCAGGCAACAATACTGCTGGCTAACCAGGGACCGTTGGAGTGAGGTGGCTGACCGCCAGAAGTTGAAGGTGGCCCAAGTGCAAAAGACGGCAACACCAACAAGCCTGACTGCAACAACAACAAGCCGGCCACAACAACAACAATCGACTACTGGCCAACGGAAGTAAAAACACACAACGGTGGCCTGCGAACAACAACATGTGTCAGCCGCTGCGACCTGGGACTATATAAACCACGTAGCCCAGGCAGTAGGTCTCTTCTTCGGACACCAGCATCCTGACTAGCAACAGCTCTACAAAGTACCATACGAACATAAAAAGCTTAGCAAGAACCTCTGGTTTTTAATCGTTTTCTTGCTAAGTCATACACAGACAGAGACTACAGGGATTCAGTGAGAGCCTCTGGTTTTTAATCGTTCTCCCACTGAATCACTGAGACACATACGCAACCGAGACTTAGGAAGCTTAGCAAGAACCTCTGGTTTTTAATCGTTTTCTTGCTAAGTCATACACAGACAGAGACTACAGGGATTCAGTGAGAGCCTCTGGTTTTTAATCGTTCTCCCACTGAATCACTGAGACACATACGCAACCGAGACTTAGGAAGCTTAGCAAGAACCTCTGGTTTTTAATCGTTTTCTTGCTAAGCCAGACACAAGCAGAGACTACAGGGATTCAGTGAGAGCCTCTGGTTTTTAATCGTTCTCCCACTGAATCACAGAGACACATACTTACCGGGACGTAGAGACAGGCAAACAAGTATACACTAAGCAAGTTGATTTATATAGAGTTAAGGAAGTAGTATTGTTTTGAGCAAGGACTAACAAGAGTCCATAATCAATACACTAAATAAATACGTTGAAATTAATTTAACAGACAGGATTTTATATTTTTCTGTATACGACCCCTGAAGCCGCTGAGTTTTACCCCAGCTATAGAAAAGAGTCGTTACAAAGACGAATGCCCAAAAGCAGCAATAATTAAAATTAATTATTTTTTTATATTCAAATATTAACTATATAATGCTTTTTCCCAATTTTGAATTGAATTATTTTTCTTATATATAAGACTAGAATTAGCTAGAATTATACCATTATGTTCTTTAAATTTTGTATACATATATTTAATATACAGAATAGGCAATAATCGTTTCTCATTTTACTCGCGTGCTATGAATAAAATATCGTTCCAATATTACTCGCGTAGGAACTCTAACCGAGCGCTCCAATACTGCTCGCATAGGAACTCTAATCGAGCGCTCCAATACTGCTCGCATAGGAACTCTAATCGAGCCCTCCAATACTGCTCTCATAGGAACTCTAATCGAGCGCTCCAATACTGCTCGCATAGGAAGTCAAAACGAGCGCTCGCTTCCAATGACACGCTATGTTAAAAAGGAGCGCAAAATACATGAGCTCTAGAACAATAGGGAGCGATCAATGCCTCGCATTGGATCGATCCAGGATTGCTCCGAGAGCGATCAATTTTTTACTGGGACGTTCTTCAAAACCAATGATAAACAAACCTATACAGATTGCCAACTAATGATAAGCAAAGCATTTTTTAAGCATTTGAAAATTTGGCGTTTAGGTGTCGCTTCTCTGTGTTCTCTGATACGTACATTCTCTCTTGCTCATACAAATTAACAAAATATTACTTTAATTTATTTTTTAAAAAAAGGTTGCGTGTTGGATTAGCAACACGTCTTACTTTATTTATGAACAAAACCGGACTGAAGTTTACAAACAATAATGATCTTAACATAACTTAACTAAAGACCTAAACTGCTGACGTAGTCCACGCGCCGAGTGATGAGTGTGGGAACGTTGCTAAATACCTTTACCCGTTCCCAAGTGCAATAGGATCCCGCTGGAATGTTGGTGCTGACACAATGTCTGCGTTGTATGCTCGTGTGTGGACAAATACAATGTATTATACGTTAACTCCTCCCCCTCTAAGTTCCATACGTCCTCGAATGGAACATCAAAAGAATGGCAGGCTGTGGAATCTCTTTTTCTTGTCATTACTCGATATCCTGGTAAAATCATTTGTAGGTTGATTATTTTGTTGAGGCTCTTCGATAACATTTTCAACTGGTTTAGGTCTGATGTTTCTCCATTTCTTCCAGTATTTTGCAAGAACGAAAACCCCAATTAGCAGGAAAGTCGAGACCATTCCCAATTTCAATGATAGACTTATTTGGTTTATCGATTTAAGTTTACGGATTGACAAAGAATTTTTGATATTGATGTCATTGATTAGTTCCAGAGATAATGTTCTTTCTTCAGCGTTGGAGCTCATGGGTTGAATTAAGGCAGGAAGAGGTTTTGTTGTAGTGATTTGTCTGGATAAGTATGTCCTGTTGTTTACTCGGACCGTAGAATTATAGTGGTGAATTACATACGGTCCATTGAGCCACATGGTTGAGTTGTCAACATCAATTTGTCCACTGAATTGGTTCAAAAATAATATGCCATCCTCAATTTCTTCTGTTGTAGAAATGTGTTCGTTATTGGTGGTGGTGCACTTTGATGTCTGACTCGCCAAAAGTTTCGGGATGCACGGGGAATCTGTGATATCGTCATAAGTTTCAGGACTACATATTGATAAACTATTGTATGTTTTACATTTCTTTTTTAATCCAAATATTCTTTTCTTATTCTTACAGTCTAGGATGTATTCATAATCTAGTCTAGTTACAATATTTTCCCTTTTGATAGCCTTAATTAGTAATCTAATACAATTTTCAGTATCTGTTGTCGGAACACTTAATATGTAAAGTATATTGTAACCTTCGAGAGCAATTTTTACTTCTGCAAAGTGCAGTAGTTCATCAGTACTAGAAAATGGAATATTACTTTTACTAAATATGTCATTTAGGATTTCGACTTCGAAAGATGAAAGGATAAATGAATTAACTATATTTACTTTTGCCAAATGAATTGCAAATTCAATATTCGCAACATCTTCTTTTAGAAGTTCAAGTTTATATTTCCATTCTAATATTCTTTCATCATGAAGATTTTGTTCTGTTTTTAAGATTTTTATTATTTCGTTTGTGGTGTTCGTGAGTTTACTTATTTTCTCTAGTGACAGACGATTTATCACAATTTGATTGCTATTATTTTCCAAAACGTCATCTATCTTTTTCTGAATTATCTCAAAGTCCTGACGGTCTGGACTTCCAGCAATTCATTTCCATGCACTTCCGAGGAAATCCAGTGATCGTTTAGACTTTATATTTGGTTTTAATCGTGATATGTAGGATTTAATTTGGGATATTGTGTATTTAAGGTAAGGGATCAGGGAATAGTTTAAGGTGATATTCCGAAGAATATTATCTTCCATTTCATGGATCAGGTTATCGTAGCTCCGTAAATCAATCGTATGAACTATCTTGAAAGTTCCGGTCTGGACTTTAGCCAATCCGGAATGCATTGCCAATAATTTTGAATTCGAGTAATCCAATATTTGTATTTCGCCAGCACATAATGCCGTCAAGATTAATAATCTGTAAAATAGGAGTTGTGAATTAATTTCTAATATGTCTCTTGTGTACAATTCTTCCGCTTTCGGTGACTATTGTAGAATTCCTGTTTTCTTTTACTATTTCTTCTTTAAATCGCTCTGGTAACTTTGTCCCTAATCTCTTATTGATTTTAACGAAGACTGTCTGTCCTGGAATGTATTGTTGGTCGTTTTGTTTCCGTTTGTTATGATATTCTAAACTACGTTTCTGTTTTTCTTGGATTTTCTCCATATTCGATTGTCTAGTTCTGTCATAGATACCTGGAGAAAAATCTACAGTTCTCCCAAAAAACAAATCAACAGGTTTCCTCTCAACAGTCGAGTGTATCGAATGATTATACTCGTTCACTGCTTTTTCAAGGAGTTCTTCGAAATTTCTGCATACCCCTTCGTCCTTTAAATATCTTAACAATTCAGCAAGGGTTGAATGAAATCTTTCGACTTGACCGTTTGCTTCGCTTCTGTAAGGAGGAGTAGTGAACACTTCGATGTTCAATTCATCCCTCATCATAAACAGAATAGTGGCGGAATTCAGAGACTTCTCATTATCGATGACGATAGTTTTTGGTACGCCAAAGAAGAATAGGAGTTCTCTTAGGGGTCTTCTCACATCCTCAATAGATTTTCCCGTTAACAATTTAACTTGTGCGTACTTTGTGAATTTATCCAAGGCTGTCATTACCAATTTTTTGTCTGTTGAAAATATGTCAATATGCACTACTTGACCGGGATAAGAAGGTATAGGCGTTTCCCCTAACTTCGGATCATTGGGGTGCCTATCGTATTTGTTCTTCTTACATGTTGAGCAAAGTTTCACTATTCTCTTTATCTTGGCAAACATGCCTGGGAAATAACACTTCTCCAAAATCTGTAATTTATTTTCCGCTGCATTTCTGTGGGCCCTGTTGTGAGTATCAATAAAGACATTTTCCTGGTCATTTTCTGAGGTCACGTCCTCCACGAATTTTTGTGTGAAGCGAACCTTATAATTCAACAAGTGCAGAGGATAGATTTCCTGGATTTTACCCATTACAAATTCTGGTGCCTTTATGCCATTATTCACAGAGGGGTTCAAGTATCTTTTCAATAAGGCTAGGAGGTTATTCTGATCATACTCCCTTTCTACAATTGTATGTCTATGATACCCAGGGAATATAATTTGGAATTGATATGACGGCACTTCGTCCACACAAAGGAATATCTGATTTTTTAATGCATTTATAGGACCCTCCACGCTGGGTACCAAATTTTCCGCAGAACTTTCATGGCTATGAACGGTTCCAGTTAAAGAGTTCACGTTGGTCATTGGTGTTCTATAGAGAGCATCTGCTACCACGTTAGATTTCCCTGGTTTGTACCTAATTTCATAGTTATATTCCTCGAGAATCGCCTTCCACCTTTTCATCTTGACATTACTATTTTTGTTACTCAGTGCATATGTTAGGGGCTGGTGGTCAGTGTAAATTATAATTCTAGCAGTTCCATATAGGTAGTTTCTGAAGATATGTAGGGCCCATACTATAGCCAGCATCTCTCTCTCATTTGTAGCATAGTTTTCCTCCGTTTCCGACAATACTCTGGAAATAAATGCTATTGGCCTATCGTCCTGGCTAAGCACGGCTCCGAGGGCTACGTTGGAGGCATCGGTCGTTAGATGAAATTCTTTCTCGTAGTTTGGGTAAAAAAGCATAACTTCTCGAGATAATAAAGCCTCCTTTAAAGAATCCATTGCCTTCATTTCCTTACAACCGAGTACTATTTTTACTTTGCTGGACTCGGACCTGGGAATTGAACCATTTGGGCCCCTCAGCATAGCAGTTGGGGGTTTAGCTATATCGGCATAACCCTTTATGAATCTTCTATAGTAATTGCAAAGCCCCAAAAAAGATCTTAATTGCCTCAAAGTTTTAGGGTAAGGAATTCTTACCATGGCATCCACTCTGTCCTTTATTGTACTTATGCCACTCTCAGATACTTTGAAACCAAGAAATTCAACTTCTCTTTTAAAGAAGTCGCATTTATCTAACTGCACTCTCATATTTGCCTCTGTCAATGTATAAAAGATTTCCCTCAAATGTTTAAAATGTGATTCTTCGTCTTTACTGAATATAATTATGTCATCGATATAGACATAACAAGTCCTTCCGATGAAGTTTCTTAGAATATCATCCAATGCTCTCTGGAATATTGATGGGGCATTTTTTAATCCAAACGGAAGCCTTGTGAACTCGTACTTCCCATTGTTCACTGAGAATGCCGTTTTCTCGATGTCTTCTTGCCTGAGCGGTATTTGATGAAAACCACTTTTCAGATCAATTACCGTAAAGAATTTGTTGCCGCCCAGTTGAGATAAAACTTCCCCAATTTCTGGTATTGGATATTTGTCTACTACAGTAACCGCATTCAATTTTCTAAAATCCACTACGACTCTGTACTTCCTCTTTCCGGATGCATCCTCTTTTTTCGGCACGACCCATATGGGTGAATTATAGGGAGAATGAGATGGTCTTATGATCCCGTCTTTTAATAATTTGCTTATTTCTTCCTCGACAACATTTTTCAGAGCCATTGGGTAAGGATAGTTTCTTGTGTAAGTAGGCTCGTCCGTGGTTGTACGAATTTCACCCTGTACTCTCGTTGTGTAAGTTAATTTTTCATCAGGATCTGCAAAAAGATTCTTGTGAGATTCTATGATTTTCATCATAGTTGATGTTTGGTTCTCAGAAAGGTGTTCAACTCGTATTTCCAGATTGTTCACGTCCTGCGACATATATTGGTAAATTGGTATTTTCATACCATTCGTTATTGTAAAGTAATTATCAGCTGTGTGAATGATTGCAGAAAGTTCCTTCAAGGTATCATTACCTAGTATTGCATCAAAAGTCCGCAATCCAGGTAGAAGGAAAAATTTAATAGGTTCAATAGAATCACCAAATATCCTTAGTAAGGTGTGGTGTGTAATTTGAACATTGCCAGATATTGTTTTAGCGCAGAAGTAGTCGCAATTTTTTTGAGGATTATTTGCCAGATCAGACTTAATATAATTCTTATTGCTACCGGTGTCCAGAAGGAATTTCAGTATTTTTCCATTCCCCGTTCTTATCCTAAAGTATGGTAACGAGGAACTGTTTAACCAAAAAAAATAAGATCCGCATTAAGATCTTCAGTAGAAAAATCTTCCACTAGACTGTCCGAGGTTTTTACGTCCTCTCCTGAATAGTGTGTTATTTCATTAATATATTCATTATTGGCCATATCCATGTATTCATTTATATCCGGTACACCTCCTACAGCTCCTTCAAGTGCTTCAATTTCTTTGTCAATTTTTGGATTATCCACTTCGCTGCCTCCTCTGTTGCAATTACCCTCTGTTCTTAAATGAAAGTTTCGTTGAGCCTTGTTGATTGGTCGTTGGAACGTACCTTCATAAGGCCTCTTATAACCATTATTGACCGGCGGTCTGTTGGCATAATTTATCTGCCTAGATTGGATGGACCGATCAATTTCCATCGATTCCGGATTTGTGGGATATTGTTGATAATTTCGCGGATATCCTTGAGGTCTTTGATTCATGTTAGTGAACTGGTAATTTTGTTGACGGGGTTGATACTGAATATTCGGCCCATTCCTTGGCCTTTGTATGAATGTGGTCTGGTTGGAGCTGCCCCATGAGCGAGTTCAGGATAAAAAATATTTCTGGTGAATACCTGAGGATTTGGTTTGTATCCCTGCGCGTTTGGCTTAGGTATCTGCCCGTGAGCATGATGCATCCGATAAGTCATATTGTCCAATTTTAAACAGATGTGTAATGCCTGTGGCAAAGATGTGGGTTCCTTGACGCTTAATAGTCTTGGCAAATCGCCTTTCAGCCCACGCACGAAGGTATCAAGTGCTTTTTCTTTATAAGCGTTTGTCATTGAAGAAAGGCTACCTGTGTCCAGTTCAAGACAAGTTATCTTGTCCAATATTAGTGATAGGTGTTGGTACACCGCTTGATAGAATTCTGTTATGGTTTTGTGTCCTTGACACATGGTTGTCATCTGATATTCAAGTGTACCAATATCTTTCCTATCGGAGTAATGCATCATTAGACACTTTCTTATTTTGACCCAGTCTAGAGGTGTTCTGTATGAATCAAGAGCAGTGTCTGCTTCCCCAGTAATTTTTGTCCGTATTGTATGGAGAATGGCAAAATATCTTCCAGTACCTTTAATGCTTTCGAAAAGCTCCAGTACCCTTTCTACCGATTTCCGCCATGAACCGAATTCGCCCGCAATTCCCGAAAATTCTCTTAGTGATCTAACAATATCGGGAATTTTGTCCAATTCTTCGATACGAATTGCTCCTATAGGTTGATCCCCTCCTTCATCAGGGGTGTCCTGTTTGAAGTAATCCAACACTATAGTTCTAACTTCCTCCTTTTGAGCTTGAGAGAGTCCACTGGAAATAGTGCTAGGCCTCTGTGGTTGGCTCATTGTGAGGGTTCTACTTAGTCTGTCCGTAATCTCTTCGATACTGTCAACTGGCATACTCTCTTTTAACAATATTTTTTCGGAACTTTTTCACAAAAAAAGGAAAGGAATAGGATGGACTAAGGAACGTTTTGTTTCGCGAATAAATATAAAATAGCAATCAATATGTAATCTTACAATCTGCCACTCACCTTACAATCACCATGACTTTTTTCCCACTGATGCCGTTGATGCTGTTTGCTTCGTATGAATTTTTTCTTTCGAAAATTACAATTTCACTATTCTTTTTTTAACGATTTTTTTTCTAATTTCTTCTTATTAATTTTTTTATATATCTTTCTTATTAATTTTCGGTTTTTTCTTAAGCTCAAACAAATTTTTTCAATTTCAGTTTTTATCCTTTTTAATTTCTTAATATTTCTTCACATTTATCATTTATTTTTTATTTTATTTTTTATTTACTAATTCTTTTTTTTTTGATAATTTCTTTTAATTTCTTCACACTTATTTATGTTTAATTTTCCTTTTCATTTAATAATTCTTTCTTTCAATGATAATTTCTTTTAATTTCTTCGCACTTATAATTTATTTTTAATCTTCTTTTTTTCTAAATAATATTTAATTCTTTCTTTTAAATAAATTTCCTCACTTTCTTAGATTATTATTTTTTCTTTAATAAAGTCACAATTTTATATTCTTAGGATTCTATAATTTATTTTCACAAACAATTTAAGCATTTACTTCACAATTTCATTATTTTTTTAAAGTTCTTAAACACTACAGTGAGACTGCTGATGATCCCGTGATCACCTCCCGTTTGCGTTGACTACTAGGGCGCGTCCTTTTCTCACTCTAAACGGTGAGCCGGAAATGTTGGACCTTTTTCTGGGTTAAACCTCTTCGTCCTTACTTGCCTATCGTCTCAGGCAAGGATACAATAGAGGTCCCTGCTCGGGCGCCAATTAACAAAATATTACTTTAATTTATTTTTTAAAAAAAGGTTGCGTGTTGGATTAGCAACACGTCTTACTTTATTTATGAACAAAACCGGACTGAAGTTTACAAACAATAATGATCTTAACATAACTTAACTAAAGACCTAAACTGCTGACGTAGTCCACGCGCCGAGTGATGAGTGTGGGAACGTTGCTAAATACCTTTACCCGTTCCAGAGTGCAATAGGATCCCGCTGGAATGTTGGTGCTGACACAATGTCTGCGTTGTATGCTCGTGTGTGGACAAATTCAATGTATTATACGTTAACTTACATAAGCGTGAGCGTAATTTTGTTGAATTTCTATTTCGCTTTTTTTAAATGTTTTTTAATGTTTTACCTTCGTACCGTAATTATCTACATTTAAAAAAACCAAATTGGCTGAAAATTACGGGCAGCAGAGGGGAACAGACACTTTTTGTCATATTGTTTTATATGTTAATTTTTCATATATATAAAAATTTGCATATAAATCTTGAATGCTAGTATCTATCAACATAGTATTTGCAGATTTACTTAAATTGTTAAAATAACTGTATATTTGCTTTTTTCAATCTCCTGATATTTCTTTTGCTGTACAGGGGAGAACCTCCATTTTTTGAAAATAAAAGCACAGGAATGCTGTCAGTGTACTTTGTACTTTGGGGAGAGAAGGAAACATGTTGGATTCACTCACATGTACGATCACGCGATGCTGCGATCCTGCTCGGAAAGCGTCTGAGGTCAGATTAAGGTGCTAGCAAGATTAATAGAAAAGAAGATTACTCCATGCACAGGTCCGCTCCCCTCTCAACAAAAACACAGCATATCTGATCGGTTGTGACGTCATAAGTTACTTGGTGATATGAAAGAGGCATGTGCAAAGGCAATCATTTGTGTATTAGTAGATTACAATATAATATAATCGTGAAGAGCAGTCACCTTCTCGGGGTACGAAGGCTCAAATGATTGCAATGACGCAATGGGTTAGGATGGCGGAGTTTCGGCTCTTATGGGATTACCCTAGCCGGACTGACTACTGCGGAGTAATCCAACTAAGATCTGTCTCCCTCCTAATCCAGGGTGTTCTTGGGATCGTGCCCATTGGATGTTGTTTTGCAGCCAGGAGGTTAATTAGGCTGTATCCTAACGGAGCTCCCATTCCAGACACCAGGCCGCCTCAGGTAGTAACGGTGGCCTTGCTGTGGTACGGGGCGCTGACACAGTTGACCAACCCCTTCCCCTTTCAAATTTTTGGCTGCCTTAGCTTGATCAATCGAGCGGGTGGCCGTAAGAACCAGATGAACAAATTAAACAAAACAAAAAACTGACAAGCGGTCTGTAAAGCTAATTCGGATGGGAGTCCAAAATCCTCCGCACACTCTGCGGCGGCTATTGTAGCTAAGGAGGACGAGCCTGGTACAAGCAAAGCCACGTGCTGCGATAGTGTTGCAAACCACGGAACTAAAAGGTTCTATAAGGTAAAAAGGGCTGCTCTCCGGACGGTGGAACGCTTGTCGCGGATCCCAGAGAAGGAGAGGACGGTGAAGCAGAAGGCTTCCCTCGAGTGGGCGACGAAAGTCGTGAAGGAGTCTCAAACTCCAACACAACAGGCTACAAAACGTCAACGGTCCCTAGAAGAGACCACCCACCCGGACCCAAAGAAGTTTAAAAAGCGCGGTACTGTCCTTCAGCGAAGTGCTGAAAGGACACCAGGTCATGGCGGTCATAGATCGTAATGTATCGCTCCTGAGTGCTGGAAAAAGGTAGAAGTAAGCCTTTCAAGGCTCTACCTCAACCTTTTGAAGGAATTCCCAGGTGGTTTTCCCTCTTTTCGCGACAGCGGATGGCATCAGGGCCACGTGAAGCTGATTGCCTGCGCGGATCAAAGGTCAGTCGACCTTTATAGGATTGCGATCTCCAGGATAGGGGAAGCATGGCCAGGCGCAAGGCTCGAAGTCGTACCTAGGGAGCTGATCCCTAGTAGACCTAGAGCGCGCGCGTGGATCCCAGCCGAACCGTCTGACCCTGAGGTTATCTTGGAGATCTTTAGGTTGAGCAACCAGCAGCTCCCGACTAATAATTGGAATGTGACTAAGGTAGAGTAACCAAGAGGGGATTACAAGTCAGTAACCCTTGAACCCGTGAACGCCGAATCTCTGGCGACTCTAGCGAAATCCAATTGGGTCGTGGGCTATGGCTTCTGATCCACAAGCCTTAAGGACTACAAAAAGGACCAGCAACCGTCTGACACGGATCAAGCGGGAGTGAATCCTTCAGAGGTAACTGCTGATCCTGCTGCTGCTGAGGACTCCGCCATGCACCCGAAACGCAGTGACTCTATGTCAACTGTGGGGGTTTGGAGAATCTCCTAGGGACAACCACACTCAGTGAGGAGGAAGTGCTACTGGAGTCAGACTCGGAGTCTGAGGCTGATGTCACGGTGGTGGAGGTGACTAGCGCTACAAGTAGCAGAGATGCTACGAATAGTGCAGATTAACCTCCATCACTCAAAGGCGGTGTCTGCCAGCCTTCAGCTCCGACTTGCAAAAGGCGGAGTAGACTTTGTCCTGGTCCAAGAACCCTGGGTACACGGGGACTTGGTATGTGGTCTCAGGACTGAAAATTACAGCCTGCTGTATACCGTAAGTGAAGGAAGACCTAGGTCTTGTATCCTCATTAGGAATAATGTTAGCTCATTTATTCTCCCCAATTACAGCAACAAGCATCTAACGGCCGTCTGCCTGGAAACTGGCAAGGGACGGTACTGTTTGGTCTCGGCCTCTATGGCACATGACCATGAGATCCTTCCAGAAGCCAACCTACAGAAGCTTGTTGTGGATGCAAAGGCTCAACGGTTGGCTGTTATTATTGGATGCGATGCCAATGCGCACCACGACATCTGGGGAAGCACAGATGTCAATGAACGATGTGAGTCATTATATGAATATATTGTAACGACTAACCTTTCTGTATACAATAAGGGGTCAGAACCCACTTTCATTACTGCTAATAGGCAAGAAGTCCATGACTTAACCCTTGCCTCCGAATCAATTTTTGATCGGATCTCAAATTGGAGAGTTCTTGAGGAACATTCCTTTTCGAATCATAGGTTAATTCAGTTTGATCTTCTAGATAGTCTACCAAGCCCTAAGGCTTTAAAAATGTCAGGAAAGCAAACTGGGACCTGACTGTAGCTGGACTACTACCTCAGAGCCCCACAAGCACAAGCACGTGTGACGAAATTGATAGGTCTGTGGAGGTTCTAACGGTTGGTCTTAATAAGGCTCTGTTGGTCTCTTGCCCCCTCAGTAGACCCAGGGGGAAACAAAAACCCACATGGTAGGGAGAGGAAATTAGGGGACTCAGACAAAACTGTAAGAGCCTTCAAAAGTAAGCTTAGGAAGGCACAGAGAAAACTTTGCGGTGACGTAGAAGATATCTCTGAGACGTCCAGGTTGAGGAAGATCCTATCAACTGCTCCAATGGTGCCTGGTTACCTGAGGAGGGAGGATGGATCCTGGACTTCAAATAGTAATGAGACTCTAGAGCTTCTTCTGGAGACTCACTTCCCTATTTGCTCGAGCACCATTCCGCGGAGAACGAAGCCCAGCGGGAATGTAGTTGAAGTCAACTCAGACATAGTCACGAAGCCAAAATTGCAATGGGCTATCCATAGCTTCAAACCATTTAAAGCATCTGGCCCAGATGGTGTAGCTCCAATTGAAATTTAGCAGTCAGAGAATCTTATAATAGAGTGGCTGTTAAAGATCTATAATAGTTGTCTTGAATTAGCGTATATTCCAGACTCATGGAAGCATGTGAGGGTAATTTTTATACCCAAGGCCGGCAAAATTTCGCACACACCTACAGGGGACTTAATACCCATTAGTCTGTCCTCCTTCTGTCTAAAAATCCTGGAAAGGTTGTTAGACATTCATCTGAGGCTCACTATAGACAGACAAAAGTTGTCAGTCTCTCAGCATGCCTACTTCAAGGGTAAATCGGTAGAGATTGTTTTACACTCCTTAGTCTCTAGTATTGAGTGCTCCCTGCACAACAAGGAGTTCTCCCTAGTGGCTTTCCTGGACATTGAGGGAGCTTTTAACAACATCAAATCAGACGCAATAATCGGTGCGATGCGGGACTTGGAGGTGGAACCCGCCAATAGCAGGTGGATTGAAAACATGCTTAGTAGCAGGATAATCAATTCACAGCGTGTGCAGAGGCACACCTCAAGGTGGAATTCTTTCACCCCTACTCTGGAATCTTGCGGTAAATCAGCTGCTTGTTCGACTGGAGAGGGAAAGGTGCAAGGTGGTTGCGTATGCGGATGATGTTGCTATTAGTATCTCGGATAAATACATATCTACTTTGAGGGACTTGATGCAAAACATGCTGAACATTCTCTCTAAATGGCCTACTGACTGTGGGTTGGGGGTTAATCCGACTAAGACTAAGCTGGTACTCTTCACTAGGAAGTATAAAATTCCTCAATTTATTGCTTCAAAACTAATGGGTGTAGATATTGACCTTGTCGAGGAGGCTAAATATCTGGGCGTGATCCTAGATCGGAAGCTGAATTAGAAGGCTAATATAAGCGAGCGTTTTAGGAAGGCTCAGGTAGCTATGTACTCTTGCCAAAGAGTTATAGGCAAAAATGGGGGTTACAGCCTAAGGTAGCCTATTGGATATATACAGTTTTGGTACGACCAGTCCTTTTCTATAGGGTGCTTGCTTGGTGGACAGCCCTAAGTAAGTCCACATACAATAGGCTGATAACAAAGGTACAAAGAACGGCAGAGGTATTCATAAGTAGTGCAATTAGAACGACTCCAACGGCAGCATTGGACATTATGCTCAATCTGCTGCCTGTTAGGCTTTTTGGCAAAAAAGTGGCTGCAAACTCAGCTATCAGGCTGAAAGCTACACATCAATGGGATGCCAGGAATATAGGTCATGCGTCCGTTTTAAGACATTTTGAGGGTATTCCTGATTCTTCCGATTACATCACACCAATGTACGCCTTCAATGGTATGTGCAAGATCTCCATCCCCTCCAGGGACGAATGGAAGGATCCCCCCTCATGTAGAAGGGGTTCACATCTACACAGATGGATCCAAACTACAGAGTAGGGTGGGAAGTGGTGTATTCTCAGAAGATTTGAATATTAACATGTCCTTTAGGATGCCCGACCACTGCAGTGTTTTTCAGGCAGAGGTCGCGGCTATAGAGGCAGCACTGTCTTGGCTAAGGAAGAAGAAGATATCTGGACTTGATATTTGCATTCTGTCCGACAGCCAAGCTGCTTTGCGCTCCCTGTATTCGGTCACATCAAAAGAGTTGCCGCAAATCTTAAGACGAGATAGCTAAGCAGACCCGTCTGCATCTGTGCTGGGTTCCCGGTCACAGAGATATTCCACGGAACTGCAAGGCAGATGTACATACTACCATAGTGAGGGTACTACCATACCGATTGAACCAGATAGGTCGCAATTCGGTATTCCTATTGCCACATGTAAGCTCTTAGTAAATACAATATCCTTAGGAACAGCGGGCAGGCGCTGGTCTGAACTTTCAGGATGTAAAATAGGGTCCTAACGGGACACTGGACTCTAGGCACACACGGGTGTAGGCTGGAGATCGCCTCTAACGATTTCTGCAGGAGTTGCATGGATGAGGAGGAGGAGGAGTCCACTGTTCACCTGTTGTGCACGTGTCCAGCTCTGTCAAGAAGGAGGCGCACTTTTCTAGGCGACTACTTTTTGGACTCCTTGGGAGATATCTCAAAAAAAAGATTAGCTCCATCAACTGCTTCATTAAAAGCTCCAAATGGCTGGATCTTTGATAGGGATGGGACCTGTTGTCCTATGCGGTATCACAAAGGGTCAATGTTGGCCTAAGTGCGCCCTTTTCGGGTGGCCGCCTTACCTACCTAATATAATATAATTAAAAAGTAATAGAAAAAAAGAAGCGTTGGCTACCAAAGGCTTCGGCTTGCTGTCTTTCTTAATTAAGTTTTAGTATAGTATATAAATTAGTGAAATAGAAAATTATCTAGTATACATTTAAATGAGATGTAGTAGTTGAAGGCATTTAAGAAAATCGTATAGTTTTAGGATGTTGTAGACTGTTGTGTTTCCAAGAATTTGGTCCGCATGTGTATTTCCGAAAGCAGCGTCACGACTCGGTATTGTAGGGCATTCAATTAGTAGGTTGTGTATGGAAATAGGTTGATTGCCTGATATTAAGTATTCGTGCGTGAGTTTGGTGTGTCCTAGTCGAAAACGTATGAATGGCTGGATTTTTATTGAAGTTAACGATGCTGGGTAGAATGGTATGTCGCCATTGGAATTTATATGTTTATAGTGATGGTTGTAACGATACCAGGTATTTGTTCTATTGTCCTTTTATCAATGTAATTTTTTCGGTGGTTGGATGTAAGTGAATTTTTTATGGATTGCCTTGGCGGATCGATCGGCAACTGCATTGCCAAGGTTACCACAGTGACTAGGTATCCACATAATTTTTATCTTGCCTATGTGAGAAATAAGAAGGTTTCTAGTTATGGCAATTTGACTGAATCGTTGTGAAAGATTCCGGATAGAGCTGATTGATGAGTAGCTGTTGTGCAGATTATAAAGTTTCCTTTGCTTGAGACGGCGAATTCCCTGGCGGCGAGTAAAGCAGAATATTCTGCAGTGAAGATGAAACAATATTCATCCAAGATACCATATTTTATTTCGACGCCTGATTCGTGCACTGCTGCAAATGAACAGCTTGTGTCGGTTTTTGAGCCGTCTGTGAAAATTAGATTCCAAACCTGAGCTTTGAGATCGGAAGCCTTGGCTAGGAACTGTTGTCTATAGCTGCTGGGCGCCGTTTCGTTTTTTTTTTTAATTGTGGTCGTAAACTAATGTCATCTGGTAACTCTATCCCCTCTCCAATGATGATTTGTAACATCCCTGGTCATCGTTAAGTTAGGGAGAGATGGCTGGCGATAGTGCTGTATGTTAGTAAGTTCCAGGATATTCGGACTGACGATCGGGCGTGGCGCAACGCAAGTTATTCTAAAGTTGTTTTTCAATTATAAAGTTATCTTTTTTGTGTTCTATTCAAACCAGAAATAAATATATCTAAATAGTACTTCACACTAAGAACAAATGAGTCCTCTCTCAGCAACCAAGGTGGATAAGTAGATTCTTTCAACAGTGTTGGCTTAATGAGGACGTTGTTTTTGTTTACAAATAGTATCTACCTATTGTTGAAATTTTTTTGGGAGTCCGCTTACGGCCACTTGTCCTTTTTACTGTTTGAAAGAGAACTCGGTTGTTTGCTCCGAACAATTTGGGAATGAGACGATATATATAATATGAGACGCGGTCTTCTATAGTGGTTAGACCAGTTTCGGTCCATGTTGCAAATGGGGGATATCGGAAACGCACGTAGACTCCGGCGAATGCCGGCGTAGTATGGCCAGTTAAGCAACATCAATTTGCTCCTGCTGCAGTGTTCGTATATGTAAAACCCATAGTCGATTTTTGGTAAAAATAAAGCCTTTGTCACGTCGATTAGAACGGTGGGGTGGACTCGAGCATGTTTAGATGAGAGGTACTTAATAATATTAAGTTTAAGATTTAAACTATTCCTAATATAATAACAATGCTATTTAAAATTATATTTATTATTAATAATTAATCCAAGCCGCTTTATAGACTTTATATTTTCAATAATATGTTGCTTAAAACTAAAATTAATGTTAGTACATTTCGATTTATTGCAAATATGGGGGGTACTACATTTATTGAAAGAAATGCGCGCACCTGATTTTTCGCACCAATTGAAAATATCCGACAAGACGTCGGTGAAGGATCTTAAGACTTCGAGTAGGTCTTTTGATTTAAAGATGATTGTAACATCGTCCGCATAAATAATGTGGTCTAGTTTCTGGAGCCTCTCTATGATCTTTCATACTTCATTGAACGCAATATTGAATAGAATCACTGAGACTGGAGTGGCTGTTTTCTAACGAATGATTATCGGAAAGACTGTTATTGGTGCGAACTTCAAATGTGCATTGATTAAGGAAGCTTTAGATAAAGCTGGAGAATTTTTGATCCACACCCCAGTTTTGGAGTGGTTTAAGTATGGTATGTAAACCGATACGATCAAATGCTTTTTGGAAGTCTAAAGCTAGAATTGTGATGTAATTTTTTGAGCTGAGAGCGTTTAAAATTATATTGTCTAAGTAGAGAAGGACATCTGTTGTTCCATGTTTTTTTATTAAATGCGCCTTTTTTAGAACTGGTGAGATTTTTCCTCATGACAAACTACATAAGTCTGTTTTCAATTTCGTTTCGTTTTTCCCATGCAACTGAGCAGTGAAATGGGGCGATAGCCCGATGTTTCATTAGAAGGTTTGTTTGGCTTTGGTATTGGAATGACGTGGGTAGTTTTCCAAACGTGTGGAAAGACCCCCTCGTCAAAAATAAAATTGTATAATCTGAGCAATCTCCTCTTTTTGTGTTTGGGCCAAGATGTTTGATCATTGGATATCTTACCCTGCCATACCCTGGCGTTTTTCCTTTGACATTTGCTGTCACGAAAATAAGTTCTGGCAAAGTTATGAAACTCTCAATGTGTCGTGCTGCACGAGACCTGTTTGCAGGAAAAGATGGAGCAGCCAAAGAGACTTTCTCAGATAAGAAACTAAGTGGAAAATTGTTATCTGATGAATCACAGGCCCATTGTTTGGCAAAATAGTTTGCAATGTCGGGAGGTGCTAGGGCTGGCCCATTTGGGGTGTTTATAGATTTTATTTATATTTGTTTGTGAGAATTTGTGACCCTTTTTATGTCAGACCAAATCTTCTTTGGCTTGGAAAGAGGGTTGATTTGTTCAGTTAGTCTTTCGAGAGAAAATCATTTGGCTTTTTTGCTTCCAGTCGGAATTTGGAATTGGCTTGTTTATATCTCACTAAGTTCGGAAGAGGCTTTTGTTTTTTGAAGTCGAACCAAGCGGATTGTTTTTCAAGTCTCAAATTTGCAAGATCTGAGTTCCACCAGGATAAGGTATTTTTAAGCAGAACTGCTTTTGTTTAGGGAATGGTCAGATTTGCGGCAGTTCTAATCGTTTTGAGGATTATTGCGCATTCGCTGTGGATGTTGTTGCTTTGGGAATAACTTGTTAGAATGGTGTAATGTTCAATTGATGATAATGAACTATATATGTATATATTTTATTTAACGCCCTGATTCATAGTTATGCAATATGCATCTATTCATATTGGGTCGCCCTGAATTTGCAGATATCCTTGTAAAGGCGTGGATATAACGCCGAGAAATTAGGCCAAAGGCCGCTCTTAGAAATTAAGCCTCAAGGCTCAGATATTCATATATATATATATATATATATATATATATATATATATATATATATATATATATATATATATATATATATATATATATATATATATATATATTCGCCACAAGGCAAAGATAAATAAAAGACAAGTGTTGCTTTTGGAGTTCAGCACAAGTCTGATTTTAATTTGTGTTTTTAGTAAAAAGGAAAGTTAACATCAGTTCTTAATTTCTATATCTTACTCTACAATCAATACCAGCCCACTCACTCACTCACTCTTTCCTAAAGTATATAAAATGCTTCGATTACGAGAAAGTGAACTGCATTGATTGGTCACCAGTATTTTGTTATTGATAAGTGGAGGGGAAATCCATATGCTAGGCATGACTGATCATTGTCCGCGTTCAAGGGCAGGCGCTCTGCAATAATGCCGCGTCAACTATTTCAAGTGCATTGACCATGTGCAATTCGAAGCGCATGCACTTGAAAATGCATAAACATGCCAAAAGACAATTGCAGTGTGTTGGTGGTCGTTTGATGACATTGCGCTATAGCCCGCCAGCATACACTCTTATCGTGCGCTATGACCAGCATGCATATACACTACAATGGAGTCACAATGATTTTGGAATTTGGTCCAATTGGCTTGTTCAAGCTTAAACTTAAACTTATGTTTAGGCCATATGTATGGATTTTCGGTACCAATTTTTACTTTTGTAATTGCTATTGGCAGTTTGTTCCAAGTGAGACGTAGTGCTAGAATTAGCTGTAGGTTGGTTAGCGCTGTTTGTGCAATTAATATGTATTAATTTGTTACAATTCAGAAATCGAATGGATGTCTCTGCTAATTAGCAATAGTGCTCTGCGCTCTGCAAAGCAAAAGTAGTGCGAAAGAAGATGTTTATCATCCGTTGCTGAGATTACAATAAATTTGGGGTTATTGTTACTTACTACTGGAAGATCCGGAAATTGTTAGAAAGGTTTGTATTCTGACTTTTTCCTTTACCTTTTGGGACTACACGAAGCGATTAGTCCCAATGTTAAAGGCCTCGGGAGGCGTGTTTTTAAACAGAGAACAATGCTCTGATATGTGTGTATACAGAGAAAAGAAACTGAAAAAATAGAGCAAAATAAGAAAGCAGAACGCAATGCGAAAACAAGAGTTAGCTGAAAGAGCCGATCGCGAGAAAACAGAACTGTGCACTACGAGAGTTAGTCGAAGACTGATAGTAGAAAATTAACTTATATATTTTCATAACTAATAATAAATGTTTAGATAATATTAACACCCCAATGGGAAATTTCGTAATGTATTTACGAAATAATTGATGCTTTCGTTTTTACTTTTGCAAAGGAATTGGTAACTTTCCTAAAGTAAAGGATCGGTAATGCAAGTTTTTAATGCTTTTGTTTCATCTTTCAAATGTAAAATAATGAAGAATCGAGAGCCGAAGCTTCTCGGTAATAGTTAGGATTCTACCATTACTTCCATTGCGTATAGAAATATTTGCTTTTTTGCATTAACATATATAAAGTAGTTTTTGCAAAGTAACGGGACCAACGAGAACTGTTTTATGAAGTGTTTTTGGCTAAAGAAGTGACAAGAATAAAATAATTTATCTGTTTGTAATTGGCATTGACATTATGCATATATGTGAGTCTTAAAAATAAAAAATCACAAATTAAAATAAATTCAGTGAAGAGAATAGTAAGTTTTTGTCATATAGGTAGGTAGGTAGGTAGGAGTGGCCGCCCAGTTTCCCAAAAGCACACATAATGATCCATTGTGATTCCACGGTGTGTTTTGTCATATAAAAATTAAAGGTTTCTCAAAATGGAATTTGCGGCGATTGGCTTCCAAAATGAATGCTGAATTACTTGGTTTTGAGGAAGCCAACACGCAAAATGAGTTCCTTTCTTGCTATTCAGATAACTCTGAAGACTGTGGAAAAATAGAAACACGTAGAGTGCAGTGTTACTGAAGCATCTAGTAATCTCCAAATTAATATATTTGACAATCGCAATGCTTCCATTCAGGAAAAGTCAGTAGCGTTTTACGCAAAACATCATCCAACGAGAGATACATTTAAATATTGCTTAAAAATATTGAAATCCCAAAATATTGATGTGCTCGTTTCGTTAAAAACAACAATTAAAAATAGAAACCAAATAATAATCAGATGCGCTACACCAGGCAATACTTTCATTTGGGAATAAAAAAAGCACTTACTATCAAAAATTCAAGATTCTACAGACATTTTGATTGATGTGGGAATTGACGGTCTTCCGCTTTTTAAAAGTTCAAGTCAAACTCTTTGGCCGATTCTCTGTTATGTGTGCTACATTCCCAATGAAAAAGTTTTTTTGATTGGCTCTTTTTACGGGAAACAAAAGCCAGCAAATTTGGACCAATTTTTACAAAGACTTTGGGAATGAAATGAATGAATTAAGCAATGAGGGACTTATAGTTAATGATGATGTAATTTAAGTAAATGTAAGATCTATTTTGTGTGCGATGCACCAGCGAGTCTTTTCTGTGTGGAGTTGCTGGTCATAACGGTTTAAACGGGTGTACAAAATGTACACAATTAGGATTACGTATTGCCAACGTAACCACTTTTTCAAGTCAGTGTGGTATTTCTAGGACTGATGACGACTTCTCCAGTAGAAAATATCTTAATTATCACAGGGAACCATGGCGCTTTAAAAAATCTGCACTGGAAAAAATAAATATAAAAATGGTCTTGTAGTTTCGCCGAGATCCGATGCATCTCTTAAGTGCCCCATAGACGATGCGTTATGCTCATACTCATATATAATAGTATGAGTGAAAAAGAGGCAAAATATGCATGAATGTGTCACACAGACATGACCTCGCTGTGATCACTGATTGAACGTCGAAAATCAAAATCAATTTGATTTTGAGTGGAAATTTTATTATGATTATCTTTTGTGGGCAACTTACATGTAAATTTTTCTCATTTAAATTTGACTGCCAGTGTGTGAAGATGTGTGCGGATAAAAATAATGAAAAGGCGTTACTGCTGGAGTTCCTGGAATGCTATTTTACTCTTTTTGTGTGCCATTGTTTCATCCAAAATCGGGTTTTCTCTTGCACAGTACGAGCGCTAGCGCACACAAACTTCATCATCCGACAGCAACATGACGACCTCACTCAATGACGAGTGTTGAAAAATTACTTGATTAAGGATTTTGATCACTCGTCTGTGGTGGAGCATCATTCAACACGTACACGAATGAGTATTATCATGACGTACCGTGTGTGGACCGCATTAGATTTGGGAGTTTGCAAAAAGCTTTCACTCGCTGTGCTTCAAAAAAGAAAACCAATAACTTTCAATTAAATGCGCACGCAGCAGACGAATTGCCATCAAGCCTTATTTCTCTGTCAAAGTTTGTGCCAATGGAATTCGCCAGGAAACCCAGAGGTTTTGATGAATTTTCTCTTTGGAAAGCAAAAGAATGAAGTATAATGGAATATCTTGCATTATATTTTCATTACTGGAATAAATAGTAGCCAGTTTTATTTGATCTGTATGTCTTTTTATAAGTCTACCATTTCTTAATAAACAAGTATATGATCGTGGTCCGATCTTTGTTTTTATAACAGCCGGAGCCCATGAACTTTTATTTGGATTAGAATAGTCGCGAATTAAAACATTTTGCTCTTCTTCAAAATCAACAATCCTTTTGCCTTTATAATCTGAAATAGATTTTTCTTGCTTTTCAAGTATCACTTCTCTAATGATTGGGGGTTTAATTAAATCAAATCGAGTCCTAATTGATCTTCCAACAAAAATAAATGCCGGACTTTCACCTGTTGTGCAATGCTTCATGTTGCGATAGTCCATTAAAAATCGACTTAAAACGACATCTATATTCTGATTTTCAGTAGAATCTAAGTTCGCATAAATGGATTTTTTTAAAACTTTAACAAAATTTTCTGCCTGTCCATTGGTCGCTGGATGCCCTGGTGCCATTAACACATGTTTAATTTTGTTTTTTTGAACAAAACATTTAAATTCGTCAGATACAAATTGTCTGCCGTTGTCGCTGACGATTGTATGGACAATGCCAAAACGACTGAAAACTTCTCTAAGTTTTGTAATTACAAAACTTGAAGTAATATTTTTAGTTTTAAAAACTTCGACCCATTTTGAATATGAATCTATTATTATAAAGAAATAAAAATTGTTAACAGGACCTGCAAAATCAATGTGGATTCTTTGCCAAACAGAATTGGTTGGTACCCATGGTATAAGTTTGCTCTTTTCAGGGCTAGGTAAAAGTCGCTGACAAGAAAGACATGATTTAATTAAGTGTTCTATGTCTTTATCAAGCTTGGGCCACCAAATGTAAGACCTAGCGACTGACTTAGTTTTTACTATACCTAGATGCGATTCATGGAGTAAATCAAGTACAGATTTTCGCAGCTTTTTTGGAACTACAACTCGATAACCCCATAACAAGCAATCACGATCAACTGTTAATTCAATATCTTTGCCTGTATATGCTGCAAACTCTTCTCCTTGTAAATCTTTAATTTTGCCCATTTTAACAAACTCACAAACTTTAGATAGAACTGGATCTCTTCTAGTTTCACGAGCTATATCTGTGAAATCCAGATTTAAAATATTTTCTTTTTCGACATAATTTATATATGACGTATCATCTATGCTTTTAATTTCACCTTTGGCTTTTACCTGTGGCATACGTGAAAAATTGTCAGCATAATTAGCATGACCTTTTACATGTTCTATTTTATAATTAAAACCGGAAAGTATAAATGCCCACCTTTGGACACGAGCTGCCGCCATTATAGGCAAACCTTTGTTTTCACCAAATATTGAAAGTAATGGTTTATGATCCGTTTTCAACGTAAAAAAATGTCCAATTAGATATTTCTTTAATTTGGTGACACAAAAAATTATAGCTAAAGCTTCCTTCTCATGCGTACTATATTTTCGTTCAGCTTTAGTTAAAGCTCTGGATATAAACGAAACTGGTTTTAATTCATTGTTTGAAAATTTATCTGAAAGTATGTCAGCTATTGCATAGTCAGAAGCATTTGTAGTCAAAACAATGGGTAATTTTGGATTGAAATGTACCAAAACTTTATCCGAAGTAACCTCTTCCTTAATCATGTCGTACGCTATTGGACATTCTTTAGACCACTCATATTTTACATCTTTTTGTAATAATTTGTATAATGGAATCATTATTCTTGCATAATTATCAATAAATTTGGCATAATAATTTACCATACCTATAAATGCACGCAGTTCCGAAACATTTTCAGGAACTGGAGCCTTTAAAACTGATTCGGTTCTGTCTTTGTTCTTGCGTAAGCCAAATCTGTCAATTGTGAATCCCAAATATGATATACTTTCCTTAAAAAATTCACATTTCCTCACATTAAGTTTGAGACCTGCTTGACATAATTTTGTAAGAACAGTTTTTAAATTTTGTATGTGCTGATGCATATTCTTTCCCGATATAGTTATATCATCTTGATATGCAACAACAAATGGTATACCTCGTAACAAATTCTCTATAGTTTTTTGAAATATCGATGCTGCAGGCTTAACGCCAAAAGGTAAGCGCTTCATTTTTAACGTGCCGATAGGAGTCGACCATGTACAAATCATTTGCGATTTTTCATCAAGTATTAATTGATTATACGCATTGGATAAGTCCAGTTTTGTGTAAACTTCACCACCTTCCAGTGATGCAAAAATATCATCAATTAATGGTAAGGGTATTTAAAATCTGATAAAAATTTATTTATAGTGACTTTATAATCCACAAATTCTAATATCACCATTAGGTTTTAAAATAGGAACAAGAGGAGTCCCCCATTCTGAGTGATCTACCGGTTCTAACACATTTTTTGCAATTAAATCACGTAAACTGTTTTCAATTTTTTCCTTCCAAGCAAACGGAATCGGACGGGGCTTAAAAAAAATGGGTTTGACATCATCATCCATAACCAAAGAGATTTCGCCAAATTTATAGCTACCAAGGCCATTGTCAAAGACTTCTGAAAACTCATTTTTAATCTGTTCAATTATAATGGAAGATTGATCAGTATTGTTTACCATATTTACTTGAACAAGTTCGAAGTTAAATTTTCTTAAAAAGTTTCTACCAAACAAAGGACTGTTGTTATTATTTGTAACCACGAGTTTAATCTCTTTTTTTATTTCATTTAGTTCCACCTCTTCATAGTATTCTCCTAATATCTGGATTCTATTTCCATTATAATCAACAAAAGGATCTTGACAAGAATTAAGACTTGCATTTTTACCATATTTTTCAAAGAATGACTTCGACACCAAACTGCACGGAGCCCCAGAGTCACAAATTACCTTAACTGGAAATCAATTTATCCTAATGGAAACACTGTAAAGCTTCGTTGAATCGACACCACTGTTATGTGAAACACTGTAAATAGAGAAATCATTAGGATTGTTTTTGTCTAAATTCTCACTATTGGAATCTGATTCCGATAAATAATTTACAACTTTTTCCTTTTTATTACAAACTGTTTGTAAATGTCCAATTTTTCCACAGTAGTGACACTTGCTCTCCTTATACCGACAGTCTCTAGATAAATGGTTTCGCCAACCACAGTGTATACAGGCGTTGTTGGATCTTGTTGACTTGTTGTATGTTGTTTTGTTTTCATCAGGTTGACTCTTTTGCTTGTAGTCATTGTTGTAGTTTCTGTTTTGATTCAGGTATCCTCTATTTTTGTAGTTTTTTTTGTTGTTAACGTAGCCAATTTGCATATCACCTTCAATTTTCGTTAAAACCTTCATCTCCATTATAAGCGACTTTCGCAGTGCTTCATCTATTGTAATTCGCTCATCCTCTTCACATAGTCGTTCAAAAATTTTGCTGTTTATACCCATGATGAAACGATCTAGCACAAATGCTGCCAAATTCTCTCCGAATTTACAAGAGAGCGCAAGCTCTTTGACCCTTGCATGCCCCTCAGAAACGGACATGAATGCCACTCTGTACTCTGTGTTGCCAAATGCAAGCTCTTACGTTCACGAAAGACTATAGTGGGTGGAGTATAATGCATTTTGAGAAGTTCACAAAGCTCTTTGTAAGTTTTTGATACAGGAGAAGCTGGACTGCATAAATTATTATGCATATACGGTCCGTGTTGGATTTGCCTGACATCCCATCGGACGCGTCCCCAGGTGGCGGATAGGGGGACCTTTGGTAGGCAAATGACATTACTTCTGAACCTCTTAGGAGGGGCGGGAGTTATGGCTGTCTGTCTATCACAATGATGGTATAGAGAATGGGTACCATCCGCGGACCAAACTGGCTAGGGAGGAGTCCCGAACAAAAACCACTGTCTGGCGATGGACAAAAAAAGATTTATTACTCCAGGTGGAACCCACGCATGTGGAAATCCACCCGCTTCGGCGGCAGGGGCACGGATTCTGGAGGTCCCAACCATCGCTAAAGTCTCTCGCCTTTATCAGCGAGAGCGCATCCTGGAGGAGACGGGGATTGTTACCGCAATCTCTTCTTCTTCAGAGACGGAGGAACGTACCCTGGATCCAGAGGGCCTGCGTCGGGAAGTCACCACAGTGGCGGAACGACCTACCAATGGTTCTAGGGTAACGAGAACACAAGCGAGGAGGCAGAGAAAGAAGCGGCTTGATACGCTCGTGCAGGAGAAATCCTCACGTGGCTCTGCCGGCCCTTCTGTGTCGACTCCCTCCAAAAGGCCCAGGTCGGCGGAAGTGACACCCACGGAAGCCACCGAGCCTGCGGAGGGATTGACCGCTCCGAAAGCTCGCTCACGAGGTAAGCGGCGGAAGATTGTTGCTGAAAACAGCATTCCCACCTGCCCTGCAGCTGTTACTGCTGGTGGCGCCACGACCCCAAAGGGTACGAGCGAAACCTCGGTGGCGGCTAATATGGCGGGGAAGAATGTTGCAAATAAGCTGCAACTTTCCCAGCCCCTCGTATCCAGCAAAACCATCTGCCCGGCGAAGTCTCTGCCAGTGGCGGCTGGTGAGCTGGACTTTCGCCCAAGCACTTCCAAAGGTGCAGCCAAGCCATCGTACAGCGAGAAGGCTAACGGCCCGCAACCAATGGCGGTGATTGGGAAGCTGGGGCGTGACCATCAGCTGACTGATGCAGAAATAAAACACTGCAAAGGTCATCTGATGCGTCGCGTCATTGCCTCCGGTCCTGAAGCTAATGCGAAGGGCTGTGAGACAAAGGACGACACTCTACAGGTGTCGTGCGCGTCTCAGGCCAACTTTGATTGGCTCAGGGGTGCAGTCAAGGACGTGCCCCCCATGGGGACCACTCGCTTCGCGGTCTATAGCGAAGCAGGCGTGTCCCTCAGGAAGGCCATCTGCTGGATCATCCGGATCCCGATCTGATGACCACAGATGTCCTTTCTTGTCTGCGTGCTCAGAACCCTGGCATCAACACGAGGCTTTGGAGAGTTCTTTCGCACACCAGGGGTAGCAACCGGGATGGTAAAGAAGGTGCTAGTCTTGTGGTGCGAGTGGATGAGGCCACTGTTGATGTCATGGTTTCTCGGTACCGGAGCCGTCTGAGTCTCTTCTTTGGGACTGCAACCTTTCATGTCTTTCCCATATGAGTGGCTCGGACGATTCTCGTAGATATTGTCCTTTGACGGTAACGCAGATCAACTTGCAGTATTCTAAAGCCACTACTGTACTCCTAAGTAGACGACTCACCCAGCTGCACACATCACCTCACATAACAACAGTACAAGAGCCCTGGGTCTATAGGGGTCGCCTCTGTGGCCTTGGCTTGTTGAAAGGGGCCACGATATTATATGACAGAAACTCGATTAGACCAAGAGCCGGTCTTATATTATCATCCCATCTCGCAGCGACCTGCCTTGACGCATTCTGTTGTCAGGATCTGGTTGCGGCAGAGATTAGTTTTAAGAGTATGCACGGATGGTCGAGGTTTGTGATTGCATCTGCTTACTTTCCTTACGATGCTTTGGAGGCGCCACCACCTGGGAAGGTCGCTACTCTCGTAGGGTTCTGTGAGCGGCGCGGTCTTGGTCTGGTTCTTTGCTGCGATGCTAATGCCCAGCATACGATCTGGGGCAGCAGCAAGTGCAATGAGCGGGGCTCTCGACTTTTCGAGTATATTGCCTCCTCCAGCCTGAACATCCACAATGTAGGCAGGCAGCCTACTTTTGTGACTGCGGGAAGGCAGGAGGTAATTGACGTCACCCTGTCAAATCCAAGACTGGGGTGGTCGATCAACAACTGGAGGGTCCTCGCCGAAGACTCGTGCTCGGACCACAGATACATTGAGTTTCAGTGTGGCGAGCGGGCGCAGATGCCATTGCCCACCAGAAACCCAAGAAAAACAGACTGGCCGAAGTTCAGGGAGGCACTGCGTAGCAATCACGTGACGCCACTGAGACTTCGCAAGGAGCAGAAAATTGAGGCGGCTGTTGAGCATCTCAACACCGCTCTAACAAACTGCTTCGAGCTAGCCTGCCCAATTAGACCTCCTCTTAGCCGGACTCCTGTTCCATGGTGGAACCGAGAGCTTCAGGTGCTGAGGCGTGAGTCTAGAAAACTCCTCAACCGGGCCCTCAAGACGAATCTTGACGAGGACTGGGAACGATATCGACGTGTTCAGAGGGACTACAAGAAGCTAATTCGGGACTCGAAAAGGACTTCTTTTAGAGACTTCTGCAGTGATATCGAATCCCTGAGTGACACGGCAAAACTGGTGAAAGTCCTGAAAAAGGACCAAACCGCTAAGCTGGGGTCGCTCAGGAAACCTGATGGCTCCTATACGGAGAGGCAAAGTGAGACACTCAGCTTGCTGTTGGAGTCACACTTTCCAGGAAATCAGGTAAGCATAGCCCGTCAACAACCACCTTTGGTCGGAAATGTTGTCAGGGCAGCTGCGCCCTCTCGACATGATTGGTATGTCGCCAGAACTGTGGCGAATGAGACTGCTATTTGATTTGCTATCAAATCCTTTGACAACTTCAAGTCGCCCGGACTGGATGGCATATATCCGATTGTGTTGAAGGAAGGCATTGAGCTGGTGATGGCAGCACTGAAGAAGATCTTCACTGCATGTCTCGCACTGGCCTATGTACCACGCTCTTGGAGGATGGTGAGGGTTGCCTTCATTCCTAAGGTTGGAAGAGACGACTACACCAATCCCAAGAGCTTCAGACCTATTAGTATGACCTCGTTCATGCTAAAAAGTTTAGAACGGCTGGTGGAACTTCGCATGCGTAGGGAGTCTCTGAAGACGCATCCACTATCTCCATTTCAGCATGCCTATCAAAGCGGAAAATCCTGCGAGACGGCTCTGCAAAACCTTGTTGGAAGGATAGAGCGAGCCATCGACAGGAAAGAATACGCATTAGGCGTCTTTGTGGACATAGAGGGTGCGTTTGACAATGCTACTTTCGACTGTATGTGCGGCTCTGCTAGGCGGCATGGCGTAGACCGGGTCCTAGTAAATTGGATACGTTCAATGCTGGCCCAGAGAATCATAACGGTGCGGGCGGAGGAAGATTTGCTGGTGTCGTCTGGGGTTAATAGAGGCTGTCCCCAAGGAGGGGTACTGTCTCCATTGCTCTGGTGCATGGTAATCGATCCCCTGCTTAACGCCATTAATGACTCGGGGGTATACGCTCAGGCATATGCGGATGAGGTTGGCTGTCTTGTGACAGGTCCATCCCTTATGATTGTCTGCAGAAGGGTGCAGAGAACTCTGGATATGATTGACACTTGGTGCAGTGCGAATGGGCTATCGGCTAATCCTGTCAAGACTGGTATTGTCCTCTTTACCAGAAGGAGAAAGCTTGATGGACTTATTCTGCCTACACTGAAAGGAGTCACTAGCCAGCTATCCAAGAAAATCAAATATCTTGGAGTCATCCTTGATAACAAACTTCTTTGGAAAACACATGTCGAACTGAAGCCATCCAAAGCACTGTCAGTTTTTTGGCAGTGTAAGGGTATATATGGTAAGACATGGGGTCTTTCCCCTAGTAAGGTCCTATCGATCTATACAGCTATGGTAAGACCTATTATCACCTATGCATCGATGGTTTGGATGAGCAGACTCTCTCTTGTAGGGGTCAAAAAAGCTCTATCAAAACTACAACGTGCTGTGGCCATATGTTGTACCGGAGCATTTCCGACTACTCCAGGCCCGGCACTTGATGCTTTGGTGAATCTCCCGCCACTAGATGTCTTCATCCGCGGAGAGGCCATTAAGGCCATCTGCAGAGTGAAACATAGTGGCCACTGGTATGGGGTGTGCTCGATGTTGGACGACGGCGCAGGCACTGACATCGATTCTGCAATCCTGTCTATGCCCCCGGACTCCATGTCGTCAACCGTCATACTAGAAAAGCGGTACAATGTGTTGCTGCCAGAGGCTCGTTCATGGTTAGATCCCGAGAACGAGCCCGGCAAACACTGCTGCCGTATTTTCACTGATGGCTCCAGGACTGAAGACGGTTCAGGTTCTGGTGTCTTCGTGGAATCCTGTGGGACCCGTCGGTTCTTTGCTCTTGGTCTGCATGCGTCTGTGTTTCAGGCGGAGGTGTATGCGATAATTGAGGCGATGGACTTTGTTGTGGAAAACAGGTGGAAAGGCAAATCTATTTGTGTCTGCAGTGACAGCCAAGCTGCGCTCATGGCCGTGGATAGTCCGACCACCACTTCCACGATAGTCAGGTGCTGCAAATCCAGGCTAAATTGTGTTGGAAAACATAATAGTCTGACGTTGACTTGGGTCCCGGGACACGCTGGCATTGCGGGTAACGAGACCTCTGACTCCTTGGCCAGGATGGGCTCCGAGGCTGTTTTTATTGGCCCTGAGCCTGTTCTGCCACTCCCTTCCGCTGCCATCAAAGCCACTGCAAACAAGTGGGTTGTTTCGACCCACAAGCGAGCATGGCGGGCTGAGAGAGGCTGCGGATGGACGAAAATTATGCTACCTGCTATCTCTGACCGATGGTCACGGTTCCTTCTATCTTTAGGTAGGAGGGACTGCAGGCTGTTGGTTGGCGTGATGACAGGGCACTTTCTATGGGCTAGGCGCATGGAAAGGATTGGCATATTAGACAGTGCGCTGTGCCCAGCCTGTGGAGAGGAAGACGAGACGGCGGACCATTTTCTTTGCGTCTGCCCTGCCTTTGCTCGAATCAGGTCCGGGATTTTTGGCACTGATGTGCTGAGGAGTAACCAACTTGGCTCCTTGGCACTACAGGATCTACTTCTACTTCTTCGGAGGTCGGGTAGATTTAAAACAGAGTAAAAGGGAACCTTAAGTGCAGTACAATGGATATATACTTTGTCTGAGTGCTGCGCTTACTAGATTGTTCCGACAAAAAAAAAAAAAAAAAAAAATGCATATACGGAATAGGACCAATAGCTTTTAAGAGTGTAGATTTTTTTATTCTCTTCCGTACAGTTTATATCAACCAAATGTATCTCCAGTCGCTCTTTCCATAAAAGCCATGACTCGTCTCGGGGGGAGAATTGAGGAACGCTGTTCGGTTGATATATGGTAACAGTACCGCTCTGCACATTTGCAGTTGCCATGTTTTTTTTTTTTTTTTTTTTTTTTGTAATTGATTGTTCTTTGCTGAACAACTGTTTTATGTATTGTTGGTCTTATTTAGATGGTATATATTTAGACATTTTTTTTAAAGTTTTTTTTTTGTTATTGGAGCACAATTATAATTTTGAACTGACCGGTAGTGTTTGTATGCAGTAATGTTATATGTATGTGTGTATACTTTGTTCACACACTTTGTAATATATAAGTATGTATGTATATTGTTTGATGTCTGTAACCGCTTGAACTATGTATGTTGTAAAGTCTTGATTTTAATTTTGTTGAGAAATACTATGTACGTCTTCTCAACACTTGCAACACCGAACTAGAGTATTTACTCTTTGTAATTATTTGTTCATACACAATTTATTTTATTATTTATGTATATGTATATGTATGTATGTACATATGTATGTAACGGTTCACACGTTCAGCAGTAATTATATTTAATCCCATCCTCGTCGCCAATGTAATGTATTAAAACACTCGGAGTTCGGTTAACGACTAATTTATTATAATAACAACTTGGTTGATATAAAGAAATGTAAATGAAGCTTTTCGCTGCAACAATGTTAATAATGTCAATGTTATCATGATGTTATTGTTATGATACTGTTACGAAATTGCCCTCTTGACAATTTACTCTGTTACAAAATTGCCCTCCTGACAATTTCTCTAACTCTCTGTACTCGGACTCGTACCACTGGATTGTGTAGTAATCAAACAATCGCTGGTTAAATTAAAGTAATTAGCTTTATTTAATTATTGCTATTTACACATTTAATATTAGGCTTAAAGTTTACTTAGTTATTATTTGCACTTTATTTCACAAACCATTAGTCACTTTATTTACTAATGAATTTCATCACTTTGCAAAACAACAATTACAAATACTGCTGCTTCGATTATAATGCTCGATGTACACACTGCCACGATCTCTGATCTACTGCATTCGACTTTGAACAGTCTTGTCGCTTTTATAGTTTTCGAATGGTTGAGGTAGAAACTTCCACGCTATTCTCGTATTTTCTAGAAGCTTCTATATTCTTCGACAGAAGTCGAGAATATTCTTTTTGATATTACCGACAGATGGTTCTTGAATAAGCTTTTATTCGAATAGTTCGCATCTTGACTCACAGGGGGCACTCATTCTCCAGATAGGATCCTAAAAGTATGCAATCCCGTTTCACTGATATGCAATCACGTTTCAATACGTTATATTAAAGTGACACTATATAACAATACTCATATTTAATAGTATGTGTGAAAAAGAGAGAAAATATGCAGGTATGTATGTGTCACACAGACATGATCTCGCTGTGATCACAGACTGAACGTCGAAAATCTAAATCGTTTTGATTTTGAGGGGAAATTTTATTGCGATGTTGATCATGATGTATGGATGATCGCCGTTTGTGGGCAATTTACATGCAAATTTGCTCATTTGAGTTTGACTGCCAACGTGTGAAGATGTGTGCGGATAAAAATAATAAAAATGTGTTTCTGCTGGAGTCCCTTGAATGCTATTGTACTATTTTTTCTGTGCCTTTCTTTCATCCAAAATCGTTTTTTTATTTTTTTTACAATTTTTCCTTGCACAGTACAAGCGCTAGCGCACACAAAAATTCGTCCTCCGTCAGAGACATGACAACCTCACTCAACGAGGACTACGAAAAAATGTTGATCTTCGATTTTGATCACTCGTCTGTGGTGCAGCTTCATTCAACACGTACACGAATGAGTATGATCATATGGGCCGCATAAGAGTGCAGTACTTACGGACGGAAAATAAGCATAATTCCATACATTAAGTAAGCATTCTTTTCCCGATTGGGATACAGACATATCATTCTAAACCACACATATACTCGTTGCATATACTTATGAATATAACATTGTATAAACAGTTAACATACATTCTACAAGACTATGTAAGAAGTAATATTAATATTAAACTGAACGCCGAACTGTCAAGTTATCGGGGCGCAATAAAATACAATTCCAACACTTTTATTAAGTATTTTTACAATAAGTTAGCAAATGCATTGACAAAGGAACCACGCTACCATTTCAAAAGGAAAAATTTATAATTGTATTATATTTTCAATTTTAGAATAATAATAATTCTGTTCTTGTTTTTGAAAGGCATCATGTAGTCGAACGATGCGCTAAAAATGTCATTCACCCATTTAAAAAATCAATTTTATGTGAAATATATATTAACGTATTAAAGCTGGGGTATAATCAAGGAGTTTTGTCAACCAACGCTAACGTAGAAGAGGAAGATACACCCAATTTAGAACGATCGCATTACTCTTGGACTTTCTTTCATTAAACGTGCATTATCTTACGCCTTCTTTTGCAGGAGTGACATTAAACCATTTTTACGTACATAAGTCAAACAAACGCCGACCACGAAGGAGAATTACAGGAATTAGACTCCATGGCCTATGACGGTTTAGAGGAGCTAGCCGGATACATTTGCCACAAGTTGAAAGAGGTGCCAAATATTACGATCATGGCAAATGAAAAGAGAATCTACATGTGGGTAGACCAGCTCAGCGAGGGTGGTTTATCAAAGCCCACCGAAGAATTGATGGTTGCAATAACTAATTTAGAAAACATTTTTATAGGAATTAATGCTGATTACAACTGACTTCTTGCAGAAGCTTATAAAGCAAGCTTCTAATGTAAATTTCCACATTAAGGTTAAGAAATTATTTTTCCGAACCATAATGTTCTTTGCAATAAGAAAACTTAACAAAGATATTCTACAAAATTTAATTTATGTAGCTTAATAAAATAGCAAACTTTTATAAGCTAATATATGTACATATTTATCTATTGGAAATTGTTGAGAAAGAACGCAGAATCTTGGATTTCACGTGTGCTTTATTCAACGGCTTAGAAGCGAGAGAGATAATATATGTGGATAATGAAAGTAGGAAGTTAAGAAGAAAGTAAATTAGATAGGGTTGCCAAAGTTATATTTCTAACACCCTCACTTATTGGAATAATTAATTATACAAAATAATAATTCATTTTTTAAGGAACAAATTTTTACGAAAAGTGTAAATTACATATGTCTAATTATTTTTCATTAATTTTTCAATACAATTTTTGATGCCCATTCCTTTGGCACAATTTAATATTTTGTTGCTAGATACTGCTTTGGTTAGGCAATCAGCTACCATTTGTTCAGTTGGGACATAGTAAACTTCAAACATCCCAGCATTGATGGTAGTCGCGTATAAAGTGGTGACGCACGTCAATGTGCTTTGACCTTGCAAGGAAATAATCTGTTTGAGGCAAAGCTAGCGCTGATTGATTATCGCAGGCAATTTTGATAGGCCTCCGGTCAACCGACGCCTCCAACTCTTTGCCGAATTGTTGTAGCCAGATTGCTGCCTGCACAGCCGACGACATCGCCATATACTCCGCCTCGGTACTCGACAGCGCAACGGTTGGTTGTCTTTTGCTGCCCCAGGATATTGCTCCACTACATAGCGTAAAGACATATCCAGTACAAGAGCGCCTATTATCGATGTCGGACGCCCAGTCCGCGTCCGAGTAACCCACGAGACCTTCAGAGCCGCCATAAAAAAGTTTATAATTAACAGTACCATTTAGGTACCTGAAAATTCGTTTAACAGCGGCCCAGTGGGGTTTTCCATGCTTTGCGTTGAACCGACTAACATCGTTAACTGCAAATGCAATGTCAGGCCGCGAGCCCTGTGCTAGATATAACAGACGCCCTATGGCCTCCTGGTACGGTACGCTTACCAATTCTTCGTCGCAGTCGTTCAGCGATAACTTTTGGTTAATATCACTTGGCGTCGATATCGGCTTCAATATTTCCATGCCGAATCGTTTCAGTATTTCGTGAGTGTATTTTTGCTGATCCAAGTAAACTCCTGCTGCACTATAAGTAATACTAAAACCAACACAAGTTTTCGCCACACCCATGTACTTCATCTTGAATGTTGTGGTAAGTTGACGCACATATTCATCACGAACTGCAGGGTCATCCCAAAAAACGAGTATGTCGTCAACATATATGGCAACGATTAGTTTTGCGTCGGGTCTGAAGTAAACGCAGGGATCTGTTTTGGATTTCATCAAACCGAAATCTCTCAATGTTTTATCTAACAATAGGTTCGACTGTCGGCCACTTTGCTTTAGCCCGTAGATAGCTTTGCGTAATTTGTCAATTTTTCCGCTGTTTTTACCGCAGCCATCGGGCAGCTCTATAAAAATTTCTTCCGTCAAGTCGCTTTGTAGGTATGCGGTGACAGCGTCTAACTGATCAATTTTGAGCCCCAGTTTGATGGATAGAGCGATCAAATAGCGTATCGACGTGTAGCGCACTACAGGGGAGAAGGTTTCGCTGTAGTCTATCCCGAATTGCTGGGAACAACCTTTGGCAACAAGGCGAGCTTTATAGCGAATAACGTTACCTTTTTCGTCGCGTTTTGTGCGAAAAACCCACTTTGATTTAATCACCTTTTGATTAACAGGCAGATTGCATATAGCCCATGCTTGATTTTCGGCGTGAGAGCTTAACTCGCATTGCATAGCGGACTTCGCAGTCGGCGTTAGACAAAGCTTCGTGTACAGTTAGTGGATCGTCACACGTGTCTCTTGTTGCTGCGAAATGCGAAACATAACCCTGACTGCCGAAGTCGCGCGGAACAGCAGGCCTCGTTGATTTTCGCAATGATTCTGGTATCGATATTTCAATGTCTGGAACGAACGTATCGTCTGTAGCATCGTCGAAAGTCTCTTCGCTTGCGTCTTCATCAAAGTCTTCGCTCTTTACAGCTTTGTGTTTTTCTTCCAATGCCCTCACTGAAGGCGAATCGTCTTCATCATCGACTGGAACAAATGAAACGATTCTGGGCTCGGTTTCAATGAAGACTGCATCGCGGCTCGCCGTAATTTTCTTCGTTTGTGGATTAATACAACGGTACCCTTTTGTCAAGTCGCTATACCCAACAAACATCAGCTTCTGCGCCTTTGGATCCCATTTGTGTCTGCGTTGTTTAGGTATGTGAACCATCACGGGAGATCCAAAAATTCGTATTCCATTTAAATCGACGTCACGACCTGTCCACAGCTTTTCCGGAATTTGCCCATTTAATGCTGAACTAGGTGAACGGTTTATAATATATACCGCCGTATTTACCGCCTCTCCCCAATACTATTTAGATAAATCAGCATCAAATACCTTGCATTTGGCACGTTCTACAATCGTACGGTTGTATCGTTCGGCGACTCCGTTTTGCTGGGGAGTGTAAGCAGCTGATTTTTGGTGTAATATGCCGAACGAACGACAGAGCGAATCAAACTGCTCGCCGACAAATTCGGTCCCGTTGTCCGTGCGTATTACTTTAATGCTTTTATCGCACTGTTTTTCGGCATACCGCTTAAAGATTTTGAAGCAATCGGCAACTTCGGATTTCTGTTTTATTAAATAGAGAAAAACTTTCCGGGAATAGTCATCCACAAAGGAGAGGAAATATCGCGAGCCTCCTAAAGAGGTTCCAACACGTTTAAAGGGAGCTCGTGATAGCTTGCCTTTGTGACAGGCCTCGCATTTGGTTAATATGCTTGCATCTCCACTAAAGTCGACTACATTACCCTTTTTTAAAACATTTAAGTCATTATAGTTCAAGTGGCCAAGGCGACGATGCCACGTCATCACGTCCACTTTTGCATTGGCGAGCAAGCACGAAACCGATTCTACGCGAAACTTAAACACGCCGGCGGAACCGTCAGCTTTGGCGCCAAGCTCGTTACTTCGATCGAATATTTGACATTGGCCTTTGTTAAAAACAACTTTATTCCCGTTTTCAAGTATTTGTGAAACTGATAGCAAATTAGAGGTTAGTTGAGGAACAAACAACACTTCTTTCATTTCGATTTCAGTATGTCCCAAGGAAAACTTGACATTGCCGATGCCTTAAACAGTCATTCTTTCGTTATTTGCAGTTATGATTTCTTGAACAGAGGACGCTTAGACAATTAAATATGTTTTTATAGGGTGTCATGTGTTTGGATGCACCACTGTCGATGTACCACTCATTTTGATCTTGCTCGTTTTTATACGACACGTAAGCACTAAAGGCTACCTTCCGACCATTGGTATTGCTTAAATTTTGGCGAATTTTTTTATGCTCATTGCAATCTTTACTAAAATGGCCTTTTCGTCCACAATTATAGCACTTTAGATTTTGTTTGTTAAGTTTAGGGTATTTTTTCTTCACACTTAAAAATGCACTTCCACCGTTTGCTGTTTTTTCATAGTCTCCATCTAGCAGCTTCATTTTAGTGTTTTCACCGGTAATTTTTGTTCCACTACTTTCTATGCCCATTATGAACGGCTTAAAGTCATCGCTTAACCCCGCAAGCATTATGGCACCTAACTATTCGTCGCTTATATCGGAACCGATACCCGAGAGCTTATTCGCGGTATTGACGAGCTGATTAACATAAATGGCAATTGATTCACAATTTTCAAGGCGCGCCGTGATCAGTTTTCGCAATAGACCGAGTTTTCGCGTGAGTCCAGAATCTTCGTATAGATGTTGAAGGGTTTGCCAAATGTTGGCCGCAGTTTTCTGATTTTGTATATGAACGTATATTGATTCATTCACGGACAAGATAATTTTAGCACGCGCTCTACGCAACTTCTTCTCATCGGTTTCTTTCACAGGATCCGTAATGCAATTATGTAGATCGCTCAGTTCCAATATACTTTCCATGGCAAACTTCCAAGAGTTGAAATTTTTTACTACCGCGAAGTTTTTCTATCGCGTGCGTGTCCGAACCGGCCATCTTGTTTAATTTATTTACAACGAATGTATTTATTAAACACGCCACTTGCACAAACTTCTCGCTTTTAATAAAATAAGCAACATATGCTTTTATTTAAACGGCTTAACCACGACACGTATCAAATCAGATTTGGCTACTTGCAGACGCGCTGTTGTCTGGGCCCATAACCTGTTGAGAAAGAACGCAGAGTCTTGGAATTCACGTATGCTTTATTCAACGCCTTAGAAGCAAGAGAGATAATATACGAGGTGTGATCAAAAAATAACCGTTATTTTCATCTTTTCGTGAGTTACGTATGTTCGATGTTCGCATTTTCTTTTTTTTTATGTTGGTACACATGTCTGTTATATATGTTGGCAATACCAACCATTTTGGATTGTCAGTTTGTTTTTGACAGATAAAAAGGTTAGTCGTGTTTTGGTGTGCTCTTCGAATTTGTACTATTCGAAAAAATGGAACAAAGAAACTGTATTCAGTTTTGTGTAAAAAATGAAATTAAATGCGCAAGGACATTTGAAATGTTGACTGTGGCCTTTGGCGAGTCTACTATGAGCAGAACACAAGTTCAATTGTGGTATAACCGGTTTAAGGAAGGCCGAGAAGATGTCAATGACGATGCTCGTCCTGGTCGCCCGAGCACGTCAACAACCAATGAAAACATTGACGCAGTGAAGAAGATGATTTTGGATAATCGTCGAATCACTATCAGAGAAGATTGTTCCAAAATTGCTAAATTTTTAGCAAAAACAACGTCGCATGGACATCGCTCAGGAGCTGTTGAACATCGTCAACGACGATCCAGATTTCCTCAAAAAGATCATAACTGGTGACGAATCGTGGGTGTATGGCTGTGACATTGAAACCAAAGCCCAATCATCCCAATGGAAACGTCCAGATGAGCCAAGACCGAAAAAAGCACGTCAAGGTCGGTCGAACGTAAAGGTTTTGCTGACAGTTTTCTTTGATGCAATGGCGTGGTGCATCATGAATTCTTGCCACAAGGTCGTACGGTCAACAAGGAATACTACCTTGAAGTTATGCGCCGTTTGCGAGAAGCAATTCGTCAGAAACGCCCAGAATTGTGGAAAAACCAATCATGGATTTTGCACCATGATAACGCACCAGCTCACACATCGATGCTTGTGCGTAATTTTTTGGCCAAAAACAAAACCGTTATCATGGCTCAACCACCGTATTCACCGGACTTGGCCCCCGCTGACTTTTTCCTCTTTCCAAAACTGAAGACACCGATGAAAGGAAAGCGTTTTGCTACGATTGAGGAGATAAAAGAAAAATCGAAACAGGAGCTGTTGGCGATACCAAAAAAAAGCGTTTCAGAAATGTTTCGAGGATTGGAAAAAACGCTGGCATAAGTGTATTATATCTGAGGGGAATTACTTTGAAGGGGACAAGATAGTTGTTGATGAATAAATAAATACTTTATTTTTTTATCACACCTCGTATGTGGATAATGAAAGTAGGAAGTTAAGAAGAAAGTAAATTAGGTAGGGTTGCCAGAGTTATATTTCTAACAGAAATACCATAAAACTTTAACAAATTTTGTTTAGCTTAAGCCTTGGTATTTATAACTACATATATGCATGTAAGTTAAGGTAACACGCCCCAAATCTTAATTAAAAATAATTCTAAATTCCATACTTACACGCGAATTACATACTATGTTAAATGTAAATAGTTTTTAAGAAATATATAAAAATGTAGAAAACAATTCCTATGAAATCTGCATCGGCAAATTTCATAGGAAATAATCAAAATGTAAAAACAATTCCCATAAAATCTGCATCGGCAAATTTAATAAGAAATTGTGAAATTATGAAATTAATGGGATATAAAAGAAGAACGAGATGAAAGTTAGAGCAGTTGAACATAAGACCAATAAGCATAACATATTGTAAGCATAATAATAAGTGAAAATAATGTTTTAATAAAAATAAATAAATGAAATAATTAACTTGCATGCATATCTGTATCTGTATTTATAACTATGTATGAACATAAATATATAACTAAATAACTAAAGTTATAAAATAAGTACATAATTATTTCCTTTTATATCCCCATTATCGCACCAAAACACTAAATAGCAACTTTCACGGCACAAATTTTACCAAAAAATTTTCTGAATAAAACAAAAATTTTAATGCCAAATCAATTGAAATATATAATTTCACAATTATTTTTATAGATATTATCATAAAATGCGATAAATACTAAAATATTTAATATTAAACACAATTATCTCATTTCTCACAAATAAATGTATGCATTGTTACGTAACCCCTTAGCATCACCTCATATCCTAACTGGATTCCATGCTGCCTTCTCCAGTGCATTCGGTCACCACTCACACTCTCCCCATACCCATTCAGAGGCCAACGGTCCATCCTTGCCTAACCCACTGAACACGGAGCCCTAGCAACTTTCATGCTAGATAGGTCACCAACCTATCTCAGATCTGGATTTGACAGGCTTTCGCATATATTCGGTCAAAGTTTTATCCCAAAGTTGCGAATAGGCATGCCTAGGAGCGATCGCCAACAGTTTGGCCGCACTGAACCGAAGCAGGTCACAATACGCAAATAAAAGCAAAATTGCAGAAAAAAGAAACAGCTGAGTGCAAAAGCCTTTTTGGCTGTTCTCTCAATTCGTGTGTGCCTTATACCAAAGACAATATACTATAAAGACATTACATCGTTCTCTTCACTCAGCGAAATGAGTTAAAATTGCGTGGCTGCCTATGGACCCAACACCCGAAGTGTGCTCGGCAATGCAAAGGCAAAACATGTAGATACACATTCTGGTTTTTACGTTCTATATATGCGTGTGTGTTTAGTACATGTGCGAATGTTAAATCTTGACAAATCATTACATACATACATACATATGTACATATTTGTATTTCGATCATTTTGCAGGTAGCGAATTGTGCCATAAGAAGTATGAAATGAATATAAAGCGCCTTCATGTCTCGATTGGAGTTTTTTTTTATGGTGTGCGGTGTGGCTTCTGTAAATATAAAGTGAAGCAAAATTAGAATTCAATTTGTCATGAAATTTTGGATATGTCAATATTTTCGATATGGACAAATATTAGCACAATTTACTCTTTCGATCTTATATTTCATATTTTCGCTTTAGCAGCATGTGATCAAACATTTTTTGAGTCTATCCGAAGAAAGAATTATTATGCACAAAAGACCAATTTTGAACAAATTAATGATAATCTTTTAATATTCATATTGAAACGTGATAGCTCAGTGAAAAGGGATTGCATACTTTTAGGATCCCATCTGGAGAATGAGTGCCCCCTGTGAGTCAAGATGCAAACTATTCGAATAAAAGCTTATTCAAGAACCATCCGTCGGTAATATCAAAAAGAATATTCTCGACTTCTGTCGAAGTGGATAGAAGCTTCTAGAAAATACGAGAATAGCGTAGAATTTTCGACTCCAACCATTCGAAAACTATAAAAGCGACAAGACTGTTCAAAGTCGAAGACAGTAGATCAGAGACCGTAAAAGTGTGTGCATCTAGCATTATAATCAAAGCAGCAGTATTTGTAATTGTGCAAAGTGATGAAATTACTTATTAAATAAAGTGTTAAATAAAGTGCAAATCATAACTAAGTAAACTTTAAGCCTAATATTAAATGTGTAAATAGCAATAATTAAATAAAGCTAATTATTTTAATTTAACCAGCGATTGTTTGATTACTACACAATCCAGCGGTACGAGTCCGAGTACAGAGAGTTAGAGGAATTGTCAGGAGGGCAATTTTGTAACAGAGTAAATTGTCAAGAGGGCAATTTCGCAACAATTGGTGTCAGAAGTGGGATTGTGTAACTGTGATAAACAATGGTTAAATTTGAAAAACTGAGATTGGAGCAGCTCAAGAAGGAGCTTGAGCGTTTAAATTTGCAAACACAAGGGCTTAAAGCGGAGCTGCAGGTGAGACTAAGAAGCGCTTTAGAGGAGCAGGGTATAGATGTCGATGAGCATGAATTCCGATGTGAGGAGCCAACGACACCTCGACACGAAGAAACAACCCCAAAAACTAGCACGGGTAACTTTGACATGAGTGCACTTATCCTGGTAATACAGCAGCAGTTAAAACAAAATTCTCAAGCTGTCGAGGAACAATTAGAACAAAATGCTGAAACCCTGAAGCAAGCAGTCGATGAGAGGATACAGGAGCGATTACAACAAAATGCTCAAGCTGTCAGAGAGGATGTTAAAGAACAGTTACAGCAGAGTGAAATACGACTTGCTCTACTAGCGGAACAAAACTCACAGCAGATGAAAGAAATGTCCGAGATGGTAGACAGGAAGGTTTGTGAAATTAAGACACGGCAGGAATCGTTCGAAAAATCTGTAGAACAAAAATTCATTGCGAACGAGCAAAAGCATAACGAATTAGAGCAAAGAATTCACCTATTACAGGAAGGTGCATTGCCTGTGCCAGCTTTATCCTCAATAAAACTGAAGCCTCCTACCTATGATGGAACCACAACATTTAGTGTCTTCAGAATGCAGTTTGAGACTACCGCTAGCACAAATGGTTGGAGTGCTCGCGAAAAAGTGGCTGCATTAACCGTTTCGTTGAAAGGTGCTGCCGCTGATGTGCTTCAAACTACCTCAGAAAGTGAGCGAGACTGCTATGAAAGCTTGATGAATGCCGTTCAGCGCAAGTATGGTAGTGAACATCGCAAGCAGATGTACCAAGTAGAGCTACGAACACGTGTACAAAAGAGTGGTGAGTCTCTTCAACAGTTTGCGGCGGAAGTGGAGCGGTTGGCTCATCTTGCCTACCCAGGAGAGATCACTGAGAGGTGTATGATGGACATCTTTGTATATGGCATTCGCGATGCGGAGATAAAGCGTTCTGCAATAACTAATCCGAAAGCTACATATATGGAGACAGTAGCTAGCGCTTTAACTTCAGAGACAGCAGCCTTGGTGTGCCAGCCAATATACAGAGCCCGTCAGGTACAAGTTGAAAGCGGCCAAAGTTTCACGGGCAAATGCTTCACCTGCGGAGAGGTCGGACACATGGCCCGTAATTGCCAATCGAGACGGAAACGTTCTAGATCACGCTCACCGGTAAGACCTCCAAAGCAAGTCAGATTCCAAAATAGGGAATCAGAAAATGATGAAAAGTCGTCGACAAACTAGATGGAGTCAGTCTCGAGGGGCTTGATCTGACTCCCACAACATGTAGCCCCAGAATCTTCGTTTCTCAGATGGCACGGAAAATCAACAGCCTAACTGTCGACAGCGTAGTAAATGGAAGAAAAATCGTGGTAACATTGGATACGGGTGCATCACATTCCATAATTAGAAGGGATCTCGTTCGGGGAATGGAGCCGCTTCAGGGAATAAGTTTGCGTACAGCAACTGGAGATGATGCACCGGTACTTGGAAAAGTTACACGGAAAATCACTATCGGTACCACAACAGTGAAGCACGAGTTTGTAGTTGCGGATATTGTTGACGAATTAATCTTAGGTGTGGATTTTATGATTCGGAATGGATTCACCCTAGATTTGAAATGCCGAATGTTGAAGTATGCGAACACCGAAATACCGTTATCCGTTGGTGAGGATAAGTATGGAGGTATCCGACAAGCCATTGTATCGCGGCGGACAAAAATCCCAGCAAAGTCAGAGGCAGTCATATGGGCCAAAATGGACGGAGATGTGGAGAAGAACAAGTTGTGGGTTGTGGAGACGGATGAAAAATTTGTACTGGGTGACATCATCATTGGAAAAACCCTCGTAGAAGAACAGCAGAACAGAATAGTGTCAGTAAGAGTGGTCAATCTTGCAAATTCCGCTAAAACCATAGAGAAAGGACAGATAATTGGAAATTGCCTGGCAATTTCGGCAATTGTTAACTGTGAAAGCCAGCCGCAAGACACAAAAATGAAGATACCAGCTGATAAAAAGGTACTCGACGATCTCACGAAAGAATGGAGCAAAGACTTATCCACAGAGCAGAGGAAGACTGCCAGCCAACTTTTGGCAAGACGTTGGTCAGTATTTGCTGAAAAGGGTAAAAACGAAGGCAGAACAAAGATGGTGAAACACACAATCAACACTGGTGATGCCAAACCCATTCGTCAAGCGTCAAGAAGAGTACCTCTGGCAAAGAGAGAAGAGGTGACTGTATTGCTGAAGGAAATGCATCAGAACAACGTCATTGAGCCATCAGCGAGCCCCTGGAGTTCTCCAGTGGTATTAGTCAAGAAGAAGGATGGCTCCACACGTTTCTGTGTAGATTATCGTAAACTAAATGAGGTAACGAAGAAAGATAGTTATCCATTACCTCGAATCGACGATACGTTGGACACACTTTCTAGTTCAAATTGGTTCTCAACGCTGGATTTACAAAGCGGATATTGGCAAGTGGCAGTAGACGAACAAGACAAGGAAAAGACAGCATTCAGTGCCGGTGATGGACTATGGCAATTTTTGGTGATGCCATTCGGTCTGTGTAATGCTCCAGCTACATTTGAACGCCTAATGGAACATGTGCTAAAGGGTCTCCACTGAAAAACGTGTCTGGTGTACCTAGACGACATCATCGTTATGGGAAAGGACTTCGAGGACCACTTGAAGAATTTGGAAGAAGTACTGATGCGATTAGGAGCTTCAGGGTTGAAGCTGAGCGCAAAGAAATGCTCGTTCTTCAAGAAAGAAGTCAAGTACCTTGGACATAAAGTCACACCTGAAGGAGTACACACAGATCCAGATAAGATAGACTCAGTAAGGGAGTGGCCAAGACCAACTAGTTTGCATGAGCTACGCAGCTTCTTGGGTCTTTGCACCTATTACAGACGCTTTGTTCCAGGCTTTGCGGACGTGGCTGGTAGTCTGCATGCATTAACGAGGAAAAATTGTCCTTTTGAGTGGAAAAGCGAACAGGAGAAGGCATTCAACAGATTGAAAGAGCTATTGTGTACAGCTCCGATCCTTGCGTATCCAATACCTTGCGAAAAATTTATTTTGGATACAGATGCAAGTGGATTCGGGATTGGAGGTGTCCTGTCGCAAGTTATTGACGGACATGAAAGAGTAATAGCCTACTTCAGTAAGATCTTATCAAAGCCAGAGCGAAATTACTGTGTAACACGGAGAGAACTTTTGGCGGTTATGCAGTGCGTGAAGCACTTTAACAAGTACCTGTATGGACAAAAGTTCTTGTTGAGAACGGATCACGCTGCTCTGCGCTGGCTATTACAGTTCAAAAATCCCGAAGGTCAGGTTGCGAGATGGATTGAGAGACTCCAAAGCTACGATTTCACAATAGAACATCGCAGAGGCGGAAACCACGGGAATGCTGATGCACTATCGCGAAGTCCTTGCAGTATGGAATGTAAGCACTGTTCTAAAGCTGAAGGGAAAGAAGGAGTAGTCGATGTGCGCTTAATGGCTGTTTTACCAGACGATGAATGGACAGCGGAAAAGATAAAAGAAGAACAACGAATGACCCAGATTTGGCAAAAATCGTATCAAGTAAGAATGAAGGAAAACGGCCTGATTGGAACGAAATCTCGACTGAAAGCCCCATAACTAAAGCATATTGGGCTCAATGTAATAGCTTAAAGCTGCAAGATGGATGCCTATTCCGCCTGTGGGAGAGCGAAGATGGAAAAACCACGAAGAACTTGATTGTGGTACCCAAGGCAAGAATAAGCGAAATTCTCAAGGAATACCATAGTGGGCCAAGCGGAGGGCATTTGGGAATAACAAAAACAGTCGAGAAAATTAAAACACGATTTTATTGGGTTGGTTGCCAGCAATCGGTAGTTGACTGGATTAGTGCTTGTGAAAAGTGTACAGCTGCCAAGGGACCGAGCCGTCGCAGCCAGGGGAAGATGCATTTATACAACGTGGGAGCGCCATTTGAGCGTATTGCAATGGACATAGCAGGTCCGTTTCCAATTAGTGATTCCGGCAACAAATATGTTCTCGTCGTAATCGACTATTTTAGTAAATGGCCAGAAGTATACCCCATTCCCGATCAAGAAGCTAAGACCGTTGCAGATGCATTTATCAATAATTGGGTCTGCAGATTCGGAGCTCCCCTCGAGTTGCACTCGGATCAAGGCAGAAATTTCGAGTCAACAATATTCAGGGAAATGAGTGAATTGATGGGCATACGCAAAACTCGTACAACCCCTTTGCACCCACAATCCGATGGAATGGTTGAAAGATTTAATCGTACGCTTGAGGAACACCTAAGAAAAGTCGTGGACAGAAACCAGAAAAATTGGGACCAACACATACCCCTCTTCTTAATGGCATACCGATCGGCAACTCACGATACAACATCTACAACACCAGCTAAGGCTATTTTCGGTTGTGACATAAGATTGCCTGCAGATCTGAAATTCGGTGCCTACTCATCTACGGAAGTTTCATGTAGCAGTTATGTAGCTGACAAACGAAGACAGCTGAATGAAATTCATGGAACCATCAGAAAGCGCACACAACTGATGAGTGATAAAATGAAAGCCAGATATGATCTACGAGCAAACTCCAAGGGATTTCAGGAAGGGCAGCTAGTTATGCTTCATAATCCGCAAAGGAAAAAGGGATTATCGCCAAAACTGCAAACACACTGGGAAGGCCCTTATAAGGTGATAAAGCGGCTCAACGATGTAGTATACCGCATCCAGTTGGCGAGAAATGCCAGGAGCAAAATGAAAGTCTTTCATTTAGAGAGGTTATCTCCTTATAAAGGTTGCAGTACTATCCTTGTTCGGGACGAACAAGTTTAAGCGGAGGGCAGTGAAACGTGATAGCTCAGTGAAAAGGGATTGCATACTTTTAGGATCCCATCTGGAGAATGAGTGCCCCCTGTGAGTCAAGATGCACACTATTCGAATAAATGCTTATTCAAGAACCATCCGTCGGTAATATCAAAAAGAATATTCTCGACTTCTATCGAAGTGGATAGAAGCTTCTAGAAAATACGAGAATAGCGTAGAATTTTCGACTCCAACCATTCGAAAACTATAAAAGCGACAAGACTGTTCAAAGTCGAAGACAGTAGATCAGAGACCGTAAAAGTGTGTGCATCTAGCATTATAATCAAAGCAGCAGTATTTGTAATTGTGCAAAGTGATGAAATTACTTATTAAATAAAGTGTTAAATAAAGTGCAAATCATAACTAAGCAAACTTTAAGCCTAATATTAAATGTGTAAATAGCAATAATTAAATAAAGCTAATTATTTTAATTTAACCAGCGATTGTTTGATTACTACACAATCCAGCGGTACGAGTCCGAGTACAGAGAGTTAGAGGAATTGTCAGGAGGGCAATTTTGTAACAGAGTAAATTGTCAAGAGGGCAATTTCGTAACAATATGTTCGACTGTTGCCTATTCCATTAGTATATTTATCTAAAATATTTTTAAATTAAGTGTAAAGTCAACAAAGTCGACTTGTTTAAAAGTTTGTCTTTGTCAGAACTGCTTGAAATCCTACAACCATATTTTATTAAAAATTATACTACTCGTACGTACATGAATATGTACATATATACATATGTACATATTTATGTATGAACACTGATTTTCCGATTTTACATAGTATATGATATGTTCATATTTGAAGTAAATTTTATGAACTTCAATATCTAGTAACAAATGCATAAGTTCCAACGCATAATAAACCACTTCATAATCGAAAATTATTATAATCAAAAATCTATAAAAAATTATTTCAAGTATTTAAAAATCCAAGAAATTTCAAATTTATATTATGATAAATAATGTTCAGTAAAACATATTTTATTATAAGGTGCGCCGTGGTTTTCCCATTATATTTGACATTTACCTAAAAAAAAGTCTACATGAGGTGTGCAGGGGTTACCCAAGTCGACTTGCTGGCATGTTTTTGCACAAACGCCATTCGAAATACTACAACCGGCCACTCAATATATCACTCGCCTTGACGTGGAGACTTGAGTTATGAAAACTAATAAAAATGTGCAAAAGCTTCTTACTGCTTCGTGCTTCTTTGTGCGTGTGAACTTGTCTGTGGATGTGTATCCACTTACATATGTATATAGAAAATACTTTGAATAAAATTATCTCTTTTGACCTACATTTGTGAATAATATTTGGGACTTCTTTTCAGATTTATTTTTTAATTATTTGCTGCCTAAGTTCTTCTATGCAACTGAATGTTTTTTTTTTATATATTATAATGATACTAATTTAATTATATTAATTTAAGTTAATTTCTATTTTGTAAATAATGTATTAATATAAAAGAAATATCAAAAATTTTAATACAACTGCAAAATTATTCCTTTTCCTACCATAAGATTAAAATCCAATATACGAAAAACAAAAACTTCCTAAAATTGCACATATTCATTGATGAACGAAATGTTTGATTGGATTAGATTTTGTGCAATTGATGAGCTTCTTCAGACGAATTGCGCAAAAGCATCAAAAAACCAACATAAACAAAGGTATTGAAATTGTACAAATACTAACACAATTTCATGCACACATGAATTTATGTATGCGAGGTAAGAAATACCGTTATGACTATTTTTAGAAGATATAAATTTCTTTGCTGTAATGATCTGCTATAGCAGCAGCAATTCAATGTGGTTCAGTAAAATTATTTAATACTGGATAATTTATGCTAAAGTAGAAACTATTCTTATTATTTTTTTATAAAAATAATTATTAGTTTGCTTTCAAAAAAAGGATGAACAATTAAAAAAAATATAAAAATAAACACATTTTTCAGCGGACTTGAACCCGGCATCATAAAATTGATAGACCAACACTTTACCACTTGTGCTATCGATCTTTATAAAATATCGTATGCATGCATATTTCTTTTATATTGTCAAGTGTTTTAATATGCACATCAATGCACACATTATGCTTTCTCATCGTATGGCAAATCTTTTTTATACGCAAAACCACAAATGACTTATTTTAAGCCCCACTTTCCGTATAAAAAGCTTTGCCATACAGAAAATTCATTCTTGTGGATTTTACCCCAGCCACGCAGAACAGAAAATAAAAATTTGATTTCAAATCAGTCGCTTCTGCTGTGAGCACACACACACTAAATTATTCATACGAATGTGCAAACAACAATAGCCATGTGTGTGGCTGACGATGGATACATATTCACGACTGCTTCGTGAAATTGTCGATCAGGATTCCAATGTGGTTGCCATACACTTCAATATGTTGATTCTCACTCAAGAGAGCAATGAAAGGTCTTTCTGAATATAGTTTTTGCTTATACTCAGAGAATATAGAGAAAAGAAGCTTAAACGTCAAACGGCAAAGTAGCGAAATAAAGCACACGGACGTTTGTACATGACTTCATCATGTATTCCCAGCAGAAAATTTTACTGAATTAAGGGCCGACCAAAATAGACGAGACGAAACGTGACGAGTAAGCTCGAGCATATGTGAATCAATAGTAATAGCCAAAATGGCCGTACGTATTTGATCGAAACTGAACGAAACATTTAGACGTGACGATCGGTTCCATAAGAACCGAACTGCAAACGTCTGCTACTCGTCACAGCAGCTACTTTGTTGTTATTTAAAAAAAAATTTAAATCAAAATGACGGAATTTTGCTACAATTTAATCGCCAATGTGAGGGATGAGTTCGAAATTTATGTAAAAAGCCATCCATCGATGCGTTTGATAGCGTCTCATTTTGGGTTAAATAGCAAAATCGACGTAACGAGTGCAGACGTTCGTAAAATCGCTATCGTTACGTCTCGTCTATTTTGGTCCTACCTTTATATGTAAAATGGTACCAGTGATGAAGGCACAGCATTTAGCGTTTTTATATTTTCACAATTAATTCAGTAAAATTTTCTGCTGAGAATACATGGTGAAGTCGTGTACAAACGTCCGTGTGCTTTATTTCGCTACTTTGCCGTTTGACGTTTAAGCTTCTTTTCTCTATATTCTCTGAGTATAAGCAAAAAAATATATACAGAAAGACCTTTTATTGCTCTCTTGAGTGAGAATTGACATATTGAAGTGTATGGCAACCACATTGGAATCATGATCGGCAATTTCACGGAGCAATTGTGAATATGTATCCATCGTCAGCCACACACATGGCTATTATTGTTTGCACATTCGTATGAATAATTTAGTGTGTGTGTGTGCTCACAGCAGAAGCGACTGATTTGAAATCAAATTTTTATTTTCTGTTCTGTGTTGCTGGGGTAAAATACACAAGAATGAATTTTCTGTATGGCAAAGGTTTTTTACACAGAATGTGGGGATTAAAACAAAGCATTTGTGGTTTTGCGTATAAGAAAGATTTGCCATGTCATGACGAAGCATAATGCGTGCATATTAGAACACTTGACAAGATAAAATAAATATGCATGCATAGGATCTTTTATAAAGATCGAAGCGCAAGCGGTAAAGCGTTGGTCTATCGATTTTATGATGCCGGGTTCAAGTCCGCTGAGAAATGTGTTTCTTTTTATATTTTTTTAAATTGTTCATCGTTTTTTTGAAAGCAAACTAATAATTATTTTTATAAAAAATAATAAGAATAGTTTCTACTTTAGCATAAATTATCCAGTATTAAATAATTTTACTGAACCACATTGAATTGCTGCTGCTATAGCAGATCATTAGAGCAAAGAAATTTATATCTTCTAAAAATAGTCATAACGGTATTTCTTACCTCGCATACATAAATTCATGTGTGCATGAAATTGTGTTAGTATTTGTACAATTTCAATACCTTTGTTTATGTTGGTTTTTTGATGCTTTTGCGCAATTCGTCTGAAGAAGCTCATCAATTGCACAAAATCTAATCCAATCAAACATTTCGTTCATCAATGAATATGTGCAATTTTTGTTTTTCGTATATTGGATTTTAATCTTATGGTAGGAAAAGGAAGAATTTTGCAGATTTATTAAAAATTTTGATATTTCTTTTATATTAATACATTGTTATAAAATAGTAATTAATTTAAATTAATATAATTAAATTAGTATCATTATAATATATAAAAAAAAACATTCAGTTGCATAGAAGAACTTAGGCAGCAAATAATTAAAAAATAAATCTGAAAAGAAGTCCCAAATATTATTCACAAATTTAGGTCAAAAGAGATAATTTTATTCAAAGTATTTTCTATATACATATGTAAGTGGATACACATCCACAGACAAGTTCACACGCACAAAGAAGCACGAAGCAGTAAGAAGTTTTTGCACATTTTTATTAGTTTCCATAACTAAGGTCCACGTCAAAGCAATTGAGTTGCCGGTTGTAGTATTTCGAATGGCGTTTGTGGAAAAACATGTAAGCAAGCCAACTTGGGAAAGCCCTGCACACATCATGTATACATTGTTAGAGATAAATGTCAAATGTAATGGGCAAAAAGACGCACCTTATATTAAAATATTTTTTACTAAACATTATTTATCATAATATAAATTTGAAATTTCTTGGATTTTTAAATACTTGAAATAATTTTTTATAGATTTTGGATTATAATAATTTTCGATTATGAAGTGTTTTATTATGCGTTGGAACATATGCATTTATTACTAGATATTGAAGTGTATCCCCAGGTATTTAGTCTCATTGCATTGCGGTATATTCACGTTGTTCACGCACAGCTGAATTTTATATATTAAATTTTTTATTATTGTTTTATTATTTGGTGACTCCAAAACATTGGCTGCGGGCTAAAATTTATTTATGTTAGGTGTATTTAGTTTTGTCTTGTCCCACGATGTGTTCAGCTTCGCAGTAAAAAAGTCAACAAAAAGTACGTCTCAAACTTCTAAAGCTGAGTGTGTCAACTCTCTCACTCCTTGTCTTCAAGCATACGCCAGTGGCGTGAACACAGAGAGGACTTACAGGTGGCGTGAACACACGCCGTTGAGTTTTACGGGTGGGCAGGTGTTGCGTTTAAGAGTGAACTTAACCTAGACAAACTGTGTTTCATTTCACTTTATTCCCCAATCTTTCAACCATTTAGTGATGTGGTCTTAACCCCTTTAAAGTTTAAGGGATGCCAGTTGTGAAAGGGTACCCATTGCGAGTACAGCAGTATCGTCTGCAAATGTGCCAACGATAGCTCCTTCGGAGATAGGTTAATAGTGTATATAAAGCAAATATAGGATGGGACCCCTGGCACTGCCTTCCGGTCCACGGGCCGAACACCGGGTACACAGTTTAGATTGTTCTTCACCTTGTTTTACAAAGAAATATTGATTTTTAAGATAGGATTTGATAAAAAAAAAGTAATCCGTCATGCCAGACACGGTCGAAAGCTTGGGATATATAGAGAATCGCCGCTGTACAGTTTTTATTTTGCTCGAATGCAGTGTGAATGCAATCTATAAGTCTTTAAACCTGTTCAATTGTCCTGTGTTGTTTCCTGAAGCCGAATTGGTGATTAGGAATTAGTTTGCGTTTTTCTATTATTGGCATTAATCTTTTGAGGAAGAGAGTTTTTAAAATTTTAGAAGCGATCGTCAGCAAGCTGATGGGGCGATATGACTCAACATTGTCTGGACTTTTCCAGGCTTAAGGATAATTTTTGCTTGAGCCACTTTCCATTGAAGTGGCACAAAACCAGATAATGAAACAGCGTTGTATATATAAGGCAGGAAAGTGAATCCCTCTTATGGAAGCTGTTTTACTTTTTCTCCAGTAATGAGATCGTATCCAGGGGCTTTCTTGGCTTTAAGCCTTTTGATCGCTTCGTGGACTTCCCCTTTTAAAAATTTTTGTATGGGCAGGTCAATCTGGTAGATGTATCCCAAGTTTTCTCTTACTCTTTCTGCAGTGATTGGAGATGGTTCGATTTCGTGTGTTGTAAACCCTCTTTTTAAATATCGTGCAAATGTGCATGATTTTTCGAGATCACTTTTAGCCCTTTCTTTGTTTTTCATTCTGATGGCAGATTGCGCCAGAGTTGGCCTCTTTAGCTGTTTTGTTGCTTTCGAATGGAGTAGTCGGTGGCAGCATTTGCATCAAGGTTACTGAGATAATACTGAAGTTGAGAGTTGTCTTCTTTTTTGAGGAGCTCCTTGAGATCTTTTGAGAGTGTATTTAATTTTTTCTTATCACGATGTCTACTCTGTTGCCATTTTCTTCTTGCCCGTCGTTTTTCTCCCAGTTTTTCTTTCACAAGAGGAGAGATCTGTGTGCATTGACGCTTGATCATGGGGTGTTGACTTCCAACCAGCTTGTTGGAGGCAATTATTGAAGTGTTCAATAGCTATCATGATAACTTCACTATACTTAAGCGAGTGCTGCAGGTTAATTGTTTTAAGATATTGACAGTCGGAAGATATTGACAGTCGGTTGTAAAGGCGACATTCAGAAGGTGTGTCAACCAAATAATTAATTATTGCAAACATTACTGGAGAATGGTCAGAGGATAGATGTTATATCCCTAGTCGAGATGCCTTTTAGGTCGTGGATTTTATTTGTATCGGTTGGCCAAAACGTTGGTGAGCCTGAGGAAGCTGTGAAAAGAATAAGTTTTGTTATAGCCGCCACGAGTTGTCGGCCTTAGGGAGTAGTGAGACGGCAACCCCAGTATTTATGTTTTACATCCTCCAGCTAAAAACCTGTTTCCGAGGGTTGTAAAGAACTTTTCCTACTCCTATGTCTTGATTGCATGTTTGGGTGGGCTATGTACTGCCGATATTGTAATTGGGCCTTTCCAATCTTCAACAACTATGTTTTTGGCTTGAATAGCTTCTGTGTAGTAAGATGTAATAGAAACGTGTCTGATACTCTTTTTTATTATAATGGCTTAACCGGCTTGTGCTTTTTTGTCGGGGTGCATTGTGTGATAGAGCTTATAGTTTGGTATTTGAAAGTAGCTCTTATCGGTAAAATAAGTTTCAGATATTAGAAGAATATCTATTTCGAGAGTCTGGAGTAGTGCTGTAATATCTAGTATGCGTTTGGATAGCCCATTTTCATTCCATAAGAGAATATTTATCCACACAATTTTTAGTCGTGAGGGTTACGAGTAGATTCATCATATTGTGGTTTGCTGCATGACTTGATTGGGAAGCATGAGCATTTCTCGCATTTCGCTTGAAACCTCGGAGACGATTTCTTAAGGATATGGGGGCTGTATTTCCACTCGAGTTTTGTATAATGTTTCTAACTACTTGGGAAGATGAAAGTGAATTATAGCTCTGTCTGGACGGTTGGGTATTTTAGTGGTGGATATTTTAAGGTTTGCAATTTTTTTGTACACCATACAGCCTTTATAATTTGCTGCGTGATTACCTTCACACAATGCACATTTAACGTCATCAGTCCTCGTCTTTCGCAAGCAATCTGCAGACGATTGAGTTCCAGTGTATTAAATGCAGCCCGGTTTTCTGCGGCAGTAGGTTTTTGTGTGACCATACTGCTGGCAGTTAGCGCATTGAGCGATTTCGCGATTTGGATGAGGTGGCTCAAATACTATTTTCGTATTAAAGAGATACTTGACTCCGTAAATATCCTTATTGTTTGAGTTCGCTTTTAGCTTAACAGTGAACATTGGCAGTGTTTTTTTTTTGTGTTTCTTTGTTTAATATTCCAGATATTCACGACAGTATGGCCGAGTCCTAGTAGTGCTTCAGCAATTTCCTTAGTGCTTATAGATGGCCGCATTCTTTTGCTTATTACCCTAAAGCTTCTTTCCTGTTTTTATTTATAGGTGTAGAATTCTATATTTTTTGCTCTAGTTGGTTTATGATTGTTTTATAGGGTTCAGGAATCGATGCCTGTATTTTTACTTGCTCATTACTTATGAGATTTAAATCATAAGAACTTGGAGCTGTTTCCGATAGGAGCTTCATTAGAGGAGTAATGTTGCTCACTTTGTCAACAAATATTGGTGGGGGCTTTTACTTGGGGCATAGGACCTTTAGTTTATTATTGCGCATTCCAGTAGAATTTGGGAGCAGCTTCGGATTGGGCTGCTGATGATGTTGCTGCTGTAGCTGTTTAGCGGCTTCTGCTGCTCTGGGAGCACGGTATTGGAATCTATATAATGTGAATCGTTGACGTTCTACTTTTTCATATTTTTGAAGCTATTTTGTCATATCGTGTGCTACTTCCGCGTAGTCTTTAACAAATGTACTGTAAAATCTAAAAATAATTTTCTTTGCCTTTGCGTATGGGGAAGTGAAAGTTTTTGAATATATTTTCTTTTACTAAAAGTTGTATGTATGTCCAAGGAAATCTTTGTAAAAAAATTTCATTTATTTATGTATATATTAAGATTGTGCTGCCTAAGATTATGAGAAACTAATCGTATATTTTTGAAGTGTTCCTCTACCGTTGTGCAGAATATGAGGATGTCATCAAGGAATCATACGCAGAGTTTGTCAGCCTTTGGAATGTGGCTGGGGGATTTTTAAGCCGAAAACCCATTCTCTTTCAAATTCATAGTAACTTGTGGGTTGATAATGCCGTCTTTCTCCTGTCGCTTTTTCATATTAAGACTTGGCGGAACCCTTTGCCAAATGGAGCATGGTGTTCTACCTAATTTTTCTAAGATATTTTGAATAATCGTTTAGGGAAATTTATCATTTACAGTAACTTTGTAAAGTTTCCTGTAATCGATCACTCTTCGTAATTTTTTCTTCCCCGAATGGGGTAACTTTTTAGGGACGATCTAGAGAGGAGCTTGCTTTGCTCTAATTATTGATTAAGCATATTTGATATATTTTCCGTGATCTCTCCTTTATTCATTATTCTATATATTTTGGAACAGATTGCCATTATAAGGATGTGGACATGTATTATAAAATGTATAAATTTTGCTTTTTCAGCACTTATTTCCAAGTATTCCCCTTTTAAGTTAATTATGACCTGCAATGGTTTCAACATATTTTTACCTAGAAATTCATCGAAAATTTATTTTTTAAACATGTTTGCTTCCAGCTCATCAGAATTTTTTCTTTAAATTCCACTGTTATAACACTGATAATTTCCTCAAAAATTGAGGTATGACCACTTAGTCTATTAATGTAGCACCTTGTTAATTCGGACCCGTTTATATTTGGCTGTGGTGATCTAATAATGTTCTTTTTTATCCGATGTCAATCAAGCAGTTCATTTTATTTTCGCCGATATAAATTCAAGTATCCGTAGATATGATTGTGGCTGAGTGCAGGAAAGTTTACTTATTCATTTTCATATGGTCCACTTTGATTGGTTGCGGTCAGCTCAGTCTAGTCTGACCTCAGTTATGATTACAATTTTGATTGCACGATTTTCTATTTCTTATTATTCGAATTGAAATTTTTATAACTTCGATTATATCAGCCTGTGATCTTGATTTCAATTGATTTGTATTGTTAGAGTTGGACCTGTATTTAAAGTGTTCTGTATTGGTGAAGTTTGTGTTGTTACTTTATCCAAACTGTACCGCTTGTGAATTGTGACCAAATTGATCGTCTTTGTATCTGTTATGTCTTCTATAGTCTCTATTTTGCCGTGAACATTTCTATCATTAGTATCATTTTATGGGGTTAATAGAAAAAGGAATGAAAGGATATATAAATGAAGAAAAAAAACCAGTCTTTCGTTCAGAATACTCCAATATCAGTTTTCTTTTTTTAACCTTTTGGTATACTTTCTCCGAAGTAGACTAGTTGCCAGTTATTTGGATGCGATCGTACTCTCCTAGCGTAGTTTGTGCAGAATTTTAAAATATCTTCTTTAACTATGTTTACTTTCAGATCTTTATGGATGTTTGAGTTTTTGACGTACCAAGGCGCTTTGCAGATAGTTCTTAGTAGTGTAGATTAGAGGCAATTTTTGGACCTTTTCTATGTTGAAGCTAGAAGATGTACCCCGCAACTACATCCCATAGTTCCATATTGGTTTAATGGATGTATTGAAAGAAGAATTTTATTTCCCAATGATAATTTTGAATTTCTACCAATAAGCCAGTTCATATCAATAGCTTTGATTTTTGCTTGAATACGTTTCATTTCTAGGTGTTTTCCCCATGTTAAGCTCTTGTCAAGATACACTCCAAGATAATTAACTTCTGTCTTGTTCATTAATGTGAATGGAGGAACAGTTCGCTTGCCTTAATGAGAAAATCACATACACGTATTTTAATTCGTTAAATTGAATCCTCCATGTCCGGATCCAATGCTCTATTTCATTCAGGTGGGTTTGAAGATTAAAAGTTGCTATCTTTGGATCAGTATGTGTGTTTAGTATTGCTGTGTCATCTGCAAACGTAGATGTCATAAATTTTTCATTTATTGGTAAATCTGAAGTGAAAATAAGGTAGAGAAAGGGACCAAGTACACTCCCTTGAGGCACGCCTGCTGTTATTTCGTAACTCCGAGAAGTGAATGTTTTTTGTTTTACTACGAACTTTCTATATGTAAGGTAGCTTTTCAGTAGAGCATGGGTTTTTTATGGAAGTAGGGTTTGTATTTTGTACAATAGCCCTATGCCATACCGTGCCAAATGCTTGGGATATGTCTAGAAATATAGCAGTGCAGTATTTTTTCCTCGAAAGCTTTTCTTATTTCAGAAACAATTCTATGGACCTGCTCTATGGTGCCGTGTTGAGTTCTAAATCAAAATTGATGCATGGGCAGTATTCTTTTAATATTGATTTCTGATTGTATTTGATGAAAGAGAAGTTTTTGTAAGTTTAAAACTTTAGTTCTTTTTCATATACATCTTTGCATTTATATTTCTAAGACTGCACCAGTTTCAAGTTCTTTTAGTTACTTGATTCCAGAAAAGGGATTGTTTGAATACTATTCCTGAACGCAACTTTACAGTTTTTCGTTTCTTAAAAAGTGACAATTTACAATATTGCTGCATTTAAATAATGGGAAAAGTAAACAAAAGGAAAGTTGACGATTTAATCCGAGTTCAGAACTCTTGCTATTTAATGGTGAGAATAATCATGAGCTGATTTAAAGCATCATTCTTGATGCGATTGATATAGTAATGAAATGGACCAATATGCGAAGATTGAAAATGATTCTTATGCTTTATGTTTCATTTTATATAAGTCGCCCGCCTCGCAAGGAAAAAACCTTTTTTCAACAATTTAAATAAAATTAAAACATTTTTTGGAATGCTTTTAGATAAACAAAATTCTTGTTTTTTCACCATCGCTCGTGTAAACAAATAGTGCAGATGGGTTTCTTACTCGGGAGCATGCAACGTATAGTTGGCCATGCGAGAAAACTGGATTTTCGAAATTTATTCCACACATTTCTCAAGATTGTCCTTGCGACTTATTGATAGTAACGACGAATGCAAGGCGAACAGGGAATTGAAGGCGCTTAAATTCAAGTGGCTCATCAGATGGAATCATTGGGATGCGAGTAATCAAAACGTTTTCGCCTCTGAATTTTCCATTCAAGATTGTTGCTTCTATCAAATTTCTCAATATTTCTTTGACGGCAAGCCTAGTTCCATTACAAAGTTTTGGTTGATTGATGTTGCGAAGCATAACAGTAGGCTCTCCAATTTTTAACTGCAATTCGGGTGGTGGTATTCCTGGCATATCAAGTGCGTTTAAAGATTATGTGGAATATTTCACCACCTCATCCTGATTCATGATGGTATCCGCTGATTTGAACGTGAATAATGGACCTGGTATTTCTTTTAAAATAGCCTCGTTAGGACCACTGACATCTTTGTTCTTTCCGGCCAGTATTGCACGCTCGCTTAACCAAGCATGATTTTTGTACTGTTGTGCTATGTTTGGGAACACAATATGAATCATTTCTTCTTTTGGTTGAGTGGAACGGGAAAAATCGTTTGGTAGTGTTATCATACCTGTATTCTTTTCGACTGGCATTGTACCATCCCCAATTTTCAATAATTCCGTTGAAGTTTCAGCTGCTGATGGATCGTTTTGCAATTGAATCCGTACGTTTGTTTTTAGTGTGAGTATTCTTACATTTTCGCACAGAATTGAAGATTTTAAGCATGCGTTTATTTCATCGGCAGCAGTAGATTTAGGAATGACTGGTAACGTTTGTCTAAAGTCTCCAGGTAACAGTATGAAAGCACCGCCAATCAAATCTTGATTTCCTCGCAAATGTTTCATTGTTCTATCCAATGCTTGTAATGATTTCTTGTTAGCCATTGCACATTCATCCGAAATGATTATAGCACATTGTTGCAAGATTTTTGCCAATCCGGATGTTTTAGTTATGTCACATGTAGAATTGTCATTTGCGTGCATATTCAAGGGCAGCTTAAGTGCAGAGTGTGCTGTTCGACCGCACATAAACGAAACCAGGAATGTTTTACCAGTTCCTCCAGGCGCGTCAAAAAATACATTCCACCACTTTCATCGTTAACAACATGAATAATCGTGTCTTATGCATGCTTTTGATCAATGTTCACTTTTGGAATATTTGCTTGAGCAAATGCATCCAATACTTTGCAATCGTAATCTCCTACACGCTGGAAATCTCGGTTAAACAGATCATCCATTGATCGATTTGATGACGCCATGCCAAGATGTGCCAATGCTTTGTTTGCAATTGTTAAGTAAATTTACTCAATCATGATCAATGCTTCATTATACATTTCCGGTGTGTACAGCAAGTGTGGATTTGACGAACTATGGCGAAGTCTGTTCAAAATGTCTTCGGTAATGAAATCTTGATAATTTATCCATTGTTCAAGTGGAGTGATGATACAATTATTGGAAATAGTGTTCTTATTTGGTGAGGAGTAGAGGACACTGCAGCATCGGCAAGGGTAGCCTCCCAGTTTGCGTCATCTTCCAGTAAAAGCAATCGTTGACACGCCTCACGATATGTTGCACACAATAGTCTTTCAACTGTTTTAAAGCTTTGAAATGATGTTGGACTACGAACGTTAGCCAACAATAAACGGAAATAAAAACATTCAGCATTGTTGGGGTGAACTATGTAAATACGTCCCAAAGTATCTGTCGAGAATACATTTGGGTAGCCATCAATTGGTTTTCCTTGCTTACGTCTTTGAAACATTTTTTCATTATATCCCAAGTATAATATTGCGGTACTTCTGAGTATAACAACGTGCTGGCGAATGTATCTGATACACACAATTCAAAAGTTCGGATAATGTTGTGGATGGTGGTGTCGTTGGTAAAATAAACGCGTTGACCGTTTTCAAGATGGACAGCTAATGAACTACGGCTGGATGTCTCTCATGAATTGTGAATGTAGAAATCCTCCACACCGCCTCATTACTGCTGACATAACGACCTAATTGAAATGGACTTTCTTCGGATCATGTATACCAAACACAGCCATATCGCTACCTTTTTCACGTATTTACAGATGTACTTTATGGACTTCACGGAATTACAAGAGTTTTGGACAAAATCGGTGAATACGGCGCGATCCAACTATTATAAACTTCAATGTATTGATCTCTTTTTTTAATAGCTGTTAATTTTCCGATATGCTCTGCTGACTGGCGACGATATAACGGGTATCCGTCATTGCCTGTAACTGTGTCTGAAATCAATGCTTTGAGATAACGTTTCGAACATTTACCATCAATCATGCATGGTGATCTCACGAACCATGGAACATGTTCTTTGTGATCACTTCAAATAATTCTGGATCGGTGGCTTCATATGGAATTTGCGCAAATATGATGTCATCAATTTGATCCGGTCTTATTTTGTCAACCAGCCATATCAATATGTGTGCGTGAGGGAGTCCTCTTCTTTGCATTGTGTTTGACTATGAAATGTGAAAAAGTATGTTCGATGTTTGCATTTTTTTCTGTTATGTTGGCACACATGTCTGTTATATATGTTGGCAATACAAACCATTTTGGATTTACAGTTTGATTTTGACAGATAAAAAGGTTAGTCGTGTTTTGGTGTGCTCTTCGATTTTGTACTATTCGAAAAAATGGATCAAAGAAACTGTATTCAGTTTTGTGTAAAAAATGAAATTAAATGCGCAAGGACATTTGAAATGTTGACTGTGGCCTTTGGCGAGTCTACTATGAGCAGAACACAAGTTCAATTGTGGTATAACCGGTTTAAGGAAGGCCGAGAAGATGTCAATGACGATGCTCATCCTGGTCGCCTGAGCACGTCAACAACCGATGAAAACATTGACGCAGTGAAGAAAATGATTTTGAATAATCGTCGAATCACTATCAGAGAGGTTGCCTATGATGTTGGCATATCGTTCGGCTCATGCCAAGCAATTTTTACGGATGTTTTAGGCATGAAACGAAGATTGTTCCAAAATTGCTAAATTTTGAGCAAAAACAACGCCGCATGGACATCGCTCAGGAGCTGTTTTTGGCCAAAAACAAAACCGTTATCATGCCTCAACCACCGTATTCACCGGACTTGGCCCCCGCTGAATTTTTCCTCTTTCCAAAACTGAAGACACTGATGAAAGGAAAGCGTTTTGCTACGATTGAGGAGATAAAAGAAAAATCGAAACAGGAGCTGTTGGCGATACCAAAAAAAGCGTTTCAGAAGTGTTTCGAGGATTGGAAAAAACGCTGGCATAAGTGTATTATATCTGAGGGGAATTACTTTAAAGGGGACAAGATTGTTGTTGATGAATAAATAAATAATTTATTTTTTGATCACACAATAACGGTTCTTTTTTGATCACACCTGGTATATATATAACACGTGCATCAGGGATGGTGTCCTCCCTGAACTATGGAAAAGGCAGAGTTTGGTGCTGTTACTAAAGCCCGGCAAGTCACTGGATCTACATACATACCACTTTGTCTACTGGATACGGCAGGAGAAGTTGTCTAGCGTATTGTTTGTTATCGCATTCAGTACTTCCAAGAAGGAGCCAAAGGTCTCTCCGGCCAGCAGTACGGATTTAGGCGATCGAGCCCGACTGTAGATGCAATACGAACGGTCGTAGACATAGCACGCAAAACAGCAAGCGGGTCATTCGGATCATCCGGCACCATGAAGTATTGCGCTGTCGTCACTTTAGATATCAGGAATTCGTTCAATGCCGCCAACTGGACGAGAATTCGAGAGCACTCCAAAAAATCGGTGTTCCTGCATATTTGCTGGGTATGAGCTGCAGCTACTTTTGTGACGGAGTCCTGCAATATGACACGGAGAACAGCCCGAGAAAGTATGCGGTACCGAGGGGCGTCCCGCAAGGTTCTGTTTTTGGTCCATCATTGTGGAACGCTTTATATGATGGCCTCTTACAGGCGCAACACTGGTTGGATATGCAGACGATATTGCACTGGTGGTAGTAGGCAGGCAGATTCTAGATGTTGAGCTGACATGCAACACCGCTGTAACCAGAATCCAACTTTGGCTAAACAATGTAACTCTAGAATTAACCGCCCAAAAACCGAGGTAGTATTGCTTAGCGCAAATAAGACGACTGTAAAAGTTGATGGGCATGACATCAAATCGAAACCTTCAATCAAATGTATAGGAGTCGCCAAATATCTAGAACTCATGACCTTTATAAACCACTTAATGGAAGCACCTCGGCGGCATCAGTCAAGCGCTCACGCATATACTCCACGGTATAAGGAGAGTGCAAGGAGCAAGGAGAAGATTGTTTCTACAGTCACGAACTCAATTGCCTTATATGCGGCTCCCATATGGGCAGGAACAAAGCACACTCATTTGCGCGAACCAAGACAGGATTATAGACTCAGCGCGCTACGAGTGTCCTACGCATACCAAACCGTGTCCGAGGAATACCATGACCGCTGGGAAGAACCCCCTTGACATTTGCGCTCGAGCAATGCAGCGAATGTATACAGCATCGGGTATAACGCCAACGGTATGTCAGAAATTAGAGCAGCACAGGTTCTCGCGGCAACTTAATGAGAGCAAGCGAGCAAAGGCCGTTGGACTTTTGAGTTGATCCCAAGAATATAATTGTAGATTCAACGGAAACATGGAGAAGTAGATTTCCACCCAACATAGATATTGGGGTGACATGGATGCTTTCTTACCTACCTAAACAAGTTTCAACTGGCGGACACTCCCTTCTGTCCTACCTGCCACGAAGAGCGTGACAGTCCAAAACATATCCACTACCAGTGTGGACGCTTTAACCAGGAACGAGAGGAGCTATCAGGAGCATTTGAGAGAATTCCCACAATATCAAACATGGTTGCGTAGATGTGTGCCACGAGGAACAAATGGGACGCCGCCTGCTGGTTTCAAGATTAAGCTCCGGGAAATTGATGGTATGCGGTAGAGTGCGCAGTGGCAACAATGACTACAGCACCAAGCCGAACAAACTGAAGTCGCTACTCAAAAAAATTAAATTAAAAAAATTACATATACATATACAGTTACATATACATATACATATACATGCACAAGCCGAACAAACTGAAGTCGCCACTCAAAAAAATTTCATTAAAAAAATTACATACAGTTACATATACATATACATATACATATACATACACATACACATACTCTTCGCTATACTAGCGGATGGCCCCCAACAAAGTTCCCTCTAAGCTGCGCAGCCGTTTTTGTATACAGCGCACAATGGGCTTGTTCGCAATTTTTATATCATCTTATAAAAAAACTGCATCTAAAATTGGCAAAAATACAAACAGTGACATTTTGGAAATTTTTGCTCACGTATACTTTTGCACAGCGCAGTCAGCAAAAAAATTAGAGGGAACATTGGTCCCCAAGCAAAAAAATAAAACCGAATTTAAATACAATACATTTCCCGGAATTATCCTCTTCCCAAAACCCAAACCCCAAGTTTGTAGTGGTTACTGCGACTAATGAAGGCAGATCCATTTCTTAATTATCGTGCTTCACTGTGCATAGAGCTTTACAGTTAATCAGTAGAGTTAATCTCTATTTCCGATCTACCGAATCTTTAACTTTGCGTGAAAAACGAAAAACTTGCTGAAATATTTGCTGCAAAATACGCAAACTCCATAATCATTTAAACAATATCAAGGGGACGGTTTTTGCAACCTGCCTGAACAACATACCTGAGGCAAAATAGTGTCAAGTGGAATGCTCTTACTAACTTTTGATTTGTATCATCTATCTGAAACTTTAGACATTTCTTGGCACAAAGTTCGTCAATATTTTTCAAATGCAATGAGATGTCAAGTATGCCAATTAGTTGGCAACAAAGCAAATCGATGCAACAAAAATCCAGCTTGTACAAACTGCAATTTTCCCCCACATTCCCCTTCAGACTGCAGTAAAGAGGTATTAAAAATTCAAACACAAAAGCACACCTCGAGGCCAGATAAATACATAAGAATCAGTCTATCAAGCACCCTTCTCCCCTCTCATAATCTAACGTAGCTGAAGCTATAACAGTCACCCGGACAAATGAAATCACACCAAAAAACACAACAATAAATACAGTATTATCAAACAAAACAACAACAACCCGTCCATCGGACATAGAAACAGGTAATTTTTCTCTGTCCATCTCTCATATATGTAATTCAATTCATATATGTAATTCAAGAATTTGAAGACAATTTACAAACAATTAACAAAACATCCATTGGTAGCTCTCCCACTGATATTAATATCAGGGATGAAGAAGTGGACAGCGATGTTTAAGATTTCTCTTTCTTGGTCTCCCTCGCTCCCGTCTACAGGTAATGACTGATCTCATGGCCTGGTTTCGTGCGTGCGTTGGGAGAGGTCGGATTATTTTGTGACTCTTCAACACTCGCTGTCGATAAAGTACTCACCTTTTACCCGTTTTTATTGTAAATTGACTTTATTATTGCAATGAAACATAAAAGGAATTTTAAAGAAATTAACAGATCTACAAATTCTAATTAAAGGAAATAACCCCAGTATTATCTCCTTACAGGACACACAATTAAAATGAAACACCCTCTTATTGTGTCAAACAGTTACAGAAGCTATTTCTTTAACTTACTAGAAAACACATGAAAAAGGCAAGGCATTACAGTTCTAATAGAAAAACGTATTCCGCATACCCGTACAACTCCCAATAGCCACTATTGCTATTGCAATTAACCTAGGCTTCAAATTTACTTTAATTAATATGTATATACCCCCTCATCACACATTTGCTGCCATAAAAATCATATAAATTTTGAGCAAATTTACTTCTCCGCTCATTATCCAAGGTGACTTTAACGCCGAGAGACCTATTTGGGGTTCTAAAAATACTAACCAAAGAGGTAGAATCATCGAAGATATAATTCTATCCCAGAATTTGACTATCTTGAATGGCGTATCTCAACGCATTTTTCAACTCATCAAACACTTACCTATATCGATTAAAATTTCGGCTCATCTTTAGCTCCAAAATTATCCAGCGAAACTTTTAGACACTTTCACAGCAGTGATCACTCTCTTTTAAAACAAACATCACAGTGCAATTATCCACCAAAACAATCCTCTCCCCACAATTTATAACAGATAAAGAAGCAAATTGGTGTAGATACAGTAATTTTTTAGAAAATGAAGCTTCCGAAACTTCAGAATCACATAACATAAACAAAGAAACAGCCACAATCCATTAAATAATTTGGACAGCAGCCAATTCACCTTGTTTCACACGAAACGGTAGCGGCGCGGGTTTAGATATCACGGAGATGGTAAACATAATAAAAATCCACAATAAACACCCAAACCCAAAGCAATATTTAAAATTGCGATCCCGCAATCCGACTCTCGTCAGCTTTAAATGAAATTAGTCGCCAAGTGCCACAAAATCATTTTTCCCAACATATTTAAAAAAGGTCTCCTCAGCTCTTTTTTCCCCAGAAATTAAAAAAAGAAACGAAAAAGATTCCAGCAGAATTGCCAAAATAAACAACAAAATCGTTGGACGGATGAAAGTTTCGGCCGGCAACTATCCGAACCTCGCTGTATTTCTTTGTTTTGATTTGGGATTTTTGTTGTGTTTTGTTTTGTTTTTGAGCCGCAATCGTAGATTGTCTGATCGTGTGCAGCTCCTGGTATGAGCACACACACTTCGCGCCGTTGTTGTGATTTTTGGGCAGTTTTTGGTTTATTTACCATCGCCGTGATATCCAAAACCGCTCCGCCGCCGTTCGTGTAAAATGAGGCAGACGTACAGCAATAAATTGTGCCATGGTGAAGCGCTGAGCTTACCCGATACAGAAATATTAAGCAAAAAGCTTGAGAAGATTACAAAAGGTACCGAGTCTTAAATATGTTGATAAAAATATAAAATAATAACGCTATATTCAGAAAGAAATACAAGGAAGCTAAAGCGTTATGCTTCGAAACGCTTACAGAATCAATTAAACCATCAAGTAGTCCAAAGAAAGTCTGGGCAGATATAAGAACACTGAAGGAATCACATAGCAATAGTCAATTGCCATTTTTTTGAAACAGATAATGGCTCTATAAGTGAACCTAAACATATCTATAAAACATTTTTTTCTTTCTGGTCTAACCATTAAAAAAAAACACAATTTTTCACATCTTATTTACTACTAATAAAACTACTTCCTTCAGTTCTATATACATAAATAATCGCCCATGCATGCATGCAAAGTTAATAGATTCAAAAATTTCTTGCATCGAATTTGATACGGCCTTCATTTTTCTAAATTGTAAAATACCAGGTGTGGATAGAATTGCATACCCAATGCTTAGAACTATACCTACCCCATTCAAGAAAAGACTAATCAAGCTATTTAATATATCAAGGCATTTACTCTCAAAAGTGGAAATTTATTGAAAAAATCCCCATCCTAAAGCCAAAGAAATCTCGAACAGAAATATCCGGATAGAGACAAATCTCGCTATAAGCATGTACACAAAATTGCTTGAAAAAACTATATCCAAACGATTGATGTGGTTTGCTCTGTTGATCAGCCCACTTCAATGCGCTTTTAAGAAAGGTCAGGACACCTCAGACGTCTTACCCTTTTTCGAACATTTTGCATCTAAAGCTCTTTCCAGTAGAAACCATGTTATAAAGTTGGCGCCCATATTGCTCTACGACAATTGACCAAATGGAATGTTGGTGTGAAAATATATAACTTTGTTAAGAGGTTTTAATCAATCGCAGATTTGTCGTTAAGGAAAATAATATCCGCTCAGATTCTCATATGTTATACTCGTATGCCAATACAATACTGTGCTCCAGTTAAAATCACCGATACACTGTGTTCCAAAACAAGCTCACAAAAAGCAAAGTTGTTTGCTGAACATCTTGAAAAGACCTTTAGTCCAAATGAAGGAAATGATGAAATAGTTATAAATGAAAGTTGGCTAGAGTGCGATACCCACATTACTCAAGTAACACCCGAAGAAGTTGGTAAGCAAATTCATAAAATGAAACTAAAAAAAGCGCCAGGATTTGACTTAATAACGACGGAAGTTCTTCGTAAACTGCCCAATAATTGCGTCTCTTATCTGTCTGATTTAATTAATATGTGCTTCAGGTTGAGGCATGTTCCTATATATTGGAAATTCGCAGAGGTAAGCATGGTACCCAAGCCTGGGAAATCACTCAATGACGTATCATCGTATAGGCCAATATCCTTACTGCCAGCATTGTCAAAACTATTTGAAAAATTGCTTTTAAATAATTGAGAATAAAAACCTTATTCAAGCTCACCAGTTTGGTTTTAGGAAAAATCATTCGACAACTGATCAAATCGACAGAGTTGTGAATATGGTCGAAACTGCGTTGGAAGGGAAAAAAGTGTGTTGCGCCGTCTTCCTAGACGTTTCACAAGCTTTCGATAAGGTGTGGCATGCAGGTCTATTACAAAAGCTGCGGACATTGTTGCCAATGCAATATTGCGAGGTGCTTTCATCATACCTTGATGACAGGTACTTTAGTGTTAAGTACGAAACCGCCCATTCTTCTTTGAAAAAAATTAGTGCTGGTGTTCCGCAAGGAAGCATCCTGGGGCCTCTGCTGTACCTCCTATATACATACGACCTACCAACAGCAAATCAGCAAGTAACACAACATTTGCGGACGATACTGGTGTTCTGGCTACAGGTAACACTATCGAAGACGCAACGGCTAAGCTACAAGAGGCTGTTAATTGTATTGTTTCATGGGCTAAGAAATGGCGCATTAAGTTAAACAAAACCAAATCAGCGCATATAGTTTTTTCACTGAAAAATACACCTCACAAACCGATTTTCATGGATGGGTTAATAATCCCACATGTCAACGAAGCCAAATACCTGGGTATTACACTCGAAGCCAGATTGCACTGGAAAGCTCACGTAAAGAAAAAACGAGAGGAGCTTGACCTGAAATTCAACAAATTGTACCACCTTATTGGCAGACACTCTACCCTGTCAATTCACAACAAACTAATGGTGTATAAACAAATACTGAAGCCGACCTGGACCTATGGCATCCAATTTTGGGGATGTGCTAGTGAAATATACATTGCCACTATCCAATGTTTTCAAAATAAGGTGCTGCGATGTATTGTTAATGCACCATACTATGTTAGAAATAGCGATCTCCATCGTGATCTTGGCATGCCAACTGTCACTGATGTAACAAAACAATTTGCCATTTCTCACAAACAGCGACAGAAATCGCATGTCAACGTTGCAGCATCCAGTTTACTTCTGTAGACTTCGCAGCGTAGGTGGCTAAAACGGAAAACAGTGTCAGACCTAATGGAACTCGAGTAGCCGATATTTTATTTATATGTTATAGGTTAGCATGTACATAACATACTTAACGCTTTTCTTTTAATTTGTTTAATTTATTCGAACAAAATTGCTCGTTAGTATTGCCTGTATTTACTAGGTGCAATTATAAAACGCTTCTGTATCTATATATATAAAATGGAATGTGTGTCTGTTTATTTGTTTGTTTGTACCTTATAGGAGACCAAACCTCTGGACCGATCTTCCTGAAATTTTCACAGCATTTAACTGGGACTCTGGCATGATTAATAGGGTACTTTTTATCGACCACGCCCACTTTTACGCCCACTTTTTTAAAATTATGTAGTTGCTCCCATATAGTTTTTAACAGATTTACTTCAAATTGTATACACATTATATACTCCAGGCGAGGTAGAAATAAACATTTCTTACGCCACGCCCCCTTTCACGCCCCTTTTCACGCCAAATTTTGTTTGAAAGTTTTAAACTTTTTGTTCTCTGTACAAATTTGTTCTTTCCGACGGATTTTTTTTTATTTGGTAGTATATTGCTCTTAATACTGTTAACGTCGCCATATAACTATGAACCACGCCCACTTCACCGCCCCCTTTTTTTAAATCAGATACTTATACCACTAACAATGTTTGCAATACAAAATACTTTTTTTGTAATATGTATTTGCCTAAAGTTTTATATGCTTTTTATCTACAGGTAAGTTAGCCACACATTTTCTTATTACCAAATCCCCCTTTTTCGCCCCATTTTACCTTAAATTATAAAACTCAAAATTGGAGTTCCCATTATTTTACTGCGGAACATCGACCCACAACAGCTTTGCAATGGCACTCGACTTACAGTAAAAAAAATGCTAAACAATTTAATCGAAGCGACCATTATAACGGGCAAATATAAAGGAACAAATGTACTGTTGCCACGCATTCCTATGATACCAACAGATTTGCCATTTGATTTCAAAAGATTACAGTTTCCTGTTCGGTTAGCGTTTGCGATGACAATTAATAAAGCTCAAGGTCAATCTCTGCAAGTTTGTGGCTTAAATTTGTCAAATCCATGTTTTTCCCATGGATAGCTTTACGTTGCATGCTCCCGTGTTGGGAAACCAAACGATTTGTTTGTTTATGCTCCGAATGGACATACTATAAACATTGTATATCCTAGAGCGTTACAATAGTTAATTTATAATAAAATTATTTATTTCTCACTATATAAACACTTTTTATTTCATTTCATAATGATGGGGGTAGCACACCGGGTTCAGCCTTTTATTATAAACAAATATATATCATTGACACGAAATTTGTACTTAATTTTGTTCTTATTTTTAATGTATTACACATTTCAATTACACTGTTCAAGTTGTAAAATGGTACAAACGTGAAAACCATATGGTTGTGTTTGGATGAGCCCCCTGAGTACTAATCCATCGATGAAAGTGCCAACTTGGCTCATTGGGAAAACTTTATGGCGTTTTGTTTGAATTTCGGTCAATTAGTGAATTTTTTTACCATTTAAGCCCATTTAAGTCGCTATTCCTGTATTCAAAATTTCTTTCGTTATTTTTATACGGCTCGCAATTACTAGTTCTACCATTAGAACGCACATTTCAACTGAGAAAATCAAATTTTTTAGCCTATTTTCATGATTTTTGCCCATTTTTCATCGATTTTCCCCATTTATTGCTGTTTTTATGCGCTTTTTTGAAATTCTTGGGCAAACTTTTCGACATAGTTCTTACAGTTTTTCCTTTTTACAATATACTATGCAATATTATTGCCATTTCAAGCAACTCAACACACTTTTTAAATACAGAAACCATCCTTTTTACGCTTTTTCGGATGATTTTCGCGTTTTTTATTGATTTAAATAAATTTTTTGAATACATTTTTTCGGTATAAAAATGAATGGAAATGCGTGTTTCTCCGTATTAATGTAATTAATTTTAAATTGGCAATTGAAATATAGAATTATTCAATGGAATATCGTTCGTTATCCTCCAATTCCATTAACAAATTCCAGCAAAGATCTGCCAAAAGTGAATCTAGGAAACGTATGATTCGATGAAACTAATCTTGGATTCTGTGAAATACCATGAACATTGTTGGAAAATATGCGCTGATTTGAAAGTGGTTGCACTTATCTGTGGCCTTCAAACTGGTTACACTAAAAATATGTGCTACTTGTGTACGTGGGATTCGCGATATACACCACAGTATCAAAAACGAGATTGGTTACCGAGAACAAATCGTCTAATTGGACATCAGAACGTTATCCACGAGGAGTTGGTGCCGATGGATAAGGTATTGCTGCCACCATTGCACATTAAACTTGGTGTAGTGAAGAATTTCATCAAAGCGTTACTGGTGCGTGGAAATAGATTGGCGTTTGAACGATTGCAGTACATCTTTCCACGCTTGTGTGAAGCGAAAATTAAAGCAGGTAAATAAATATTTGGCATTCTTTTTCCGCCAAACGAAGATGAAGCATTCTTAAAAGTTTTTATATAAAATCATATATTGAATTCAGGTGTGTTGAATGGCCCAGACATTCGCAAACTGATGAAGGATGAATACTTCAACAATGTCCTTCAAGATACGGAACTCATCGCTTGGGATAGCCTGAAAGCAGTGATCGAAAAAGTTCTCGGCATTCATCGGGTGGACAATTGGCGTGCCATTGTTGAAGATATGCTGCAATCTTTCGAAAACATCGGTGTTCGAATGTCGTTGAAAGTGCATTTCATGCATCTCCACCAAGATCACTTTGAGCGTCAGTTGCCGTCTGAATCAGACGAGCATGGTGAACGTTTCCACCAGGTATCAGCACAGTTGGAACACTGGTACAGTGGAAAAAAATTAGATTCACTTTTGGCAGATCTTTGCTGGAATTTGTTAATGGAATTGGAGGATAACGAATGATATTCCATTGAATAATTCTATATTTCAATTGCCAATTTAAAATTAATTACATTAATACGGAGAAACACGCATTTCCATTCATTTTTATACCGAAAAAATGTATTCAAAAAATTTATTTAAATCAATAAAAAACGCGAAAATCATCCGAAAAAGCGTAAAAAGGATGGTTTCTGTATTTAAAAAGTGTGTTGAGTTGCTTGAAATGGCAATAATATTGCATAGTATATTGTAAAAAGGAAAAACTGTAAGAACTATGTCGAAAAGTTTGCCCAAGAATTTCAAAAAAGCGCATAAAAACAGCAATAAATGGGGAAAATCGATGAAAAATGGGCAAAAATCATGAAAATAGGCTAAAAAATTTGATTTTCTCAGTTGAAATGTGCGTTCTAATGGTAGAACTAGTAATTGCGAGCCGTATAAAAATAACGAAAGAAATTTTGAATACAGGAATAGCGACTTAAATGGGCTTAAATGGTAAAAAATTCACTAATTGACCGAAATTCAAACAAAACGCCATAAAATTTTCCCAATGAGCCAAGTTGGCACTTTCATCGATTGAGTAGTACTCAGGGGGCTCATCCAAACACAACCATATGGTTTTCACGTTTGTACCAGAAATTTCGTGTCAAAAACTTGAACAGTGTTATCATTTTTTTAATTTTAAAAACGATCATAAACAAACTAAGGCCACCTAACTTATCTCAATGTAACCAAAGTTTAGTGATAACCATAGCAATGACTGTTAAAATTATTTGAAAATATCTGTGGTTAATTAAACCCCTACAATTCAGGGGTAGCGAAGCGCACCGGGTACAGCTAGTATGGTATAAGATTCCACAATAAAAAAATAAATAAAAAATAAAAAAATGTTACATAAAGGAATCCCATAAGTTTCGCCACTCTCAGCCACACTCTTTATAAATGCTTTTAATGAAATGTAAAATTATCGAAATTCTTCTACTTATTTTTTCAAAGACTAATGACCTTGTCTTATTTAAAAAAATTCAATGATATCCTTTCTGATTTCTCGAATTGATCACGAATATCCAGAGCTAATATTTCAGTAAACAAATATTTACCTTTCATATATGCAGAAAACGAAATGCAATAATTTTAACTTAACCTTAAATAATGTAAATATTATAAACTACGATAGTTTAAGAATTCTAGGTCTACTTCTTTCAAAAAAATTCAAGTTAAAGATCATTGTATATACAATAGAAACAGTTTAGCTGCCAGGCTAAATATTATTAAATATCTTACCTCTAAACGTTCTTATATTCGCATTTCAAATTTAATAAATGTTGCTAGAGCATTAATTCTGTCTAAAATTGATTATGGCGCTGCTATATGGAAATTGTACAAAAAATAATATTAACCCTATTCAAGCCGCATACCACAAAGCAGTTCGCGGTAGCAAACGAGATTATCCAACATCACTAACTCAATTCGTCTCAGCTAAAGCTGGTCTTCCATCTATTGAAGAGCGAGTTATATACAAAAAAGCAACAAGGTACAAGCGAAACACAACTCTTAAAAATTTAAACACAACTCTTCTATAATGAAAAGCATCGAGTTAGAAACTTATTGGGGTACAGCGGCCCCGCCAAAATATATCCAGTCCGAGAAATTTCCCATTTGGATGCTAACAAATAGTTAATTTCTTCTTGGCTTAACGGAACACAAAAAAAACACACACACCGGCAAATATATATCGTAAATTATTCCTGGAGTACTGCAACGAGGCAAGAAATAAAGGAGCCAGCTTAATATTTACTTGCGGATGCAAAACTAATAATGCAACATCGTGTGCTGTCGTTGGTAGAGTAGGTGGCTGTATTTCAACCGGCCGTGTACACCATTATTGTTCAAACTTCACTGCAGAAGCTTGTGCCATAATGAAAACTGGAGAATTTGCTGCAAAAACTAATAAGAGAACCATTATTTGCACGGATAGCAAGTCTACTATTGATGCAGTAAAAAACCCGGTTTTATTACTGCTCAAATTCGCGATAAACTCAATCAGCATAAAAGTAAAATAAAAAATATGTGGATACCAGGACACGCAGGAATGCCTGGTAACGATAACGCAGATCGTAGAGCGAAATAAGCACTGAATGAACCACTGCATACACTTCCAACCATTGAAACAACCGACATTCAAAGTCTAACTACTTGGAAAAACAGCAGCCACAGATATAAGCAATTCAATCCAAATAGAATTAGACCTATCTATCCGGCTAGCTGTCATTCGAAAGCCCTCCAGGCTTTTGTTGGTTTGCGACTTGGACATAACAACCTAACCCATCAACACCTGCTCAACTGAACGCGAATTAACGGCTGCAACTTTTGCGATTCCTCAACGATGTCCATAGATCACATTCAATTCATTTTCAATAGAACTTCAGCTGCGAAATCACGTTTAATTAATACCACCCCCATTGAATTATTAAAATACAATGACAGTACATCACTTCAAAAACTCTTTGAATTCCTCACACAAGTCAAACTTGTACAATTAATAAAATTTAAGTAAAAAATAACTTTATAAAAAAGTATAATTTATTTAACAATTAAATTTATATCTGATTTTTAAACTTTCTTGACCAAAGAGCTCAAAGTCCTGGGAGCTAGTGCTCTTTTTCTCCTGTATAAAAATAATTGTATTATTATTTTTCAATAATAAATAAATAAATAAATATTTTTTTTTTTTTAGTTAGTGTATCTGTCAGTTCCTTACATAGCAATTTTGAGCGGAATCTGACGGAAAGTGTGTGCGTAATAGCTTTGTAAGCAAGTCTTTCTTTGGTTTATTTTGCGAATTTCTCTTTGTTGAATTTAGTTGATCGAAGAGGCAGTCTGAAATTTTGTGTTTCTAACAAAATATCATGTGCGGAAGTGTTGAAAACGTTAACGGTATCCCACGAGGTCTCGGCAATGTCGGAAACACAATCATACGAGTGGTACAAAGGCATCACTATCAGTGACGAGATATATGTCTATTAATATGGCAACGAAACGAACCCACAATCCACGTATTTGATTCTTCTCAGACTGTTTTCTTTGATTGCCGTAGCGCGGTCCATTCCGAATTCCTTCCGCCAGGCCAAACAGTAAATAATGAGTATTATATGAGCGTATTCAAGCGATTGAGAAGACGTTTTTTCGCAAGAGGGCGGAATTGTGGAGAACCCACTCGAGGTTTATTCACCACGACAATGCACCAGTCCACACATTTCATCTTGTACGCGACTATTTGATCAAAAGCAGCATTAATACCATTCCGCAAGCTACGTATTTAGCTGACATGGCCCCGTGTGACTTTTTCTGTTCCAAAGACTCAAGTTACCACTTCGGAAAGTGTTTTGAGACGATAAAGGATAGGAGGAGCTGAAGGTGATTTCAAAATCGGTCTGTGAGAAGTGTTTTCAAGATTGGAAGAAGCGTTGGAATATGTATATTGATTACCATGGAGATTACTTTGTAGGGAATAAAATAAATATCAATGATTAATTGAACCGTTTTAGTTTTATTGACAAATTCCGGGCACTTTTTGTACAGAAGGTATTTTTGTTGAAGTGGTTGTTAGCTTCAACTTGATCTACATCGTATTTTCCTTCAGCGCAGATATTTCCATTGGCCCAAATCTGTGGTCTGTTATTTGTTTAATATTTTCCGGATCTGGTGCTTTTTCCAATTTAATTACTACATAAGGCTCGTTAAGCAAATTTCACACGGTTTAAGCACGTTTGTAAGTATTTTTTTCAAAAGTAATCTACTGACACTCTTCGCGTACGGTTGTGCTCTCAATAGTGGTATCGATAATTTCCTTTCGAGCTCCTTTCGCGTGAGCTTTTTCTTCCACGTGTTTTTCGAAATAAAACTAGGAAATGTATTATATTGAAATTTTTACTGACATCTTCAAGCATTGTTTTTGGTGTTTTTACGAGACATTGAGTGAACGTCACTCACTTGTATAACCCGCGTGTGAATAAAACAATTTATAGTTATGGCCCCAATTGCCCCCAATCGTGGTGAAAATAGGTTCGCTCAATTATCACCAAGTCTCCGCGCTGCAAATGCATCCAATACTTTGCAATCGTAATCTCCTACACGCTGGAAATCTCGGTTAAACAGATCATCCATTGATCGATTTGATGACGCCATGCCAAGATGTGCCAATGCTTTGTTTGCAATTGTTAAGTAAATTTACTCAATCATGATCAATGCTTCATTATACATTTCCGGTGTGTACAGCAAGTGTGGATTTGACGAACTATGGCGAAGTCTGTTCAAAATTTCTTCCGTCATGAAATCTTGATAATTTCTCCATAGTTCAAGTGGATTTGATGGGAAACATGATGATACAATTATTGGAAATAGTGTTCTTATTTGGTTAGGAGTACATGAAACTGCAGCATCGGCAAGGGTAGCCTCCCAGTACGTATTTACAGCTGATCTTTTTGGACTTCACCGAATTGCAATACTGCACGTTAATGTGGGCTTAGTAAGTTTTGGACAAAATCTGTGAATACTGCACGTTCCAATGATTATCAACTTCAATGCATTGATCTCTCATTTTAATAGTTGTTAATTTTCCGATATCCTCTATCGACCGGTGACGATATAATGTGTTTCCGTCATTGCCTGCAACTGTATCTGCAATCAATGCTCAGGGATAATGTTTCGAACATTTACAATCAATCATGCATGGTAAGCTCAAGGACCATGGATCATGTTCTTTGTGATCATTTCAAGTTATTCTGGATCGGTGGTTTCATCTGGAATATCCCCAGATATGATGTCATCAATTTGGTCCGGTCTTATTTTGTCAACCAACAATATCAATATGTGGGCGTGAGGGAGTCCTCTATTTTGCCATTCAACAGAATACATCCAGCTTTGCGCTTCGCAATGAAACCATTAATGATTCCAGTTTTTCTTTAAACACACGTGACGTTATGTCGTGACATTGTTGGCGATTGCCCTGGCAATAATTATTCTCGAATCTCTCTCCAAAATGCATGGATCACAGCCAAAAGTGATAAACAGGGCTGGTCGACCATAAGGACGAACATATGTCATCGCATCCTGTGCATACTCATGCATATGACGCGGGCTACCAGTGTATGAAGATGGCAATATCGTCAATTGGCCAATATCATTTAGATTTACAAGCTGGTTCCCATCATTGTTAATGGCATCACGTAGATGGATATACTCTTTAGCGCGTAGCCTTTTCTGATGGAACCTAATATAATTCAAACGGTCAGTCTCGATTTTGGCATACATGTCGACAACATACTGGTGAAAAAGTCTTTGACATTTCAGAATATGATTGTCTTGATTTTGACGAATCATCAATTTGTACGCATAATAATTCATTGCGCTGACTGTTTTATTTGGAATTTCCACACCTGTGATTGATTTAAACTTTTGTAAACATTGTGTAACCCATTTGTGAGAATTAGTTTCACTAACCAGTTGACGGATTGACCAACTTAATGATAATTTGATAGCCGTCTTCTCCTTGCGAAAACAAAATCGGATATTGGAAAACAGCATAAGAACGATGAACTTCAGAGACACGTTGAAGTTGATAACTTCTACGATGAAGGACGATCCCTTAAATTCTTCTCCAAAGATTACCACTGCTACATCGTCTATTGTTGGTACATTGTATCTTCTGTAGTGCTCTTTTATGACAATTCTATGATTATCCGACGGCATTCTGTCCAATGCCATTTAAAACAAAGTCACAAATTCGTTGTGCTGATGAAAATAATCTTGTAAGACAGCAATTATTTATATTCGAACGTTCGGAGAAATAGAGCACCGTTGATCAATTTCATCATTGGAATTTCCAAGAAAACAAATTTGCAAAAACTGATGAGAACTACTTATCTGTAAATGGCAATAACGATCCAACTCTGTGGTACACATTCAATCTTGATATCAAAAGATGTCCAATTAAAATTTTGTAAACATTGCAGTTCTCGCTAATTTCTTCCATAGCCTTAAATGTTGGCATGAAATTATCTCTGATAATATTCGTTGCACCAAACGAAGTTGTTTGAAAATATGAATTGTATGAAACCAAGGAATGCAATGGTTCTGGTGGACAATTCAATGCCGGCAATTTGACCTTCCCATTTGCACAGCACAATCCTGGTGTTTCAGTGGTGAATTCGAGTGCCTTGCAATGTTCAGAAACTTTGTACATTAAACCAACCGTCACTGATTTGTGTGAACTATAATCCACTTGACTATCACAGTTGAACGCAGCATGATTGAAATTTATACGAGCTCGATTATCAGTGTTCCTTGCTTCTCGTAACCGAGAACGTGACTGCGCAGTGCGTTCTAGATCATCTTGTGTGCGCTGTACTTCGCTTTCTTCTACTCTGGTAGCAGCTTGCGTCCTGGCATTAGTAGATTGTCGACTAAGACTAAACTCGCTTGGCATGATTCTCAAAAATACTGGTAAAATAAATAATTATACTTTCATTATCCACATACATATACAACACCACAAACAATGCACCCAGTTCGAATTAATTTAAACGATTTCAAACGTAGCCGAACGATTTGTTCGAAGTATTGAAAAACAAAAAATGCCGAAAAAGAAACTCGTCCATAACTATTTTTCCAATAACTTACGCACATTTATACGAATGTGTGTATGAATTCTTTTTTACTCTATAGCTTTTGCTCGCCTGCTTGCATTTTCTGAGTTCGCTGAGCATAAACAATTAAATGGACTGGTACACAAGGACACATAGAATAAACAGTTGATATGAATGTATTTGTGCGAGTTCTGCTAGTAGGAGGAGGATTTAAAAGTGATGTATGTAGTGGTAAAAAAACAGTGCACCCTCCTTATCTCTAACTATCGTAATTCCTCAATTCACTTAACTTCTCAAAATAGCTGAAAACACAAAATTCTGTTGATAATTTCTCATTGTCAATGAACCCTCAAGATCCACAAGTCGAAATATTCCAGTTGCGTTTAAGTAAAAAAATTCATTCGACAAAATTAAAAATTGTTTTCGTCGTTATTAAAGAAAGCAACACTACCTCTGTTTAATTAAAAGCATAAAGTGGTTAACTTAATTCGTTCGGCTGCATTTTTGACCCATTTTAAAGATTTTTCTGAGATTATTGAAACTGTTGTAATATGTGAGAATACTGTCAAAAGGTTTAATTCCTTTATGACCGGCAATTTCTTAATTTTCATTTCACTATGCTCCTAATTCTTCTAAGCTTGGTGTTCCTTGTGCTCTTTCATTCGTTCATGGCCATAGTTAAATATGCTCGCGTGGAGTGTTACTGGGGCAGTCGGACCCCATTTTAATATAAATGAATTTTTATTAATTATTTTAGTTATTAGTAGTATAATATTATGGCAAAAAACCAAATAATTATTATTCTACATCTTATAATTACTATGGTGCGTTTACAGTGAACAGATGTGTAAATGGAAAGCAATTGGATTAGATTTTACATTAAGAATAGTTATAATTTATTAAATGAACATTTGAGTTTTCAGCTCCAATTTAAATAATACAATTTTTTTTTTGATTTATTATCACCTTTTTTTTAGAAGTTTCGCAGTTCCTTTTAAAATACAAATGAAGTGACCCCCTAAAAATTTAATTGAAACGTAGCCTTGATTTCTTCTGATTTTTTTCTCCGAATATTCGCTATTTTAGACAACATCCCAGCAGTGAAACCAACTACTTAAAATAATAGTAGAACTCATATTTATATGTAAAATTCATATACACTTGATCCCCTTTTTACACGATGTTATGGGACCAAAAAAGTTACGTGCAAAAAAAAACGTGTAAAAAAATCTGAATTTGCCTGCAAAATTTAAAAATGGTTACATTTTCTGAGAAACCCCGTGCAAAAGCAAAAACCGTGCAAAATAAAACAATTTTTGTATGTTAATTCGATTAAACAGATATTAAATCATTCATCCCTCTTGTTAAGTAAATATTTCTTACAAAAAATTATGTATAAAAATTATATTTATTTATTTTATTTATCTAATTGTTTTATTTTAAAAATAAATTCATATATTTCAGCCGTTGTACAGTGAAGAACAAACAATTAAAAAGAGATCAAAAAACTATCATATCATAACTTAAATTCACATATTTCAACTGTCGTACAGTAAAAAACAAAAAAAAAACAAAAAACTATTCCACGATCAAAGTTATGATTTGTAAAAGTCAATCATAAGACGCTGAGGAATTTTCTTTTTTGCGTCTTCATACATATTCGAATAGCATTCAATGGCTTGCTTCACTCCTCGCTGAAATTTAGCTGCGCGGTCTTGGTTAGGATCGTGTTTTAAAAAGTGGTTTTCCAAGTCAAGTGCCTTTTCCAATCCTTGTCGAATTACGCTTGCGTTAAAATGAACAGTGGCATATGGGACTTCCTCCTCCTCACTTTCTAAAACATCGTTATCATCTAAAGCTTGAAGAATCTCATCATCATCAATAACAGAACTTTCAAAAAATTCATTGACATCTTCTATGCACATGTCTTCAAAACTCTCTCCTCCTATGATATTGGCAAGTTGAAAAATGTCTGTAATTGCTGATAAATCCTCACTTTCACTCTCCTCCCTTAATACAACACCTTCCCATACATTTTTCCAACATTTATTTAAAGTGTTTTTTTTAATATCTTTTATGGCGTTACTAATGCACTCTATGCAATTTTTTAAGTCGAACGCCTTCCACGCAGAGATCACATTTAATTCCTTGTCTTCTTCCAGTTTGTTCAAAATGTATTGAAAAGAATATTTAACGTAATAAGATTTAAATGTGGCAATAATTCCCTGGTCTAGGGGTTGAATTAATGACGTCGTGTTAGGAGGTAGGAACATTATTCTTACATTTTCTTGTTCAATTAGTGAGTGGCCAGGAGCATTGTCAATGAGTAGCAAGACTTTAAAATCCAATTTCTTACAACGCAGATACTCTCGAACTTCAGGCACAAAACATTTCTCGAACCAATCTTTAAAGAGGGGCGCCGTCACCCAAGCTTTTTTATTAGCCATCCAATGCACCGGAAGCTTTTTCATGTCTTGACCTAAATTAAATTTTAATAAACCACAAATTACCAAAAAGCATGAAAATACATACCTTTAAATGCGCGAGGCTTCAATGCAATGTGCATACATACCTTTAAAGGCTCGAGGCTTCAATGCAATGTGCATACATACCTTTAAAGGCTCGAGGCTTCAAACTTTTGTTGACGAGTAAAGGCTTCAATAATGTATCCCCTGAGGCATTGCTACACAATAGCAAGGTGATGCGTTCCTTGGCTACCTTAAAACCTTTTACAGACTTTTCTTGCTTCGCCACATAGGTTCGATTGGGCATTTTTTTCCAAAACAATCCTGTCTCGTCGGCATTGAAAACTTGATCAGGTACGTAGCCGCCCAATGCAATTGTTTCCAACAAAATTGCAGGAAATTCTTTCGCCGCATCCGCGTCTGCCGATGCACCTTCTCCTCTGATTTTCACATTGTGGAGAGAGTTCCGTTCTAGGAAATTTTGTAACCAACTATTGCTAGCACGGAAAGTAACATTTGCTGCAGTGGTTGGCTCCTGTTGCTTTATTTTTTGGAAAAGTTGCTGCGCTTTGGCTTTAATTGATCTGGTGTCAACAGGTATCTTTCTCTGCGCATTATCTTCAAGCCACCACACAAGTGCGCGCTCCGTTTTCACAACAGCAACATCCCTAGCGTAAAATGTTTTGGAGGAGCTTCCTTTGCTGCTGGCCAATGCCACTTTCCTTATTCCAGTTTCGTTTTTTCTTATTGTGCGTATTGTCGCTTCATTTAAATTTTTTCGTTTTGCGACCACTGCAACTTTTTCACCTGCATTTAAAGCGTCCAAAATACTAACTTTTTCCTTAAGACTCAAATTTTTGCGTTTTGGTGCCATCGTGACCAATCTCTTTGACATTTGTTTTGCTTTGACGTTTGTTTTTCTTTATTTCTGGAAAAAATGTTGCATTGCGTTGCATGCATGACAATTGGTTTGGTTGCAATTTATCGGAGCAAAAAACCGTGTAAATAAAAGAAAACCGTGCACAAAAAGTTTTCAACAATTTAGAGTAGAGAAACAACCGCGTAAATAAAAGAAAACCGTGTACAAAAAGTTATCGTTGGGTGTTAAAAAAATACCGTGCAAAAAAAAATCGTGTACAAAAATACCGTGTAAAAAGGGGATCAAGTGTATATGTAAATACATAATTTAATAATGTGTACTCGACATTAGTTCAGCATTTTAATTCGTGGTGCCGCATTTCCACTTTTCTTCGCGAACACTTGCGTTTATTTTGAAACTCGCGTTAACTTGAAAATTTATCTCTAAAATGAGGAACTACAAAAAGCGATTGAAATTATAAAAAGACCAGTTTTTCTTCAAATTCCAATGTTTGTTTTTATTTCCTTTTTTATTAAATTGACAAGAAAGGAAAAATTTAGTATACACGGCAATGAAGTGCCGCAGAAGTCAGCAACTGGTTAACTTATAGATAAGTTTTGAACTAGTAAATTAACCACTTGATTCTTTACTATTAAATTTAGGAGTATATTTTAAAGACTGCCTATAATTTTCACTACAGGGATATGGAATATTTTTACACAAACACAAAAAATTCACATGCACTATACGAGTGACCAAAAAAAATGGTCGAAACGGTAAATAAAAATGGAGGGAATTGAACGTCTTTTGTTATTCTTCTTTGTCCTTGCTTCAGATATGAGAGAAGCATGCACAAAATGCGCTAATAAATAAAAAAATCATGTGGGTACCCAGCGATGTTTGGATCGATGGCAACGAATTCGCTGATTCAACCGCTGTCAGAGCAGTAAAGCATCCCCTATTGTATTTCCCTACACGAGAAAATACAGATATGCGAAAATTAATTGAGAAATCCTTATACATATATACAAAAAATGGATGAGTGGAAGAACTATACTCATAATTGTCAATCGTATAATCGAGATGGAATCAAACCCACCTATCCAGGATTATGCACTTTAAAGCAAATAAAAGTTTTTGTTCGACTTCGGTTGGGACACGCCTCATTTTCACACGAACACTTACTGTGTCGAGAACCAGCGTCAAATTGTCAATATTGCACCGGACACAGAGCTTCAATTACTCATTTACTGAACGAATGCAGAGCTATCAGAGCCATTAGAAGGGATATATTTGGTACGGAAGTCCCTATTAAATTTTAAAAAATGTGACTCTAGATAGTATAAAATCAGTAGAAACCTTTTTAAGTTGTATAAATTTCAGAAATAAAATTTTAAATTAAGATCGAGTCGAAAGCCCCGGCAGCCAGTACTCATTAATTGCATTTATTGTAATAATAAATTTATTAGAATAAAGTGTAATAATAATAATAATAATAATAATAATAAAAATAATAATATAAGTTATATAATATAACCCATATATGAGCGTATATTTAAGTGTGTCCAATAGTGCGAAGAAGAGGTTAATGTCGACAAGAATAAAATTACAGAATTATTAAAACTCGTAATGCAATTCTAAAAACGAAGAACGAGAGACTCCAAGTATATAAATGAAATGGCGAATGAAGGTATATGAAAACATTGCGACACAAATAAAAGCCCAGATTTAGAAAACTAAAAACTGACAATATCTCTCCAAAATACGTTAAAAAGCCAACCAAATTTTCAGGTCAACTGGATACTAGGATTCATGATACTAATGTTAACTCAGATGACAGGAGGAATGCAAGTGGTGGACAAAATTGACGAGAAGATGCACAGAACACAAAAAATCGCAGGAAAATTTTACACATTATCAATTCTATCAAAATAAACAATATCAACAACCGTCAAGTCTGCTACTGCGCCCCCGTAAAGATTATGCGTGTAGTGAGGTCTAGTGGAGTAGATCTCTGGCGCGAGTGAATAACTCGCTCAAGTAGAAGTCAGTCTGTCAGGCTCGAATGAACAACTCGTTCAGGTAAATATGTATGTTCGGTGAGAGTGAATAACTCGCTCAGGTCGTTGGAAATGTAAAGTCACAATCACAGCCCTCATTAGAAATTTCGCGTGCAATATCAATAGTCGATGCCCGAAGTTGTTCAAGCCAGCGCTGCCATTCGTCGAAAAAGCTGTTCACGCCAACACTGCTGTTCGTCGAAGGAGTTGTTTACGCCTACACTATTGTTCGTCGAAAGAGCTGCTCACACCAATAATGTTGTTCGTTGAAAGCGTTGCTCACACTAATAATGCTGTTCGTCGAAAGAGTTGTTTACGCCTACGCTGCTGATCGTTGAAAGAGACTGAGTACTCGGATGCTGCTCCTTTTATAGCACAGTGGCTACTCGACGAATGGCGTCATCAGTCAGTTCGGTCTTCTTCTTCTTTTCGATAGCCGCCATATGTTCTACACCTCGTTTGTGCAGTAGCACTATAATACCCATACTTTGCACACACATTATTATGGACCCATGTATATTGCTGCCAATTTATTCCCACAGCATCACTACGAGCATAGGTAAGCTAATTTCAATTTTAGACCCGAAAGTTCGAGGTAGGCGTTGTCCAAATCAGCTCGTATAGCCATCTGGCTCTTGCCCATACTATACTTTTGCAAAGTGTCATTAAGATATCTCTAACGGTGTAGAAAAAAAGTGGCCACAGACGGACGGACAAAATAAAAATTGTTCAGAAAGTAGTTCTGATCATATCTGTATATATCAATGATGATTTATGAAGAAAACATCCCCATTGATAAACTCGCACGCACAAGGAAACGTAAAGGGTATTTCGAAGTCGTTATAACCCGACTTCAGACTTCTTTCCTCGTTATATTATATGGGAGAGAGGCGTGGCTCTATCTGATCGATCCTATTTCTTGTGTATGGCTTTGTAGCGTCATTACCCTCTCCAACAAACAATTTGGCTCACAGCCTCAGTAACTACTACTCATCTCCCACACCCTTGCAGTCATAATTTATTATAATAATATATATAATACTAATACAATAATAATTGTTGTATATGTCATAAGTTTTAAATATCTATCAATAGTGGACGTGGCTCTAAAAATGCCTCCCATTTTTAGTTTTATTTTAATTTAAATTTTAGTCCCGAAAGTTCCCTAAATAAAAAGAGTGAGTGTTTTTATCTGATCAATCACATCTTTTGTAAATGGCTTTACAAATCACATGCTTCATATAAATATCTCTCATCGGTAAGTCTCTTATAGAACTTAATTTATGAATAATGTTCCAGTAAATCTATACCGCGCACAATTTGTACAATGTTTAGTAGGACCCACATCCACATCCATATAAATGGCAACTTGGTCACTATACCATTAATTGGACTCAATTTGTATTCATTTTGAAAACGGTGCCTACAGATACATACATGTGAGGTAGGTATGGTCTTTGTCCAAATGGGTTCAAAGAAGCTATATAGTTCTGTATTAAAATCCAGTCTATACTTAGACAAAGTTTCATTAAAATATTTCTAACGGTGTGAAGAAAAATGGCCACATACGCACAGATGGACGAAAAATATCCTTAATATTAAAAAAGTGATTCTGATCATTTGTGTATATGTGTACATTCGTGCTACGCCTCCTTCTGGGAGCTGAAAAACAGCATAAACACGTTCACTACCGTGAGGCGAACAAAACTAGCTTTTATTCTGTGACAGCATAGGGAGAATATAAATCACTGCTGCAATCTCAAAATAGTCATTACTCTTTCCTGACATTAGCAACTGCTTCCAAATGGCAGTGTCATCCTTATATGTGATTTGTATTCTTCACCAGGTTGCGATATTGGCCTGGGCAAAACCGTATACTATCCTAGCGCTTTAAACTGAAGACCCCGCTACTAGAGAAAGTAACATTTAAAATGCCAAATTCCTGTCGATTAGAAACATTGTCTACTCTAATTCTCAGAAATTATAATAAGCGAACACAGAATTAATATCGGACATGAAAATAAATACAGACCATTTGCTTGTCCAGATGTCATGAAATGAAATTGTTGGCTATTCAGAAAAGCAATACTAAAACATTCTTCCTTTCACACAAAAAAAATGCGATAATTAAATGCTGAAATTATTTTATTTTTATTTTCAAAACTGTGATAGAGGAAATCAGGATGTGGTTTAAAAGTAAGATATTTGAACTACATCCTTGCAAGTTGTGCTTAACGAGAGTAAAAATATGTAAATTACATCTGCATGTACAAAACTGTAACAATTTGGGATGTTTGCGAAGTGTGCCTAAACAAATTCGTGCTTTTCCAGTGCTGCTTAGGCACCAGTACCGAATGGAGGTCGACTGTTAATAGGGACATAGTAGTAACCAGTTACACCGTAGTTAGAGGGATCACCCATTCGCACTGAACTCAGCGTATCACCACATTTTTTATTCACTGCATCCTGATAAGTGTTACATTTATATGCGGGAAAATCATTCTTTTCAACGGCTTCCGCGTAGTAAGTGTACGAACGTAGGTGCGAGCACACAATTTGACCAATCTCGAGACCAATACAGCCAGGTTGTTCCTCACCACCATTAATGTAGAAGTCTAGATGTCCAATGGGTGGCAGTAAACCAAACGTTCCGCCTGCGGTATGTATCACCTCCACAAAGGATGCATCGGTTTCGCATAGACGAAAAGAGGTATCGTTGAAACGAACCAAGGGCAGAGCAGGATCCAAGCCAATAATCATATGCAATTTGCTGCTCTGCACAAATTTGCCTGCAAAGCCGGCCACATGAGCACCCAAACTGTGACCGATTACTACCAAGCTATCGTGACTCATACCGCCTTCGTTATGCAGAAAGTCAATGAAATTAGCCACTATTCTGCCCACTACGACCATACCAGCATATGCGGCTTGGTATTGAATGACATCCGCAATACTGCCCCAGTCCACACAGAAAACGTTGTATTTCTTTTTATTGGAAAGCAGCGCATTGCGCACTTGGAAATTAATTCCTGTGAAACTATTGCCAAGAAAACCATGTAAAAGGATTCTAGTCGGGTTAGCTTTGTCGAAATGTGAATTCTTCAAATCCTCGGTATTGTTTACTTTGATCAATGTTGGCGTTATGGTATTGGATTGAGTGAATAAAAAGAATTGAATGTACTGGTCCTCCAGCTGTGCATGGTTCAAAAAATTTTTAATTCCGCCCTCTGGAACCCAGGACAACATACCATCGGGCTGAGGAAGCATAGGTATTCCTGGAATCCCTGCCAGTCCGCGATTGTCATCCGCAGCGTGGACAGAATCTGCGAAGGTGAAAGATACAAGCATTTGTTGCATTTACTTACACAAAGTACTCGTATTCACAAACTTGGCTCGTACTTACTTAGTAGTGCCGCAAGCACCAACATTATCGCCGTTAGTTTGATCATGGTGCAGGCCAATTGAGAAGACTTCAGAATGGTTTCAGTTCATACTGGTCCTCTTTTATATGCAATTTTGAGTCTAAATTTGCATTAACTGAAATTAAATTATATATAATTATACATAATGCTACATGAAACGGAAGTGGCTCATTAAGTGAGTGTTCTCTACTGAGGTCGCCATATGTCCGTAGTTTCCACATCCATACTAGATAAACTTCAATTAATTTCGACTGATGCCATGATAATTATTGGAAAACACGTCCATCAGTACCTACATTGTGAAGATAATCACAGTTGTTAAAACAGATGACAGCTAGTACACTTGCTCTGTGAAAGAGTTCAGCAGATATTGTTATGCACTAGATTTAAGCAAACTTGTTGAATGATTTTTTCAGAGCTTGTAAATAATTAAAATAATTAGCATTATTAATTGTGAGACACATCACAAAATAGCATATATGTTTTGTGTATGCAGACTTAATGGAATTTAAGTGCAAGAATTTAGTCAGAATATTTCTGCTCCAATCATATTATTAATATAAGCCTCTATATGGCTCTGACAAGGTGAGGTTACCATAGAAGGTCCCCCTGCAAAAACTGTCCCTAGTAAAATACAAAATGATGTTATGGAGATTATCTATGAGCAATTCATCTACGACGCCATCCTAATCTAACGAAACACGTCATATGCTAGGAAAACCCGTCTATGAAATACAATACGACACCTGGGAAATTGTGAAGATAAACACAATTATTGTGACCAAATATTATTAGTGGAAAGATATAGTTTGTTACGTCCCCATGGTCATCATACCTGGCCCAGACACCCTGGCTAGCTCACTCCTTTTTTGTTCTTTGGTGGGTTCCCAACCCGCTGTGCCAGATCGTGGGGCAAACATGAAGTTCTACTCTAAACCTATTCTACGTTTATTATTTATTTTTGATACCACTCACCTCTCCACCGGATTCCTCCGTCCCGATCAGCCTCTCCTCATCCTCCCCCTCCTGTCTCCACCTTAGCCTACCATAATTTATTTTTTTTTTTTATACAAAGACACACATACACAGACAATTACTACGGCCTCCACTAAGCTGCGTATAGGCTGCCTAATTCAGGCAATAAGGCCTAACTCAAACCCCGCTTTTGCTCTACCTCTATCTACTCTTAGGAGCTCCCTCGACCAATGTAGGCTATTCTTACCGAGCGCGCCACCGCTACGCTCTGTTGAGACCGTATCACACTTTCCTAACGCCTTAAATTAATTAATAGATTCTACTCATTCACAGAACAAATAAAAACTTTATGCTTTACATCCAACAAAAAGAAAACTTAAATAAAGACGTAAATAAATACTTATATTTAGGAACTTATGCTTATCTTAATACGCTGGACTTATCTTTATTTTTGCCGCTCTGGGTAGGAGGAGTCTGGTCTTCGGCGGTCGATCCGTATCCATTCACTTCCTTTTCTAATTCGTCGACAATGAAAGGAAATCGAAACTACCTTTTTTTTATGCAGCATTAAACAACTTCAATACCATTTCTTTTTAATTTAATAATTCTATATATTCAATTTATTAAAATATCGTATTCCAGCGTTTTCAACACGACACTAGCACAGAAATTCTCACAAAAAAAAATTGCACTTGATTTAGATGAAGATAGACGACTCGAACGACAACGACCGTGAATTTTACTTTACTTCTTGCCATGCAGAATCTGACTATTTTCTCAAAATTTTCCGCATTACTTACTGACTTCCAAAATCAGTTCCTCCGGTACTTCAACTCCCAGCTCTCTCCCTCTGACACCCTACTTTTCACTATCCTATCCACAACTTGTCCGTCCGTCTCTGTCCCACCCACTAAGCATACCCCCTGGCAACAGCTGTGCTTTGTGGGTCAACCAACCATTTCAAGGACAGCTACTAACCTTTCATCATCATTTTTCTTTTTCTTCTCCTTTTCCTTACCAACTCGCACTCACGTATTTACCCCACACTAACACTCGATCCACCCACACATGCACCCATATTAGACCAGCTCTCGCGTATTAAAAGTTCCCCTCCACTCAACCTGAGCTTTCAACGCAAAAGCTGTCTAATCCTCTCACACCAAAAACCGAAAAGCCATCTGATGCACCAAATAAGGTAGCAGCCAGCTGATCGTAACAAGTTGCTAAGTTTTCCAACTGATTTTGGGCCACTGATTAACGAAATCATACACATTCGTGATATAAAAAGTCCTCCTTTCTGTTTTCGGAAAAATTATAGAAGACATATTCATGTTTTTACGTTTCATAACTCCTGTTCTATTAGATATACTACTCCAATACATCGTCTTTTAAAGAACATTTGAAACAAAATGTTTAGAAATTAAATCAGAGCTCGCTGGACTTAGCGTGTATGCTATTCTGATTGGAATGGCGTAGTTTTCTTTTAGCATTAGGTCTCATCAATATAATCGTGGTCAGCAACTGTGGCGTATAAGTGATAAGGTTCCCGAATATATTCGAATGTATTTATCAGTGACCCATTCACATGCATTGAGAATGGAATCATTTACATCATTGTATATATTTCTGTGAAATTCTGGAAATATTGGTGTTTAGTGTTTAGTGTTCCATTGATACTGCAATTGTTTATTCTCTTCCATTACGACTACTACATATAACCAATTTTAGGCAATATCATTTGCCATCTATTCATGACTCTCCCATCATTTGAACTTCAAGAAGCTAATGAACTTACACAGATTGCAGACCATTAGGCACAGTCTCGAATGGTTTAAAATAATACACGTTGAGAATTCCTCTCATTATAGAATGGATTTTGATCAGTGTCGAGTTGGATGCTATGAAGCGAGCGATGGTAGGTTTTGAGATGAGAAGGAGGCTAGAGTGCCCTTTGCAAATAAAATGAGCTATCTAGATATGTATAACTGGACCAACACATATTTCGGGTAACATTGTATTAAAGAAATTTCTTTGGCAGCTTTTTCATTTAAAATGAGAATATTGTGTTGATTTTTTGGTAAAAACAACGCAGTTTATACCAAGAATTGCAGTTATTGAAAAATTCTGATTACATTTGTTTACAATTAAAAATATATATGGTATTTTACCTGATGGAAACAATCGAAGGTATTTTTTTAGAATTTGTGATTCTTTTTCTAATTTTAATTAAATCGTTGTTGGCATCATAAAAATGGTAGACAGTTTGTATTCTGATGGATCAAAAAGTATCAAGGACAGCGAAGACAGTGGTTGCCGCTCGTATAGGAGAGACCCCTTAAAATTGTTTTCCCTGTTCGCTTCCATTATAATCATTGTACAATATTTACTCATAACAAGAAAATTCAATGTGACAAGAAAACTCAAGCTACCAATATTAAGCATAGGCTGTGTTTAGTTGGAGAAAAAGATTTCCATGAAATGTTCATCACATAACCGTCAGCCGAACTGGTTTATATCATGTTAAATTTACTTCACATTGACGCATTTTGAAGAAATTTTACAAATTTTTAAAATACTTTATTAACAAATCATATTAAGTTACAAATTTGAAATCATAAATTGCATTTATGTCGCTAGCACCACAATTACTTTAATATATCTGACGATTTCTGCTACAAAAAGAACTCACGATGAGTTGTTTCTGTTCTGCAGCCAAACGGTCATTTTCTGCCGTTTAATTTTGTAGTTAATCTATTACAATATCGTTGGTTGCTGTTTCTGCTTAATGTCACTCTGCCCCTCTACCCCGACCAGTCTCCTAAAATAACTGTTCCAAATGTCGCAATTATCATATTATATTCTGTCTGATCAGCTGGCGGCTACCTTATTTGGTGCATCAGATGACTGTTCGGTTTAGTGTCTGCATACTCCGGGTGGTGCTCTCTAAATATGTGTATATATATATGTATGTACGAGTATATGGGAGAGATTTTATATCATCAGTTTTTGTTTATTTTGTTTTGGTGTGAGAGGATTAGACAGCTTTTGCGTTGAAACCTCAGGTCGAGTGGAGGGGAACTTTTAATACGCGAGAGCTGGTCTAATATGGGTGAATGTGTGGGTGGATCGAGTGTTAGTGTGTTGTAAATACGTGAGTGCGAGTTGGTAAGGAAAAGGAGAAGAAAAAGAAAAGTGATGATGAAAGGTTAGTAGCTGTCCTTGAATTGGTTGGTTGACCCACAAAGCACAGCTGTTGCCAGGGGGTATGCTTAGTAGGTGGGACAGAGACGGACGGACAGGTTGTGGATAGGATAGTGAAAAGTAGGGTGTCAGAGGGAGAGAGCTGGGAGTTGAAGTACCGGAGGAGACTGATTTTGGAAGTCAGTGGTTAATGCGGAAAATTTTTGAGAAAGGAGTCAGATTCTGCATGGCAAGAAGTAATGTAAAATTCACGGTCGTTGTCGTTCGATTCGTCTATCTTCATCTAAATCAAGGGCAATTTTTTTTTGTGAGAATTTCTGTACTATTGTTGTGTTGAAAACGCGGGAATACGATATTTTAATAAATTAAATACACTCAAACCTCGTTTTATACGATTAATTCGTTCCGCAAAAATCCGCATAAATAGAATTCGCATAAAACGATACACTAGCTTCATATAAAACTACTGATTCGTTCCTGAATTTTAAAAAATCGCATAAATTCAAAACAAAGCATTAAAAATGAAACAAAATCGCATAAAAAGAAAACAAAAAAATTATTTCATTTAATAAAACAATAACAAAAAATAAAAAAATAACAACAATATACATTAACATACATATGTACATGTAATAATAATTCAACATAAAAAGAAAAAGATTAAAAATTCAAGTTAATATTTTATATACTCGTATGTAGCAGAATCGTCAAATAATTGTCAGCGCCGTTTTTGAATTGGTTCAATGGTCATCAATTTTTAAATCATCATTTTCGTATCTACAAGTATTTTCATTATAAGTAAAAAGGATGGTCAAGCAGTTTTCTTGAACTTAATATCTTTCTTCTCGTACAAAATAATTTGTCAACAGACTTTGTGATGATGATTTTTTCAGTTGTTTATACAACTCCTGATAACCTGAAAATAAATCGTTGAGTCCTCGCTGAAGCTTCATTGCTCGTTCCGTATCTGGATCCATATTGAAAATTTCGTTTTGTAAATTAACTGTTTTAAGAACTTCTCCAATTTTTTTTGAAGTAAGAGGTTCAACAATTTCTTCACAATCACAATGAGTTTCTTCGACATTATCTATGGCTAAACTAATAATATCATCATCGGATAATGACACTTCGACGAGTAGTTCTTCTAAATCATCGTGGTCCAGAGAATCAAATGCATCGCCTCCAATTTGGTGAGCCAGGGTTAAAATTTCATCTGATAATGTCGATTGTTCACCATCAGAAGTGCTGCCAACACAATCAAGCCATACAGCTTTCCAGCACGCATTTAGGGTATACGGTCGTATTTTAGATATGGCAGATGCAGCCAGGACTATGCAATCGAAAATTGAAAATTGTTTCCAAACTTCGTTTAATGTCAATGTTTCATTTTCAAGTTTAGCTAAAATTAATTGATAAGTGCTCTTTATGTAGTATTTCTTCAAAGTTGATATTATTCCCTGATCTAGAGGCTGAAGAATGCTAGTTGTATTAGGTGGAAGAAATTCAACTTGAATGTTTGGATGGTTCAAATGAGGATGTCCAGATGCATTGTCTATAATTAGTAAAATTTTAAATGCAATATCATTTTCCTTCATGTAGGATTCCACTTCTGGCACAAAACATTTGTGAAACCATTCACTAAACAATGCCGATGTAACCCAAGCTTTGCGATTTGCCATCCAGTGAACTGGCAAACGTTTTAAATCTTTGCCTTTAAATGCACGTGGTTTCAAAAATTTATTTACGACTAATGGTTTCAACATTTTATCTCCTGATGCGTTGCAGCATAGCAAAAATGTTAATCTTTCCTTACAAGCCTTGAAGCCACTAGCTCTCTTTTCTGCTTTTGCAATATAGGTTCTACTCGGCATTTTTTTCCAGAATAGCCCGGTCTCGTCTGCATTGAAGATTTGATCTGGGGTGTAGCCTCCCTCTTCAATTATTTTTTTTAATTTTTCTGGGTAATTTAAACATGCTTGTTCATCTGCTGATACTGATTCACCTCTTATTTGAATGTTGTGAAGATTGTTTCTTTTTAAAAATCGCATCATCCATCCATTGCTTGCTGCGAATTCTTTTGGTGTGGAAGCTGACGGCTCTGATAGCTTTAGCATTTCATAAAATACTAGAGCTTTTTCTTTTATCATGTATCCGCTTATGGGAATCCGCTTTTTGGTTAAATCCTCGATCCATACGACAATAGATTTTTCCACTTTTTCGATCAATGGGTCTCTTGCATACGAAGAATGTTTAGAGCTTAGTTTTGTGCCAGCAATTACGGATTTTCTTATGGAAACCTCATTTTTTTAATCGATCTTATAGTCGATTCTCCTACTTTGTACTCCTTTGCAAGTGCAGTGTATTTTGCTCCATTTGAAATGCGATCTAGAATTTTAATCTTTGTCTCAAGGGATATCGTTTGTCTTTTTTTCTTATTTTTCTCCATTCTGAAAATCCAAACTTTTTTTAGCACAAACCTTCAAATCGAAAAATGTTTACGCTTACTTTGATCACTTCTACGATAAATAAAACACAAAATTAATTAAATTTCACTAGCATATAAAAACATTCACGACAAAATATCATTCCACGTACATATTGGTAAAAGATTAAGCGGGACTCCCCATTGTATGTAAACAAATTTGACAATCACAGACGTAGAGTTCTTAGCTTATACTTTTTTTTTTACCGGCGCTGATGTATCTACATATATTTGTCAATGCTGGTAACAGTTTATATATAAATGTTTATTTAAAGACGCAAAAAAAAACAGTTGAAAATCGCATAAATTTGAATTCGCATAAAAAGAATTCGCGTAAAACGAGGTTTGAGTGTATATTGAATTATTAAATTAAAAAGAAATGGTATTGAAGTTGTTTAATGCTGCGTAAAAAAAAAGTGTTTCGATTAACTTTCATTGTCGTCGAATTAGAAAAGTAAAAAAGTGGCTTCGACTTTGTATAAAAAGTGTAGTAGAAGGTGAATTACATCGAGTCATAAATTTTTCAAATTCTTCCCGATTATAAGGGAAGCAAATGGATACGGATCGACCGCTGAAGACCAGACTCCTCCTACTCAGAGCGGCAAAGATAAAGATAAGTCGAGCGTATTAAGATAAGCATAAGTTCTTAAATATAAGTATGAGTAGAATGTATAAATTAATTTAAAGCGTGAGTGTAATACGGTCTCAACAGAGCGCGGCGGTGGCGCGCTCGGTAAGAATAGCCTACACTGGTCGAGGGAGCTCCTAAGAGTAGATAGAGGTTGCCTGAATTAGGCAGCCTATACGCAGCTTAGTGGAGGCCGTAGTAATTGCCCGTGTATGTGTGTGTTTGTATAAAAAAATATATAGATTATGGTAGGCTAAGGTGGAGACAGGAGGGGGAGGATGAGGAGAGGCTGATCGGGACGGAGGAAGCCGGTGGAGAGGTGGGTGGTATCCAAAATAAATGATAAACGTAGAATAGGTTTAGAGTAGAACTTCATGTTTGCCCCACGATCTGGCACAGCGGGTTGGGAACCCACCAAAGAAAAAATGGAGTGAGCTAACCAGGGTGTCTGTGCCAGGTATGATGACCATGGGGACGTAACAATTCCTTAGTTTATGTAACTGACTAAGCGAAACTTTTAGAGAGCGAATGGTTTGTATATTGTTGCCAGATACTTTTAGAAGAAAAAAAATAACTCAAGGATTGGTTTCATGAGTGACTGTTATTAAAAAATCGTATGGAGAAACTGTTAAAGAGGAAGAGAAGAAAAATTGTAAAAATAAATGGGAATTAAGCAAAAAAATTTTGAGAATAAAACTCCAAGCTTAAACAATATGCCCCCATTACGCTCCTTTGGTGCAGCACGCTTCGTACCTCCACCCCCGCGCTGCCAACGCCTCAGGGGTACCTTGATGGCCGGTAATAATCTCTGCATTCAAAAGGCCCAATTCTCCAAACACGTCCTCCCAAATATCGAAATTCCAAAGAATCAATCACATAAACACGGAAGCTGCAGGAACTAGGTAGGAGTTCGGCACCCATACCCAATCAGCCGCGAGGCAGGCGACGCAAAGGGAACCCAAGGCGGTTGGATCAGGATGCCGAGGGGGACAGGAGCACGGGAGCAATGTGTCAGACGAAGTTTATTTTTTTAGGGGTGGGAAGTCAATCCTCCCATACCTCCGAGTGACTTTAGCCTGTCCAGAACTCAAATTTTTGGTGGATACCGGCTCCTCCTTCGTTGGAGTTAAGCCGGTGGATAAACCAGTTTATATAAAAACTGTTACAGGTGGTCTTCGTGTTACAAGGACGTGTCGCGCTAAGGTGCTGGGCAGGGTAGGCACATTTTATATGCTACCAAGTACAGGCGAATTTGATGCCATTAATGGATTTGACTTCTTAACCGATGTGCGCAACTAGATCCTAACCGATGTGCGCAATGGTGTCCTCAGTCAAGCCAAGAGCAAAGAAACTTTGCATTTCTATCCGTGTGAAGAGTTTACCTCTTCTTGGATCCCTGGGAAAATGGTGAGGAAGAGTCGAGGATAGATAGCTAGTATGTTCGTACAAGGTATCATCCATCCTTCCCGGTCACCATATAACAATCCGCTCTGGGTAGTGTCTAAAAAATGGGTACAAGAGAATGGGGACAGTAAGTTTCGGCTGGTGCTAAACTTTAAAAGACTAAACTTTAAAAACTAAACTAAGACCGATTCCCGAAACGTCGGCAATACTTCCAAATCGGGAAAATCTTCGCATTCCACTACTATTGATTTAAAGAACGGTATCTACCAGATAGCGCTCGACTGGTCGAGTCCGGTAGAAGACGGCATTCTTGGTCAATAACGGAAAATACGAGTATTGCCATTTTCCCATGGGGCTGAAGAACGCCCCCAGCATATTTCAAAGAGCATTGGCGGCGTGCTACGGGAGGAAATAGGCAAGCTGTGCTACGGAAGCTGTTCGGAGCCAATATGAGGGTTACCCGAGAGAAGTTCAAATTCTTTAAGACTGAAGTGGAATTCCAGGGACTCGTCGTTGTAAAGGACGGTATCAAAACATGTCCTGGCAAGATCAAGGACATCGTCGAATTTGAACCACACCAGAGCCTCAGAGCTCATATACATACATATTTACAATTTGTTATTATTTTGAAGTTTGACAATTTGCGCAAAATTGTCACATTTCATATAAAGAACACACACTATTTAATGAAATCAAATACTTTCTCAATTTTATACGTACATGAATATGTGTGATTAAAAAATTTAGAATTTATTTGATTTAATTTTTACTGATTTTGTGTAAAAATTGAATTATTAGGACTCATATTTGTTGTGATTTTATAGTATTTGTTGTATTATAATAATAATAAATAAAAAAAGTCTTATTTGTATTGAGTATGTTCGCAGTGTATGAATGAGGAAGAAACATTTTTGTATATGAAATAATTATAATTTACTTAATAAAAATATATAAAAATTCCAAAATTCTATATATGTAAAATTTTTATAAATATGTGACTGTTTAAAAAATAAATTTTTATTAAATATTCCAAATTTCTGTAATAGTATGAAAAAATCAAATATTAAGCATTTCAATTCATGATATGTATTCACAATCATACTTGTAATTTGGCTTTATATGCCCGAGTTTACCGGCGAGAGCAACAAACTTTTTAATAGAAAAAAACTTTAGTTTATATATTTATTTAATTTATATTTATTTCAATATTTTAAATATTTAAATTTTTGTTTAAAAAAGACTTTAAAAGAAGTTTGTTGCGATTCGCACTGTTTTTGAATGTAAACTGGTATGTAGATGTACATACAAGTGTCACCAGGTCCAAGGTGAACAAAGTAAGAGTGGTCCGATATTACCGTTCATACATATGTATAATTAGAAGTGGCCGGACAGAGCAGTTACTTAATATTTATACATATGTATGTGTATGTACATATGCTCCCTACTTTATTTCGTTACACACCCGCTAGGAACGTTGGCAACATTCTCCCCCTCGAAAGCAAGCCCGTCACGCTTTCCACAGTCGTTGGCCACGTCTAGGGTTGCTAGTTTTACCAAAGACCATACAAGAATAGACAGTTGATATGAATGTATTTGTGCGAGTTCTGCTACTGAGAGGAGTTTTTAAAATTGATGTATGTAGTGGTAAAAATACAGTGCACCCCCCTTAACTCGAACTATCGTCATTCCTCAATTCACTTAACTTCTCAAAATAACTGAAAACATACAATTTGTTTGATAATTTCTCATTGTCAATGAACCCTCAAGATCCACAAGTGGAAATATTCCAGTTGTGTTTAAGTAAAAAAATTAATTCGACTAAATAAAAAATTGTTTTCGTCGTTATTAAAGAAAGCAACACTACCTCTGTTTAATTAAAAGCATAAAGTGGTTAAATTAATTCGTTTAGCTGCATTTTTGGCCTATTTTGACGATTTTTCTGAGATTATTGAAACTGTTGTTATTTGTGAGAATACTGTAAAAACATTTAATTCTCTTTTGACCGGCAATTTCTTAATTTTCGCCTCCCTTTGTTCGAAAATCTAATTCTTTAGTGTCTCTTTACTGATTCATTTGTCGAGTCAACTCACCATACTTCACCACACAAATCAGATATGCAAAAATTTGTACTTTTATAAGTTTTCAAAGTTTCTAATAATTTATTTTTTCTTTTATCTCGTGAAGAATTAATTACATAAGAATTAGGTCTCATTAATGCTGACAAATTAAGTTTAAGTTTTAAGAATGAGAAATGCAAAATTTATTTATTTATTTATTTATTCATACTTGTATTAAAATTAAAATTTTAATACAATTAGACTTACAGCTATGACATCTATGGTCTTAAGCTAGTTAATTTTATATATACTCGTATGTTAGATTTCTTTATAGGTGTTAGAGTACTTAAGGTAATTTATCAGCATCTTTAAGTCTTTATCGGTAGGGTTGTTAAGTAGGGTTGTTGGTTTGATGTTTGGAAGTGATTTTCTGTAGATGTTAAAGTATGTACAATTGTTTAATATGTGTTCGACGTTCATGTTGGGTAGGTTGCAGAATTTGCATATGTTGTTTGTTTTATTGATAATGTATTCATTGGTCAGTTTTGTGTGTCCAAGTCGGAGTCGTACGAGTTTTATTGAGTCTTGTCTGTTTATGTTGGTGTTATTAACAGTTTTAAAATGTTCATAGATAGGTATTTTTGATTTATTAATTTTTTTGTACCAGTCATTAGTAGTTTGGAATAGGTCTTTGGCTTTTTTTCGGTGAATGGTTTTTTATGAATTTTAGGATGTCTGATGATAAGATATTTTGTGTAGTCGTTAGTGGGGCACACGTGGCATTTTTGGCAATTTTGTCCGCTAATTCGTTGCCTTTTATATTGACATGTCCGGGGACCCAAATGAGTCTGATGTGGATTTATGCTTGATTAATATGTTTTTTATATCGTCTATGTAATGGTTGCTGTTTACTGGGTTAGTAATTGCGTCTAAGACTGAGAGAGAATCTGAGCAGATCGCGATTTTCCTTCTCTTTGTGTTTGCGTATTTAGTCGCTTCGTGAATGGCTATTAGCTCAGCTCCAAAACTTGTGCTGTAATGTGGTAGGTGTGCTGTTTGAATGGTTTTGTTTTCTTCCACGATACTATAGCCTGTAAGGTCGTTTTGTTTTGAGCCATCAGTGTATATAAACTTAAAGGAGTATAGCTCTGCTTTTAATTTAGGAAAGTTCTGTATATAGATTTCATTTGGTGTATTATTTTTTTTATGTTGTCGTAGGTCAGTATTGACTGAGTTATGAGGAAGTTGCCAGCTAGGAAATACTAAATATTTCTTGTGTACTTTTGTGATTATGGGTACTTCAATGTTTTGGGCGGTCTTAATCACATTATTTATTGTGGATGGTACTTGTTGGAGTGTTTTAGATTTAAGGATTTGGGCACATAGGGTTGGGCGTGGGGAGTGGTCGTTGATAATAACTGATTTAATAAGCTTAGAGGTGATTAGGTCCCGGGCAAAGGATATTCGTGTAATTTTAGCTTCATACAGGAGGTTGGGAACAGAGGTTGTTCTGAATGCACCTAGTGCAATCCTCGTAGCGGAATTTATGGTAGTGTTTAATTTATTTATGGTTGATTTTGGTGCATGCCCAAATAAGTAAAGACCATAGTTAATTTTAGATAAGAGGAGGGATTTTGTTATTGAAATTAGTGATGCTGTATTGCAGTTGAATTTTTTGCTTGAAAGGCATTTGATTATATTGAGTGGTTTGATTAATGAGTCTATTAATTGATTAATATGTGTTTCCCATCGATATCTTTTGTTCAGTGTAATCCCAAGTATCTTTAAATTGTCAACTTTGATTATATTTATGTTGTTGCATATGATGTTTGAGGAGCAATTGTGTTTTCTACAGATGTGAATTTGCTTGCATTTTTGTAGCGATAATGCAGCTCCTGAATATGCGCACCAATCCGAAATTTTGTTGTAGATGGGATCGAAATTGTAGGGGGTGTTTTTGTTTCTATTTAGTTTTTTAATTAGTAAGTAGTCATCAGCGAATGCGAGAAAGTCAATTTCTTTGTGGAGTGATAAGGTGTTGCTTAGCTTGTTATAGGCTATCAGAAATAGGATTACGGAGAGGGGGGAACCTTGGGGAATGCCATTTTGGAGAGAAAAGCTTTGAGAAAATTGGGATTCGATTTTTACTTTGATGTTCCTATTTATCATATAGTTTTTTATATAATTATAAATGTTGGGGCCGATTTTCCACAAGTTAATTTGATCTAAAATAGCATGTACTCCAATTTTATCAAATGCTTTAGCAAAATCCAGTGAGATGAGGGATATGTGTTTTTTGTAAGAGAGGGAATGGGTGATCTGATGATCAAGGTAAACCAGAAAATCAGACATTGATTTCCCTTTTTTGAATCCTAATTGATGGCTATTGAGAAGTTTGTTATTTGATACAAACCACCAAAGCCTGTTGGCAATGATTTTATCTAGTACTTTGGAGCAGCAAGGGTTAAGTGAGATTGGACGATATGATGTTAACATGGTTTTGTCTGAGTTAGGTTTAGGTATAGGGATAATGAGACTATTTTTATACATTTAAGGGATAAAACCAGAAAATATTTTATTATATAAGTCAGTAAGTCGACTTTTTACTGCAAAGGGTAGGTGTTTAATCATTGGGTAGGATATTCGATCTATTCCGGGAGTTTTGCCTTTTAGTTGGTTTATTGCCATGTTTAGTTCGATTAGATTGATTTTATCGTCAATAATTAAGGCTGATTTGCTCGGACTCGATAACCTACTTCTGGATAGGGAGTTTTGTTTGTTTAAAAGGAAAGTAGGAGAGAATGAATTATCGTGTGCTTCTTTGGACCATGTTTCTGCAAGTGTATTGGCTATTATGGAGTTATTTGTGATCGAATTTTGGTTAGGTTGGGGTAAGTTAATTGAATGGATTGGGGTATAGGTTTTAAGCCCACAGAATGTCCGAATTGTTGACCAAATTTTTCCTGAAGGTGTAAAAGGATTGATGTTTGAGGTGAAGTTAAGTATTGAGGTTGATTTAGATAATTTTATTTCGCGCTTAAGTATCGCGTTTGCTTTCTTGAATTTTATGATATTATCTAGTGATATGTTTCTGGTTAGGCTATTTCGAAGTTTGTTTCTTTCTTTTTTTAATTCTTCTAATTTATTGTTCCACCAGGGGACTGTTGTTCTTCGCTTAGGTCTAGATTGAGGAATGGATTCGTTAGCGCTTTGAATTATTATTTTTTGAATATTAGCAGTTTCTTTGTTTATGTTTATACTAACAGCTCTTTTTTCAGATAAGTGATTAGCTAGTATGCTGAATTTGTCCCAATTTGCTTTGCCTAAATTGAATCTAGGTCTACTTGTAGTTGGAATTGTTGTGAGATTGGGGAAGAGGGATATGAGGATAGGAAAGTGATCACTACCGCATAGATCGGATTCTATTTGCCAGTTGGTTTATATTGCTAGGATAGGAGATGCAAGTGTAAGATCAATATGAGTTAGAGTGTTATGCGTTGTGTAGTGGGTTGGGGTGCCGTTGTTTAGGAGAGTCAGTGCCGATTGTGTGATAAATTTATCGATTTTTTTGCCTCTAGCATTGTTGTAATTAGAACCCCAACTGGTGTGCCAGCTATTGAAGTCACCTGTGATCAAGTGTGGTGATTGTGAGTTGTCAAAAAGATCGTGAAGATCTTTGACTTTGAAAGATTTTGTAGGTGGTAGGTATATTGAGCTAAGTAGGAATTTTTGTTTTGAAAAAATAAAAATATTTACTATGTCAAAATTGTTTGTAGGAAAGTTGGTTGTGCTGTGTTGTATTGAATTATGTATGAGTATGGCTGCGCCGCCAAATGAATTTTGTGGGTGTAGAGATGTGTATAATTGGTAGTTAATGGGAGTAGGTATTATTTTGTCGTCTTTTAGGTGTGTTTCTTGTAGGGTAATTATTTGTGGTTTATGTTTTTTTAATAATATTTCTAGTTCATTATAATTGTTTTTGTAGCCTTTGATATTCCATTGAATAATTTTTAAAGATGCTGTCATTACTGTCAGATTTACAGAGTTTTTGCAGATATTTATATATGTTAAATTATTTAAACAAATGGAGGAGTTTTAAGTTGTTTCCATGTCAGGTTCAGAGCTGATTTCTTGTGTGTTGAGTTTATTGACTTGTTGTTGTCTGGACTGTTTCAGTTTTTCAAGGCTTTTTAGGTGTGTGAGTGTAAATTGAGAGAGTTCTGGTGAAGAAGTTTTATGAGTTTCTGGAGAGAGATTGTTTTGGGGAGAGTTTGGTTTGGTGTGAGCGGAATTGTTGTTTGTAAGAGAGCTTGTTGTTGGTATATTGTGTTTTTGAGTGTTTTCTATGTTGTTAGATTTGGATGACTTGTATTTTTGCGTTATATATGTTTGAGGAGTGTCAGTTTTGTTTAAAGTTTTGTTGTTGGTTTGATTTTTTTCGAGTGTGGAATTTACTGTATTCTTGTCAATGATAGTGTTATTTATTGTTGCTGTTGTAGTTGTTTGTATTGTTTTGTTTTCTCTATTGAAGCTTTTGTTTTTAATGGCAACTGCTTCTTCTAGTTTTTCGGTTAATGTATGATTCGTATTAATGTTTGTGTTGGATTCGTTAACAGAGTGTAATGCTTCTCGGAAAGTGCATTTCTTAATTGTTTTTACTTTGAGAATTTCTTGTCGTTTTTTGTAAGTTGGGCAGTTTTTGTTGTTTGAACGATGCTCTTGTCTGCAGTTAATGCATTCGACTTTTGTGCAGGGAGTTGGGTCGTGTTCAGCTGTTGAACACACGAAACATTTCTTTTCATTTTTGCAGTGTTTTTTTGTATGCCCAATTAAGAAACAGTTTTTACATTGCATTGGTGATGGAATGTAAGGTTCGACCTTGACTTTGACCCACGCAACCTCTACTTCGTGTGGAATATCGTAGGTGTTGAAGGAGAGAATGTGGAGAGGGGTGTTTATTATTTTCCCGTCTTTTAATTTAGTTATTTTTTTGCATTCCGTCACTTGTTGTGTTTTTAAACCTTGGACAATTTCCATTTCAGTTAAATGTACAAGATGCTCAGAATATATGACTCCTTTCGATATATTTAAGGTCGGGTGCAGTGAAACTTCAATGTTACATAGGTTTGAGAGCTTGTTTGCTGTTAGGAAGCGATTTGCTTGTTGTTCATTTTTTGTCAGAATTAATAGGTGTCCTTCTCTTGTAAAAGTTGTTTGTAAAGGTTGTACAGTAGTAATACTTTCTAATGCTTTGGCCACTGTAAAAATGTTAAACGACCGAATAGGTTTTACTTCGTCAGTGTTTTTTAGTAAAATGAATTTAGGGCAAACTTTATTTGTCACTTTTTTTACTGTTTTAATGATTGGAAAGTCATGATTATTGTTTAGGTTAAATTTTCTTTTTTTTGGACTTTCGTCTAGAATGGAGAAGTAGTTTTGGTCCCCTCCACCAGGATCGGATGCCATCATGGCTCGGTGCACGTTCAAATTTTAGTTGTGAGAACAAGTTTTCTGCTGAGTATATTTTGATACTGTAAAAAAAAATGTATTAGCACTTGCGCGAGAAATAAGTCGACCGTACTCTAAGAGAGATGATTGGTAACTGAAAAAAAAATTATTGCACATTATTTGTTGCGAAATAATCAATTTCGCGGAATTTTAAGAAATATGCGCAAATTTAACTGGTTTAATAGTTTTATGTTTCCTTAACGCCCCTTGAGCTGAGTTTATTCTTACATAAAGTTATATCTATATACAGTGCACTCGCGAAAACGTGAACTAATTTTTGCCAAGGGTGTTTACCTTTTCGAGTTTGTTCACGTTTACGATTGCCAAAATTTATTAAAAAATAATTATAAACATGCGTATTAATAGCACTTTTGGACATTGCCTAATCTCAATAGATATTTAAACAACAGATTATGTAGGATTGTAATTCATTTTTGTGTATTTTTATCAATTTTTATAATGCTAAAACAAAAAGAAAACAACATTTAATTCAAACAATTTTATAGGAAAAAATCTGATATTTTCTTTTGACGAGTTTTAAGTGCCATCATCTTTAGAACAGCCTTTTCTCGAAGATTTCTTAACACTCGCATTTCACTATGGCAAACCATTTCATTTTCGGCCCAAATTAAAACCGTGTCAATTGCTTCAACAGCTTGTTTCGAACTTATTCGAGTTTCTGTCTGATCTACATAACAGTCACTGTCTGATTCATCCTCATTTTCAAAAATTTCACATTCTGTACAATTTTCTTCAGAATATTCATTCCACTCTGTCACAAGGGATGCCGTAACGTCCATCTGAAGTAAAAGTATAAAAAAAATCTTTCAAATATAAATTTTTTTTGGTAAACAAACCTGAGGGTTTAGCTCCCTGAGAAGTTCAACTGCACTTTCTTCCAGCTCGGTTATTTCTGTTCGCCAATTTTCTCTTAAAACGCTTAATGGAACGTGGTCATCGAGATCATCTTGATCCGAAACTAAATTTAATATATTCTTCCAGCAGCTAACGAGCGTTTCCTTTTTAATTTTACTCCATGCAGTGTCCAAAAGGTTAATTGCATCTTTTATGTTGATTTTTTTGATAGATTCCAGCATATCGGCTTTTTTGGAAACTATTGATATTAAAAGGCTATTTCTGTGTAAAGTTTAATGATTTTAAAAACATTTTGGCTGTATTAAAGCTGTAACGTTAGGCGGCAAAAACATAACACATATGTTTCCATCCTGTGATACTAATTGATTTTCTGGGGGGTGGGATGGGGCATTGTCTACCAATAAAAGGGCTTTAACTGGTAGCTCTTCTTCTTTCAAAAAGTCTGTGACCTAAAACTAAAATATCTTAGCAGTGTAGTTTCACTTAAAAACATGTAAACTGTTCTAAATACGTTACTATATTTTTCAAATGTGATTGTCCAAAAGACTAGGACAGACTTAAAGACTTACCTCAGGGACAAATATGTGATGAAACCAATCATAAAAAATGGCGGATGTCATCCAAGCAGATTTTGAATTTTTGTAAACTACAGGACATGCATAATTCTTGAAACAGCGGGGATTTTTTGCTTTCCCAATAACTAATAATTTAAGTTTATGCGAACCAGTTGCATTTGAACAACACAAAAATGTCAATCGTTGTTTTTCCATTTTAGCTCCGGGAGCAGTTTTTTCTCTTGAAGAAACATACGTTTTATCTGGCAACTGTTTCCAGTACAGTCCGGATTCATCAGCGTTATATAACTGATCCGTTGATAATCCGAGTTCATCCATTTTTGCTCTTAATTTTTGTTTAAGTGGGTCTACCAACTGCGGTTGGGCAGAAAGTTTTTCTCCCGAAATTTTTAGAAGGCGAACACCAAACCTTTTCTTAAAGTTCTGTAACCAACCATCGCTAGCATTAAATCCACGTCCATTTTCTTTAATTTTTTCGTTGATTTCCATTGCTTTTGATTTAAGCATTAGACCACTTATTGGTATTTTTTTATTTCGCTTGGTAACAAACCATTTGTATAGTGCCTTTTCCATCTTAGGAAACTCTGATGCTCGTAAGGTTTTACATTTTCCAGGACCACAATATGTGTTGTTAACACGGTTTTTAATAGCAACTTTCTTTTTGTTTATAGAACATATTGTTGACTTTGCAACACCGTATTTTTTTGCCAAGTTACTTACACCATGACCTTTCTCGAAAAGATTTATAATATCGCACTTTTCTTTTAAACTCAAAACCTTTGGCTTTTTAGCAGACATTTTTAAACTACAAGTATGTACGTTAGGGTGACAATTAAATGTATGGGCAAGTTTTTTTTTTACTTTTCTTTGGTCTCATCCTTTTTTTGGGTTGAGTTTTATAAAAAAATAATCCCTGTAAAATTTCAGGGCCCTAGGTGGAGGTTTAGGGGTCGCGTCGGCCCCCCAAAGTTACACAAAATGCGTTTTTTTAAGTAAAATCTCACTTTGATTGCTTGTAACTTCTGTTGTGTTGACTTTGTAAAAAATTGTTGTTGACTTTGTGTTTACATGACTTTGTGTTGTTCATTTATGTGTTTACAACAACTTATTCATACATCATTTTTATCTAATGCCAATATTTACTGAAATAAATTTAAATAACCTTGTTGTGATCTAAGCCTTCAATAATCTCTTTTCATTATCATTGCTCTTAAACAAACCATAGTTCTCTTATACATTTACTATTTAACCTTTACATTAGGGTGACAATTAAATGTATGGGCAAGTTTTTTTTTTTACTTTTCTTTGGTCTCATCCTTTTTTTTGGTTGAGTTTTATAAAAAAATAATCCCTGTAAAATTTCAGGGCCCTAGGTGGAGGTTTAGGGGTCGCGTCGGCCCCCCAAAGTTACACAAAATGCGTTTTTTTAAGTAAAATCTCACTTTGATTGTTTGTAACTTCTGTTGTGTTGACTTTGTAAAAAATTGTTGTTGACTTTGTGTTTACATGACTTTGTGTTGTTCATTTATGTGTTTACAACAACTTATTCATACATCATTTTTATCTAATGCCAATATTTACTGAAATAAATTTAAATAACCTTGTTGTGATCTAAGCCTTCAATAATCTCTTTTCATTATCATTGCTCTTAAACAAACCATAGTTCTCTTATACATTTACTATTTAACCTTTACATTCTTTTCTTACTCTTTTTTTTCATTCTCTTTGATCTTAACGTTAACATAACAAGCTACTTGAGCATAATTGCCTTTTGATTTTCGATATTAGTTCAGTTGTTATCTAGCTTTCATCTCGCTGTCAAGTCGTTTCTCAAGCATTCGGCTTCAGTTAAAATCTCTCTTGTTGTTGTAAATAAAGCAAATATAATTTGTACTTCAATTTTAAACCCGTGCGTTTTTTTCTTTATTCGGTATAATAATTGGCATATAAAACCATCGAAAAATATCGTTGGTTCAAGGGAACAAATCCGCGAAGAAAGAGTTTCAACATTGAGAAAGAAGCTAAAATTGACTAAAATGACTTTACTATTTCTGGGTGAAAAACCTAACAAGTCACACCCAAACAGCCTATTGTTTCGCTCACCAGGAGCTGTTCACCATGCCAGATGGATGGCAAAAGCCATTTATTGTCTTAAAATATTTTTATTCCGCAACGAGTTCCAGCTGTCAACACTCGAAATAAATGGACTTCGTCGAATTTGTATTTTTATTGTTGAAGTCTATGTTGAAGCGTGGTTTTCTGCTCCTTTGGCTGTTGAAGCGCCATACCAAGATTTTGTATTTTTGCGCAAACTGGAAAATTTTAAGAATATTGATGCTGAAATATCGCTCGTTGCGCTGAAAAAGTTTAAGAACCATTTGTGGTACTTAAGTCCTGAGGCGGTTGGTCTTGCATTTTTTGATAATAACGTACCAGTGTCTACAAAACAAAAAATGGTTGCAGCTTTGGAAAACGATTGTGAACTAGAGCAGAACACAAAACGAGTTAATGTAAATGGTAGAGAAATAGCTGAAATATTCAATGGCGGAATTGAGCAGTTCGTCTCGGTCGCAACAAAGGCATTATTTGAAAGATTTCAAATAAATACTAATTTTTTAAAACTTAATCCTGCAAAATGGCATCAGGACCAGTCGTATAAAAAAGTGGTTGAAGTGATGAACAAACTTAAAGTTGTAAATGACAGTGCAGAAAGGGGGGTCAAATTGATGGAGGAGTTCAATGAATTGTTCACAAAAAATGAACGTCAAAAGCAATTTGTTATTAAAATTGTGAGTGATTATCGGAATCGGTTTCCAGATTGTAATAAAAAAACATTGACCCAAGTTCTTTAGACTTAATCAATAAAAACATGCACTCTAACCAAAGTTGTTAATTTATTTCATGTTAAATTTTTTAAAAGGTGATTGTGAGCATTTTTAAATTTATTTCAGTAAATATTGGCATTAGATAAAAATGATGTATGAATAAGTTGTTGTAAACACATAAATGAACAACACAAAGTCATGTAAACACAAAGTCAACAACAATTTTTTACAAAGTCAACACAACAGAACAAAAAAAACGCATTTTGTGTAACTTTGGGGGGCCGACGCGACCCCTAAACCTCCACCTAGGGCCCTGAAATTTTACAGGGATTATTTTTTTATAAAACTCAACCCAAAAAAAGTATGAGACCAAAGAAAATAAGACTTTCGAAATTAACTGTCACCCTAATGTACGTATGTATTTATTTTCGAGTTTTTAAATGTGTCTACCACTCACTGATTAACAAGCTTGTCGCGTAAATGTAATGAAACAACTGAGCCATCGATGAGTTTAATTACAAAACACAAGGTGTCTAATATAAACAAAGACTATAAATTCTTGTTCGGGGGTTCCCAAAACCATAAAAAGGGGGAGAAAAAACAAACAAAAAATTCCTAGAACGCTGTTCATGTTTTAGAGCTTTCAACATTTGTTCACGTTTTAGAGTAGTCTGTGTAAAAATAAAAATGTTCATGTTTCTGAGGCGTTCACATTTTAGAGTGTTTACGTTTTCGCGACTGCACTGTATACATAAAATATGTTTTATATATACATATATAAAATAATCGAGTTGTCCGCAGGTTTCTTTTCTCCACTTTGTCGCAGTGGATATGGCCATTCAAATAGCCATTCTCATGGCCAAAGCCGAAGTAAATAAATTAGATTTGTCTTCACAGCGGATTTAAGTGTTTAAATTAAATGAAATAAATTAATATACACTCTGTAACGTAATCAATTGATTTAGGAAATACACAAAAGTAAAAGAAAACAGAAATATAAGGAAATTTCCCGATTCTACTTTCTTTTTTTTACAAACAAAATTTTCAACATTTGGATTCATCAGCTATTTGTGTATTGTAAATTTTTAAGAAACTCTTATGAGAACAATCCAATCAAATATTTTTAACACATTGCTTATTGATTGTACATTCAGAAAGAAAAATTTATATTATTTTGCATTACTCTATTTTTCTTGTATAAACCATTTCAATTACTATTGTTTCTACAATTGTAAACTAATTGCTTAATTTTAAACAATTTCTTTTTCTTGATATGAGGTGCTGTGTTCTGAAATTTATTTTAGAACCATTGTGTATACATACGAGGTGTGATCAAAAAACAACCGCTATTTTCAAATTTCGTGAGTTACGTATGTTCGATGTTCGCATTTTTTCTGTTATGTTGGTACACATGTCTGTTATATATGTTGGCAATTCGTCAGAAACGCCCAGAATTGTGGAAAAACCAATCATGGATGTTGCACCATGATAACGCACCAGCTCACACATCGATGCTTGTGCGTAATTTTTTGGCCAAAAACAAAACCGTTATCATGGCTCAACCACCGTATTCACCGGACTTGGCCCCCGCTGACTTTTTCCTCTTTCCAAAACTGAAGACACCGATGAAAGGAAAGCGTTTTGCTAAAATTGAGGAGATAAAAGAAAAATCGAAACAGGAGCTGTTGGCGATACCAAAAAAAGCGTTTCAGAAATGTTTCGAGGATTGGAAAAAACGCTGGCATAAGTGTATTATATCTGAGGGGAATTACTTTAAAGGGGACAAGATAGTTTTTGATGAATAAATAAATACTTTATTTTTTGATCCCACAATAACGGTTATTTTTTTATCACACCTCGTATATGTACGAAAAAAATGTAATTACTGAGAAGCATTACTCTACACCAGGCATGTCAAACACGCGGCCCGCCGCTCTATATAATTTTATTTAAAACTTCAAGCAATTTCTTGTTAAAATCAGAAAAAATTACCTTTATATCTCACATAACAAAAAAGTTACAACTCTTTAAATATAGTATTATGAAAACAAAAGATGATTTTCGATTCATCCTATTGACTAAATTTTTTAGGTTTTTGAAAAACTGTAAGTACAGCTGTAATCTACTCGGTCAAAATTACCAATGCCCAAAGTTTCGTTCAAATCGTAGAAAACAAAAAAATAGCGTTCTGTTTCACATGGAATTAGTCACTTGCAACTTTAAGTCTTTAAAAACCTCTGCTGGCGTTCTTGAGTTCTTAGAACGGGGAAAAAACTACCAAGTGCTTTGCAATTCCGTTTTTTTTTTCATTTGCAAATTTCAGACTTTAAGCTGCATGTGTAAACCCAGATGTCAACAAACAAAAACAAATACAAAGGCTTTCGGTCGCTTTGGTTTCGACATCGACGTCGTTACCGTTAACCAAGAAGTAATAGGAAAACCTATGCAAAAAAAATAATAATTTGGGAGCGAGCGCAAATCAATTTCTTGTAATTTTGAATGAAGTGAATTTGTTTTTATTATTTATTCGCAGAGTGCGGAATGTGCAAAGTGTATCAATAACAGCAGTGTATCAAAAACAGTGAAAGTGTCTATCAATAACAGCTTTATCAGTAAGTCAAAATCGCCTGAGAATTTTTATTTAATTATTGTGTATGGTAAGTAAATGTTCAAGAAAAAATATTTATTTTTTATAAAAATGTTTTATTATTTTTAACTAGTGTTTATTAATTTATTTCCAGCCTTGTATTCAGTATGTCTTTATCGACACCAAGTAGCAGTAAAACTAAACGAAAAATTGATCAAGAACATCGACATTTCCAAGAAAAGTGGGAACTGGAGTATTTTTGCTCTGAAGTAAACGATAAAATCACCTGCTTGATATGCAATAGTGCTATCAGTGTACCAAAATTATATAACGATAAACGTGAGCAACATAAATCAAAATATGATAATTACGAAGGATTAATGAGACAAGAAAAGTTAAAAGAGTTTAAGTTGGGACTGAAAAAACAACAATTCATGTTTACTAAAGTGTCACACGAAAGTGAAGCGGCGGTGCATGCAAGCTACGTTTTGTCGGAGTTGATAGCTAAACACTCGAAACCTTTTACCGAAGGTGATTTCATCAAAGAATGTTTAATTAAGGCAGCAGAAATTATTTGTCCTGGAAGTGTGAAGGCATTTCAAGTAATCTCTTTGTCACGAAATACCGTTGTGGAAAGAGTTACTGATATGGCCAGAAATTTAAGGGATCAGATTAAAGCCAAATCATCTTGTTTCGAAGCATTCTCCATTGCCTGTGACGAGAGTACGGATATTGGGGGCGTTGCCCAGTTAGCTGTTTTTTTTTCGAGCGTGCGACACAGACTTCAACATTTACGAAGAATTATTGGAACTAGTACCGATGCATGGCACTACTACAGGAGAAGATATATTTAATTGCGTATATGAACTTCTGCAAAAATTCAATTTACCTCAATCGAAATTGATTTCTGTAGCAACAGATGGAGCTCCTTCAATGACCGGCAAAAGCAACGGTTTTGTAGCATTACTCCAAAAAAAACTAAGTGAAATATATGATGGATCCAAGATACATCATACCCATTGTATTCTTCATCAGGAAGTATTATGTACGAAAGTAATAAAAATGAAAAATGTGTTGAAGCCTTTAAAAAAAATTATCAATTTCATACGATCTCGAGGTTTAAATCAACGACAGTTCTCTAGGTTTCTAACTGAATTAGAAAGCGAATATTCTGGTTTGTCGTACTATACCGAGGTACGTTGGTTATCCTGCTCCAAGGTTCTTCAACAATTTTGGGATTTGAAAGAAGAAATATGTCAGTTTTTAATGTCCAAGAATCACGACATCACCTTGTTTTCTGATACGGTGTGGCTGCAAGATTTATCCTTCATGGTTGATATAAGGAAACACTTATCGGATTTAAATTTGAAACTGCAAGGAAAGGATCAGATCATTACCAACATGTGTGACCAAGTTAATGCATTCAAATGTAAGCTACTTCTTTGGGAAAAGCAGTTGAAAAATGAAAATTTAATGCATTTTCAGACATGCAATATGTATAAATCCAGTTTAGGTGAAACTGCATCATATGAAAAATACGCGGAAAAAATTTTATGCTTAAGAACTGAATTTGAAAGAAGATTTGCTGATTTCAAATCGTTGGAAGACAAATTTTCTTTGTTTTCTTCAATTTTCTCAATGAATATAGAATCTGTACCTAGCCATATGCAAATGGAGGTTATCGATATCCAGTGTGATTATAATTTGAAGGCAAAATTCATTGAAGTTGGAGTGTCTGAATTTTACAAATATTTGCCAGCCAGATTTGAAAACACTCGAAGATTCGCATATGAAATTATGTCCATGTTTGGAAGTACATATCGGTGCGAACAATTATTTTCTCTTATGAAAGGAAATAAGTCTCCAATCAGATCAAGAATTACTGACAGTCATCTCGGGCCAGTTTTAAAATTAATCACTGCAAACAAGATTTCCCCCGAAGTCGGAAAGATGGTTGCAGAGAAAAGGTGCCAAATGTCTGGGAAAAAATATTAATTTTATCTTTTTTTTATACTTTTCAAAATAAACCTAGCTTACTATAAACATTTAAGTCTTTTATTTTTTTTGTGGCCCACATAAAATATATATTCTTTATTTGGCCCGTGTTAGGATTTGAGTTTGACATGCTTGCTCTACAGAATAACAGGCCACATTTAATTAAGCTGATTTATAGAACAATGCAACAATTGATTCATTTCTCATAACAAAAGTATCTAAATCTATTCAGTTGACGTATAATTTTGTCCTTAATAAAACTGAAATGAACAGCAAAAAAATAAAAACAAATATAAAATAAAATTTCGAATTTGTAACAAAAGAAAACAATAGCACTAAACGTCAAAAACACCACAAAACATTGCATTTTATTTTTTAAAAAATTAACTTAATACAATGCATAGCAATTTAACGCAAGTAAATAAATTATTGCTTTATCAGGCAAATAAAACTTATGATTATAAAATCTTATACTTTGGTTGTAAAATGAAACAATCATATGTTAAAGTATTTTATTCGTTGTATAGCAAAGACGGCAAACGAACAATATTTTCCAAAGAGAGCATGGAACATATATATACAAAATTGACGCGATTAAGGCTGGAACATAGTTTCCAGTATAGAAGAAACATACCATTATGCTAACTAAAAGCGTCTCAATCTATGGACAATCTATGCAGTATCTGACGTACTCTCTAATTTCAAAAAGAAAACATGTATGTTATGAATATCTTAAAATTATGTGACATGATATGTCAAATTTAAGTTACAACACAATTTTAGGTCGAAAGCCTATGGTAGCTTAGTCTTAAGTAAATTTTTTCGAATTTACTTATGTAATAAACTATTTAAAATAACAATAATAGTTGATTTTTAGTGTGGTTTAAGGTGGTAGCAGTAATAATGTAAAACATTGTTAATATTCATGCTGAAATCCACTTTAATGCAACCCTGTGACATTTTTCCGAAAAGGTGAATTCCAAATATTTCACCAAATTTTATTTTCAATATTTACATTTATTGTGTGGAATAGTTTTTGTTTTACGGAGCTTGGATTCAAAACGAAGATAATTTTTTAAAATATTGATATATATTTTATATTTTTAAATTAATATATTTCATTTTAAGATATATTAGAATAATGCCTCATACAAGGAGGTGCGCGTTGGATGTATTGGATACACTAGATGCTACAAATTTCCAAAAAACATAAAATTGAGGTAGGTCATATATATTTTATATTGATGTGCATCCGAAACACCATAATAATTGAAGGAAACTTAATTGATTTAGAGTTGTCAGGGAGATACTTTTTTATTCCTAATTGCTCCACATTATTATTTCTAATTGCCCTACTCTTTGGTTTTGCACATTCTGCAATTGTTTGCCAATTGACTTGCACACTTTTGGAAAGTGCTGACCAGTCATTATAGTGAAAGTTAATTGTTAAATTGTCAAATGAGCGCCAAAAGCAATCAATCGACTTTTACTTAATAATAACATTTTTATTAAATTATACGTGCGCCTTATTATTTTGTTAATAATAAAATCTGATCGCTAATTGGGTTTTAGGACATTGTGAATTTTACTTAGTGTCTGAAAAAAAATTATAATTAAATTGTTGAAAGATGTAAAAATCTTCTGAAAAAGTTTACACTCCTAACTTAAAAAAAAGACTTTCAATAACTGTCCTGTAAAGGTTTCCTTTTCTCCCACTTCTAATAATGAATAATAATGAAAGTGGGGGCCAAACTAAAGTTTAATTAGGTATTGCAGCATTAATAATATATATTTAAAAAGAGAAATAAATACATTTTGATATCCATGCTAATTTAATGACTTATTATTAATTTAATTTACTATGGACCGTGATATGAGTGATATCCCATCAAAAAAAGGAAGTCGTCATAAAATAAAAATGTTTTCCCAGACATTTTTTTATATTCATCAGTAAGGTTTGTGTGAAACACTAATCGTTTAGTATGTAAACTTTTTATTTTCTTTTTTGGTTTTTAAATATTTTCAATATTGTTTTTATCGTTTATTCATAATTTTTTTTAAATCATTTTATTTATTTAACTATTCGTATCATTTCACTTCGTTGCTATTTTTTCCGTTTTATTTCATTTTTAACAATTTGTTTATATTTTTCAAATTTTACTCATCCTAGTAAATTTTATTCCCTCTAATTTATATTTTTTTCCAAAAATATATGTATTTATGTGATAAGCACTTTTCACCAATATGATACGGCACTCAAGATTGAAGAGGGATGCTGTTCCATACAGGAATATCTTGATTTCTGAATCGCATGTGAGTACATTCAGTCCTTCCACACCTATTAATAATGTTTTTATTAGGCTAGTGTAGAAGAAACCTTTGTTCCTGAAATTACTTCTACAATATGTAAAGTAAAGGAACCCGTAGCAGGTGTTGAAAAAGTTATTATGAATAGGAAAAGATCCCTTCTTCCAAATTTTTCACAGTGTTCAGTTAGAAAAAATACTGTTAGTCCTTTTTCAATACTCGATGATGAAGATCTAAGCATTGTATTGCATTTATTGAAGCAACGTCTAGGGATTTTTTTTACAATTGCAATGTGTTTCGATTATTTTTGCTCTTAATAAATTATTTTAATAAAACCATTCTACTGCAATTAACAGTTTTTTCAAAACCCCACCAAAACAATTCTAACTTATTCTAGTCATTTCCTTTATCATTAGCAGTGTGGAATACTGAATGTACATGCATGTATGATGATATGTAAATAATTTATATATTAAATAAAATTAGAATGTATTAATAATTTGTGTGTTATAAATTTATTTTAATTTTGTGATATATTTTATTTTTTGTTCTTTTTTGTTACATTTTATTATTATTTTGTGTTATAAATTTATTTTAATATTGTGATATATTTTATTTTTTGTTCTTTTCTGTTACATTTTATTATTATTATATTGTTTTAATCTTTAATTAAATTTATATAATCTACTTATACAAATTGGTTTTTATTATTTGTATTTTCATAGTAATTTAATATATTGTAATGGGTGAAATAGGCCGACAGGGGAACCAAGCATCCAAATGAAAAATTTACTCGATAACGCACCACTGCATACCCCCTGGGTGGTGTGGAAAGTGCAAAATTAATAATAAAATTATTTACTTTTCAAAAACTTATTTACTATTTTTTTTTATTTATTTAAATAGTTATTTATATCAAATAGTTTTCGCTTTTCTATATAGGCTGAATACATCTCATGCTTTTTTCCAGCGTCATCTTTAATAACTGCCATCAAATTAGCAAACAGTTTGCAAAAATTAAGAATAATTAAAATCAAGTATTTATTAAATACACTTTTTTAATGTACTGGATTTTACATTTTTTGCATATTTTCTCAGTCCAGAGTCCGCAATGCTTCGAAATAATATAATGCAGCATTTCATTTGACACCATCCACTATTTGCAACACTACTAATAATATTTTCTACAATACGAAATAATATATTCAATAAAATATTTTCTTGATTTTAGACCAGCAAAAAATTTTAAACAAAAACAGCTGTTTGTTATTCACCACTTTACTACACAAACATGGCAACCCGCATGTGGTATACGTAACAACAAACACAATAAATTAACATACACTATACGTGTGACCAAAAAAAATGGTCGGAACGGTAAATAAATTTGGAGGGAATTGAATGTCTCTTCTTTGTCTTCTTTGGTTTACTGCCGGCCGTTCCAGTAGGCCCCCTTGGGTCTTCACCGTCGCTCTTCGTACTTGCCCGTCTTTTGCTGTCACTATATCGACTATAATTCCTTTTGGGCATTGATTTCGTGGATGATTCTCGTCAACGATTATTACAACGTCACCAATCTTCACTGGTGGCTGCTTCGCGAACCATTTTGTTCTCCGAGTTAGAATTGGGCTGTACTCTTTAACCCATCTCTGCCAGAACCGATCGACGTAAATGCATGTTTGACGAAAGCGTTGCCGTATATCTCCAGTGCTACTGCCTATTGGTTTGTATCCGCTTGGTGAGCCCATAAGTAAGTAATTTGGAGTGATTGCCTCATCGTCAGATGATTCCATGGAAACAAATGTCAGGGGTCTTGAATTTATTAGGAACTCTACTTCTCCTACTGCTACGCACTACTACTCTAGTGCGCTGTGGAGTGTTTCATCGCTAAATGTGGCATGAGGAAGCGTCGCATGTAGTACCGTTTTAATCGATCTTATGAGCCTTTCCCAGGCTTCACCCATATGTGGTGCTGCCGGTGGATTAAATTTCCATTTGATATTGTCAAATATTGCTTCGATTTTTGTGTAGTTGATTTTCATGGATTCCTCTCGCAACAACTTTTCTGTTGCTCTAAAATTTGTGCCGTTATTGGTATAAATTTCTCTAGGTACACCGCGCCTGGAAATAAAGTTGCGGATACAAATTATACAGGAGTACATGTCAAGACTGTAGGTTATCTCTAGGTGTACTGCTCGGATGGTAAGGCAAGTAAATATCACACCCCACCGTTTTTCCCGCCTTCTACCGACGACCACGCTCATCGGCCCAAAGTAGTCTATGCCCACATAGCTAAAGGGGCGTTCATAACTGGCCAGCCTAGCCGCTGGCAAGGGAGCCATTTGGGGAGGGCGCGGCTTCGCGTTGTTATTCTTGCAGTATTGACAAAGTCTGCTAACTTTCCGGTAAAGGACTCGTAGCCTAGGTATGAAGAATTCCCCTCTTATTTCATTTACCACGGCTTCATGGGAAAGGTGATGATATCTCTCGTGTGCAGCTCTAACGATCAAGAAAGTTACGTGATGATTATTAGGCATCACGATCAAACGCGCGTGCTCAGAAATTCTGCTCTACTCCTTAAACGAATAGTATCCTGCTCATCTAAAAACACGTTAAACGTTATTAGTTTACTACTCTTTTCAATGCTCTTACCATTTTTCAAATTGAATATGTCGTGGGAGTACTCGCTCATTTGTGCCTGCCTGATCAGTATCGTCTTTGCCGATTGTACAATTTCGAAGGTTAACTTCGTGGGCAGAATTATTGAACGAACCTTAGCTTTCAGTCTCTCGAAGTATAGAATACATGTTGCTAAAGCCCGATACAGGCGCCTCCAACTCGAAAATTGGTTTGTATTTATCGTTATCTCACTTCGATCCACTTTTCGAATGTGTAGCGTGTGTTGTCTAATTTCGGTTGTATTTGTGGCTCCTAAATCGTCTCGATGAGGCCATTTACGCTCCTCCATTGGCAACCTACCTATTGGTAGACGAGCGATGTTCTGTACCTTAGATGACAGCCGGATGCCAATTATCGCAGCCTGTATCTCTAATCGTGGTATAGAGAGTGGTTTTAGTGGTGTCACTTTTGACTTGGCTGCTACTAGTGAAACGTCCGTGTGGGATCCACTTTGAACACGTAGATAGCAGACTGCCACATATCCATATTCGCCAGCGTCGACGAATGTATGGAGTTGCACATTCTCGGCGTTGCTTAAGTGAACGGAATAGCACCGCGGTACCTCCACCAGAGACATTCGTGGTATGGCATCCTTCCATTGGCACCATTTAGAGTTCAGGCTCACGGATAGTTCTTCATCCCAGTCGATACGCGATCGCCAGATCTCTTGAAGTAAGATTTTTAGTGCTATCGTTTAGTGTGACAAAAATTCCAAAGGGTCAAAAATGGACATTAAAACCTGCAGGACCTCACGGTTCGTCGGAATTAAGTCTTCGGTTAACACATTCCGTTTCAGCCTGGCGAACCTGAATGCATATCTGAACACATCTTTGTTCGGATCCCAATAGACCCCTAGTACCTTTTCGCTCGCGCTCAGCTCCACCGGTGATTGATTTGTAATTGCAACTCCTCTTAATTTAGCCAGCACAGTAGTTGAATTTGACGACCAATTACGGATGTGGAAACCGGCGGACGCATGTATATGCTTAACTGTTTCGGCTGCAAGGCTTCCTGTTCCCCGTATTCACTGTCGATGAAGTCGTCAACGTAGTGATGTCTTTTTATAGCGTCGACGGCTCGTAGAAACTGTTGATTAAATGTGTCAGCGTTCTTATTCCGAGTATAGTGCGCGATGCATGGTACACAGCTTATGCAGAATGTTAACGCGCGCATGACGTACACGCTGCGTTTGTCGATCTCATCGTTTTTATCCCACCATAGAAAGCGTTGCGCGTGCATTTCGTTGCTTCGCACGGTGATTTTGTGGAACATTTCGGTTATGTCGCCGCAGATGGCAACCTTGCCAATCCTAAATCCTAGTAGTACATCTACTAGAGGAGTTAGAAGGTCTGGACTGCACAGGATGAAATCATTCAAAGCCATACCCTTGCTTTTCGCCGCAGCATCCCATACCAGTCGCACTCTTCCAGGTTTGTTCGGATTTTGTGTCAAGAAAATTGGTAGATACCATACGCGACATTGATATGTTTGCAATTAATCCGCACTTAGCTTTTCTGCGTAGCCTTTTCCAAGTAAGTTGTCAATTTGCTGTTGCATGGCTAATTTCTGCGATGGGTTTTTGAGGAATTTTTTGTGGAGGCACAACAGCCTTTTAAACGCAGTTTCGTAGCTATCGGGTGAGTTCACCTCGTCGTGACTCCATAGTAGCCCGGTTTCATATCGGTTTGCAATATTTTGACATGTTGAATCTAGTATGGCCATAGCTCTCTCATCCTGTTGTGATAGTAACAGCGACGGTGGTGGTGAATTCAACTTGAAGTGTTCTTTAACCATGTCGTGAAGCTCTTCATATTCCTTCATATTCCTTGTAAGGCCCATCCTAGTCTTCTTTTCGTCACTATCGGTTGACACCATATCCCTTCACGAATTTTAAGTGGCACGGTAAGTCTCCAATTATCTGAGCCGATAAGAATTGTTGGTTTAGCGTTAATATACGACTGTATGGGCAAGTCCGCTAAATATGGATGCTCTTTCGCAATTTTGCCCATGTCGATGGTTGCACGGGTAAGGTGAGGGTTTCCACGGTGTAGACTCCATTTAGAGTGAACGACGCACCACCATGCACGTTAGCAATCTTTAGTGACGTTTTGATAGATGCATCTTCATTTTTTGTTTTGTCCCCGGTCCAACGTAGACACAGGGGTTCGTGGACACCTTTCAAATTTAGGTGGTTGAAAACTTCTGCCTTCATAAGTGTCACTGACGGGCCCTCATCTAAAAATGCAAAAGTGTCTAAGTAATTGTTTTCAGAGTAAATACGAACCGGTAAAATGCGGAAGTATGGTCGGTCATTGTCGCTAGAACTGTAGTGTGAGTTCACAGTCTCACTGCTGTTTTCACCGGTATTTGATGCCTCTGCTTCACTTTCTGTTGTCGTGGATGCACTTCTGTGCAACTGGTGTTTAGCGTTACATCCTTCGATGCCACAGGTTTGATTGATGAAGCATCTGCGTCGGTGGATGTTCAAGCACTGACGGCATAATTTCAGAGTTCGTACGATGTCCCACTTACGCTCCAGACTGAGTTTTTTAAACTCCTTGCATTGTGATAATCTATGTCCCTCAGTTTTGCAATGCGCACAATTATGTTTTTTTTGTGGATTGTCTGCTTGCATGTGTGTATTGAGTGATCCATGGTGTTTTGTTGTCGCAGGTGTGATCACTTTGCTGGCCGCTTCTGCAAGTGTGTAAAGCCAGTCGCTAAACGTTTTTACCACTGGAACTCTTTCGTCTTTAGCATGCATTGCCCACATTAGCTTATATTGGGTTGTCAGTTTGTCGACTAGCTCTTTGACGGGCATTGGATTATTCAGATATGCGTACATATTGCATGATTCCATGGTAGAATGAATATTACGTACACAGAGAGCGTAGTCGATAAGTACCTCCAGCTTATCTTTCAATGGCGCCACCTTTCTTACTTTTTCTATCAGGCTCTCTACTATAAATTCTGGCCTGCCAAAACACATTTCCAGAGTCTGAATTATTTCTGGTACCATCGCAGGCAACAGAAGTTTGCTTCGAACCATTTCACGGGCTTTTCCTTTTAAACACGCTTGCAATCTTATCAGGTTTTCGGCATTTGAATAAGCTGCGACATCTGTGCTGTTCTTAAAACAACTTATAAATAGAGGCCACTCCTCCGGGTCGCCATTAAAATGCGGCAACTCTTTTGGAATGGCTTGTCTTGCTGCTAATTGTGTTTGAGTTGGCGTGCGTTGGTAAGAGAATTTATTACAATTTTCTGGCGAAATGTCCTGTGATTGTGCTAATAGTTCGTATTTTCGTTCTAAATAGCTCTGTTGGATTCGTCTTTCTTCCTCTAACATGGACAGTTGTAATTCGACCTTTTTTTGATTTTGAGGCATCATGCTCCGTTGAACATGCAACATGTGTGGCGGAGCAACGTTTGTCAATGTTGCACTCTGCACTGCATGAATTTGATTCGAAATGTATGGATACAATGTTGCTGGGCATGTTGATAGGGGTGGCTGCATTGCTAAACTTGACGCTACAGCGCCGCCTGTAGTTATTAGTGTTTGGTTATTAGGTACGCCAAAATCTCTTGGCAGATGTGCAGCACCATCTTCTGCACTCGACCTTGTGGTTGTTGTTGTTGTTGGTAATGGAATGTCCACTTCGGCTGCTGGCAATGATGATGCTTGTGGGCGATCTTTACGGTGGACTCCGAATTGCATATTTGCCGGAGGAGCTGCAGCGCTCAATTTGTCCGGGTTCTTATATGTATTGCAATGTGCACAATTCCAGCTAATATCGGCTACTCCGCTATTAACTCCGACGCAATTGAAGTGGTACCACTTATCGCACCGATCGCACTGTACCATGCGGTCGTCATCTTTAGCACCACACTTGCTGCAACTAGATACAACCATTATAATTGTGATTTGGTTTTTCGCGTACCGCGTTTCCGATATACAAATATTAATTTAATTTATTGAAAATTTCGCGCACCGCGTTTAAGAGATATAAAAACTTCTTTTAAAGATTTGTAATTTGGCTTTATATGCCCGAGTTTACCGGCGAGAGAAACAGACTTTTTAATAGAAAAAAAAACTTTAGTTTATACATTTATTTAATTTATATTTATTTCACTATTTTAAATATTTAAATTTTTGTTTAAAAAAGACTTTAAAAGAAGTTTGTTGCGATCCGCACCGTTGTTGAATGTAAACTGGTATGTAGATGTACATACAAGTGTCACCAGGTCCAAGGTGAACAAAGTAAGAGTGGTCCGATATTACCGTTCATACATATGTATAACTAGAAGTGGCCTGACAGAGCAGTTACTTAATATTTATACATATGTATGTGTATGTACATATGCTCCCTACTTTATTTCGTTACACACCCGCTAAGAACGTTGGCAACAATACTAATTAATATACCATAATAATATAAATCCAACCGAATAAGTTATATACATTGTACGTATAAAATTGCGCTTAATTGCTTGCATATCATATGAAATCAATATAAAGCACAATAAATGATAAGAAAACGATCAAGATGTAAATAATCAAAAGGAAGAAAGAATTAAAATCCACTTTATAAGTTCGGTACACAAGACACAAAGCTCTTAATGAAAGCTGTCAACAAAAGTTGACAGTCCCGAATTAAAGCAACATTTCAAGATTTTGTACTAACTGGAAGGTTGTCGCATATTCCTTATAGAGAGTAAGGTTTGAGGTGTCCTCAGGGCCCTTTATCTCCATAGTAGACAACCCCCTTAACTGTTTCAGGAACTAGCTGGATCTCACGGTAGGACAAAGGCCTGCCACGAATACCACAATCCTGCTTCGGAAACAGATTCGGGACACTGTAACTAAAAGGCTAAATCGTCGCCCTAATTAGATAGAAATCGAGAAGACTCCCATTCCAACGCACCTGGTAGAAATCCTGCACATAGATATCTACTCTACCGCCGCCATCACTTTTTCACGTGCTTGGACAAGTTCTCGCAGTTTGCTATGGCGAAACGCATCAAGTCAAGGAGGACAGTGGATCTCAAGGATCCCCTGCTACAAATCCTGAACTGCTTTCCAAACATTCAATGTATGTGACAATGAAAGATCGCTGAACTCGCACACAGCGCAACCATTCTGTTCAATAATCGATTTAGTGTATTATTCTATGCTGTTCCAACATTGCACAGCACTTCCAATGGTCAAGTGGAGTGCTTCCACAGCACCCTGTCCGGATAGCGCGCTGCTTCAAGCCAGCCGAATACTCTGACGACATAAATGAACTAATGCTTTTTGCAATATTCAGGTACAACCGCACGATACACTCAGTGACTGGCCAGAGGCCTGCGGGAATTATCCATTCCATCGCGGAGGACATGAGAAGTCGAGTAGAAGTTAGCCTGCATGCAGCACGGCGTAATGAATTTAGATACCAGAACCATGCGCGATGGAAAACACCTCTGAAGCCAGGGAGGCAGATATTCGTCAAGGCAAACAGGACACTTGTCACCAAATTGTCGGAACTTTAAACTACTTTAAAGGAGTGGTTCGTCAAGATCTTGGATCGAGTGTCCTCGTGAACAATAGGGTGGTTCACAAGGACAATTTGTGGAAAAACAGAAAAACTTCCAAAATCTATAGTTGCTATTAATTTAGGTTAAAATCCATCGAAATGCAATTTTAAATAACTCTCTTTCATACTTATTTGCCTATTCATTCCATATTATTTTATAAGTTAATCGCTTACCTTGATGTCCTTCAAGTCAGTATCTATGACTACACGCACTCCTACTATGTTCCCATATCAGGGGGAAAAGTCACCACACATTGCGATAAAGGATACCTGACCCCCGCGTCCAATCTCACCGATTACCGCTAAGTGTTGATTGCTATGAGTAAAATTTAGGAATTTTTCCCTATGTCGCACATATGGGAACTCCTCGAGGCTCACGTTGAACAGATCGGGCGCCTATTGGAAATGCTAGAAGTTCATCACCGACATGCCCGGAGCATCAACCTCTTAGCGACTGCACTAAAATTCATAGCAGGTACTCCAGATGCCGATAAGCTGGCCGTCTTGCCACGGGTCAGGAACAGCTGATACAAGGCCATGAGCAGCAAATTCCAATAAACACGGAAACTCAAAAACATATCAACACGATGATGGAATCGTCAAAAAATGATAAAAATTGGAATCAACCACCTTGTTCTTCCTCGTCACAAGCAAGAACAGAGTGATAATTATGGAACTGAATAACCTTCTGAATTCCATGGCAATGGGAAGGCTCAACATTGTCAACCCTATCTTATTAGATAGTAAGAAGGTAGAATCCATTGTGAAGGCGACGCACCTAGCAACGTCAGTGGAATGGATGTTATGTCCGTTTCAAATGTAGCATTGCACGAAAGTAAAGAATCATTCTCTTTCTGATCAAATATCCATTAGTAGAGAACCTGTGCAAGAGGTTCAGATATTTCCTGTGATAAATGGGGAAGGAGATATGGCATCACTGCAGTCAGCTGCTCTGGCGGACTGCAAAGCTGCGTTCATACCCACGCATCACTGTAGGCAGGCCTCCGACTAAGTATGGTTCTGGCCAAAAGGATTCTCGCAGTACCTGCGCTAGCCACCTGGCGAACAATTACTTGGCAACCTGCGATTCAAATCATGCCCAGTACATCCCGCCTATCCAGGTTGTGGATGAAGGGGTGGTGCTTCGATTGTGCTGATACAAGACTCACGTAAACTAAACGCCGAACAAAACCCAAAGTACACTAACTAACATGTTGTGAGGATGAAAATTATATATTCACGGTCCTTATATATATATATATATATTAGGGTGTGGCGATTAGTATGGAAGGAAAAAAATCCTAATGGGCGCTTCGCGTTTCTGATTCTTGGGATTGTACTGAGCAAAAAAGTCCACTAGACCATACGTCTACGGTGAAAATCGAGCTTCCAGATTTTGACTTGCAATTTTTTCTCAGACTTTATTTTTTTAGAAAATTTGCAAATTTTATCATTTTTATGATTTTGCGCTAATGACAACTGAAAATGGTAATTTATCAATATTTTCACGAAGCTTTGCACTTTCACAAGGCCAAAACTGCCTGAAGGAACGTTCCAATGCTTTTGCGATGTACTAGAGAGTTCTTAACTATTGTCTTGGCTACAATCTTTGTCTTAGTATTGGATCGAAAATCTCAATGGTTTGGCTGTTATTAGCCACAATATCCAAAAAAAAACGTCAATATTAGTCAAAATTTCAAATACTTTACGAAATATGAGCCCAAGAAAATTTGCAAATTTTCCAAAAAAATAAAGTCTGAGAAAAAATTGCAAGCCAAAATCTGGAAGCTCGATTTTTACCGTAGACGTATGGTCTAGTGGACTTTTTGCTCAGTACAATCCCAAGAATCAGAAACGCGAAGCGCCCATTAAGATTTTTTTCCTTCCATACTAAACGCCCCACCCTAATATATATATAAGTTAAGAACAAACACATTGAAATATTCAGGTATCCAACTCATTAGCAAACGTGTACCAAAATCTGCTGACGCTATGTCTACGGTACTTCCGTGGGAGCAGTGATAAAAACACCTTCCACGCTTGCATCAAATAACCAACATAAGCAGAGCACCACAACAGTGATAACGGCAATAAAAATAACTAATACAAACACAGCTTGAGGTTAGCATTAAGGTATTAATGAAATGTTAAGTCAGTCTAAGTTTTGGATTCAATTAAATAAAACGAAAGACATCAGAGTTCTCTCTGATGTGCTTTTTAAAAAAACTAAATAAATACAATTTAGTTTAACTGGCGCCCGAGCAGGGACCAGCGAAGTCACTAGTAAAATCGTGAATAAAAAAGTGAGAAAAATAATAAGAAAAAAGTATCGCTAAGTTTACGTGTTACAAAAAAAAAAAAAAACGAGAAACCAAACAGTATCGTTGGTGACAAGTGCTAGAGAAAGCTGAAAAAAAGTAGCAGGAAAGAGGCCCCCAAGTAGACGTATCATCGTAGGAACAGGAGCTTTTGACAAGCAGCCGCCTGCCCAAAATATTCAACAAAACAAAGCACCGCTGGGAAAAACCATGAAGAATACTTTAAGCATATTTCTAGTGTATTTGTATGTAAGTCATAAACATTTTAAAAAAAAAAAAAAAAAAAATACAAAGGAAAAAGTTAAAGTAAACAAAAAAGAGTAAAGAAATAAATAATCAAAAGATAAGTTCAAGTTAAATTTTTTCTAAATAAAAAAAAAGGGAAAGTAAATAAAAAATAACAAGAAAACTAAGAAATAATTACAAGTAAATTTTAAAAAAAAAATTAATAAATCTATTATAAATAACGTTTGGTGAAGGAATCAAAACATTTCTTTAATTTTTTTATTTTTATCCATTACTTTTAAACATGTCGACTCCAGAAGAACAACTTAGTGAAAAACTAGCACAATTAAGGGTTACTAATAGTCTGATCAATAATTCTAACCAACACCCACCTAGTACAAGTCATAATCCTCAACCACTAATACTGACGGAAGCACTAACCAGACAGATTACGGAACTGATTACATCGACAGTACAGAACCTCCATAACCCGTTTGTCGAAAACGACGAAAGAGACTATACGGTCCAATTTAATTCGACAAATTTGGATGAATTGGATAGGATCCCAGACATTGTAAAGTGCTTACGCGAATTTTCTGGGCAACCAGGAGAATTTAACTCCTGGCGTAAAACCGTGGACAGAATATTTACTGCATACGAAAATGTTAAACGAACACCAAAATATTACGCAATATTACACACCGTCAGACACAAAATCATAGGAGAGGCAGATACTGCCTTAGAATCATACAGAACTCCGCTAGATTGGTCTAAAATAAAAAAATGCCTAATGATGCATTATTCGGACAAGCGAGACATCGGCACGCTTGAATATGAAATGATCACACTAACGCAACGAAACAGTACTATAACAGAATTCTACCAGCGAATTTACCAATACCTATCGCTGATATTAGACAAAATCGCTTGCTTAGAATTAAGCGAAGAGTCACTTCAAACAATGACTAATGCATATAGGGAAAAAGCATTAGACACTTTTATTCGGGGACTCAACGGTGAACTTCCTAAACTTTTAAGCGTTCGAGAACCAACGACACTGCCACAGGCCCTACATCTGTGTCAAAAATTAGATAACATGGCATATAGAATGAACTCCATGCAGAGGCCAAATATTCCCAGAAAACCTGATTATCCATTGCCGCCTTTGCGAGCACCACGTCAAAACCATCCTCCCATGCAACCTATTAGAAATAGATTTTTCCCAGAACTAACACATTTGCCTCAGTTCAGATACGATAATAATCCACATAATAGATTCCAGCCCAATAATAACAATTACCAACATAATAACTCATACGGGTTTCAACCAAAACCCCATTTCGGTCATTCAGGATTCAATAACCGACCATACCTTCCACCTAAACCTCCCGTACCTATGGAAGTTGACCCTTCGGTACACTCCAGGCAGGTAAACTACCAAAACCGACCACAGAACAACTATAATAGACCTCAAATTCCCTTCAATCAATACCAAAACCCAGCACAAAAACGACAATTGCCACCTTTTTCTCAGCAAAACCATCAACCCAACAAAATTCAGCGAACATTCTTTACTCACACAGAAGATCCGTACTATGAGTCTGAGGGATTTTATTCCGAAGAACGTCTTGAAGATAACTTCGAAGCAAATCATCACCCGACGACAGAACAAGAAGACATAAAACAAACCGATGACGTTCATTTTTTAGACTAAAAGACTCTTCGCTACCATACTATGAATTCGTAGCGAAGAATGGACATAAATACAAATTTCTACTTGACACCGGTTCCAATAAAAATTACATACAACCAAATCTCATTCGCAGACCACAAAAAAATTCAAAATTATTTTTTGCAAATTCCATAGCAGGAAAAGTACAAATTTCACACCATGCATATGTAGACATATTTCATGAAGAAATTGAGAAAATCAAATTCTTCTTACTACCTGGATTAGAAACATTCCACGGTATCATTGGTAATGATACGCTTAAAGAGCTCAACGGGATTATCCATACAGATAAAAATTACTTTATTTTAAGGAATAGATTAAAATACCCATTAAAACAATTTAAAACGGACTCAGTAAACAACCTAGAAATTAGAACAGATCACCTTCCAAAGCAACAAGAAAAAAGGCTACAAGCCGTTCTAAAATCATTTCCTACACTTTTCTCTGATCCCGACAAAAAACTTACTTACACAACAACTGTTCAAGCCGAAATTCGCACTACAACAGAAACACCAGTATATTCCAAAGCATACCCCTATCCAATGGCACTCAAGGACGAAGTGGAAAGACAAGTCCGAGAGATGCTCGATCAAAACATCATAAGGCCATCAAAGTCGCCATACAATTCTCCAGTATGGATTGTCGCGAAAAAAGATGACGCATCCGGCGAAAAAAAATACCGGATGGTGATCGACTACAGGAAATTAAACTCTGTAACCATAGCTGATAAGTACCCTATCCCCGAAATAAATGAAGTTTTGTACAATCTCGGTAAAAACGCCTACTACACCGTAATCGATCTTAAGAGTGGTTTCCACCAGATACCTCTTAAGGAATCTGACAGAGAAAAAACAGCATTCTCTATCAATAACGGAAAATTTGAGTTCAACAGACTCCCATTCGGACTTAAAAATTCCCCCTCCATTTTCCAACGTGCCCTTGACGACGTTATTAGAGAACATATCGGCGTTAGATGTTATGTCTATATAGACGACATCATTATTTTCGGCAAAACGGAAGACGAACACTTCAGAAATCTTCAAATGGTCTTTGAAACCCTAGAAAAAGCCAACTTCAAAGTCCAATTGGACAAATGCGAGTTTCTGAAACAGGAAGTTGAGTTTTTAGGTTTTATCGTCTCACAGAACGGTCTCAAAACCAACCCTAAAAAAGTTAAGGCTATTATAGAAATCCCTCAACCAAAAACGCTAAAAGATTTAAGGTCCTTCCTGGGAATGACCGGATACTACCGCAGATTTATAAAAGGATATGCCGACTTGGTAAAACCGTTAACTTCTCTCCTACGAGGAGAAAACGGACGCCTGTCCAAAAATATCTCCAAAACAAAACCAATCAATATGAATAGCGAAGCAATTGAAGCATGGAATAAGACAAAAAGTTGTCTAATCTCGGAAGATGTTATGCTCTCATATCCCGATTTTCGAAAATGTTTTGAATTAACAACAGACGCTTCTAACCAAGCTCTAGGAGCGGTGCTCTCACAAGACTCAAAGCCAATTACATTCCTATCCAGGACATTGAGTAAAACCGAAGAGTCGTATGCAACGAACGAGAAAGAGATGCTCGCCATAATATGGGCTCTAACATCTCTACGCAGTTTCCTTTACGGGTCTAGAAAAGTCAAAATTTATACAGACCACCAGCCGTTGACATACGCGCTGAGTAACAAAAACAATAACTCAAAAATGAAACGCTGGAAAAGCCTTTTAGAGGAATATAACTACGAGTTGCAATATAAACCAGGCACAACTAACGTTGTCGCGGACTCGCTATCTCGTCCTCCACCTACACAAGTTTTTTCTCTCACACCTACAGAACACAGTGATGACAGCTCATCACACAATTTAATTCCATCCGTCGAAACTCCTATCAATGCCTTTAAAAATCAAATTTTTCTTAAAATAGACGAATCTTCAACATACCGATTTAAAATAGTTTTTCCCGGATATCACCGCCATATAATTACCGAACCTTTATACAATCAAGAGAAACTAATTAACATCTGCAAAAGATATCTGAATCCATCAGTTATAAACTGTATTCAAACACAAGAAAGTATTATGGGAATATTGCAGGAAGCGTACCCACAACACTTTAGCAATTACAAAATAAGATTTACACAAATCCTCGTAGAAGACATAGTCAACGAGCAACAACAAGAAGATATAATTATTAATACACATAATAGAGCACATAGGAACGCGAAAGAAAACAAACTACAAATCTTAAAAGCATATTATTTCCCAAGTATGAACAATAAAATCCAAAGAATAACAAAAAGTTGCGTAACTTGTAAACAGCAGAAATATGAAAGGCATCCCAACCAACCGAAATTAAGCGAGACACCCATACCCAACTATCCTGGTCACACATTACACATAGATATTTACTCGACAGACAAAAAACTTGTAATGACTAGTCTAGATAAATTTACGAAATACGCCCAAACTAAAATAATACCTGGAAAATCAATAGAAGACATAAGAAGACCCCTTAGAGACTTATTATTTTTTTACGGCATTCCAAAATCAGTAATAATAGATAACGAAAAATCCTTAAATTCAGCAACCATAATGTTTATGATGAAAGATGAGTTAGGAATAAATGTTTACGTCACTCCCCCATATAAGAGCGAAATCAATGGGCAAGTCGAACGATTTCATTCGACTTTGTCAGAAATAATGAGATGTCTCAAGTCTGACGGGACAAACAGGAACTTCGAGGAACTTCTAGAAAGGTCCACAAATGAATATAACCATAGCATCCATTCTACTACTGGAAGAAAACCAGTAGACCTTTTCTTCGGTAGAACCGTTGATTTCAGCCCACAAGATTACGAAAAAACTCGACAGGACAACATAGAAAAACTAAAACAAAAACAGCAAACTGACTTACGATATCACAACAAAAAGAAACACACAATCAAGGATTATATACCAGGACAAGTAATCTACGTAAAGCAAAACAAAAGATTAGGAACAAAACTGTCAGCAAAATTCAAAGAAGAAATAGTAAAAGAAAATAGAAATACTACAGTAGTTACAGAATCAGGAAAAATAGTTCACAAAAGCAACATACGCAACTAAGTTCTCTTATAAACAATTATAATTTTCCAGACCATATGCAACGCAGAAATACAAATACTGGACTACACGAATTCACAACTAATCACGATAGACACAGGAACGGCTAGACTGCAGACAGGAACATATAAAATCATCCACGTGATCGAATTTGAAAAATATCAAACGTTTATTGACGAAACGGAAATAGCAATAAAGAGAACAATGAAAGAAAATCACTCCTTATATCCTTTCCTACTCCATACCATATCCCAGATCCGAAATAATATCGATAGAATGATACCTAATAAAAGGACACAACGGTCACTAGATTTTATAGGCACAACATGGAAATGGATCGCAGGGAATCCAGACCATGCTGATTTTAATATTATCGAAGAAAAAATTAATAACGTTTTAGAAAACAATAATAAGCAATTTATTATAAATAAACTTACAATTGAACAAATTAATAAATTAACAAAAATATCTTTAAAGAAGAATTTATTTTGAAAATAAAATATCAACTAGAAATAATAAAAGAAGAAATTGTGAACATAGAATATGCCCTAAATTGGGCCAAAGCAGGAATAGTTAACTCTTTCATATTGTCAAATGAAGAAGTGAATATCACAAAAATCTTTATTGAGAAAGAAGAGGCCCCATACTCGAATATAGAAGAGGCTCTCGAATTTGCAGATATAAAAATAGCCAGCAATAGGACAACTTTGATTTATATAATTAATATACCTACCACTACATATAATCACTGTAATAAAATTATGATAAAGCCCATAAAAAAGGCAATGTTATTAATAAAATTGATTATGAAAACATTTTGAATTGCAATAATAAATTGTATGGAATAAAGAATAACTGTAAAACCTATAATAAGTTATCAATTTGCCCATATGGCAATATAATAGACATAAGTAATACTTCATGCATACCAAATCTAATAAAAAGTCGACCGGAGAGGTGCACAATAATTAACAACCAACATGTTCCTGACGTAGAAGAAATCTCAACAGGTCTCTTGCTTCTTAACCAATATAATGGGTCATTAATAATGAACAATGAAACTATACCACTTAAAGGAAGTTTTATAATAAGCTACCAAAACACGAGCGTAGAAATCAACAATAGAACATATTCGACAAAAGAAGTTAGTATTCATAAGCCACTGCCGGCATTACTACAACCAACCTCCAAATCAAAAGCAATTGAGGAAATCCTGTCATTAGAAATGATCAAGGAATTGAATATTAATAATACTAAACATATTAATTTACTAGAAAATAGTAACGAAATTTCGCTAGCTGCTAACTTAACTCTAACAACCTTGGTAATTATTTTAATGATCATTATAGCCAGGAAAACCTGTTTTTCAAAAAAATGGCAACAGATAAAAATCATCAGGATATCAAGGGATAAACTAAAAAAGGATAACAAATCGCCACTAGACTGTCCGACAGCAAAAACTCCCGAACTATCAAATTCCACAATAGAAGGCCTAAATCAAATTTTCAACAAGGAAACCATTTCAAACGAGGACGTTTGAACGTAAAGGGGGAGAAGTTAAGAACAAACACATTGAAATATTCAGGTATCCAACTCATTAGCAAACGTGTACCAAAATCTGCTGACGCTATGTCTACGGTACTTCCGTGGGAGCAGTGATAAAAACACCTTCCACGCTTGCATCAAATAACCAACATAAGCAGAGCACCACAACAGTGATAACGGCAATAAAAATAACTAATACAAACACAGCTTGAGGTTAGCATTAAGGTATTAATGAAATGTTAAGTCAGTCTAAGTTTTGGATTCAATTAAATAAAACGAAAGACATCAGAGTTCTCTCTGATGTGCTTTTTAAAAAAACTAAATAAATACAATTTAGTTTAACTTATATATATATAAAGACCGTGAATATATAATTTTCATCCTCACAACATGTTAGTTAGTGTACTTTGGGTTTTGTTCGGCGTTTAGTTTACGTGAGTCTTGTATCAGCACAATCGGTGAAAACTTTAGACTCCTGGCCCTGCACAATAGGCAGTGGGTGGGTGCACATTGGAATCTGGACATGGATATTGGCATCCCTTATATGCCCATTGATTTGATGCCCGCGTATCCTATAACTGAAATGCAGTACTGCATAAAATTTCGAGAAGCTCACTTATAGTTCGATCGTACTACTGAGCCCGGTTACTGTTGTATTTTCACGGATGGTTCCAAAAAATTTATTGAATCGGATTCTGGGTTTTCGTGGAACTCAATGGTGTCCAGCTCCATTATGCCCTTGGTTGTCATGCTTCTGTCTTTCAGGTGGAAGTATATGCCATCCTAAGGGCGATGGAGTACGTAAAGCAGATGGCATGGCAGAAGTATATGTATCAGCAGTGACAGTCAACCTGCACTGAAGGCCTTACTCAACCCCCTTTTCCCTTCCGAGTTGGTTCTGTTGTGCAAAACCAGATTGAATTATTTTGGAAAGCATAATAGTCAGTGTTCGCGCTGGATTCCTCTCTTTGAGGGATGGTCGTGACCCGATGTAGCAGCACCATGCGGTCCACCTTACCATTTGAGCGTGGCCCAGTACACAGAGATTTCCCCTCTCTGGGTCCCGCCAAATGATGCATCGGCTCACGGCCATCTTTATTTGCATGTTCGCCTCTCGCGCAAAGCATCGAGCGAGAGAGCGAACGCTGGAGTGAGCAACGGTTGAGTTCAGTTCTGTACCGGACATCAACCGCGAAAGACGTACTCACCAATTCTGCAGCCAAACCGAACAGCCTCAACACTAACAACAAAAAAATCATCATCTACTGTAGTCATCCAAAAGGCCTCAACACCAGCAGCTATAGCAGCACATCGGTATATTCAAGCGGGTGACGACGAACCAAGTGGATCCCCACCAGGGGTGTTTAAATTAACACAGACATTGAATCTTTATTAAACATTATTTTGAAAGAAACAAAGTGAATCTTTATTAAACATTATTTTGAATTAAACAGAGAATGATGTCGCTTTCGCTAGAATCAGGTTCGAGGTATTTAGTACTGACATCCTAAGTAGTGCAAACTTTTGCTGCTTAGGGACACAGGATATATTGAGGTTTGTTCACAAAATAGGTAGATTCAAAGACAAATAGAAATGGAAAGTCAAATATAGCACAATGGATGCCTTGTAGTCTGAGTGCTATATATGACTAGTTGTGAGTGCTATATAAAACTGTTCTGTCTTTCGTATAAGCAAATCCCAGCAGAATTGGTGAAAACCTTCAATTACTGTTCTGCCTCTCGTATAAGTAAGTCTCTGCAGAATCGGTGAAAACCTTAGACTGCTGTTCTGTCTTACGCATAAATAAGTCTCAGTAGGATCGGTGAAAATCTTTGAATTTTGTTCTCCCTTATGTATATGTAAATCTCAGTAGAGTCGATGAAAACTTTAGACTCCTGTTCGCACCGTACCGAACGATGGAGCATAGAGATAGGCCGACAACATGGCACTCCAGGTACCAGGCGGAAGTCATCTGAACATTAGGATTCGGAGTGAACACATATATGTAAGAGTTTAGTATTGCATTATTTTTATTAACGTATTTGGTTGTTGTAGTTTCCATGGCTCATGCTCAGCACTTTATAATCAGCAACAATTAAAATTAGTTTCTCAACATTTTCTCTACCCATTATATTTTTTTAAATAAGCTGCACTAAACGACCTTTAATAACAGAATGGCAAAAAACACCATAAAATCACACACTCCAAAAATTATCCTATAACCGTAGGACAACAACAACAAACGCACTTCATAGCAAAGTAACAATAGAATGCATCGCAATATGTAAACCGGCCTATTGTTATGCTCATGAAATGGCTTCTCTCCCGTATGCTTCTGTAAAATTATGTCAACCGGTGCTAACGTTGTTGTTGGTATCATTTATCATTGTGAGACTTTCGTTCTGAATAGTCAGTATCCATATACGCTACATAGTTTGTAAATATATGTTTGTATACCTAGGGTATTGTTCGAATCTTCGTCCGTATATTTTGTTTCGCGGGTCTTGAGTTTTGTGTGGGTGAAAAATGATGAAGACCGTGAACACATTCTTCATCCTCACCTATAAGAATAAAGTTTAGCGGAATCTTGCATTGTGCGTGGAACCATTTCTCCTTATCGCGAACAATCGATCATTGATTCGCTCAGCAATTTTCAATGGTCGAAAATATGGTGGTTCCAATGTTTTTTATACCCTTTACCTTTAAAAAAGGTAAAAAGGGTATTCTCATTTGCCGAACCATCTGACGCTGAGGGTATCTTGGAGCAGCCAGCAGCTCCCGACTAAAAATTGGATGGCGACTAAGGTAAAGGAACCAAGAGGGGATTCTAGGTCAGACTCTGGCTGAATCCAATTGGGTTGTGGGCAATGGCTTCTCATCCACAAGCCTCAATGTCTACAAAAAGGACAGGCAACCATCTGATATTGATCAAGTGGGAGTGAATCCTTTAGAGGTAACTTCTGATCTTACTGCTGCTGAGGACTCCGCCATGCACCCGAGACGCAGTGACTCTGTGACAACTGTGGGGGGTTTGGAGAGTTTGCTAGGGACAACCACGCTCAGTGAGGAGGAAGTCCTTCTGGAGTCAGACTCGGAGTCTGAGGCTGATGTCACGGTGGTGGAGGTGACTAGCGCTACAAGTAGCAGAGATGCTACGAATAGTGCAGATTAACCTCCATCAGTCGAAGGCGGTGTCTGCCAGCCTTAAGTGAAGGAAGACCTAGGTCTTGTATCCTCATTAAGAATAATGTTAGCTCATTTATTCTCCCCAATTATAGCAACAAGGATTTAACGGCCGTCTGCCTGGAAACTGGCAAGAGACGGTACTGGCTGGTCACGGCCTATATGGCGCATGACCATGAAATTCTTCCGGAAGCCAAACTACAGAAGCTCGTTGTGGCTGCAAAGGATCAATGGGTGGCTCCTATCATTGGATGCGATGCCAATGCGCACCACGACATCTGGGGAAGCAGGGATGTCAATGAACGCGATGAGTCATTATACGAATATATTGTAACGACTAACCTTCTTATATGTAGTATGGGGTCAGAACCCACTTTCATTACTGCTAATGGACAAGAAGTCCCTGACTTAAACCATGCCTCCGAATCAATTTTTGATCGGTAATTCAGTTTGATCTTCTTGATAGGCCCTAAGGCTTTTAGAAATGTCAGGAAAGCAAACTGGGACCTCTAAAAGGTGACTGTAGCTAGACTACCACCTCAGAGTTCCACAAGCACAAGCACGTGTGCTAAAATTGATAGGTCTGTGGAGGTTCTAACGGTTCCTCTTAATAATGCTCTATTGGTCTCTTGCCCCCTCAGTAGACCCAAGGCGAAACAAAAACCCATGTGGTGGGTGGAGGAAATTAGGGGCCTCAAAAAAACTTTAGGAGACTTTTTAACAACGCAAAGAAGTCTGGAGAAACTTTTGCGGTGACGTAGAATATATCTCTGAGACGTCCAGGTTGAGGATGGTACCTGGGTACCTGAGGAGGGAGGATGGATCTTGGACTTCAAATAGTAAAGAGAATCCAGAGCTTTTTTTAGAGACTCACTTCCCTGGTTGCTCGAGCACCATTCCGCGGAGAACAAAACCCAGCGCGAATGTAGTCGAAGTCAACTCAGACATAATCACGAAGCCTAAATTGCAATGGGCTATCCATAGTTTCAAACCATATGAAGCAGCTGGCCCAGATGTGTAGCTCCAATTGAGATTCAGCATTCAGAGAATCTTATAATAGAGTGGCTGCTCAAGATCTACAAAAATTGTCTTCAATTAACATGTGAGGGTAATTTTTACACCCAAGGCCGGCACAAGCTCGCACACAGTTCTAGGAGATCTAAGGCCCATTAGTCTGTCCTCCTTCTGTCTGAAAATCCTGGAAAGGTTATTAGACATTCATCTGAGGCTCACTATAGGCAGACAGAAGTTGTCAGTCTCTCAGCATGCCTACTTCAATGGTAAATCGGTTGAGACCGCTTTACACTCCTTGGTCTCTAGTATTGAGAGCTCCCTGCATAACAAGGAGTTCTCCCTAGTCGCTTTCCTGGACATTGAAGGAGCTTTTAACAACATTAAATCAGACGCAATAATCGGTGCGGTGCGAGACTTGGAGGTGAAACCCGCCATTAGCAAGTGGATTGAAAATATGCTTAGTAGCAGGATAATCAACTCACGGCTGGGGACGGCGTCGGCCAAGAAGTCCGTGTACAGAGGCACACCTCAAGGTGGAGTTCTTTCACCCCTACTCTGGAATCTTGCAGCAAATGTGCTGGTTGCTGGTGGCACATGTTGACCATTCTCTCTAAATGGACTACCCACTGTGGGTTGGAGGTTACTCCGACCAAGACTAAGCTGGCATTAGAACGAATCCATCGGCAGCTTTGGACGTTATGCTCAATCTGCTGCTTGTAAGGCTTTTTGGCGAAAAAATGGCTGCAAACTCAGCTATAAGTCTAATAGTTACGCATCAATGGGTTGCCAGGAACGAAGGTCATGCGTCTATTTTAAGACATTTGCAGGGTATTCCTGACTCTTTAGATTACATCACACCAATTTACGCCTTCAATGGTATGCGCAGGATCTCCATTCCCTCCAGGGACGAATGGAAGAATGGCATCCCCCTCATGTAGAAGGGGTTCACATCTAGACAGGTGGATCCAAGTTACAGAGTAGGGTGGGAGGTGGTGTATTCTCAGCAGATTTGGACATTAACATGTCCTTCAGGATGCCCGACCACTGCAGAGTTTTCAGGCAGAGGTCACGGCAATAGAGGCAGCACTCTCTTGGCTAAGGAAGAAGAAAGTATCTGGACATGATATTTGCATTCTGTCCGATAGCCAAGCAGCTTTGCACTCCCTGGATTCGGCTATTATCACCTCAAAATCCGTCAAGAGCTGCCGCAAATCTTTAGACGAGATAGCTAAGCAGACCCGTCTGCATCTGTGCTGGGTTCCCGGTCACAGAGATATTCCAGGGAACTGCAAGGCAGATGTACTACCATAGTGAGGGTACTACCATACCGATGGAACCAGATAGGTCGCAATTCGGTATTCCTATTGCCACATGTAAACTGGTAGTAAATACAATATCCTTAGGCACAGCGGGCAGGCGCCGGTCTGAATTTTCAGGATGTAAAATAACTAGACAAACCTGGCCAGAGATAAATGTCAAGCGCTCTAAGGAGCTAGTGGCTCTAAATAGACAAAGCATAGGTTCCGTGATTAGCGTCCTAACAGGACACTGGACTCTAGGCACACACGGGGATCGCAATTTCGTAGGCGACTACTTTCTGGACTCTTTGGGAGATATCTCAAAAAAAAAGATTAGCTCCATCATCTGCTTCATTAAAAGCTCCAAATGGCTGGACCTTTGAAAGGGATGGGGCCTGATGGTTCATGCGGTATCACAAAGGGTCAATGTTGGCCTAAGTGTGCCCTTCGGGCGGCCGCCTTACCTACCAACCTACCTTGACAACCACGCTCACTATTGAAATATTTTTATAACTTACGACCTATACAATATTTTTGAGCGAAATTTTATATTAGTACGTATCCTGACCCTACAATGCCATGTAAAAAAGCCATACCGATCTAATAAAGGAAACGCCTCCCTCCCATATAATGAACTTTGGGGACCCCACTTTAAGAAGCGACTCTAACTATTCTTCTAATGATGATATATGAATACAAATTGGTAGCAGTATACAATAGGTCTGTACTAGTATGCATTCCGAATACGAGCAGATTATTACTACTGCCACGCCCAGAATTACATAAAAATGATAACTAGGTTCCTATAGAAGATTCATCACCGAAATTTCACAGGAAGGTTGCGGGTGCTAACATTAAACACCACACAAAAAATGGGCTTGTTATTTTGACAGCCACACCCACCGTTTTTATAACTTACGACTACACAATATTTTTGGGCGTATATTGACCTCACAAAGTCACGCACAAGAAATGGGGTCGATCAAGTAAAGGTCACGGCTGCCTCTATTATAATCAACTCGAGGTAGCCTACCGAAAATATGCTCCTAATGATGATTTATGAAGAAAACATCCCATTGTTGAACTCGCACGCGCAAGGAAAGGCAGTATCTGAAGCCTTTGCAATGTAATCATATCAAAATCAAATTGTAGTGTACCACACAAGTGTACACTGACGACCACACATCGTCATAAGCACCGTAGCAAGTCGCATATGCAAACGAACTGACAATAGCGCAAAGTGTGCAATTGCACTCAATCCCCAAATACGCTAGACAAGCATTTTGGTGGTGCATTAACACACGCTGCCTATATTGCAGCGTCGTATGCATATTGGACAGTGCAGTGACTTTGGCCCTGAACTTGCACTCAAAATCATGAATATAAACAAAGACGATGATTCGCCAATGAATAATATCGGTAATCCGATACTTGAGATTAATTTCGGGAATATAATTTGTGACAAGTAGAAATAAGATAGATATATTTTATGTTAGTTAGAATGAGCAAACAACATAAATTAAATTATATAAAAGAGCCAGCGAGCCACCAAATAAACCAGAATTAATCTGAACATCTAAAACTACAATCCTGCATTAGAATTCTTATTATTTCTATCGGTGCTCTTAACTATGTTTGGTTAAGAACAGCACTAAACAATAGCGTAACCAACGGCAAACTCTGCCGGTTACAAACTTTGCTGAGGGCGACATTTCACTTCGTTTATGTGACTTTCATTCACAAAAGTTGATCTTGCATTCGTACACTGTATGAAAACTGCAATCAATATATGACGATCCTGCGTCTCTCTTTCTAAAATTGTTCACGTGTGAGGACCAAAATCACGGCAACAAAGCAGGACCCATCACGCCCCGACCCTCTAGAGTTTTTAAGAATGGACAATAGCTGGAGACGACCAGGGAAAAAAAAGAACATTTCAAGCTTTAAGCAGTTTTAAATGAGAAACACTTCCTCTTAAAAAAATTTAAAGTTCAATTTTAATATCATAAACGTTATAAATTTAATCGATGTATTGCCCATATGAATTGAATGTGGTGATTGGAGTTGCTGCTGGTAAGAGTGCTTGTAACGGAAGTTTAAGAAAATATGCCCTAACGTAGGTTGTCTTTGTGGAGTACTCGGTCTGCGCCTACAGTCTTCTGGTTGTAAACTTTTGATAGTTTGTTTCCAAGTCTTTTATTTGCCTTAACAAATACCTTGGCTCCTGTTTTAAAAAATTCTCCTTTTTCGCAGCCGGTTGAAATATTGGAGTTTAGTTTGTTGGGTAACTCGTAATCTGGCTTCCACCTCGCCTCTCATTACCTCAGAAATAGAATGAACTATGTCGTCAGGTCCCTGATTAGTAAGAGAGTGGATTGTGCGGTTATACCTGGATACCGCTAACAAAACTAGCTCCCCTACATCCGAGGAATAGTCCGCTGCTTTGAGACATCTTGAAATCTCCGTCAATATGCTGTGGAAGTGTTCAACCTGTCCATTAGATGTGCTGTGAAGGGGCGGAACTGCATGAACGCTAGCATCGAACTGATTTTGTAGTAGTGACCTTATAGTGTTAGAGATCAGCGATTTTTCGTTGTCGCATACGTACGTGTATCCTTAAAGACATTGAGGGTTTCCAGTAGGGGTCCTTTGAGGTCCACTATACGTCTGGATCTTATGGGTTTTACAATGGCAAATTTGGATAACTTGTCCAGGCATGTGAGGAAGTGGTGACCTGCCGTGGAATAGATATCCAGATGCAAAATTTCGCCCGGATGCGTGGGAATAGGGGTTTTTCCTATTTGTGTTGCGTGTGGGTGTCGATTGTATTTGCCTTCCTGATATATGCGGCAGGCAGATGCCAGGTGCTTGAATTGTTTACGGACACCGGGGAAATATGCCATCCGCAACACCTGACGTGTAGTTTCATTCGTCGAACGATGGGCTCTGTTGTGCTCTCTGGCTAGGATTTCTTGTTGCTCGCTTGGGTTGGTGATATCCTTTACCCTTCTCTCACTGCATCGGAACTTCACGGATGGGAAGAGATCCGGCAAGGGTTCCTCCAAATATTGCAATGTAACTTGATCGCAATAAATTCCTTTCACAACATTGATGTTAACGGACTCGTTCAGCAGCTGGGGCAAGACCGAAGGTGAGGCATAAGTTAGGACATGTCGGAGCTGTTTCTGGAATACTATGGAGGAAGTTTTCTTCGACTGCTCTCCAGCTTGGAGGATAAGCTGATTTCTGAAGCAATTGACGGGGTTATCGACAGTCGGGATAGGAGATCCCAGCGACTTTTCAGCGCTGCTGTTGGTTTCACGTTGCTTAGGTTCTTCATTATTGCATTTATATGCTGTCGTGAAAGGGCGTCCGCGACAACATTGAGTCTTCCTGGCTTGTAATGGAACCTCGGGCGAACTCCTCAATGAAGGATCGCCATCGTTTCATCTTTGAGTTACCATTTCTGTCCGAGAGAGCGAAGGTAAGGGGTTGATGGTCTGTAAAAATATTTAGGTTCTTGACTCCGTATAGGTAGTTTCTCAGCTTCTGCAATGACCAAACAATTGCAAGCAGCTCTCGCTCATTAGTTGCATAGTTCTTCTCTGTATCGGAGAGAGTGCGCGAGATCATGGTAATGGGCCGACCTCCCTGCAATAGTACAGCCCCTAAGGCATGGGATGAAGCATCCGTGGTAAGATCGAATAGTTTTCCGAAATCCGGATAGAGAAGCAAAACATCCTCTGATGCAAGTGCTGACCTCACACGCCGAAAGGCGTCTAATGCATCCGCGTCGAGGACAATCGAAGTTTTTTTGGACTTTGATGCGCCTATATGACCATTCTTCCCCCTCAGATACCTGGTTAGTGGCTTGGTAATCCGAGCATAATCCTTGATGAACCTTCTATAGTAGCCCGTCAAACCTATGAAGGATCTTAAGGCGCGAAGGCTGTGAGGCTGCTCAAAATCAACGATATCCCTCACCTTGTTTGGGCAAATTTTTATGCCCATGTTGGAAACAACAGATCCCAGGAACTCTACCTCCTTTTTAAAGAACCTAGACTTTTCTCTAGTGACTCGCATATTAGCCTGGTATAACCTGTCCAAGACCCTGCGTAGATCTGTAAGATGCGGTATCGCATCTGGGGAAAATATGATCACGTCATCCATGTAAACATAACAGCTCCTTCCAATCTCCTTCCGGAGTACGTCATCAATTGCTCTTTCGAAGATACTAGGGACGTTTACGAGAATGACCGAAGTGTCGGGTATTGGATATCGGTCGCTGATGGTTTTATCATTTAATCGCTTAAAATCCAAAACCAATCGCAGTTTCCTGTCTCCGTTTTCATTTATTCCTTTCTTGGGTACTATCCAGAGGAGGTTATTAAAGAGGGACCGAGAAGGACTTATGACCCCGTCCTCAAGCATGCTACTTATTTCCTTATTTTCGAATGTGGTGGCTGCAATGGGGTAAGGATATGATCGGGCGTAAACTGGAACATTGTCTGTAGTTCGGATGGTTGCAAGGACGTTGGTGTTGAACGGCAGGCCCTCTCTTGGATCCGCAAACACCCCATTCAGATCAATCATAAGTTGCTGGAATTCCGTAGTGGCCTCAGAGGGAATTTCCGTTTGATCGTTGCTGCTGGTATGTTCTTCTTCCTCGTTCTCGTCTATGATGGAATCTGTGTAATTCACCCCTTCACACTCCTGAAAGAGCAGTGTTTCCATTCCCCGCGCATGTCTGAGGGTTCCCACGTCTAAGTTGACACAAGCCGAGACGTCCGTTAGTAGATCAAACCAGATTATAGCATCAAAGGTGTTTAGAGTGGGAAGCATGTAAAAGGTAGAAGTCCTTCCTAGCACATTCATTCCACATTTCCTAGTGACATGAACACTCCCCACCATAGTTTTGACCTTAAATGGTTTGATTACCGGCTTTATTACCCGCAGGCCAGGGATATCCCTAATATAATTCTTGGCAGAGCCGGTGTCTACCAAGAACTTTAAACGCTGTGATGCTAACGTCATTTGAAGGTATGGGAGGAGTGACCTTCCATCCCTAAAAAATTCACCTCGTCGAAAGTTGCTTTCCCCTCAACATCGGCACCGGGCCATCCCGTCTGTAGTTTCGGTTGCGACAACGACCTTCACCCTGGAGGCTTTCATTGGCCCAGCCACCAGGAGAAGAATTACTTAACTCAGCGTCCAGGAAATTGACTCTTGGGTGTTTCGAATCGTGTGGAGGTGGTAGCGACGAAGGTGGCCTTTTTGTAGCGGGATCCCTCCCTTGAAATTGCTGGCTATCCGAGTATCCTTTCCGCATATGAGGAGCGCCGGTAGAAGCTCCAAACCGGTTTGCATTGAAGGGATTTCGTGGAGGAGCGTCTATGGCGGGTAACGTAGACGGATTGTCCCATCGGGGTGGAGTTCTTGGCTGGGCGATGCCCCCAGTTCTTTGGCGACCAATGGCAAGTCGAGCTGAGTCGGGCTGATACATCCTTATAGGCTGCTGGTTGATGCTATAATTGAAGGAGGGGTGCATTCCCTGGGGTCACCGTCGCTTCCATGACTGGCCGATATGGGCTCTGGCGGTGTTTATTTCTAGCTCCAAGGCCAGAGCGAGGGCTGCCGGCATATCCGGGGGACTAAAGAACTGATGAACTCATGGCCTCGTTGAGCCCCGAAATGAATACGCTCCTAGCCAGGTTCCTGTGATCTTCATTCAGGATTTGCTTCCGCGATGCGTCACCAGAATTGCTCATGTCGTTCTGGTTGGTTAGAAGGGTGAGCCTCTTCTGAATCTCGTCATAATACTGAGAAACGGACCATCCCCTTTGCCTGAGACTCAGCATTTCTTTTTGAAGCGCGTATGAGGGTATTTTGTCTGCATATGTAAAATCTAACCGAGCAAGTATTGCGTCAAGGTTAGTAGGCGTATTGAAGGATGTTAGGAGGGCATCGGCCTCTCCCATTACCTTGCTTCGGATCAGGTGAACGGCCTGGTAATGGCGAGGAAGACCTTCCGAACCCATGAAAGGGGCGTAAGCGCTAGTGACAGATCTCCGCCAGGAAGCGTACTGCGTCCTGCTTCCACCAAACTCGCGAAGAGCTTGAATAAGCACGAATGAATCAACCACTTCACCCTCTCGATCGAACTTAACATCGCTATAAACCGTGGGAGGTACTGCCGGTTGTCCAAGGATCTGCAGTTCCTTCCGGAGTTCGCATATCTCGTTGCGACTCTCAGTAAATCATCGGTTGCTTTCTTCAGTCAAAGAGGAGAGGGCGGTGTTGATCATAGCCTCAAATATAGCGTGGGGTTGGTGCGCTGCTTCGTTATGCGCCATACTACAGTCTAGAAGCGCACTCTACTTTGCGATGAACGGTACTAGAGACCTGACTGAACGTGGCCTGTGCTGGTCTTCCCTTGTTACAGCGGAAGTCCTTGGTGTGGTGAGCCGTGCACTGTCTTTTTCGGATGCTCTCTACGTCACCAAGAATATGCTAGAACGTATGGTTGGGCTGTGCACCGCCTTTTTCGGTTGCACCGTGTTTAATTACAAAACTTGCGAATGGTCAATACGCAGCGAACCGCCTTTTTCGGTAGCGCTAAAAGATGAATTATATTTATTATTAATTATAAATATTTATTTGATGTTTTTTCTTTTATTTTTATTTATTTGTGATAGAAACTGGAGAGTCCCGTAGGAGTCGCAGAGTTTAACACAGTATACACCATGTGTATGTTACAAAAACTGGAGAGTCCCGTAGGAATCGCAGATTTGTTTTTTTTTTTATTAGCCCCTCTCAAAGGTAAGGTAAGAAGCTGTGAAGCGACTTTTTCGCAACCTCCACGTTGGGCGCCAGTTAAATACTCACCTGAGCAAAATCTTTAATGATAGAAATATTTAATTTTTATTTTAATTTTATTATAATAATCGTCCTTCTCCTACCAGCTCTAGTCAATTAAATGATGCGAGCTCTTGTACTCGGGTTCTTTTTATAGGTTTTCACCGACGACAATCGCATGGGACTGCGCTTCGAGGCGGCATTGCGCGACAGCGTTTCACGGCTGGGCTTGGCAGCACCGACATACAACACATGTCTCGCCAATTCCTCCGGCACCGAGAACCATTACCGTCTACCGTATCTACGCATTGCGGCTGTACCGCATATTTTGTACAATGCATTGTACTGCTGCGCAAGCGCATGGCGCCAATGCTCTTTTCGTGTGTTTTCTCGCGTACCGAGAACCAGCACCGTCTACCCTGCCCCTGCGCAGCGGATAGAAGCACATTTCGTACCATCCTTTGCACCGCTGCGCAAACGCACGGCGCCAACGACATGCAACACGTATGTTGCTAACTTATATGAACAATTTCTGTTCTGAATATGTAATTAAGATTTAATTGGCGTAGTAAAGCATTGTGATATAATGACTTAGAATTTGCCAAAGCTTCATCGAGTTCTTTCGCCCGTGTTATGGTACGCTTATCATAGCGCTTTCCATCCTTCAACAAGCTGTTGAGTGGGGCCTCAATCTCTGCTGTATGAATTTATGATAAAATTGAGAATTGAGATTTTTGAAAATATATTTTTGTTGTGACATTTTTTGTTGATGTCATCTAAGTGATACTGATACTGGTCAGGCTATGTGAATAAATTTAGAGGCCGATAATCCCCACATAATGCATTACAGCCTGTCTGCTGCTTTACGGCATGAACTGGGCTTGACCAAGGGCTGCTGCATGTACGCACGCAATGGACTGTGTTTTGTGTCAAGCTGGATAACGAGGATATTGCATATGAAGTTGACGGAGAGTTGCTCAGAATTTGATCTACAATCTCTGCCAAGTCGTTGAGGGTTTCAGACTTGCACACTGAATGAATGCATCTAACACTACTAGGCATGCGCTCCAGCCACATTCTTGTCCAAGCCTCCTCTGTAATGTTAGTGCCTGGCAGGCTCCCGTAAAAATTGAATGGGCTGCACATGTGAGCAATTTCTGTCTTTTATCTGCCTCTCCATAGACTCTCCAAAACGTGAATTTAGCTCCTTCTTCAACTACTCGTATTTACCTGAATCAGGTGAGTTTTACGTCACATCCGCAACATGTCTTTATGTAACAGGGTTCAATGTTGTCATATGATCTGTTGACGTGCAAAATACCAGCAACTTGAACACACCACAGCTCTGGCTACGATGCCAAAAACACTGGCAACTCTCTCCACTGTCGAAGCTGTATCTGAAATTATGTAATCTTACTGTATTGAGCAGAGGGAACTTCCCCAGTATGTTCGTCTAGCCCCATATTCTATTCCAAGTGGAGATTCCTTCAGTGTGTCGCAATTGTATAAGAGTATACTGTTACGAAATTGCCCTCTTGACAATTTACTCTGTTACAAAATTGCCCTCCTGACAATTTCTCTAACTCTCTGTACTCGGACTCGTACCACTGGATTGTGTAGTAATCAAACAATCGCTGGTTAAATTAATATAATTAGTTTTATTTAATTATTGCTATTTACACATTTAATATTAGGCTTAAAGTTTACTTAGTTATTATTTGCACTTTATTTCACAAACCATTAGTCACTTTATTTAATAAGTAATTTCATCACTTTATTTAATAATGAATTTCATCACTTTGCAAAATTACAAATATTGCTAATACTGCTGCTTCGATTAAAATGCCTGATCTACACACTTTTACGGTCTCTGATCTACTGTTTTTTGACTTTGAACAGTCTTGTCGCTTTTATAGTTTTCGAATGGTTGAGGTAGAAACTTCCACGCTAGTCTCGTATATTCTAGAAGCTTCTATCCACTTCGACAGAAGTCGAGAATATTGTTTTTGATATTACCGACAGATGGTGCTTGAATAAGCTTTTATTCGAATAGTTCGCATCTTGACTCACAGGGGCACTCATTCTCCAGATGGGATCCTAAAAGTATGCAATCCCGTTTCACTGATATGCAATCACGTTTCAATACGTTTAGTTAACTTTAAATCTTATTATCTTATTAGTGCAGTCGTCAATTTTGTCTCTGTGCCTGGGATCACAACCAAAATACATTTACAAGATATTGAAACGTGATAGCTCAGTGAAAAGGGATTGCATACTTTTAGGATCCCATCTGGAGAATGAATGCCCTCTGTGAGTCAAGATGCGAACTATTCGAATAAAAGCTTATTCAAGAACCATCTGTCGGTAATATCAAAAAGAATATTCTCGACTTCTGTCGAAGAGGATAGAAGCTTCTAGAAAATACGAGAATATCGTGGAAGTTTCTACACCAACCATTCGAAAACTATAAAAGCGACAAGACTGTTCAAAGTCGAAGACAGTAGATCAGAGACCGTAACAGTGTGTACAGCAGGCATTTTAATCGAAGCAGCAGTATTAGCAGTATTTGTAATTTTGCAAAGTGATGAAATTCATTATTAAATAAAGTGATGAAATTACTTATTAAATAAAGAGACTAATGGTTTGTGAAGTAAAGTGCAAATAATAACTAAGTAAACTTTAAGCCTAATATTAAATGTGTAAATAGCAATAATTAAATAAAGCTAATTATTTTAATTTAACCAGCGATTGTTTGATTACTACACAATCCAGTGGTACGAGTCCGAGTACAGAGAGCAATTTTGTAACAGAGTAAATTGTCAAGAGGGCAATTTCGTAACAATATTATTAATAGAAGACCGCTCTCCAAATGTCGTTCTCTCACAGTCATAATAAGTGTCAAAATGAATAAACAGTGTTGCTTCTTTTGTAAATTTTGGCCGCTATTTTCGGGCTTTGCACTTTTTTTTCGTAATAAGTAAAAACTCAAGTTCCCTTGGTTTCGCTTTTTTAATTTATTATTATATACAAACAAAATTATACATACATACATACAACAACTAATACAACTCAAAATAATATTTTTAATAATTTACTGTTGCCCATTATTCTGTTTTTTTTTTTTTAGTTGCTAATCGTCTATTTAAATATTTAATTCGAAAATACATTCGACATTTAAAAAAAAATCTTTTTACCGCATTAGATAAATTAACTGCAGTGCTTAATTCCATTAATTTATCACGGAAATTATTGCAGTGCACAATTTTATTACCATTGAACTCAATAAAAATGTCCTCTAATGATTTGATGTCGCACATAAATCTTTCTGAAGGCTTTTTAAGACCTCCTTTTGAGATTTGGTCCACCCATGTCCAAGTGCTGCCTTCGAATTCGTGTTCATTAAGGTTCAGCCCCCGAATAATATAACCTGCTTTATACACCAAGGCGTCGTCTCGTAAAGTATCTTCATTGTAATTCAAATCGTCGAACTCGATGGGAAACTCATTGCCGGGCGGATTTTTTTCAGACTCGGCTGCAGACTGAGTAATACTCTCTGACAAATTTTCGAAATCATATAAATTTTCGCGGCTGCAAACGGTTTTCCAATGTACCATAAAAAACTGATGGCACTGAATTTTGAAAGAGTAGCAGTTTTTTAGTAATGGCGGCTTCCGGATTATTTATAAAATCACTCTTCGCAAAATGTTTTTCACACACTTGATTTTTCTTGTAACTCAACGCCACAAGCCACGATCCACCGATTTCTCTTTATTGCGTCCTTAGGTATGCTGAAAATTTCAACTTTTTCATTTTTCCATGTATTATGGAAAACAACACTACGATAATGCACCATATTTATTTTTATTGTTGTTTAATTATTTAGTTTTAAGTGATTTTCACTACACTTTAGAAGCCGACGACAATAATTAACTTATTGTATTTTGATCACAACTAACTTCGCTCAGTCATCGTTTTTCATCGAACTCGTTTCGTGTCGTTATATTTCAAGTTATATGTCAAAAATTTAAAAAATAAAAATAAAATAAAATAATGAAGAAAACAGAAACCCAGTGAGTGCATCAGTGAATCCAACAAAAATGTTTAGTATAGAACGAAAGAGGATTAAAAAAAACAACAAGTGTAGTGAGAGTTAACAAAAGAGCTTCGGCTCTGTTAACATCGATCAACATGAATGACACACATAACCTTCAAAAACCTGCCAATCAACCTTTTCTGCAAAGGGATAAACCCATTAAACCAATATTTACGAGCTTTGGACCGAAATACCTCATAATGACCAGAACAACAATACCAATACTCTCTCTAATGTTTCGTCCTTTCGGAATACTAAAACACGTCCACGCACAATAGCTGTCAAAACCTAACTGAACATTCAAAATGGCCGAGATTGTCAACATAAGTGAAGGTCCTGAGTAACAACATAACGCCACAAAAAGATCGAAAATCGAACATCCGTAGCCCACGAAAATTCAAAATTCGCGATACTTTTTGAACAAACCTCGTATGTTTATGTCATTTATAAATTTTTTTTGAATCAGCGTAAGCAACAAAAATTAGCAATGGAAATAACTGAAGATCATTTGTTTTTATTAATGGCAAATGCTGAGGTATTAGTACAAGCGAATTCCTCAAGCAATATCGCAATAAAAAAACAAATTATTAAGAAAAAGAAAAATGTAAGGAGCCTTCTACTAACTTCAACAAATGTTAGAAGAACAGTGGAAAAAACCAAAATTTTTGCGAATCGGTTGAATTAATGGATGACGAGATTTTTTATTCCCATTTTCGTATGCAAAGAAATACCTTCAAGGTGAATACATATCATACATACATATATATATATATATATACATAAATATATATATATATATATATATACATATATATATATATATATATATATATATATATACATAAATATATATATATATATATATATATATATATATATATATATATTATATATATATATATTATATATATATATATATATTATATATATATATATATATATATATATATATATATGTATATATATATACACACACGTGTATATACATATATATAATATATATTAAATGCAATTTAAAACAGCTCCCTTATAAATTTTAGAAGCTGATGGCCATGTTAAAACCATTTTGGAAGGACTTGTCAACTGGTCGTAAAGGGGTTTCACTTAAGAAAGCGTTATATCTAACAAGTTGGAAGCTTGCAAATAATAATTCATTTCGCCAAATTTGTCAATCATAACATTTCCAACAACTAATGAAGCTCAAAAAAAATCGCTGATAATTTCTTGCGACGCCGTATACACCCCTTTCCTTTTGTGCTAGGCTGTATAGATGGAACACTCATTCCTATATCACAGCCTAAAAAAGATGGAATTAGTTTCGATAACCGCAAAGGGACATTTTCTATCACTTCACAAGTAATTCATTTCATGACTTATTATTTCTGTACTACTTCATTAACAATCTATTTAACTAATTTATTTTTATAGGCCATTGTAGACAGTGAAATGAAGTTCATTGACGTCTTTATAGGTTGTCCCGGACGATGCTTGACGCATCAGTATGGCAGATGAGCCCGTTTCGCAAAGCTATAGTTAGCGGTGAATTAAAAATACCACCAAATTACCATTTCTTAGGCGACGCAGCCTATCCACTGGAAGCATTCCTTATGGTTCCGTATCGAAATAATGGCTCTTTAATGGCTCAACAAAGCAAATTTAACACTATTTGGAACTCCAATAGGGTTTTTGTTGAACAAGCATTGGGAATCCTGAAACAGAAATTCAGAATTCTTAAATTTATTGGTGTCCAGCTCGCACATTTGCCAAAAATTATTGTTTTAGCGTGCATGATTCTTCATAATGTGATTATTATCAATTAGGGAGAACAAAACATTGTCCATTCTTTTGTAGAAGAATTTGCCGCAGACGAATCTCAACGCTCATTAGATAACATTGGATCGTTGCAAAGAAATGAAGCTAAGCTCAAACGGGATGCTCTTGCAGCCTTGTTTTCATACTGAAATTTTGTAAAAAAAACACAATTTTTAAAGAAACTAATAACATTTCATTTAAAATAAAGCCAATTTCATGTCTTTCGTAGCTTGCTTATAGATTAAGAAGATAAAAAGATTAAGTAGATAAAAAGTATATTTCGCTAGTTATTTAATGGTTGCTCAGCAATTCGTTTAAATAAGACACGTAGTTGCTTCAATTCAGAGACTTTTTCTTTTTCGATTTCTAGTTTTTCATTTTCAATTTTTAAAATTTTCTTGATCATTTCTTCATCTTTTTTCAGACTCTTTTTCCAAAAAATCGAGAACTTAATTTTTCCTCCTTTTTAGTAACGTTACAGGCGTTACAGTTTCTTCCACCTCATCTGTCTCTGTAGTCGCAGGGCTATTTAGTAAGGCACTAGATAGTGACTCTAGGGAGTACTCCAACATTTCTTCCGGAACTTGTATGCTACTGCGGCTCCCACAGACTTCATCAATTTGATCGAAAAATTCCCAACTTGTTGCAGCTTCGCCAGATGTGCTATTTCTTTTTTTTATTCGCTTATATGTTCCCATTATGTTCGAAAAACATCGATCGATTTCGTCTCGCGAAAATGGGAAGGTGCTCTCAATTTCTTTCATTTCCCTTAAAATGATTTCCCAAATTGAATTGCGTTTCTTCTTTTTGGCGCTGAAATCGGCTTCATGGCGTAGTCGTGTTGCAACTGTTTCCTTTCATGGGTCCACTTCTTTTCACTGCAATATTATTTAATAATTTCGTTCATTATTTTGATGTATTTTAAAGTTTAAATATAAATTTACTTACTCTGTCATCGTGTGACGAAAACGTTTGCTTGCATCAGAAATAAAACTGATGCGCGATTCGGGGTCGGAGTTGCCACACATTTAGGAACATTAGACGTTGTCAAAAATTTGACAGATGCTATTGGGAAGTTTATACTTTGCAGTGTTGCTTTGCAACTTGCGCTTAGGAAGTCGCCCTAACACTTTAAAGGAACAACAAGGCTGCCCACACAATCTACCAAGAGCGCCATCAACATGATCCCTACTACTTATGCTTCTGTCATTGCCACTCAAAAGACTGCTGAAAAATATAACCTCACTCAGTCGTTAACCATTTTACCAATACCACCTCCACCACCGCCAGCAATACAACACCATTCAACTATAAAAACCACAAATAAATCCGAGCGTTAATTCACCACCTATAGCGACGTCATGTATGACTCCGACTCTGAACTAAGTTCATCAGCATCAACAGCTGAATTAGCCTCCAAAGCTGTTCGCATCACCAAATTTAAAGTCGTCCCATAAAATACCTCCAAACGACTCATTTCACAATTCAAAAGCAAAAACAAATTAACCAGCAATTCTAATCCCAAACAGTCTAGCAAAACAACAACAAAAAATGGAAAAGATAGCGATGAAACCATGGAAGATCTTTAAACTTACTGGGACTAACCTCAAAACGTTTTTGTTAAATTCTTATGAATTTAATATATCATCAAAGTATTTATATTTATTTCCATTACTACTCATTTCACAAGAAACATTTACACACTTACAATTTACCAAAATTTATCTTAACATTTATGTACCTATACCAGCAGTCAAAGCTCAAATATTTACGTTTGATCTTCTTTTACAGCCAACTAATCGTTTAAGTTCAAACTTAATATGGCACTTAAGATACTATGTTAATAATTATAATGACCTATAATTGATAATAAGGAAACATAATATAAAAGTAATAGCATTGCAGGAAACACATATCCAACCCAACTCACCCATCCCTATCCCAATCAATTTTTCCATCTACACCCTCAGCACCTCCAACGCCTTTGTGGGAGTTGCCATACTTATCCATAACTCTATTGAACACAAAGCAATATCTGTGAATAACGACTTAGAGGCTATCGGAGTGAAACTTAACTCCCAAAAACAATTTTCAATACTATCTGCCTGCATACCTTCATTTTAAACCCAACTAATTTGGAAAATGTTCTTGGACATTTGCCATCCTCTACCCTGATTGGTAGAGGATGATTTTAATAGCTGGCATACTTCTTGGGGATCGCCAAGGAATACAATACCCACCTTCCTCAAACATTAACAAAGAAACTGCAATAATAAATAAAATCGTTTTACAATCAGCGCATGCATCAATCCCACAAACATCACTAAACCCACACTACCGCATTGTTCCATGGTAAAAAAGAAAACTATAAAAAGAAAAAACAGATACTGGAACGCATTCAATACGAATGCCGTTCAAGCAAATATACTTAAATACAAAAAATCAAGTGCCACACTCAAAAGAGAAATCAAAACCGCTAAAAAAAAGAATCAGTGAACGATTTTACATCAGAAATAAACCCTTCAACACCACTTCCTAAAATCTGGAACACCATCAGACAATTCTGTGGTTACAATACCACTCATGGCATCCATTGTGTAAACTCAATCCAGACTCCATCCATACCCATAACAAACCAACAAACAGTAGCGAATGAATTCTGTAATTTGTGGGCAGATGACTCTTCCAATAATAATTTCTCTAAAAATTTCCAAAATAGTAAATGAACTACACTTCAGTTAATTCACAACACAACCACATTACCCAGAGCCAACTTAATTGAAAAAGATATTAACTACTTAGAATTAGCGTCCGCACTATCTAAGCTAAAGGGTCATACTCCAGGACTAGACAGAATATCTCATTCAACGATAAAGAGTCTTCCTTACGAAATGAAACAACGCTTACTAAATCATTACAACAACATCTTTATAAATTATATCCCACAATCTTACAAAACTAGTTTAATTTTACCCATTTTAAAATCCGGCTCAAATAAAACTAGGATTAAATCATACATACCTATTTCACTAATTCCATGCTTTTCTAAATTATTAGACAAAATAATTGCCCACGGGCTGTGATGGTTTGTCTCGGTGAAACTAATTAATAGCCATCAAATGAGGTTTAAAAAAGGCAAATCTGTATCTGATACTCTACTGTATGCAGACTATCAGACTGCAGACTGCTTGTCACTTAAAAATCACATATCCATAATCTCACTTGATTTCGAAAAGGCTTACGACAAAATACCACACTATAATAGACCAATTGCATTCTTGGAAACTTGGACCAAACACAATCAAATATGCTATAAATTTCATGACCAGAAGGAAAATTATCACCAGAGTAGGCAAACATCTATCAGACATCCGACCGTTACAAAATGGAATCCCCCACGGTTCCCCAATTTCAGTCATTCTATTTCTTAAAGCTTATAACAAACTCTATAAACTACTGCGCATACGCCGACGATTTCTATTTACTTAACAGGACAAAAACAAAAACCAAAACATTTATCTGAACAACCTTTTCCGAGACATTGCAGAATGGTGCGATTACTCTAGTGCAATTTTCTCATCCACAAAATGCAAACACCTCCACATCTGCTGTAAACACAATTGTACCACCATAATCCACAACACTAACATACACAATTAGAAAAATTGAATTCATCATTAACAGCAAAACTAAACGTAATAAAATGCTTACCTAGTAACAAAATAAATTGCAACTGTACTATTAACACAGTCAACGCACTTATCTTCTCAAAATTAGTTATGGAATATACCTTTATGGATTTTCTCCTAAATCAACATTAAACAAAATTAAAACTCCATTTAATGCAGCTGTTAGAGCAGCCCTTGGCGCCTTCAAATCTACACCAATTAACAACTTGCTCTTCGAATCCAATCTGCGAACAATCGAAGACCAACGAGTTTACACAACCACAAAACTCACTAAAATACTTTTAAGATCTCAAAATAACCCTTTACACAACATAGTCAAAAATCACCAAGTTGTACTAAACTCCCAAAAACTCATACCAACAATAAACATAATCATCCAATATTCCAAACAACTCGACTTAACAACTTGCCCTCTAAGTCCCATAAACAATATATATCCACCATGATCTTCTATTGACACCTCTCTCGTTTTACAAAAACCGACACCAACCCTAAAATATTCCAATCAATGTTTCCAAAAATAAAAGAAAGCCTTGTGAACTACTCTTTCATTTATACCGACGGCTCAAATATAGAAAAACAAAATTAGTTTCAATGTAACCTGCCTCAACCAAATCATTACGATCTCAAACCTACCAAATTACAGTTCCATATTTACTGCTGAAATAATAGCTATCCATAAAGCGATCAAATACGTAACTAAAGAAAACTCGAATTTTGTCATTTGCACAGACTCACTGTCTCTCTTAGATGCTATAACTAATATAGAGAACAACAAATATTATCCACTATTAATTAGAAATACCCTCATGAACCACTAGCCAGCAATCAAACTAATTTGGATTCCTGGACATACGAGGTGTGATCAAAAAATTAACGTTATTGTGTGATCAAAAAATAAAGTATTTATTTATTCATCAACAACTATCTTGTCCCCTTAAATGTAATTCCCCTCAGATATAATTCACTTATGCCAGCGTTTTTTCCAATCCTCGAAACACTTCTGAAACGCTTTTTTTGGTATCGCCAACAGCTCCTGTTTCGATTTTTCTTTTATCTCCTTAATCGTAGCAAAACGCTTTCCTTTCATCGGTGTCTTCAGTTTTGGAAAGAGGAAAAAGTCAGCGGGGGCCAAGTCCGGTGAATAATAACGGTTTTGTTTTTGGCCAAAACAGCTCCTGAGCGATGTCCATGCGACGTTGTTTTTGCTCAAAATTTAGCAATTTTGGAACAATCTTCGCTGCCGCACGTTTCATGCCTACAACATCCGACAAAATTGCTTGGCGTGAGCCGAACGATATGCCAACATCATCAGCAACCTCTCTGATAGTGATTCGACGATTATCCAAAATCATTTTCTTCACTGCGTCAATGTTTTCATCGGTTGTTGACGTGCTCGGGCGACCAGGACGAGCATCGTCATTGACATCTTCTCGGCCTTCCTTAAACCGGTTATACCACAATTGAACTTGTGTTCTGCTCATAGTAGACTCGCCAAAGGCCACAGTCAACATTTCAAATGTCCTTGCGCATTTAATTTCATTTTTTACACAAATCTGAATACAGTTTCTTTGATCCATTTTTTTCGAATAGTACAAAATCGAAGAGCAGACCAAAACACGACTAACCTTTTTATCTGTCAAAAACAAACTGACAATCCAAAATGGTTGGTATTGCCAACATATATAACAGACATGTGTACCAACATAACAGAAAAAAAATGCGAACATCGAACATACGTAACTCACAAAAAGATGAAAATAACGGTAATTTTTTTATCACACCTCGTATGTCTACAAAGGGTAACGAATTCGCTGATCAATCAGCAAATGACGCTAACAAAGCCCCACTACATTAAACAAACAATTACAATACAAACGACATAACATATTACATTAAAGATATATACAAAACTAAATCCATGCTATTATGGGGATCCACGTCTAACTGGTATAAGCAAATAAACAACGACAAAAAATCAGGCAAATATGTCCAAAGCATACACAGTCCTTACCTGACTAGACTAGACATTATAAAATTCGAACGCCTACGACTCGGGCCTGCCAAAATAACACACGAACACCTGATGAACAACAACACTCATCCCTCGTGTCCCTTCTGCATCTCATTACCATTAACATACAGAACTTGATCTCAATTTGCCCCAAACTTCAAAAGTGTAGAACACAATTTTTCCAGATTACTTACCCCTTAACTTTAATCTCTAATCTGTACAATATAGAAACAATTATAAAATTCCTAAAAACCACTAATTTGTACTATCATATTTAACCAAAATCAACAACACAAATTAAAAGTTTAAAAGCAACCTTAAGCACATTCAAACATTAAAAACAATATTACTTATTAGACGCATCTACTGTTAGCACTTAAGAATCCTCTGGCATACGGTATGCGGCGTTCACTGTGGTCAACGCAATATTTCACCCCCCACAAGGCATCAGAATGCTGTTGGCTAAGGCCTACCTTACCCAACATTGCTGTACGGTTATGAAATTTTTGCGAATTGTGATGCAGCTAGCAAACGTACGCTTAATGTTCTATTTAATAATATAACAAGATATATTTATGGTTTGAGTAGAACAGATCATGTGTCCAATTTATCAAGGCATGTTTTTGGGATCACATTTGATCAACTCTTGCAGTCTAAGACTATCATCTTTCTTCACAAGATTATTTACACCCGGGAACCTCCTTATTTGTTTAGATGTCTCAGGTTCACACGTTCCTGTCGTTGTAACCAACTTGTCACGTGCAAACACTCATCTCTTATGTCTGATTATTATATTACTTCAATATTCCCAACTTCAAATATTAAAATTTTTTAATTATTTATTTAACAGAGGAATAATTACAAATAATTATTACACTAAAGTAAAAAGCGCTGGCTACCAGGGCCTGCTGCTTTTGTTAACTTATGATTTGTAAAGACGAAAAGTACCAGAAGTATTTTCCGCATACACCTCCTACAAAGAATACAACAAAAACTATATGCTACCAACAGAGACCGTGTTAACTCCAAAAACAAATAACGATGTCCACCATATTTTATTTGTTTTAACCACCAACAATATTCAAGCATGCAACCATCCCCGATATCATGCAGCTTAAAAAGGTAACCACCTCCCACGCTAAATGCAACAACAAAGACAGCGGATAAGTATAACAAAACATTTACGCACAGACGATCGGACCAATAAACGTACAGGTGGTGAGGAGCGCAGAAACCAAAAGAGTTAGACTGATGACGGCGACGGCCTAATAGTACAAAGAACATCAAGAGGGACTAGTACGGCTATAAAGGAAAAAAGAAACAGCAAGCAAACATTTCTACTGAACAGTGCAGCGACCAAAGGCGGAACACAGAGAAACCCGAAAGAGCACCACACACACGCTAACCGATCGCACACGCAAAGCAGTAAGCAGGCAGAGTGCAAACCAATCTCTGCAACAACAACAACACTACAGCGACCGAAGGCGGAGCACGGATGACAACGAGAGCGCACCACACATACGCGAGCCGATCGTAAACACAAAGAAGTAGAAACCAATATTTTAACAACAACAACACTACAGCGACCGAAGGCGGAGCACGGATGACAACGAGAGCGCACCGATCGTAAACACAGAGCCGTAAGCAGGCGGAGTGTGAAACAATATATTAACAACAACAACACTATAGCGACCGAAGGCGGAACACGGATGACAACGAGAGCGCACCGATCGTAAACACAGAGCCGTAAGCAAGCGGAGTGTGAACCGATATATTAATTACAACAACAGCAAAGCGACAACTAACAGCAGCGATCAGGCCACACTACTGCAAGCAACAACTATGATGGACAACCAGCGGAAGTTGAAGGTGGCCTAAGGACAACTGGACCACAACAACAACGTGCACTGATCCCATGGCAAGCTTTCGCTATATAAGAGGAGTGAACCAAACAATGAGCCTCTTTGATCCAACATCGCTCCGTGAGTATACAACGCACCAAGCTCCTAGAGACGCACCAAGCATCGAAACTAGTTACTTTGACTATTGACAATAAATCAACGCAGACAGAGCCAGAGGAGTTTATGGTTTTGACCGACTCTCCCTGGGACATATACGCAAAACAGATAGAGCCAGGAGTTTATGGTTTTGACCGACTCTCCCTGGGACACATACGCAACGCAGACAGAGCCAGAGGAGTTTATGGTTTTGACCGACTCTCCCTGGGACATATACGCAAAACAGACAGAGCCAGGAGTTTATGGTTTTGACCGACTCTCCCTGGGACATATACGCAACGCAGACAGAGCCAGAGGAGTTTATGGTTTTGACCGACTCTCCCTGGGACACTAGTACAAACCACGGACACTACCACACAGAGTAGTGTATAATTAAAAATAATTATATAATAAGTTTAAAAATTTTATAAATAAATAAAACACTTATAAAAACTAACGCTATTGAAATAAATTTCTGTAAGTGACCCTGGAACCCGCCGAGTTTTTACCCCAGCGAAAACGAGTCGTTACAGATTGTGAAATGAATATTACATTACTAAATTTATACACTGGTATGTGGCATATTCTATTAGACCTTTTAATATTTCATAGTTTTAAACTTTTATTTATAGCACTACTAATGAAGGACTTAAAGCAGTTTAATGGTTTCTTATTTCCACATACAATTAGTCTACTTTGGTTCAGTCCAGGACACTCGTGAAAAATGAGTGGCTGATAACACAGGTGAGTTGCAGAAGGAGCATGTTGGCTTAGGAGTGCCACTTAGAATATAGCTGTGGGTTATTTTGGTGTGCCCTATTCTGAGGCGTGAGTGGCCGTGAGGATAATTTGGTTTTGTACCAGTGGCATTATATGTTTTATAGTGGTTTTGATAGTCAATCCATTTTCCCTGGTGAACTTAGCATTAGAAAAGTTAAAATAAAGTTTGCGTGTGTCTTTTGCTACAAAATAGCTAAATATTTGCAATGGTGCTTTTCCGGCTAGCTTTGCCCTTTTATCTGCCCTTTCACTTCCTCGGATCCCAACATGTACAGGTACCCACATGATTTTAATTGTTTTTTTTATGGTCAAGTAGGATTTCTCGGATATTTTGAATCAACAATTTATCATTTTCAGCATCTAAAATGCCTCGTTTGTAGATTTGATGTCACTGCATATAACGTATTTGATACCTGTTTTGGAGGCGGAAAGTACCGCTTCATGCAAGACAGCTGCTTCGGCTGTGTATAGTGAGTAGTATGTAGGCAAAGCACTGATAACTATTGTATCATCCAGGTCGTTTGTCACTGCAAACGTAACACTGGTGTCCATCGGTAAAAATAAGCTTCCATTAAGCTCTAAAAGGATGAAGGGCTTCCTTGTAATGTTGAATGTATTGATTTCCGCTGGTGGAATTTTTTGAATGATTTACTAAGTTTTTGATAAAAGAGGATCTAGGAATCAGCCACTGCACTGTGGGTCCGCTTATATGAAGAGAGTGGCCAAAAATACTTCCAAAAGAGTTAGCGGCCTGAAACCAGGGATATAAGTGAACGAAAATATAATAATGATTTTATGTAAAAGTGGGCAGATTAAAAAATGTTTCCAAATTTTTTTCATTGAAAAATGAATTCTTAAAAGTTTTGTCAAGCAAAATTAAATTGTATAAGTAAGTGCGTAGTTTATTACGATACAAAATATATTATGTTTAAGCCTCTATCAAATGAAATACAGCTTTCATTAAAGTAGACTTTCATTTGCAAGGTAAATTTCAGAGCTTAAAAGCAATCTGTGAACTGAATCTGTATTGGATGCAATTCGTGATATTTTCCTGGTATGGTGCAGTCTAAATTTTTGTATGTCCCTGTTGTTTTGCTTCAACAGCATCCTCAGATAGTTCCCCAATCGATTATAGCGCGTGGTCGATGACATTTGCCGCGTTAATTAATATTTTGTGAACAGAACTGAGAAGGTAATTCTCAATCAGATTTTTAGCAGTATCCAACGCATCTTGTCCAAATTTTTCAGCATAGATTTTGTATCCTGAAGACATAGCCTGCAATAATGTTGCACAGCTTCCAATCAAAAATTTCCTTATACCAGTAATTTCAGAAACTATTTCCAGGTTTTTTTCATGAAAAAATCCTCTTGCGTATTTCCATCATTGGACGTCCCACTACCTCCAGCTCTTGGTTTGTCTATTATCAATCCAATTTTTTGACGAAATTCCATTTGAATTTTGTGTTTCCTTCTCACAAAGGCAACTTCTTCGTCTTGGGACCTGATTTGCCAATTTTTTAAATCCAGTCTGTATGAAACAGGAAGCAGATATTCCAAAAATCGGATGTATGAACGAAGTGGTGATACTCCAAATTCAAAACGGATTTCGTGGACTTCCTTTTTTATGCTTTTTTCCAAATTATTCATTTCTGTTGGGTTTTCTTCGCATATATAACACTTTGCAGAGAAAATTTGGCTTAGAGCCTTGCATATTTTTCCATCAACTGCATCAGTTGCAAACTGTATTCAATGTTTATTTTTCTTGTACATGTTATAAATTCTGTGGGCTCAAGCAAGCGGATTTTATCTTTAATATTGTTAAGAAATTGCCCTCTTGACAATTTATTCTGTTACGAAATTGCCCTCCTGACAATTTACTCTAACTCTCTGTACTCGGATTCGTCCAACTGGATCTTGTAATAATCAAACAATCGCTGGTTAAATTAAAATAATTAACTTTATTTAACTATTGCTATTTAAACATTTAATATTAGGCTTAAAGCTAACTTCTTTACAATTTGTACTTTATTTCACAATGAATTTCATCACTTTGCTGAATTACAAATACTGCTGCTTCGATTATAATGCTCGATGTACACACTGTCACGATCTCTGTTCGAATGTCTTTTTACTTTGCACAGTCTTGTGCTTTTATAGTTTCGAATGGTTGCGGTAGAAAATTCTACAATAGTGTAGAATTTTCTCGATGTTTCTAGAACTTTATACAGGAAGTTCTTACTTTCGAGATATTTCTTTACACCACAATCTCTACAACGAAAGAAGCTTTTATTCGAATAGATTGTGTCTTGACTAAATAACACACAGGGTGGTGCACTCATTCTCAAAGTCCAGATGGGATCCTGAAAGTATGCAATCCCATTTCACTGATATGCAATCACGTTTCACTGCCCTCCGCTTAATCTTGTTCGTCCCGAACAAGGATAGTACTGCAACTTTTATAAGGAGATAGCCTCTCTAAGTGAATTGTTTCCATGAATTTCATTCAACTGTCTTTGTTTGTCAGCTACATAACTGCTACATGAAACTTCCGTAGATGAGTAGGCACCGAATTTCAGATCTGCAGGTAATCTTATGTCATAACCGAAAATAGCCTTAGCTGGTGTTGTAGATGTTGTATCGTGAGTTGCCGATCGGTATGCCATTAGGAACAGGGATATGTGTTGGTCCCAATCTTTCTGGGTTCTGTCCACGACTTTCCTTAGGTGTTCCTCAAGCGTACGATTAAATCTTTCAACCATTCCATCAGATTGTGGGTGCAAAGGGGTTGTACGAGTTTTTCGTATGCCCATCAATTCCCTCATTTCCCTGAATATTGTTGACTCGAAATTTCTGCCTTGATCCGAGTGCAACTCGAGGGGAGCTCCGAATCTGCAGACCCAATTATTGATAAATGCATCTGCAACGGTCTTAGCTTCTTGATCGGGAATGGGGTATACTTCTGGCCATTTACTAAAATAGTCTATTACGACGAGAACATATTTGTTGCCGGAATCACTAATTGGAAACGGACCTGCTATGTCCATTGCAATACGCTCAAATAGCGCTCCCACGTTGTATAAATGCATCTTCCCCTGACTGCGACGGCTCGGTCCCTTGGCAGCTGTACACTTTTCACAAGCACTAATCCAGTCAACTACCGATTGCTGGCAACCAACCCAATAAAATCGTGTTTTAATTTTCTCGACTGTTTTTGTTTTTCCCAAATGTCCTCCGCTTGGCCCACTATGGTATTCCTTGAGAATTTCGCTTATTCTTGCCTTGGGTACCACAATCAAGTTCTTCGTGGTTTTTCCATCTTCGCTCTCCCACAGGCGGAATAGGCATCCATCTAGCAGCTTTAAGCTATTCCATTGAGCCCAATATGCTTTAGTTATGGGACTTTTAGTCGAAATTTCGCTCCAATCAGGTAGTTTTCCTTTATTCTTACTTGATACGATTTTTGCCAAATCTGGGTCATTTCGTTGTTCTTCTTTTATCTTTTCCGCTGTCCATTCATCGTCTGGTAAAACAGCCATTAAGCGCACATCGACTACTACTTCTTTCCCTTCGGCTTTAGAACAGTGCTTACATTCCATACTGCAAGGACGTCGTGATAATGCATCAGCATTCCCGTGGCTTCCACCTCTACGATGTTCTATTGTGAAATCGTAGCTTTGGAGTCTCTCAATCCATCTCGCAACCTGACCTTCGGGATTTTTGAACTGTAATAGCCAGCGCAGAGCAGCGTGATCCGTTCTCAACAAGAACTTTTGTCCATACAAGTACATGTTAAAGTGTTTCACGCACTGCATAACAGCAAAAGTTATCTCCGTGTTACACAGTAATTCCGCTCTGGCTTTGATAAGATTTTGCTGAAGTAGGCTATTACTCTTTCCTGTCCGTCAATAATTTGCGATAGGACACCTCCAATCCCGAAGCCACTTGCATCTGTATCCAAAATAAATTTTTCGCCAGGAATTGGATACGCAAGGATCGGAGCCGTACACAATAGCTCTTTCAATCTGTTGAATGCCTTCTCCTGTTCACTTTTCCACTCAAACGGACAATTTTTCCTCGTTAATGCATGCAGACTACCAGCCACGTCTGCGAAGCTTGGAACAAAACGTCTGTAATAGGTGCAAACACCCAAGAAGCTGCGTAGCTCATGCAAACTAGTTGGTCTTGGCCATTCCCTTACTGAGTCTATCTTATCTGGATCTGTGTGTACTCCTTCAGGTGTGACCTTATGTCCAAGGTACTTGACTTCTTTCTTGAAGAACGAGCATTTCTTTGCGCTCAGCTTCAACCCTGAAGCTCCTAATCGCATCAATACTTCTTGCAAATTCTTCAAGTGGTCCTCGAAGTCCTTTCCCATAACGATGATGTCATCTAGGTACACCAGACACGTTTTCCAGTGGAGACCCTTTAGCACATGTTCCATTAAGCGTTCAAATGTAGGTGGAGCATTACACAGTCCGAATGGCATCACCAAAAATTGCCATAGTCCATCGCCGGTACTGAATGCTGTCTTTTCCTTGTCTTGTTCATCTACTGCCACTTGCCAATATCCGCTTTGAAATCCAGCGTTGAGAACCAATTTGAACCAGAAAGTGTGTCCAACGTATCATCGATGCGAGGTAATGGATAACTATCTTTCTTCGTTACCTCGTTTAGTTTACGATAATCTACACAGAAACGTGTGGAGCCATCCTTCTTCTTGACTAATACCACTGGAGAACTCCAGGGGCTCGCTGATGGCTCAATGACGTTGTTCTGATGCATTTCCTTCAGCAATACATTCACCTCTTCTCTCTTTGCCAGAGGTACTCTTCTTGACGCTTGACGAATGGGTTTGGCATCACCAGTGTTGATTGTGTGTTTCACCATCTTTGTTCTGCCTTCGTTTTTACCCTTTTCAGCAAATACTGACCAATGTCTTGCCAAAAATTGGCTGGCAGTCTTCCTCTGCTCTGTGGATAAGTCTTTGCTCCATTCTTTCGTGAGATCGTCGAGTACCTTTTTATCAGCTGGTATCTTAATTTTTGTGTCTTGCGGCTGGCTTTCACAGTTTACAATTGCCGAAATTGCCCGGCAATTTCCAATTATACTAGCTTACACCGAAAATGTACATTTCATGAGAGGTGACTTTTCTTATGTATTTTCATCTGCTGAATTCGAAAATCAAGGTTAAATTTTTTTTCATGGAATAGTTTTTGAGATATTGTAATTTTTGTATTTTTTCGACCTTTTTTCACGTGACAAATCATATCTCGAGCTAGAAATGTCCAAAGTTATAAGCAATTGAATGAATAAATCATTTAACAATATTTTTCCTCATTTATGGACAAATGGGTGGACTCGGCGATGGCTGAGGATTTTCCAATAAATTTTTGCAGGCTCAGTTGATTTTGTTATCAATTGGAGGGGTACATAGGACGTCACAAATAAACTGTTTTCATCAAAATTGCTTTTGGAAAATTTTTGTTTATATTCTGCATGTCCCGTGCTGCCTTCGAATTCCAATTTTCCTATATGAGTCAGTTTATTTAACGAGTCATTTGTTATATTATCAATTACATCATGTTGCAGTAGTAATATGCGCGAAGTCGTGTGGCCGAGGAAATTTTGCAGTTCGACTTCAGCATATGACTTCCTCACAAGAATTTTGCCTGGATAACTGTTTTTCTTGGCTTCACAAACCTTTTTGTAGCTCGGCAAAAACTCATAAGAAGTTTTACTATTTACAAAGTTTCTAATCAAAATGTATTGCTGTGTCGTTAAATTTGTCTCCGTCAAAAAAGATACAATTTCATGAACATTAGCTTGCAGAAAATTTGTGTTTGATTTTAAATCAAACAATACTGACGCAGAGTCGTCATGTTTTGCAAGCTTGGCTATTCGTCGGCGTTTCGTCCTTTTAGAAGACTCATCATTATATTGTAGGACGTCCACGATTCGAATTGGAGACTTTTGGTTGAAAACCACATTTTAAGGAGCCAATCAGAATGATTTTTCAAAACTGCTGATCTTTTGCGCTTGCAGTTTTGCTAAAACAATGCAAATTTCTTAGAAAAGTAATTAATACATTTTTCCAACCCATCCAGATCTGGCTCATAACCCTCATGTTCAAGGACTTTCAGTATGGCATCCAGCACATTCTGAACTTTTTGGGAATGTGCAGCGCTTTTTTCACGAAGCAACAAACACAAACACGAAAAACTCAGAACAACAAAAACAAAACAATGAAACAACAGAGAGACTGCGTCACGCATAGAAAAAACTGTTTCAAAACAAGGAGCTTGGATTACTTTATGGAATACTACACGAGCCTCTGCAGGGATCTGCAGCTAAACTGAAGACTTTTATAATCTTAAAGTATTAACAAATAATATGTAAAAAATTATTGAGGGACGAGGAGGGGAAGACACTTAAAACTGTAACTAAAAACACCAAACAACGGTTTACTCAAAATACAAAACAAATTGTCAATAAGTTTAATTGTAGAAATAAAGTCAATACCTTTATGTGCAATATTCGTTTTATTGAATTTGAATTCAAATAACTTTTTGACAATATTTTAATTAAACAAAATTAGCACCTTGCAGCGAGCTGCCGACTCTGTGGTCACACTTCCGATGCTATTTTTAGAAAGTACCGTTAGAATCAAAGCAAAACAAATATGCCATTATGAAGTTTGCACAAACAGCTGTTTATAAAATCAGCTATGGTTTGAAAATTTCGACATCAATTTTTTGATTTTTGGCCTATGGAAGAACCACTGTGCACTGTGGATATTTTCCGAGGTGAATGAGTGTTGGAGTAGAGATGACGTTCAGTTGCATGGCTAGCAATAAGCAACGCGAGAGCGTAGAGGGTTTCTTATCATTATATTAATCGGCTAAGGCTTTTTTGTCGCACCGAGTACAGAAAAACGACTGGTCGGTTTTTCTGAAATTTGCACAATCTTTAAGAATGTGTGCTGCAGATGTGCAGAATATATATATATTTTTTATATTTTATTGTTCATAATCAAATCGTGAAAATAAAAAATATGTTGTATGTAACGTACTTATATTGTTACATATTGTTACGAAATTGTCCTCCTGACAATTTATTCAGACTCTCATTACTCGGATTCGTACCACTGGATTGTGTAGTAATCAAACACTTGCTGGTTAAATTAAAATAATTAACTTTATTGAATAATTGCAATTTACGCACTTAATATTAGGCTTAAAGTTTACTTTAATACAATTTTGCACTTTATTTTATAATTCATTTAATCACTTTATTACCACTTAATACTGTTACTGTTACGATTGAAATTCATGATGTACACACTGTTACGATTTCTGTTCAACTGTCTCAATTCCTGATTTACTCGATTTTTTCATAATAAACAAATTTCTCCATACAACTTGTTAATTGAAGATGGATTAGAACATATTTCTGATCATTCACCCGTATATCTTACCTTAAGCGAGAATATTATTCAGATAAAAAACCACCTTTTTTGTCAAACAAAACAACGAACTGGGAATATTTCCGAAAACTCCTGGAGGATCAAGTCGACACATCAGTTGAGTTGAATAGCGCCTTAACTCTTGAAAACGAAGCTCTAAAGTTAAATCAAATAATTTAACAGGCAGCATGGAAGAGTACACGGACATATAGCAGAATTATAAAAGGACATAAATATCCTAAATTTATAAGAGATCTAATCCAAAAAAAAACGGAAATTTCGTCGAAGGTCCACGAGGTTTTTGAAAAACTGCTAATTAAACGTTTAATGCCTATAATTGAAAAAAATATATTATTCAGCTTCGGTTCAGGACAAACCACTCAACAATTGACCAAGTCCATCGGATTACAATCGAAATTGAAAAAGCGTTGGATGGAAAGAAAGTATGCTCTGCGATTTTTTTAGATGTATCGCAAGCATTTGATAAAGTATGGTACGCTGGCCTTCTATACAAAATCAGAATGCTCCTACCATACGAATACTTTGAAATCCTTAAATCGTAGTTGAGTAATAGACACTTCAGAATAAAAGTTAATAATACCACCTTTTCGAAACTACATGAAATCACAGCAGGGGTCCCGCAAGAAAGTGTGCTCGGCCCTTTGCTATACCTAATTTTCACTAGTGACCTATCAACTTCAAATAATGCAATCACTGCAACGTTTGCAGATGATACTGCCATACTTGCAACAGCCAAAACAAAGAAGGAGTCCGATGTGATATTGCAAGCAGAAATAAATAACTTCGTAAGTTGGACTAAAAAATGGAACATAAACTTTACAAACAATAATACCCAATATATTCCTATCTATATCGATGATGTACAGATCCCATATACTAATACTGCCAAGTATTTGTGTATGACACTCGACGCTAAGCTTTGCTGGAAAGCACACATTAACAAGAAAAAGGAAGAGTTGGACCTGAAATTTAACTCGATAAAATGGCTCATATGACGTAAATCCGTTCTATCACTTAAAAATAAGATTTGCATATACAAACAACTGTTGCAACCAGTGTGGTCATATGGCGTCCAACTCTGGGGCTGCGCTAGTGAGAACAACATTACCATTCAGCGATTTCAAAGCAAAGTCTTGAGATATATTACCCAATGCACCCTGGTACATCAGAATTTGTGACCTCTACCGTGACCTGTAAGTCGGAACAGTGAAGGACGAATTAAATGGCTTGCTGAAGCTCATGCAGTCAGACTAAGCTATCATGTTAACGAAAAAGCATCTAACCTGCTAATTATAAATAGTATAGAACGCAGACTAAAACGCACTAAACCTAGTGACCTGATAAATCAAACCTAACATATTGGAGAGTGGCCAATAAATTAATTTCTAAATGAATTGCTTGTTAGTTTTAAGATAACTAGTTGCAGTAATATATTGTTACGAAATTGCCCTCTTGACAATTTACTCTATTACAAAATTGCCCTCCTGACAATTTCTCTAACTCTCTGTACTCGGACTCGTACCACTGGATTGTGTAGTAATCAAACAATCGCTGGTTAAATTAAAATAACTAACTTTATTTAACTATTGCTATTTACACATTTAATATTAGGCTTAAAGTTTACTTCTTTACAATTTGTACTTTATTTCACAATGAATTTTATCACTTTATTTAGTAATTAATTTAATCACTTTACACAATTACAAATACTGCTAATCTGCTGCTTCTATTAAAATGCCTGATGTACACACTGTTACGGTATATGATCTACTGCATCCGAATTTGAACAGTCTTGTCGCTTTTATAGTTCTCGAATGGTTGGAGTAGAAAATTCCACGCCATTCTCGTATTTTCTAGAATTTTCGATCCACTTCGACAGAAGTCGAGAATATTGTTTTTGATATTACCGACAGATGGTGCTTGAATAAGCTTTTATTCGAATAGTTCGCATCTTGACTCACAGGGGGCACTCATTCTCCAGATGGGATCCTAAAAGTATGCAATCCCGTTTCACTGATATGCAATCACGTTTCAATATTGTTACGAAATTGCCCTCTTGACAAGTTACTCTGTTATAAAATTGACCTCCTGACAATTCCTCTAACTCTCTGTACTCGGACTCGTACTACTGGATTGTGTAGTAATCAAACAATCGCTGGTTAAATTAAAATAATTAGCTTTATTTATTTATTGCTATTTACACATTAAATATTAGGCTTAAAGTTTACTTAGTTATTATTTGCACTTTATTTCACAAACCATTAGTCACTTTATTTACTAATGAATTTCATCACTTTGTAAATCACAAATACTGCTGCTTTGATTATAATGCTAGATGTACACACTGTTACGGTCTCTGATCTACTGCATTCGACTTTGCACAGTCTTGTCGCTTTTATAGTTTTCGAATGGTTGGTGTAGAAACTTCCACGCTATTCTCGTATTTTCTAGAAGTTTCTATCCACTTCGACAGAAGTCGAGAATATTCTTTTTGATATTACCGACAGATGGTTATTGAATAAGCTTTTATTCGAATAGTTCGCATCTTGACTCATTCATTCTCAATTTCAGATGGGATCCTGAAAGTATGCAATCACATTTCACTGTGCTATCACGTTTCAATATGAATTTTATAATAAAGGGTTTTCCAATAATAGGTGTTATTTTGGTATTCAAAGAAAAATGCCAATTTTTGAGATAAATGATCGGATGTTTATTTCGTAACAAAGAGGAAGGTATGCCGTTAATAATGAAAAACAACATCAGCCAAATGGCCACCACGACCACGCTTACAGGACCATATCCTTTTCATGAAATTTTCCATAACCAAATCGCAAAGTGGCTGCCCTATGTCCTCGATAGCCTCACGAATTCTATCTTTGAGGTCTTGAATCGACGCTGGGCTGTTGGCGCATACCTTATCTTTCACGTGGCCCCAAAGGAAGAAGTCGCAAGGTGTTAAATCACAAGATATCGGTGGCCAATTGTGATCACCTCTTCGAGAGATAACACGGTCCGGAAACTTTTCCCGTAAAAGAGCAATGGTTTCGTTGCTTGTTTGGCACGTAGCGCCGTCTTGTTGAAAGTGAACGTTGTCCAGATCAATAGCATCCAACTCCGACCATAAAAAATCATTAATCATCTCTCGATAGCGCAATCCATACACCGAAACTGTTTATCCAACCTCATTTTCGAAAAAGTAAGGTCCAATCACCCCACGGACCATAAACCGCACCAAACAGTCACACGTTGAGGATGCAGAGGCTTCTCAACAATAACTCTTGGGTTTTCCGAGCCCCAGATGCGACAATTTTGCTTGTTGACGTAGCCACCGTGGTGGAAATGGGCCTCATCAGTCAAGATGATTTTTCGATGGAATTCCGGATCATTTTCATGCATTTCAAGGACCCAATCAGCAAAGACACGACGTTGTTGATGAGCGGCCGGCTGGAGTTCTTGTGTTAACTGAACTTTATAAGCCTTAAGACCCAAGTCTTTATACAAAATACGGTGTAATGACGTTTGTGGAATGCCCAATTCCAAAGATCGACGAGGAATGGACAAACCTGGGTTTTCTTCAACACTTTAGGCTACAGCAGCAATATTCTCAGTTGTTCTTGAGCGACGTGCACGGGTTTTATTCTTCACATCACTAACTTGTCCCAACAGCTCTAATTTTTCCACCAATTTCTGTATTGCGGTCCTGCAAGGTGCTTCACGACGACCCAAAAATGCTTTCGTTTTGCGAACTGTGACTGCAAGATTTTCACCATTTTTGTAGTGAATTTTAATAATTTCAGTGCGTTGTTGAAGCGTGTATCGTTCCATTCTTAGTAATGGCGTAGTTTCTACTTGTCAAATGTCAAAGAATAAAAGCTTCAAAAGTGACAGCTACCGAAATACCGGGTAATTTAAAATAACACCTCTTGTTGGAAAACCCTTTATAGCACTTAATTTTATAAACTTATATATAGAATACGTAAAAAAAAAATAAAAAAACTGTCTCGAATTTGAATTGGTGGTAGCTTATATAGCTCTCGTGTATTGAAATAGAACATTGTCGATTATTCTCCACACTTCGAAAGAATTTTCGAAGGCTCTAGACTATTCTCTGCATGGATTGTGTCTTTGCTTAAATGCATCTCTGTGGTGGTGCACTATTCTAAAACTTTAAATGGAATCCTAAAAGTAGGCAATCATTTATGTTTCAATATATATCCGCCACACAGCCGCTGTTTGCGTTTGCAAAAACAAAAAACAGATGGCGCTGTGTCTAAAATATGTGCATAAAAGTATGTACCTAATTCTATGAAAAGCGTACGATGAGCGCTAATCAGCTGATGAATGTCAGAAGAGTTGAGCTGTTTATGACATACAAATACGATATATAATGTTACGAAATTGCCCTCTTGACAATTTGCTCTGTTACAAAATTGCCCTCCTGACAATTTCTCTAACTCTCTGTACTCGGACTCGTACCACTGGATTGTGTAGTAATCAAACAAACGCTGGTTAAATTAAAATAATTAGCTTTATTTAATTATTGCTATTTACACATTTAATATTAGGCTTAAAGTTTACTTAGTTATTATTTGCACTTTATTTCACAAACCATTAGTCACTTTTTTTAATAAGTAATTTCATCACTTTATTTAATAATGAATTTCATCACTTTGCAAAATTACAAATACTGCTAATACTGCTGCTTCGATTAAAATGCCTGATGTACACACTTTTACGGTCTCTGATCTACTGTATTCGACTTTGAACAGTCTTGTCGCTTTTATAGTTTTCGAATGGTTGGTGTAGAAACTTCCACGCTATTCTCGTATTTTCTAGAAGCTTCTATCCTCTTCGACAGAAGTCGAGAATATTCTTTTTGATATTACCGACAAATGGTTCTTGAATAAGCTTTTATTCGAATAGTTCGCATCTTGACTCACAGGGGCACTCATTCTCCAGATGGGATCCTAAAAATATGCAATCCCGTTTCACTGATATGTAATCACGTTTCAATATTATATCGTATTTCATCAGCATGGAGAGGTATCCGGTGCGGTGCATTTGGAGATAAGCATTTTACTTACACAAATAAATAAAAAAATTACAAGGAACACTGAAAATTTACAAAAAAGCTTAAAAAAATGTAGTTGACCACAACATATGCAACGCAAAAGGGTGAAGAACTTCAGTTAAATATTGAAGTTAATGGAGTGAATGCTCTGTGCTGACATGGCATAAAGAAAAATGAATATTTGAGAAAGCAAAATGCACATAATAGGCGCGTATTAGACAGAGCCGCTGCTGCGAGTAACAAACAAATAATAGTATTCAAAGAAGAAGTATACATTAATACAGAGAACGCCCCGTTGTTTTTTGAAATTGTTTCCTTTGATGTTATTGGTTTCCGCGGCAAATAATGAGTTATACACTTTATGATAACTTTGGAACGGAGCAGTATTGTTTTGTTATCATTAAACACCAGTGGATACAATTGATTTAATAAACAAAAAAACATTATTAAATTGCGAAGTATATTTTTGATTAAAGCGAAACATTGTAAAATTATGCCGCGCCGAAAACAATTACGGGTCGCGTAAAACGTAGCAGCGATCAAAATAATGTGAGATTATCTAGAAGTAATTTCGCCAATTCAATAGTGAATAATAATTCGAACGATATTTTTTTTTATTCTAATAAGATGGGACTAAATTTAATTCCGCGAAATTTCGATTCATTTAATTGCGGTAATTTATCACTACGTTTTTCAATCTGTGGTGCCTTACATTTCCGTTCAGAGATTCCATCAGGTAACCATGAAACATTTACATTATGTTGTCACAAAAGTAAAGTTCACTTATCACCATTTAATCAAAATGGTTCTAAATCTTTTCGTCGGCCTTACTTCAGATGAATCAAAAATTAAGCAACGTTCCACAAATTGTATTTCAAATTTTCGTTCTTATAATTCTTCTTTTGCCATGGTTAGTTCTGAGGCCAAGTTGTCTGATACAATTTTGAATGGCTTTTATCATTTTAAAATACATGACATATTTCACCATCATCGTGGTGCGTTAACTTCTGAATACGGCCGTCAGCCGTGTAATGCACAGTTGTATTTTTATGATGTGGATACAGCGGTAAGATACAGAATGCGTGAAGGAGCAAATTTTAAATGTAATTTGAATTTCATGCGTAAATTAGCGAAAGAATTGGACAGTTGTAATAATTTTGTTCGGTCTTTTAAGTCGATGGCCGATTGTTGTCGACAGCTACAAAATAAGGCGCTCAATGCTATGAATATTGTTGTCAAGAGAGACATCTTCGACGCTACAATGATACTGTGCAAACTGATGTAGCAGCAATATTTATAAATGATGTCGGAGGACCACCGTTTTAAAGAAATATGGTTGTTTTTTCTAAATTATCTAATGCAGTTCGTAACATTTTGCGGTCGGCTCTGGTTCCATTGGCTTAGCCATTATTATTTTCAAACGGTGACACAGGTTGGCATATAAATCGATCTCACAACATAGCTTCTACTTTTTCCTCAAAGAAAAGTTACAATGCTACAACATATTTGCTATCGTCTGACCATCCATGACGAATTTAGTATATTGCATAGTTCGCAACAATTATTTCTTCAATGGTTGGTCGATGTACGAGTATATGTTCGTCTTGAAAGTACAAGATTACATTTTATTCGTCAAAATCAGAGGTCAAGTAATTTGACCATCTTCGTCTACCAGGTCCCCACGAAATATGTATCAAAATTATTTAGACGCAAAGTCTATTGTTCAACATTTTGGGAAACCATCATTATTTATTACTCTGACGTGTAATCCGAAATGGCCAGAAATTGTTAAGGCCCTTAATGGCAGTGAAACTCGTTTCCGTCCTGAAATTGTTGTGCGCTTTTTCAAAATTAAGCTTACAGAGCTTATACATTTTTTACAAACTAGAAGCAATTATCCACACCATTGAGTTCCAAAAACTTTCAGTGATAATGCAGATACTGACAAAGCAGTTTCTGCCGAAATTCCCAATCCAGAAACTCATCCAAAATTACATGAATTACTCAGGCGTCATATGATTCATGGACCATGTGGAACTCTTAATCCGAATTTAGTCTGTATGAAGGATGGTGTGAGTTCTAAAAAAATTCCGAAATATTTCTGTGTTTTATAGTTTATAACTGACGGGCGTGAACTACTACTACTATTGACAACAGATTTTTTTTTCCATAAAATCCATATCTCTTAGCAAAATTTGAATGACATTTAAATGTTGAAGTCTGTACGACTGTCAAGAGTGTGAAATATATTTACAAGGACGTGTACAAAGGATATACTTGTGCGAGAGAAGAATTAGGAGTAGCCAACGCTGAAGTGAATATTAAATTGCAGATTAATGAGTCGCTATGTTGGTTCAACAGAAGCTGCATGGCGTATATTTGAATTTCCGATGCACTCTCAATCTCGCACGAGATTGCCACTTGCCTCTACGGCAAAATATGTGTTTCAGAGACGGAATGGAACAACAACTGATGGATAATGGTTTCTGGGTATAGCGCTGTTGCTGATGTGAGAATTACGACGGTAGTTAATCATCGACTGAGCCAACTGAATGGAGTATGGTATGTGTCTACGGTTCGAAGCTCCAGGGCGATTGCTGGTATGCGAACTTAGAGGGCGTCGTGTCATTGGAACGCAGTTTCTGGATTGTGCTTCGTGACATTTTATCTGGTTGCGCTTGTGCTCCTTCATTAATTGCGCCAAGTTAACTCTTTTTTTTGAGTTTTCGATTTCTTTCATGATCTTCCCATTATTGTAATGATATAATCGCTCAAAGGAATTAAAAAATAAAAAATTTAATTAGTTGGGAAAGGAATATTTTATTCTAAAGATGAATGAATTTTCTGTATGATCGATCGAAGATAAAAAAAATGTACAGAATTCAAAATTTTTAGCTTTTCAAAAATTCCGAAATCTGAAGTCAACGGTGTCGAATAATTAAGTGAAACTATATGCTGAGAAGTATTCTACGGTGCGCTGGGGTATACCCTTACACGGATATAGGGGTTTATCGCCACCTTTCAACCGAAGTGGAGATATTTGTATCCGTCAAACCGTGTTAAGTTTAAGTAATTTGAAGTAGCCAAAATAATTATTATAGTCTCAGAGACTTCGTCTAAGGTTCAAGTACCTGGATTACCAACAGAAGTCTAAGAGGAGACATAATATTCTGAAAGATTCTCTATGAATTAAATAAATTGAATTTAAAAATGTTTTTGATTTGTTCCAGATTTTTTCGATCATTCGGTGAATATTCCCTTATACATTTCCTATGAGGGTGCAAATCTGACTTTCTAATGAGGTCAAAACAGACAGATGAATAGAAGTGGGGTGTGAGTGTGATTGTTAATGAAAGAATGATTGCAGTCTCATCCATAAGATATACCTTGACGTAGAGGATGGGCTCAACAGATCTAATTTTGATCTAAACCAAATACCTAACCCTAAATTTTGGAATTTCCCTAGAGTGCTGTCGAATTTCGGCCGCTGGGTTCCACTAGTTAATAGTATCTTAGGGATGAATGAATTTACTAGCTGGTTATTGCAATGAAGGAATTAGGAATTAGCATCATTGTGTAGTTAATTGTTCTTTGAGTAATATCCAGTAGCCCTGCTTCTTCTAGGACAGCTTTGGTGATGTAGGAAAGACGCGAATGCTCCTCCTGGCTGATGTGTGATATGGTGCCTGTAAGGTGTTTAAATGCGTTTTAGCATAGTGCCCATATATGAAGAGTCCAAAGTCGATTTTCTTTAATATTAGAGCTTTAGTTATATTTACATGGGTCGACATGTGTATCAAACAATGTTTAGATGAACGATATTTTATAATATTTAGTGTAGAAAATAAGCTTAATCTAACATATTTACAATGTTCCTCAAAAGTTAGCCTCTTATCAAAATTTAGGCCTAGTATCCTTAACGAGTTAATATACGGGATTGGAACATTAGATAGGGATAGGTTAGGAAAGGAACATTTGGGCTTCCTGCAAATATAAAATTTTGAACATTTGCTCGTTGATATATTGGTGCCCGATGATTCTCCCCACTTAGAAATGTCTGTGAGGATTTTACACAAAATAATTTTTATACGGCTTAGTTCTTTGAAATTGGAGAAAATGAGAACATCATCAGCGTAAAGACTATGCTCGTTCGTTAAAGGCAATTGTGAATAGAGTGACTGAAAGCGGTGATCCTTGTGGAATCCCATTTTAGAGACGGTGTATACTCGATTTATGATTGATAACGCTGACGAAGAATTTACGATTAAGCAGAAGGATTTGACAATATTGTAAATTTGTTTACCTGTTCGCCATCGTTTTAGTTCTCATAGAACAACATGGGATCCAATTCGATCGAAAACTTTCTTTTTTAAGGATAAATGGGAGTGGATATGGTATTTTACCGGGCCATGGAGTTTTTCCAGTCATTGAAGAGATTGTAAGTTCCAATTCTTCTATTTAGAAAGGTGATTCTATAAGAACTTGGAATCAAAGTTGGAGCTATGGGAGCAATTACACCAGGTATTAGCGAATTGCTCACCAATGTCCTGTGGGGCATAAATAGATATTTATTTTTTTTTATTTTAAAAGCGTTCACATATAAGACAGGGTATTTTAAATGCGACAAGAAGTATCAGAATAACAATGAATTATATACAACAAAAATTACTTAAAACTAAGATTAAGAATGTAAATTAAATGAAACTAAATTATTAGATCAGACAAAAAAATAAGTTAAGATCAGATAAATAAATAATTAAACGTATAAATAATTGAATAAATAAATAATTAACTTAAAAATAAATAATTTTTATGAAATAAGGAAAAGTCAGAACAGAAAGACAATGAATAAACAAAAAGGAAACAAAAATTAGAAAAGAAGAAAAGAGAAAAATTAATAGCATTAACAGAAGTAGTCAAAAAATTCCTTGCTTAAAGTTGTGCTTACTTGAGATACTCCTAATTGCCAAAGGCAACAACTTCCACAACCTGATGGCGTTCACAAAAAAGAGTATATTCGAGTTTAAATACTAAGAGGTTCATATTTCTCCTCGATTTACAAAGCTTCAACTTTACAAACAAATAATTATGTGTTCGCGTCCCGAGTCACCCGAGTCAAGTTTACCATAAACAACCTCTGAGTAAGTCATGATCGGCACAATAACTGAATCACCAACCTCCTTCTGGTCTCAGTAGGCACAAATGATGCAGTCCTCCTCAAATTCCGTAAGGTACAGTATACCTTACTCACCACTGAATTTATGTGATCCTCACAGGATAGTACGGAGTTAATTTGGTATGCAAGGTTTTTTACTTATTCAACTTAAGTTTTGTATCATTTAGTTAAATTGTCGGTATATCAGAGAGAGGGTAACTAGACTTTGAAATCGGGAGGACATATGATTTTTGGGAGTTGAGCTTCAGCCTATTAGCTATAGCCCATTCTGCTATTATGATCAAGTATTCGATTACCATAGCACATAAATCATCAATGAGACCAATAGGTCTAGACAAATACAATTGAAGGTCATCAGCATATGCATGCATGGTAACATGACGACACTTACTGAAAATGTCATCTATGAACAGTGTAAATAAAAGTGGACCAAGCACTGAGCCCTGAGCCCTGAGGCACCCCACAGGTTTAATTACTGAACGCAGACACACTCTTTCCCCCCCTAACCCTTTGAGACCTTCCAACCAAGTAACTATTTAACATACGGACCGCCGAGCTGGAAAAACCAAAATTCAACTGTAGCTTTTCACATAGTAATGAGTGATCTACAGAATCGAATGCTTTAGAAAAATCTAGCAGACAAAGGAGAGTCAAGTGTCCCATATCAAATGATTCTCTGATGTCAGCCAATATTTTAACAACAGCAGTGGAGCAGCTGTGTCCAGGCCGAAAACCAAATTGGAGTGGGGAAATAAGGTCAAATTTTCTGACGTGTTCTGAGATTTGCTCAGCCATGAGAAATTCATATACCTTTGATAAAGCCGACAACAAACTTACAGGACGGAAATCAGACGGTGCATTAGCTTTGGACTTTTTAGCTATTGGGATAATCGTCGCTACTTTCCAAATATTGGGGAAGCAGGAGATCGTTAAACAATGGTTAATTATATGGGTGAACGGGCTTAGAATGAAAGGCAAAATAAGTTTAATAAATTGAATAGGAACTCCATTCTTTCCGACAGCATTTGACTTTATCTTGTTGACACAGCGAGCAACATCACCTTTACCCACAGAAATAAACTCAAACACAAATGGGCATTCAGAAACATAGTCCCTCGCAACTACAGCAGACATATCATCAGCAGACGCTGAACTACTACTAAAATAGTCATTCAGAATACCCGGATCAATCCGACAATCTTCAGATTTCCCATTGCATACCCCAGCTTGTCTTAAATTATTCCACAGCTGCTTGGAAGGTCGTGCTAAACATAGTTTGGACATGAAATATCTGCGCTTAGCCAATTGAATAGTAGAGTTTGCATCATTTCTAGCTCTTTTGTGCTCTTCCCATTTAGATGCAGTTGGATTTATTTTCCACTGATTGTATGTTCTACGCCGTTTTTTAATAGCTAATTTGGCATTCATCGTAAACCAGGGACAACTGTTGTTAGTGACAGAGCGAGTCACAAGTGGAACATGCAGGTCTAACAAGGCACCAATTGTGTACATTAAATAATCCAGCTTTTCATTCACAGAGCTAAACAGCCAACATTCAGACCAATTAATAAGCGACAGGTCATTAAACAAACAATCAAGATTAATTGAGTTATAGCACCTAAAGGAAAAACAGTTTTCAATGAACAAAAAATAAGATCGTGGTCGGATATAAACGATAATTGGTCAAAGATCATAACTGAAGAAATATTCGCAACTACAAAAACATCCAACAAACTTGGAGAAGCATTATCTGCAAAGCGTTTTGGCATACTGGTATTCAGCACTTGTAGTCCAACTTCAGAAATTTTACAAATGAATTGCTTGGCAAGACTGTCCTTACATAACATGTTTATATTGAAATCACCACACACAACAAAATGATCATAATCGATTACACAATTTGACAAAGTAGCAAACGGATCCAAACAGCAGTAACGATAAGGATTATATACATACGACAGGAAAACTTTTGTGCTATTGTCACAGATTTCAACATTTAGAAATTCCACATCTGAGCCTCCAGACATATTCAACAAATTCACTCTATAGAGCCCTTAGATGAATGAACAAAATGGATCTTTTTGATTTGGTACAAGCTTTTATATCAGGTCAGATTTTTTTGGACTTGAAGAAGGTGTTATGTTGGCAGTAAGAGTTTCGAAATGTTTCTTAGAGATCTGTAGTTCCCGTCTAAAAATTGCGTTTGCTTTTTTATATATGACAAAATTTACAATAGATCTTTTGCTTGAAACTGGCTTCGTATGCTTCGCATGCCTTCTCGCGTGTGCATATTGAGGGGTTTAAATCGACGCTCACCCTAAAACCATCAACTAATCAGATGGCGTGTCGATTTCGTAACAATATTGTTACGAAATTGCCCTCTTGACAATTTACTCTGTTACAAAATATCCTCCTGACAATTCCTCTAACTCTCTGTACTCGGACTCGTACCACTGGATTGTGTAGTAATCAAACAATCGCTGGTTAAATTAAAATAATTAGCTTTATTTAATTATTGCTATTTACACATTTAATATTAGGCTTAAAGTTTACTTAGTTATTATTTGCACTTTATTTCACAAACCATAAGTCACTTTATTTACTAATGAGTTTCACCACTTAGTAAATCACAAATACTGCTGATTTGATTATTATGCTAGATGTACACACTGTTACGGTCTCTGATCTACTGTATTCGACTTTGAACAGTCTTGTCGCTTTTATAGTTTTCGAATGGTTGGAGTAGAAAATTCCACGCTATTCTCGTATTTTCTAGAAGTTTCCATCCACTTGGACAGAAGTCGAGAATATTCTTTTTGATATTACCGACAGATGATTCTTGAATAAGCTTTTATTCGAATAGTTCGCATCTTGACTCACAGGGGGCACTCATTCCCAAACTCAGATGGGATCCTGAAAGTATGCAATCACATTCACTGTGCTATCACGTTTCAATATGTTGTTTGGCGAAAAGTCGTAAAAAATAGGTACATTAGTGGTAAAACATGGGCGCTAAAATATTTTACTTTTATTCGGTCCTGTACTAGTTTTGGTGTTGTTATATATTAGATACATATTGAAACGTGATAGCGCAGTGAAAAGGGATTGCATACTTTTAGGATCCCACCTGGAGAATGAGTGCCCCATGTGAGTCAAGATGCGAACTATTCGAATAAAAGGTTATTCAAGAACCATTTGTCGGTAATATCAAAAAGAATATTCTCGACTTCTGTCGAAATGGATCGAAAATTCTAGAAAATACGAGAATGGCGTAGAATTTTCTACTCCAACCTTTCGAAAACTATAAAAGCGACAAGACTGTTCAAAGTCGAATACAGTAGATCAGAGACCGTAACAGTGTGTACATCTAGCATTATAATCAAAGCAGCAGTATTTGTGATTTACAAAGTGATGAAATTCATTAGTAAATAAAGTGACTTATGGTTTGTGAAATAAAGTGCAAATAATAACTAAGTAAACTTTAAGCCTAATATTAAATGTGTAAATAGCAATAATTAAATAAAGCTAATTATTTTAATTTAACCAGTGATTGTTTGATTACTACACAATCCAGTGGTACGAGTCCGAGTACAGAGAGTTAGAGGAATTGTCAGGAGGGCAATTTTGTAACAGAGTAAATTGTCAAGAGGGCAATTTCGTAACAATTGGTGTCAGAAGTGGGATTGTGTATCTGTAATAAACAATGGTTAAATTTGAAAAACTTAGATTGGAGCAGCTCAAGAAGGAGCTTGAGCGCTTAAATTTGCAAACACAAGGGCTTAAAGCGGAGCTGGAGGTGCGATTAAGAAGTGCTTTAGAGGAGCAGGGTATAGACGTCGCACAGTGGAAAATTTTAGTCCTTATCGGATCAAAAATCTGTAACTTTTTTGCTGTTAGAGATAGAGTTATGAAATTTTGCACGAAGAATCTTAAATGTATTTGGTATTATTCTGTAAAATATGAGCCAAATTAAACCAGAACTTATTTCAGAATAAAGGTAAGAAGTTTATTTTTTGCATATAGAGATGACTTGTACATGTATTTGGTACAAAATAGTAACTCTAACTTTAATTTTTTAAAATTAACATATTCGTATTGTTTTCAATAAGTAAATAATACAACAAAAAATAAACTTAAAAATAATAATAAATAATAAAAATAAAAAAAAAATATTTAAATAATACCTTAACCGACACTTTTTCTTCTCAAAAATCACTACTTTCTGGTGACTTCATCAGTTTAAGCGTATCTTCATCCAAATCTTTTGCAAGTTTGGCAGATGGTTTTCTTATACTTGTTACATATGGATCAGAGGTGTAAAGAAGGCTGTTGAAAACGTCTTCGTTAGTGGCTGATCGCGAACATTTTCGAGAGTGATGTAAACGATAATTTTTGTAGTCTTTATTGCGCGACTCTTGTGCGTCTTCGGACAGCTGACCAATAGGCAACACTGCAAAATGTTTTATAATGCTTTCTCCATGTATCAATATTTTGTGGACAGATGATGGCATATAATACCAGTTGTATTTTTTTATATACAATCTTGCTGTTTCCATTGCATATTCCCCAAATTTTTCAGGGTCTATTATTAAATCAGACGATAAAGCTTGAAGAATGATGTGAAACCTTTTTATTAATTCTTCATCTACTCCAGTTATATCAGCAGATCGCGAAACATTAAAAAAAAATCTTCTAGCGGTATTACTATCATTGCTGTTACCACTTCCTTGCCTTGGCTTATCAATATGTAATCCAAATCTTCACGAAAACGTTTTTGTATATTAGCTTTTTTAAGCTTCTTTATTGCTTTATGTTTTTCTGTTAGCGCTGACCATTTTTGGAATTCACCATTATAACCAATGTGCAAAATCATTTCCATACATCTCATCCACGCGTGGAGGGTCGATAAACCATACTTAAAAGCATTTTCATCTTCTGGTCTTGCTGCTACTCTCTCTAAGTTATTCATTTGAGTAGGTGTCGCTTTGCATATGGTACATGATGCACTTGAAGGAGTATTTGTTAAAACTTGTGCTACTTTACCATCAAGAAACAGTTTATGGTTTACGGCTACATTTTTGTTGTTCTTTGAAATAATAGTTGGTGACAATAACTTTATTTGACTTTCAATATTATCTACCACTTCTTTGGTTTTTGCTGGTGTTTCTTTGCAAAGTTCTATTGAAATGGGGCGACAATATCGAACAGATGAGCAGACTGGATTTTCCCACATAATATCACCTGTTTCTTCGCTTACAAGTTTAATTGGTACTAAAAATGTTATAAATAGATTTGCATCAGAAATTAGATAAGATTCCTCTGGAAGCGATTGTTTATATTCTGACTGCCCTGACGAGCCATCACAGCCCCATTTACAGTAGAGAGTTAGGTTTATTAAGCTTTTATTATCTACAGCATCAATCATTAAAATCCTGGTTGAAGTGTGATCTAACAGATCTTGTAAAGACCTAACTCTAGCATAAGTATTTGTTACTTCTAGTAAAGCTGGTGGAAGGCAGCAACTTTTTTTTGCTTCCTGAATTTTAAAGTATGGAGGAAGAACAGTATATTTTTTTTCCATCATAAGATTTCGTAAGTATATGTATTGTGCTTTTGTCAGGTCAAGATCAATAAACACACTTAACGCCTCTAATTCATCGAAAGATTTACCCTTTTCGGAATCTTCCAGGTTTTTAAGAATCTCTTTCTTTTCAAGTTTAGAAGAAGATCTTAGCATTTCAATAATTTTTGCCTCTTCTAATTCTCCCATCGATCGCAAGCCTTGGATATAAGCGCCATAAACATGTTGGAACCCATTATCATTACATAGACAAGTATTTTTACGTTTCTTTGATTATTTTGATGATGTTTCATAGGAGTTACATGGTCTTCCTCGTTTCGCCGTGAAGGTTTCACTATTGCTGGCAAAGTTCTGCAAAAGTCCCCATTTAACCACTCAACATTTTTTTCAAAAAATATTTTTGAAGATCTGCTTGATTTCTTCCACCGATTATTAAAACTTGGTATGACAATTTTTTATATTTTATATTTTCTTCAGAAAGTTGATAATTGTTTTCAACAAAAACTTGTATACTTTGTGTATTTCTCCCACTTTCAATATAAGCATCAATTATTTGACGCACCGAACACTTAAAATTATTCATTTTTAATTAATGTAATACTGAAAAACACAGTATAACCAAAAAACATATATTAATTGTCACTATTCTTAAACTTTCTATCAATAGCCTACTAGTCAACTTTTTTTTATATAACGGAATAACGAATAACAATGCAAAGCTACTTTAACAAAAATCATTTCTTCTTGCTCTCTTTGCTCTCAGAGTGTTCCGTACCCGTAGCAGCAAAAGAGCGTTGTTTACACTGTACGTGCGGAAGCAGAGCGTTAGCAGCATTTTTCGTTGTCGGCGCAAGTGGTACATTTTTAATTTTTTGATCATCACTAGTCTAGAGGAAAGAATTTATAGTCAAAAACTTTGTTTTTTATGGGTAGTTTTTTTTATCTAAATAACTGAGTTTTTTAACATTATTCAATGTAAGTTCTGTTTATGCACGAATATGCAGCTAATATTTTTATAGTATTTCATTAATATATTAAGCTTTAAAATTTTTTATATATGAGCGCAAAGCTAAACACAGCTCCTAATTAAAAGCCTTAGCAAAGTTTTTACATGCAGCCAAAACAACATTACATCATTCAGGAGCTAAAATTTCAAATGTTTTTACTAAAACCTGATCCGCTATTAATTAAATCGGAATATACATCAAATTACCTTTCCAATAAGGTATATAACTCCTTAATTGTAATGTGAATTATATTAAAAGTATGCTCTGAAAAATGTTTTATTTTTATAGTAATAAATCGTTGTCGTAAAAAGATGTGAATACGGTCCATATTTCCGAGTATTACTATTGACCAAACTTCAAATATTTTACTCAAATTATTAAGTTCGACATCTTAGCTTTTCGATAAAAAAAAATTATGGTGTTATTTGAACCATTTAAAAAATGAATTATGGGCTAGTCGTACTCTACGATTTTCCACTGTGCGTCGATGAGCATGAATTCCAATGTGAAGAGCCAACGACATCTCGACACGAAGAAACACCGCAAGAAACTAACACGGGTAACTTTGACATGAGTGTACTCATCGGGATAATACAATCCTTCAAACAGGATATGCAGCAGTTACATCAAAGTTCTCAAGCAGCCGAAGAAAGAATGCAGCAGAGAGATGAGAAGATGCAGCAGCAGTTACAACAAAATTCTCAAGCAGCCGAAGAGAGGATGCAGCAGCAATTACAGCAAAATGCTCAAACCGTCGAAAAGACTGTCGCATCCGTCAAACAGGACGTTGAAAAGAGTGCTGAATCCCTCAAGCAAGCAGTCGATGAGAGGATACAGGAGCGATTAGAACAAAATGCCCAAGCTGTCAGAGAGGATGTCAAAGAACAGTTACAGCAGAGTGAAATAAGACTTGCTCTATTAGCGGAACAAAACTCACAGCAGATAAAAGAAATGGCTGAGATGGTTGACAGGAAGGTTTGCGAAATTGAGACACGGCAGGAATCGTTCGAAAAATCTGTAGAACAAAAATTCATTGCGAACGAGCAAAAGCAGAACGAATTTAAGCAACAAATAGAGCAAAGAATTCACCTACTACAGGAAGGTGCATTGCCTGTGCCAGCTTTATCATCAATAAAACTGAAGCCTCCTACCTATGATGGAACCACGACATTTAGTGTCTTCAGAATGCAGTTTGAGACTACCGCTAGCACAAATGGTTGGAGTGCTCCCGAAAAAGTGGCTACATTAACAGTTTCGTTGAAAGGTACTGCCGCTGATGTGCTTCAAACTACCTCAGAAAGTGAGCGAGACTGCTATGAAAGCTTGATGAATTCCGTTCAGCGCAAGTATGGTAGTGAACACCGGAAGCAGATGTACCAAGTAGAGCTACGAACACGGGTACAGAAGAGTGGTGAGTCTCTACAACAGTTTGCGGCGGAAATGGAACGGTTGACTCATCTTGCCTACCCAGGAGAGATCACTGAGAGGTGTATGAAGGACACCTTCGTATATGGCATTCGCGATGCGGAGATAAAGCGTTCTGCAATAACTAATCCGAAAGCTACATATATGGAGACAGTAGCTAGCGCTTTGTTATCAGAAACAGCAGCATTGGTGTGTCGGTCAGAATGCACAGCCCGTCAGATAAGAGTCGAGAACAGACAAAGTTTCACGGGCAAATGCTTTACCTGCGGTGATGTGGGGCACATGGCTCGTGACTGTCAGTTGAGATGGAAACATTATGCAACACACACTCCGGTAAGATTGCCAAAGCAAGACAAAGTCCGAATTAGGGAATCAGAAAAGATTGCCAAGCCGGGAAATGACCGGACTCCCACAACTGATGGCCCAAGAATCTTCGTTTCTCAGATGGCGCGGAAAAATAACAGCCTAACTGTAAACAGTGTAATAAGCGGAAGAAAAGTTGTGGTAACATTGGATACGGGGGCATCACATTCCATAATCAGAAGGGATCTCGTTCGGGGAATCGAGCCGCTTCAGGGAATAAGTTTGCGTACGGCAACTGGAGATGATGCACCGGTACTTGGAAAAGTTACACGGAAAATCACTATCGGCACCACAACAGTGAAGCACGAGTTTATCGTTGCGGATATTGTGGATGAAGTAATATTAGGTGTGGATTTCATGATTCGGAATGGATTCACGCTAGATTTCAAAAGCCGAGTGCTGAAATATGCGCACACCGAAATACCGTTATTCTTTGGTGAGGATAAGTATGGAGGTATCCGACAAGCCATTGTATCGCGGCGGACAAAAATCCCACCCAAGTCAGAGGCAGTTATACGGGCCAAAATGGGCGGAGATTTTGGGAAGCATAAGAGCCGAATCGTACCAGAAAAAGTAGTGAATATTTCAAATACCGTTGAAACCATAGCGAAAAAGAAGGTAAAGTGAGAATCTCAGCAATTGTAAACTGTGAGAGGCAACCGCGAGTCACGAAAAGCAAGATACGAGCTAATAAAAAGGTACCCGACGATCTGGCGAAAGAATGGACTAAAGAGTCATCTACAGTACTTCCATGCAGCAATTGTATAACTAAAAAACGAGGACAGTTGAATGAAATTCATGGAAACAGCAAAAATCGTACGCAATTGATGAGTGATAAAAGGAATGCGAGATATGATATTCGAGTAAACTCTAAGGGATTTCAGGAAGGGCAACTAGTTATGCTTCATAATCCGCAAAGGAAAAGTGGATTATCGCCAAAACTGCAAACACTCTGGGAAGAACCTTATAAGGTGATAAAACGGATCAACGATGTTAGATACCGCATCCAGTGGACGAGAAATGTCAGGAGCAAAATGAAAGTCGTTCATTTAGAGAGGCTATCTCCTCATAAAGGTTGCAGTACTATCCTTGTTCACTCCGAATCCTAACGTTCAGGTGGCTTCCGCCTGGTACCTGGGGCGCCATGTTGTCGGCCTATCTCTGCGTTCCATCGTTCGGTACTGTGCGAAAGCACGTGTTGTGCGGTGGAGAGCGAGAGAACAGTCGAGGCAGGTGCTTATCGTATTTGTGCGGAAGCCATCTTTATCTGCTGGCATATTTTGGCGCGGGGCTACGAAGCAGCGGCAGCTGCTCTCTTTGCGCGGTGGTCAGTCAGTTCTGGAGTTGCGGCAAGTGTGGATCGGCGCCCAATAATTATATTTAAAATACGTTATACGAGTATATGTTATAAGTCTTAAAAATAAATAGTTCTATCTGAGTACAACATTTTGGTCCTTCGAGCCGGATAAGAATCCGGTTTTTGGTAAGTGTTTAATCGAATTAAAAATATTATTATTATAAATTAATAATAATTTAAATTTGATTTATACACAAATTGATTATTTTTTGTGTTTCGGTTGGGTTTGCCGTGCGTTCGGGTGTTTGTGCTCTGTCGGCACTGCTGACTATTAAAACCATTGCGCTGTTGTTGTCTTCGCTGCATTATCGCCGTTTTTAGGTACTGGTGGCTAATGCAGAAAGCAGAATAAGAAAAGTAGGTCAGTGGCTCGTGCGATCAGCTGCTGTCTCTATTTCTTTTGTGAAGCAGGGCCGGTTACGGGTAGCAATTGGTTTCCTGAACATTGTGGGCCCTTCTGTCGCAGTGCGTTTAAACGATAAGTGTTGGGCGTGGTTTCAGTGCGGTTGCGTTCGGAGGTGCATATAAGCCAATATTGAGCTGCGTTCGCAGGCGCATAAGTTCCGCAAAATGGTGGACTCGTATATTTCGGCGGCAGTCACTCCATTATATCACTTCAACTTGATGAAGCAGAATTGGATGCTCGGTGGGCTTCGCTTAAAACGGCAAAAATAACTGCCATGTCCGAGGCGCGGGTCATGAAAGACGGTGAATCACTGTTAGAGTCAATCGGACAGCTGTTCGAGTCAAGTTTTGATACTTTTAAGCGGGGTCGTATTTTGATCGCGGAAGTGAGACAACGTTTAGAGCAGGCAACTCCCGTTCCTACTACAGGGGAGCCATTTTTATCATTGGCGCACAGCATCCACGTACCCCCTTGTGATATCCCTGCCTTTGAAGGGAGTTATGCTGCATGGCCAACGTTCCGTGACATGTTTACAGCACTATTCATTAACAACACGCGGCTGTCTAATGCGGAGAAATTCTACCATTTGTCCCTTAAGACCCGGGGAGAACCACATGAAATTGTCTCCAAAATTCCAATTACTGAGGCGGGTTTTCAGCAAGTGTGGGAAAACTTACTGGAGCGCTACGACAACAAGCGCATCCAGATCAACAACCAATTGAAGACACTGTTGGGTCTTGACCCGGTTAGAAGAGAAGATGGTGGGGAAATTAAACGCCTACAGCGTGACATCGGTAACTGTATCGCTGCACTGACATCTTACGGCAGCGACGTTGCGAGTTGGGATGCCATTTTAGTATACTTGTGCTCCATGCGGCTGCCTGAGCTCACACTGTCCCTGTGGGAACAGACCATGGGGGGCCGCGCAGATATTCCAGAATGGAAGGCGATGGATGACTTCTTGTCATTGCGGTTTCATACACTCGAGGCGATTTCGGATCTCCGGTCGCAAGGCTCCAGTTCATCACAAATAAGGGTTCAGCCGAATCAACCGCGAACAGCACGGGTGCAAACCCATCCAGTAAGTGTTACCCCGGAAGGGTGTAAAGTGTGCAGGCGGTCTGCACACTCGGTGCGAAATTGTCCTGCGTTCCAGGCCGTCACCGTATCAGCTCGGTGGGGCTTGGTGCGCAAACACGGGTTGTGTGTGAATTGCTTGTCAGCTTCACATAGAGTGGCAAATTGCCCCAGCTCCTTTTCGTGCTCCACCTGTCGGGAGCGGCACCACATTCTGCTGCATACGGACTCGCCACGGGGTCGTCCAACCGCTGCGACGCCAAACCCACCATCCACATCGGGGAGGGGACGCTCCAATTCAAATGGACGCTCCTCCCTGGTCCATCCACCCGTACCCAAGTCTTCTTACCACACTGCGCAGGTATCGCGTCCGGCAGATAGGGCGGGGCCGAGTCCAAGTCATCCAAGTGGCCGCCTCTCCAATCGTGTTATCTTGGGTACGGCCTTAGTCACGATAAAACATCAAGGAGTATGGTACACAGCCCGGGCTCTGATAGATTCTGGTTCTGAGGGGTCCTTTGTTTCGGACCGCCTCCAAAAGCGCCTTAAGCTGCCGGCGCACTCAGTACATGCCCAGGTATCGGGGGTCAGCAATACCCTTGCTGGCACCGTTACCAAAGCATGTCATATCACCATCGGGTCGCGGTACGATGCCACTGTGCGTCTCCAAGTATCGGCTTTGGTGTTGCCTACCCTGACAGGTGAACTGCCGCCGCTCCTATTGAGTAAAGGAGAGCAACACAAACTGAGACATTTCAGGTTAGCCGATTCAAGCACTTCACACTCCACCCAAGTCGATTTGTTAATCGGAGGGGATCTTTACCCTCAGGTCTTGCTTGATGGGTTGCGGCGCAACCTGGTGGGGTCACTAATTGCCCAAGAAACGGTATTCGGCTGGATCCTTACAGGGCCTCTGTCGGATAAACGGATATCCACTTTCACAACTCGCGTGCAAGTGTCTGAAACTGCTTCGCTCGACCACCTTCTACGACAGTTCTGGGAAATGGAACAGCCTCCGCAAGATCGAAAGCTGTCCCAGACTGATCAAGACTGCCTTAATTTGTACTCCCAGACTACTCGTCGGGATGCTACGGGGCGATACATAGTCTCTCTGCCGTTCAAACAAGGGTTTGTTCCGGAGAAGTCTCTAGGAGCGTCGCGGTGTATTGCCCTTCGGCAATTTGAGCGCAATGAGTCCCGGCTGGTAAAGAGCCCGGCCGATAAGCGACAATACGACGCGATGGTACTTGAATACGTGACGTTAAATCACATGCGCAAGGTTCCACCGCCGTCAGTAACTCCTGTGCCTCATTATTACTTGCCACATCATGCAGTAATTAAGCCAGAGAGTACAACCACCAAACTTCGCGTGGTGTTCAATGCCTCACAGGCGACTTCCAACACGGTCAGCTTGAATGACGTGTTACACACAGGGCCAGTGTTACAAGCCGATCTGTCCCGGCTAATAATCCAGTGGCGTATGTTTCGCTATGTCCTGAACGGGGACATACAAAAGATGTATCGTCAGATTCTGGTTGAGCCAAGCCAGGCTTCATACCAGAGAATTGTGTTTAGGGAATCTCCCGACAGCGATATCTCTGACTATGAATTGAAAACGGTCACCTTCGGGGTGAATTGTGCTCCTTATCTTGCAATAAGGACACTTTTGCAATTGGCAGACGACATGGAGAGCAGGTTCCCATTGGCTTCTCAGGTGCTACGTAATTCGATGTACGTGGATGACGCTCTAGTGGGTACACATGATATTGCTACTGCCATTCGCACTAGGGATGAGCTGATTGAGAGCTTGGATTCAGCCGGGTTCTCAATGCGAAAGTGGGCAGCAAATTCTACAGAAATTTTATCCGGTTTGCCTCCAGGGCATCTGCTTAGGGAAGATTTTCTCCAATTCGAGGAGACCAGCACCACTCGCACTTTGAGCATTCGATGGAATGCGCGGGGGATTGGTTTTATTTCCACGTGGCAGCTTTGCCAATCGTTGCCGTATACACCAAACGTAAGGTCCTGTCGGTCATCGCACAGCTGTTTGACCCAGCGGGATGGTTGGCTCCTATTGTCATCTCCGCTAAGATCTTGATGCAACAGATATGGTTGGATCAAATAGGTTGGGACGAGCAACTTACTCCTACCACTTTAACAAGGTGGACACACTTCTTATCGCAGTATCAGGCAATCTCCCAAGTACGCGTGCCTCGCTGGGTACGATCTGCACCTGATCGCGATATTGAGTTCCACGCCTTCTGTGATGCTTCTCAGCTAGCATATGCTGCAGCCCTTTACGTTCGGTGTAAAGGTGAAAATTCCATCTCTACCCATTTGCTAGTGGCGAAATCGCGGGTGGCCCCATTGAGAACTATCTCTCTTCCACGTTTAGAACTATGTGGGGCAACACTTTTAGCAGAGCTGATTTTCCCCTCTTAAACCTCTATTAAATATTTCAGATGACAACTTGTTTTGTTGGTCCGACTCTACGATTGTGTTGGCATGGCTGCGAAAGCCACGCCACGTGTGGAAAGTCTTCGTGGCGAATCGAGTCACTGCTATTACCAGCAAAGTAGGTGTGAACAACTGGCGTCATGTCCGCTCAGAAGATAACCCAGCAGATTTAGCTAGCCGTGGTGTGGCACCTGATGCACTACTCCACAACAGGCTCTGGTGGGAAGGCCCGGCCTGGCTGCAGCAGGAGCGGAAACGGTGGCCGCCTCCGTTGGACGAAAACGTGTTAGCAACCGATGAAGAGCAACGACCTGCAAAGTGTCATGTAGTATATGTGTCCTCTGCGCACGACCCAATATTGCGCTTCTCCTCATTTTCTAGGGCCCTCCGAGTGTTGAGTTTCGTGCGCCGCTTTATGCGCCACTGTTCGGTGAAACATCGGGACACGACTCCTGACAGGGGGTCCCCGCTTACTCGGGGAGAAATCGCTGAAACGACCACTTGCCTTATTGTGCTCGCGCAGAAAATGTATTTCCCAAAAGAATACAGCGCACTTGTGGCACGGGAGCCGATATCCAGCTCCAGTTCGCTTTTGGCTCTGAGTCCGTTCGTGCACTCCGATGGTACTCTGCGCGTAAATGGTCGGTTGGCGCTCACTACACATTTGCCATTTTCGGAGAGACACCCGATCATTCTGCCATACTATGGTCATTTGACTCGTCTAATAGTGAAGTTCATCCATCAGGTGTCCCTACACGGGGGAAATCAACTAATGTTGCGGCTAATCCGGACCCAATATTGGATTCCAAAAGCGAAAACGCTCATTAAAAGCACAATTCTCCAATGTAAGACATGTATTCTGTGGAAGAAGCGTCGACAACAGCAGCTCATGGCAGCTCTTCCGGTTGAACGTACCACGTGTTCACGTCCTTTTACCCATACTGGAGTTGATTTCGCGGGGCCGTTTGATATCAAGCACTATAAGGGGCGGGCATGCCACGTTACGAAGGGGTACGTCTGCATCTTTGTATGCTTCGCTACGAGAGCAGTTCACCTTGAGGCGACTACCGATTTGAGTACTCCTGCCTTCCTTGCGGCATTGTCTCGGTTTATCGCCCGCCGTGGATGTCCTTTGAAAATGCACTCGGATAATGGTCGGAACTTTGTGGGCGCGGAAAAGGCGTTGAGGCTTGATTTCCAGCGGGTGCTCCGCGAAATCCGTGACCGAACCGTGGTGGGTCACTTTCATACTCAGATCGAGTGGGATTTTAATCCCCCCCATGCTCCACATATGGGGGGCCTTTGGGAAGCAGCGGTCAAGAGTTTCAAGCACCATTTCAAACGCATGGCAGGGCAACTTAAGTACACGTTTGAAGAATTTGTGACTCTCTTAGCGCGCATCGAGGCGTGTCTTAATTCTAGGCCTATCAGCGCTCTGTCTGAGGACCCCACGGATCTCCAAGCGCTGACGCCTGGTCATTTCTTGGTGGGTGCGCCACTGTTAGCACCAGCTGAGCCTTCGGATACAACACCCTTTCTCTCAATTTTGAACCGATGGCAAAAACTGAAGGCGCTGGCCCATCAATTCAGCGTCAGGTGGAAAAACGAATACCTTCTCGAGTGTCAGCGGCGGAGTAATTGGCGAACGGCTCAAGTGAATGTCAAGGTGGGTGAGTTAGTGGTTGTGCGGGAAGACAACCTAGCGCCTCAAGAATGGCGGCTGGGCAGGGTCACCGATACGCACCCTGGTCCTGATGGAAAAGTGCGTGTTGTGGATGTGCGGACCGCACGTGGAATGCTAACCCGACCTATCACGAAGGTGGTGATCCTACCGGGAGAAGAGCCGCCTCCTACCAGCTGAGGGGTATAACGTACCTTGTACTTTTTTAATTTATAGTTTTTATGTTTTCTTTTATATCTACTCCCTTCTTGTACTAATTAAATTTTTGATATTTTCTCAGATTTCGGCCCGCTCGGTGCACAAGACCCGCTACTCGCTTTCTGACGGATGCTGCTTTTTGTCTGCCAGTTGTTCGAGTGTGTCCGTGCTACCCCCTCCACTCTCCATGGCGGTGCCACCGGACCCAACAGCACCTCGTCGGGCCAGGTCAACTAAATTCGACTTCCCATCGAGCTCCACCTCTCTATTACCGGCGCGCCACCTGGCTGCGTGGTTCCGAAAGCGCCAAACCAAGGTCAGGAGGAGACCAGGCGGGAACCATCCCGCGCTGTTCCGCCCTTTCTGGGTATTACGGAGAGACCGGTGCAGCTACGCCCTACTCCGCAGATCATCTGCACTATGTGTTAGCAGATGGGCCACCGCATTGAGGGGTGTGCATGCTTCCTGAAGTTGCGCCCTCGGGCACCAAACCACCCTCCATTGATGAAGGGTATGAACGGGATCCGGCGTGGATATGTTCTTCTCTTGCAATAATGCAAGGGGGGCGGCATGTTCACTCCGAATCCTAACGTGCAGGTGGCTTCCGCCTGGTACCTGGGGCGCCATGTTGTCGGCCTATCTCTGCGTTCCATCGTTCGGTACGGTGCGAAAGCACGTGTTGTGCGGTGGAGAGCGAGAGAACAGTCGAGGCAGGTGCTTATCGTATTTGTGCGGAAGCCATCTTTATCTGCTGGCATATTTTGGCGCGGGGCTACGAAGCAGCGGCAGCTGCTCTCTTTGCGCGGTGGTCAGTCAGTTCTGGAGTTGCGGCAAGCGTGGATCGGCGCCCAATAATTATATTTAAAATACGTTATACGAGTATATGTTATAAGTCTTAAAAATAAATAGTTCTATCTGAGTACAACAATCCTTGTTCGGGACGAACAAGTTTAAGCGGAGGGCAGTGAAACGTGATGGCTCAGTGAAAAGGGATTGCATACTTTTAGGATCCCATCTGGAGAATGAGTGCCCCCTGTGAGTAAAGATGCGAACTATTCGAATAAAAGCTTATTCAAGAACCATCTGTCGGTAATATCAAAAAGAATATTCTCGACTTCTGTCGAAATGGATCGAAAATTCTAGAAAATACGAGAATGGCGTAGAATTTTCTACTCCAACCTTTCGAAAACTATAAAAGCGACAAGACTGTTCAAAGTCGAATACAGTAGATCAGAGACCGTAACAGTGTGTACATCTAGCATTATAATTAAAGCAGCAGTATTTGTGATTTACAAAGTGATGAAATTCATTATTAAATAAAGTGACTAATGGTTTGTGAAATAAAGTGCAAATAATAACTAAGTAAACTTTAAGCCTAATATTAAATGTGTAAATAGCAATAATTAAATAAAGCTAATTATTTTAATTTAACCAGCGATTGTTTAATTACTACACAATCCAGTGGTACGAGTCCGAGTACAGAGAGTTAGAGGAATTGTCAGGAGGGCAATTTTGTAACAGAGTAAATTGTCAAGAGGGCAATTTCGTAACAATATATATGCATAACAGCATATTTTAATATGTTGTACAGGTATGCGCTTGGTTTAGTCTTGAGTAATAGACTGATGGTTTATTGCTGATTACGCGATATTGAGTGTACCAAGTGAAAGTGTTGTAAATACTTGTATATTAACTTTGAGTGCTTTCTGAATTTTTTGTGTCCAAGTTTCTGTTTAAATATTACCATATAATGTCTGAGGAGATTTTGGACATTTCTTCTGACGACTTAATGATTGATACCAGTTTTGAAAATATTACTAATGCTAGACATAAAAGGCGTGCTACGGCTGATGAGCTCGGTCTTTTTAAGAAACCAAAACTTGATTGTAATCAATTATCTGAAGCCGAAACGAAAAGTTCAGACAATATACTCTTTAAATATTTCAAAATTATAAAGAAGGTAAGCAAAATGATAAAAAAATAAATTTGAATACTGGCGGGATTTCGAAGCTAAAATTGGTGAATATTTGAATTCTTCATACTTTCTTATTATAAAATTGTTTAATTTAATCAACTTGTTTCTTGAATCCAACTTTTCTACCATCCGGATCAATAATAAATGCATCTGCTGATAGTGCCACGCCCGAAGAAAACTCAACTAAAGTCAAGACAATACACACTACATCGCATACTCTTGAATCAATAATAAATGCAGCTGCTAATAGTGTAAGATGTAGATTTGCACAACTGATAAACACCTCGTTACCTCAATTTTTGCGGATGACACAGCTATCCTGAGCACTCTCCAAAATCCGCGGATAGCTTCGCGAGTTTTAGAAGAACATTTATGGAAAATAGAAAGTTGGCTAGCCGATTGGCGCATCAAGGTAAACGAGCATTAGAGGTCAAATACTTAGGAGTGCATTTCGACCGACGACTAACTTGGAGAGAGCATACAGAGCGAAGAAAATCCAAATGAAACTCAGGGCAAGTTCCTTGTGCTGGCTTATCAACAAAAAATCGAAACTAAGACTGCAATATACAGTGCTTTAATTAAGCCTATTTGGACTTACGGTGTCCGGATTTGGGACACTACTAGTGCTTCAAATTTACAAATAATCCAAAGGGTTCAATCCAAAGTTTGGAGAACGATCACCGGCGCTCCATGGTTCGTCAGAAATGAAAATATTCACCGCGACCTGAATATATCATCGGTTGAAAGAGAACTCGTAGACTTAACAAGGAAGCATAAAATCAGCTAGCAAGGAATCTGCTTCAAGGGATGTATACATCTCGTATTAAAAGACCACTATTTTAAAATAATAATTTATAATTCCAAAATTAAAATTGCTCCAAGCACTGGCGCGGGACATCAATTTATTTATTAGTTAGTTGTAAGCTTTGAACAATTATTGTTAGTTTTTAAATTTATGTTGAATTAAAAAAAAAAAAATATATATATATATATATATATATATATATATATACGAGTATATATATATATATATATATATATATATATATATATATATATATATATATATATATATATATATATATATATATATATATATATATATATATATATATATATATATATATATATATATATATATATATATATATATATATATATATATATATATATATATATATATATATATATATATATATATATATATATATATATATATATATATATATATATATATATATATATATATATATATATATATATATATATATATATATATATATATATATATATATATATATATATATATATATATATATATATATATATATATATATATATATATATATATATATATATATATATATATATATATATATATATATATATATATATATATATATATATATATATATATATATATATATATATATATATATATATATATATATATATATATATATATATATATATATATATATATATATATATATATATATATATATATATATATATATATATATATATATATATATATATATATATATATATATATATATATATATATATATATATATATATATATATATATATATATATATATATATATATATATATATATATATATATATATATATATATATATATATATATATATATATATATATATATATATATATATATATATATATATATATATATATATATATATATATATATATATATATATATATATATATATATATATATATATATATATATATATATATATATATATATATATATATATATATATATATATATATATATATATATATATATATATATATATATATATATATATATATATATATATATATATATATATATATATATATATATATATATATATATATATATATATATATATATATATATATATATATATATATATATATATATATATATATATATATATATATATATATATATATATATATATATATATATATATATATATATATATATATATATATATATATATATATATATATATATATATATATGACAGAATCCATGACATTATGTTATATGGATTAAATACATAAAATATTAGAGCAACTACAACGGACAACGGCTTGACTTTTGTAAAGTTTTTCAAAGAGTTCGGAAGTTTTTGTTAACACTGTTGAGGACTATTCACTAGCAAATGAGGTGGAATTATTCGATTTTTCTGAAGATATCTTCGACAATCTGTTGCTAAAACCTAACAGATATACTACGCATACATTGAAGTTACTCGTTATCACGGATTTGCTAAAAATGCTTTAAACTGACCCTTCAATCTACCAAAAACACAACTTCGTAAGTGAATGAAGAAATTGTTGTTTCCTTATTTTTAATAAAATACCCGGTGATCACTACATGGAGCTCGGGTTATGACTCATTAAAAGTTTTACTTGATCATAAAAGCAAAATTAATGTGCTTCATGGGCTTCGGACACCTAAGATTTTTGATAGCGAGTTCGCATATTTCGAAGAATATTTAAAGGTCTTAAGCCCAATTTCTGATGGCATAGCTTTTCGGCCAAGAAATGAGGGCATGATATACGGTTTTCTCCTTCCAACACTGGCCACAATAAGGACGAAATACATGAAAATGTCTACCAACAGAAATGTAAGGCATTTTGAGGAGACAATCCCTTTACTTACTGAATCATTGGACAAAAATATAAATAATGCAGTTATTGCATCGGTGCTGTGTCCTGAAGTAAAGCTGGAGTGGATTCAGCACTGAACTCGTCTTATTCATCGAAGACAATATCAGACGTGAATTTATTGGTTCAAAAAACTATTGCATCTGATTACGGGAATACCGAGCTTGTGAACCGGAATAGCACGCAGGAAAGAGACATCAGCCAATTTTTTGATTTCTCCACTGAATGGTAGTTTTACTTAATTTTTCCTTCCTAAAATTATCTTTCAGATGTCAGCCTTTTCAACTCCAGTCCTGAGGCAAACACCATTGAAGATGAGTATTTGGCATATATGGCGAACCATTCCTCATCAAAGGATATGCCGGAACGCTTTCCAAATATTAAGAAAACGTTCATCAAATACAATACACCTTTGCCGTCGTCAGCTGCAGTAGAGCTAAAAGGATTAGCACCCCACACCGTGGTTCCCTTTTAGAATGCAATTTTGAAAAATTGTTACTTCTAAAGGCCTACAAATCTATTTAGGATTGTTATAATTGGTTCCTTTTTCTGTTGACTGAAAAAAAACTAATAAAAATAAACACAATATTCTTTAAAATTAATAACAATCGGGATCAGAAATCAGTTGAATCAGTTGTTGTTCAAATCAAAAGGTGAATAAAAAAATAATTAGTCAGCAGTGATTTCATAAGATGATTAATTATTCAATTTTATAAATACGATTGCTGACTAAAATTTTGCATTCATTATTCAGACTTCAAAAAAATGAAAAAATTATTTAAGCTTATTCATTGATTGTGAATGCACCTGATTGAAATCGCAAATGATTGCAATCTTTATAGCTCTAATTTGAATATAGGTTTGATATAGCAAAGGTGTGGCAAGTTGAGGGAAGTAACAATGGGACAATGGTCATTGATCTGGAGATCGTCTAGTGTATGGGAGGAATGTTTCGTTGCTATGGATGAAGAGGAGAGGATTCTGTCTGGATGGGAGAAGGTTCCATGAGTGGAGAAGTGAGTGGGAGCACTGTCATTAAGGACAGTAAGGTTATTGGAAAGAAGGACATCTTCGATTATTCGGTCCCTATGATTGATTGTCGCCGAACCCCAGAGAGGACTCCAGGCATTGAAATCACCTAGTATGACCACAGGGTTAGAAAAAACATTGACGATATTGAAGAGGTCTCTATTGTTAAATCTTTGGTGCAGAGGGATGTAGCATGGGACAATGGTTATCTTAAAGACAATATCTATTTCAACTGCTAAGAATGAAATATTGGACGAGATGGAAATTTGGTTATAGTTTAGTGATTTCTTTACAAAAAGGGCGATCCCTTGCTTTCACGTAGTGTTTTGGTGTATGTAGTGATAGTACCCAATATATTTGTGGGGTGTGAAGGCTATTCTATTTGTGGAAAGGTGAGTTTCTTGTAAAACAATAATTTCAGGAAGAAATTCTTTGATGAGGATATTTAGATCAGAGTAATTATTAAAGAGACCATTTAGGTTCCACTGTCATATTCGCATATTCTATTGTATTATTTCTGTTCTTGTATTATTGTCTGTTGGTAAGGAAATGAAAAGTGGAGATTAGGTGTATAATTGGTAAAGGTTATTTATTATAGAATTTGGTGTAGAGTCACCGACTAGAATTGTTTCTGGTAAAGTATTTATTAAATTTGAAGCGTTTGAAACATTTTTTATGTTTTGTTGTTGGATTCGTTTTCTTCTATTTTACTGTTGGATATCTTCAGCTTTAAATTGTTGTTATTAAGGTTTTTTTCAGTTTCAGTAGTTTATTTGGTGTTGACTGTGACTTTGTTAGAAGTGACATTACGGGAGGGAGGAATTTGCATTTTATGTATATTTATTGTTCCGCGAATGGCGCACTTATTCCCGTCTTGAATGTTGATTAGTTGTTTCGTTTGCACGAATTTTGGGCAGAACTTTCTGGAATTTGAGTGGCTACCTGCACAATTTACACAAACAGCGCGAGGGCAAGGTAAAGGAGGATGTGGTGGAATTGCACACATGTCACATACAGGGGTTTTGTTGCCGCGTTTTGTTGTGTGTCCGAGAATTTGACAATTTCTGCATCTAATGGGATTTGAGTAGTATGGTCTAACCGTGGTTTTATACCATGAAATCTCAAATTTTTCCGGTAGCTGGTATAATTCGAACGTTAGGAGAACTAGCGATCGGTTTACCATCAACATATTTTGGAAACTTATAAACCGCCACAACACCCTGTTCTTTTAGGTTTTCAATAATCTCACTCTCTGCGGACATTCTTGAAGCATGGAGTGCCTTTCAAAGAATTAAGGTTTTTGTGAAGGTCAATTTTGATATTGCAAATTCCAATTAGTTGTTTAAAAGATAGAAATTTCTTTGCTATGTTGTTGTCTTTTACGACCAACAATAAAATACCATCCCTCAATTCCGTGATTTTTGTCATTTCTGAACTGATGTTTTTGAGCGCTTTGTGGTCAACAAAACAGAGAATTTTTTTAATGGTTTGCTGGAAACTTTGCACTAGGTATTTTGGATTTTCTTTTCGGATTGTTGGTAAATTGGGAAATACATTTTCAATAACTGTTTGTTTTTTCTTTGGGTTGGGGACTATTATTTTGATTTTAAATACTTTCAGTTGTGTACATTAGAAAATCGGACAGGAGTCCGTTCGAGCCAGTATATGGAAGTACTGTGCGGATACCACGACCGTTCCTCACCTACCACTTACCAACAAACCAACTACCAAACCTCTTATCTCTCGCGCTGCTTGCTCTTGCCGCTGTCGTCGGGATCTCACTTCAGATCCTTGATTGGTCCAGTTCCTCCCTTCTTTTGAGCTGCAGGTGATATTCCCAATAAATAACGCCAATAAGTCAGATCTTAAGTTCACATACGAGGGCGGATTGATATTGAAGCTACCTAACGCTAGACGGCAGCACAAACACAAAAACTTTTTTTTTTAGAAATTGCGATCTGTCAAACGTCAGCTGTTAAAATTTCACCCAAATTCATCGATTAGTTTATTTGTTGTAGTCGTTTGAAGTAAGCAACTTTTGTGTTTCTTGAAAAATGGAAAAAGCGAATTTCGTGCATTGATTAAACACTATTATTTGAAAGGGAAAACGGCGAAAGAGACAAAAGAAAAGCTCGATAAACATTACGGTGAGTCTGCTCCGTCAGATTACATGGTAAAATATTGGATTGCTGAATTTAAACGCGGCCGAACAAGCACTGCAGCAATACCATCAACAGGAAGGCCAAAAGAGGTGGTTACTGAAGAAAATATCAAGAAAATCCTCGATATCGTTATGAATGTTCGCCGAGTCAAGTTGCGTGAGATTGTTGAAATGGTAAACATATCATATGAACGTGTGTTCAACATTTTGCGTGAACATTTGCATATGAAAAAGCTATCGGCAAGATGGGTGCCGCGTTTGCTCAGTGTCGAACAAAAACGAGTTCGACAGACCAATTCACAGCGGTGTTTGGACATGATAAAGCGTAATCCTGTTGATTTTTGGCGTCGATTAATAACTGTTGATGAAACGTGGGTGCACCACTACACACCTGAAACCAAAAATCAGTCGAAACAATGAGTGGAAGCTGGTGGAAGTGCTCCGAAGAAGGCGAAGGCAGTGAAATCGGCTGGCAAGGTTATGGCCACTGTATTTTGGGATGCACACGGAATATTGCTCATCGATTATCTTGAAAAAGGATCCACAATCACAGGAAAGTATTATCGTGCATTATTAGATCAATTGATTGATGCAATCAAGGAAAAACGACCACATTTAGAGAAGAAAAAAATGCTCTTTCTTCAAGACATCTCTGCTCTTTCTTCTCATTATTCAGACTTCAAAAAAATGAAAAAAATTCTTTAAGCTTATTCATTGATTGTGAATGCACCTGATTGAAATCGCAAATGATTGCAATCTTTATAGCTCTAATTTGAATATAGGTTTGATATAGCAAAGGTGTGGCAAGTTGAGGGAAGTAACAATGGGACAATGGTCATTGATCTGGAGATCGTCTAGTGTATGGGAGGAATGTTTCGTTGCTATGGATGAAGAGGAGAGGATTCTGTCTGGATGGGAGAAGGTTCCATGAGTGGAGAAGTGAGTGGGAGCACTGTCATTAAGGACAGTAAGGTTATTGGAAAGAAGGACATCTTCGATTATTCGGTCCCTATGATTGATTGTCGCCGAACCCCAGAGAGGACTCCAGGCATTGAAATCACCTAGTATGACCACAGGGTTAGAAAAAACATTGACGATATTGAAGAGGTCTCTATTGTTAAATCTTTGGTGCAGAGGGATGTAGCATGGGACAATGGATATCTTAAAGACAATATCTATTTCAACTGCTAAGAATGAAATATTGGACGAGATGGAAATTTGGTTATAGTTTAGTGATTTCTTTACAAAAAGGGCGATCCCTTGCTTTCACGTAGTGTTTTGGTGTATGTGGTGATAGTACCCAATATATTTGTGGGGTGTGAAGGCTATTCTATTTGTAGAAAGGTGAGTTTCTTGTAAAACAATAATTTCAGGAAGAAATTCTTTGATGAGGATATTTAGATCAGAGTAATTATTAAAGAGACCATTTAGGTTCCACTGTCATATTCGCATATTCTATTGTATTATTTCTGTTCTTGTATTATTGTCTGTTGGTAAGGAAATGAAAAGTGGAGATTAGGTGTATAATTGGTAAAGGTTATTTATTATAGAATTTGGTGTAGAGTCACCGACTAGAATTGTTTCTGGTAAAGTATTTATTAAATTTGAAGCGTTTGAAACATTTTTTATGTTTTGTTGTTGGATTCGTTTTCTTCTATTTTACTGTTGGATATCTTCAGCTTTAAATTGTTGTTATTAAGGTTTTTTTTCAGTTTCAGTAGTTTATTTGGTGTTGACTGTGACTTTGTTAGAAGTGACATTACGGGAGGGAGGAATTTGCATTTTATGTATATTTATTGTTCCGCGAATGGCGCACTTATTCCCGTCTTGAATGTTGATTATTTGTTTCGTTTGCACGAATTTTGGGCAGAACTTTCTGGAATTTGAGTGGCTACCTGCACAATTTACACAAACAGCGCGAGGGCAAGGTAAAGGAGGATGTGGTGGAATTGCACACATGTCACATACAGGGGTTTTGTTGCCGCGTTTTGTTGTGTGTCCGAGAATTTGACAATTTCTGCATCTAATGGGATTTGAGTAGTATGGTCTAACCGTGGTTTTATACCATGAAATCTCAAATTTTTCCGGTAGCTGGTATAATTCGAACGTTAGGAGAACTAGCGATCGGTTTACCATCAACATATTTTGGAAACTTATAAACCGCCACAACACCCTGTTCTTTTAGGTTTTCAATAATCTCACTCTCTGCGGACATTCTTGAAGCATGGAGTGCCTTTCAAAGAATTAAGGTTTTTGTGAAGGTCAATTTTGATATTGCAAATTCCAATTAGTTGTTTAAAAGATAGAAATTTCTTTGCTATGTTGTTGTCTTTTACGACCAACAATAAAATACCATCCCTCAATTCCGTGATTTTTGTCATTTCTGAACTGATGTTTTTGAGCGCTTTGTGGTCAACAAAACAGAGAATTTTTTTAATGGTTTGCTGGAAATTTTGCACTAGGTATTTTGGATTTTCTTTTTGGATTGTTGGTAAATTGGGAAATACATTTTCAATAACTGTTTGTTTTTTCTTTGGGTTGGGGACTATTATTTTGATTTTAAATACTTTCAGTTGTGTACATTAGAAAATCGGACAGGAGTCCGTTCGAGCCAGTATATGGAAGTACTGTGCGGATACCACGACCGTTCCTCACCTACCACTTACCAACAAACCAACTACCAAACCTCTTATCTCTCGCGCTGCTTGCTCTTGCCGCTGTCGTCGGGATCTCACTTCAGATCCTTGATTGGTCCAGTTCCTCCCTTCTTTTGAGCTGCAGGTGATATTCCCAATAAATAACGCCAATAAGTCAGATCTTAAGTTCACATACGAGGGCGGATTGATATTGAAGCTACCTAACGCTAGACGGCAGCACAAACACAAAAACTTTTTTTTTTAGAAATTGCGATCTGTCAAACGTCAGCTGTTAAAATTTCACCCAAATTCATCGATTAGTTTATTTGTTGTAGTCGTTTGAAGTAAGCAACTTTTGTGTTTCTTGAAAAATGGAAAAAGCGAATTTCGTGCATTGATTAAACACTATTATTTGAAAGGGAAAACGGCGAAAGAGACAAAAGAAAAGCTCGATAAACATTACGGTGAGTCTGCTCCGTCAGATTACATGGTAAAATATTGGATTGCTGAATTTAAACGCGGCCGAACAAGCACTGCAGCAATACCATCAACAGGAAGGCCAAAAGAGGTGGTTACTGAAGAAAATATCAAGAAAATCCTCGATATCGTTATGAATGATCGCCGAGTCAAGTTGCGTGAGATTGTTGAAATGGTAAACATATCATATGAACGTGTGTTCAACATTTTGCGTGAACATTTGCATATGAAAAAGCTATCGGCAAGATGGGTGCCGCGTTTGCTCAGTGTCGAACAAAAACGAGTTCGACAGACCAATTCACAGCGGTGTTTGGACATGATAAAGCGTAATCCTGTTGATTTTTGGCGTCGATTAATAACTGTTGATGAAACGTGGGTCCACCACTACACACCTGAAACCAAAAATCAGTCGAAACAATGATTGGAAGCTGGTGGAAGTGCTCCGAAGAAGGCGAAGGCAGTGAAATCGGCTGGCAAGGTTATGGCCACTGTATTTTGGGATGCACACGGAATATTGCTCATCGATTATCTTGAAAAAGGATCCACAATCACAGGAAAGTATTATCGTGCATTATTGGATCAATTGATTGATGCAATCAAGGAAAAACGACCACATTTAGAGAAGAAAAAAATGCTCTTTCTTCAAGACAACGCACCGGTTCACACAGCATTAGATACGATGCTAGAATTACGTGAAATACACTTCGAATTGGTTAATCATCCACCTTATAGTCCAGTTTTAGCTCCTAGTGACTTTTTCCTGTTTCCAAACTTGAAAAAATGGCTCGCAGGAAAAAGATTCATTTCAAACGAAGAAGTGATTACCGAAACTAACGCGTATTTTGAGGGGTTCCCGAAATCGTATTATTCAGATGGTATAAAAAAGTTGGATTATCGTCTTACTAAGTGTGTCGAAGTAAAAGGAGACTATGTTGAGAAATAAATGGTTTTTGAAGAAAAAAATGTTTTTTTCCTACTTAGGTAGCTTCAATATCAATCCGCCCTCGAAGCTTTAATTGATTTGTAATTGTTGATTTTACAAAATTCCAACTTTAACTGCCTGTACTGTAATGCTGCTGACCTTTTATATCTTATTTCCGAATACTTATTTGATAATTTCCTATGAAATATTGTCGTGAGGATTTCATAGGAAATGCTCCCAAATATTTATTTCACAATAATATAATATATTACATAGACTTAATTTGTCATTACAATGACTTGATTTTACTTTAATTTCACAATATTTTATAGTTACTTCGGTATTATTGTTTTAATCGCTTTACGCCCGCTCCGGTCTGCTCCTTAACTTGAGCTAACTTTTCCCCACCCCAAGCTGAGGTTCCTAAACTAAAAATTACTTATCCTACCGTGCTAACTTGTACTCATGCGTAGGATAACTGTGTAGTAAATAAAAACAACAATATATAGAAGCAAAAACAGAGCTCACTACAAACACAACTTTACTCTTCCAGTAGCAGTCGGTGACTGTCAAATATATAAAATAAATGTTTAATTTATATATTTGACATAACATTCCATATAAATGAATAACAAATACATAAAATAAATACTTATTTCTAATTCGTGCCGCCGCACAGTACTTCGAGCCCAAAAATAGAAAGAGCGGTCCAATCTTCATGAAATTTTACATGTGACTTAATTTTGGGTCACTGATTCCAGATACAGATTTAACGTAAACCCAATAATTTGCTCAGAACTCACGTTTGAACTTTCAATTTCACCTTTTTCAAAAATTAAAAAAGAATATAGAAACTGCATACATTTATAAAAACTTTTTTTTTAATACTTGAGCTTTCTTCTTTTCAAAACTGCCTGTCTTTTTTTAATTCGTGCTTTAGTTTTTAAGCAATATTCATTTTTGTGAGAGCATATTTACGCCTAGAAACTGCTTTTTGACGAAAATTACATGATGACTGCGGTCTTGGTGTCGTAGTTACCGACGTTTTAATGAAATTCTTACATTTTCGAAGTCAAGAAATCAACTGATTTGGCTTGTTGTCGCAGTGAGGTAGCTGAAAAGTTGAAAAATTTTACCTAATCTCTGCTTTATAGTTGCTTTGCAGTGGTTATAAGTAAAATTCAGTTGAATTTTTCATTTCGAAAATGTAAGAATTTCAATAAATCAAGTCGGTAACAATGACACTCTAAGAAAAGTAAGTTAAAGCAATCTTATCAAATTTTAATTAAATTTTCTTCTTCATTTATTTCACATTCTACATAAAATTCCACATATGGGTCTTCGACGTAATAAATTTTTTTATTTACAATTTTTCTTCTTGAAGATATATTGGGATCAGATGAGATGAGCATATGTAGTATTACTCGTAAGTCCGCATTTGTGTTTGCCCTCGAATTCTTTCTAGTATGCTTCAAACGAGCATTTCTAATATTTTTGTGAGTTGCTTCTAAATAAGAAACCTGTAAAAAATGGAGTTAGTATTGAAAAGACTCGGAAAAGAAATTAATTACCAATTGGCATATTAAAATATTTAACTACGTCGCATCCATGCATCAAAACTTTGTAAACGGAGCTTGGCATATAGTACCAGCTATAACACTCTATGTAGAGATTTCTGGTATTTGTAAGGAGTTTGCTGAGTTCATCAGATTAAATTGTTCTGCCACATGATAATATCCTCAACACCGAAGCGAAATTATATATTAAATCTCTTTGAAGGCCAGTTATTTCAGCGGATATTTCAAACTTTGAGAATAATTTCCTAGCAGTGTTTCCATCGTTTGTGGTGTCATAACTTGGCTTAACGTAATCAATAAGCAATCCCATTCTCTCTCAGAACGCTTTCTGAATTCGCTTTTTATTTCATCAACTATTGCTTTGTTTTCAGCCCGAATTTGCCATTAATGTGAATGAATTTGCCATGGCAATGTTAAGTAAGCATTCTAGACATCCAACAGTGAAGAGTTGATAGTCCATACTATAATGTTTTGAATTTGGAATTTTAACCAAGCTTACTTTGTTCATTTCAGTGGGGGGATGCATCGACTAGTAGAAGTGATATCAGTTAAAGCATCCAATTTACAAATAATCCAAAAAATCCATTTATAAATTTAAAAATATATAAATTGTAAATGTTATGAGGACCGGAATTGAAGTGCAGAAATTTTATGTTTAAATTTTATGTTTTCACCCTGACCCCTGACCACCTGTTCTTAAAAACAAAATGCTAACATTTGAAAAAAAAATGATATTACACTAGACTTTTTTTTTAACATACACGTACATTTGTTCGCATCATAGTATACCGTTCATTTATTGCAAAAAATAGTTTTATACCATTTTTCAAAATCGTATATCTCAAAGACTTGGCAGAACTTGGTGAAGATCAATAGCTCTTATTATTATTATTATTGACAGGCTAAAAGAACACCGCGACCTAAAAGATCTATTGTGCAGCCTCGTACCCAACTAAAACAGTCCTAGACTGTTTATAAATCTCGTAACTGCTGTGGGCTTAATTTTAACTAGGTGATTTGGAGATATGAACCCACTGCCTAGGTACTTATGTCTGCGTCTTGCCACCGCTGGGCAAGTGCATAGAATGTGTTCTGCCGTTTCCTGCTCCTCTTGACAGAGTCGACAAGAATCGTCTTCTACCACGCCTATTTTCTTCAGGTGGTAATTTAGTTTACAGTGTCCTGTTAAAAGTTCAGTGTATAGTTTGATGTCATTTCTGCTGAGGTTTAAAGAAGCATCTACCCTGATGTGTTCAGGATCAATGAGTAGTCTCGACTGCCGCATGCCTTTTTGGGCTCTCCAGTAGTTTAGCAGACTTCGTTTTTCCTGTTCGCACAACAAGTTATTTGTGAAGCTACTGTTTACCCCACAGAAGGGTTCTGGGCCTATAAAGGCTGTGTCTGCACCCTTTTTTGCTAAAGAATCTGCCATTTCGTTGCCCTCATGTCCCTCGTGTCCCGGTACCCACATTAGCGTAACAGAGTTTCTCGCTGCTAGGGTATTGAGAAGTTTACAGCATTCCCAGACCAGCTTTGATTGGAATGAGAAGTTTATTAATGATTTTAGAGCTGCCTGGCTATCTGAGAGTATGCATATTTTGGTGTTGCGTGTACCCCTGCGTAGACATTCTCTAGCACATAACTCTAAAGCGTGGACCTCCGCCTGAAAAATGGAAGCTGTTTTTCCCATTGCAATTGCTTTTTGGAAATTTGGCCCTACAATTCCAGCTCCTGCACTGCCATCTTCCATTTTGGACCCATCTGTATACCACAACTGAGAGTCCTGTTTTATTGTTATTTCCTTGTTTCTCCAAGCTGAACGGTCACTGATGACCACTTTGAATTGCTTTGAGAAGTCTAATTTTCTGTCCATTTTGTCGAAGACCATGAGGCACGGAGAATTCCAGACAGTGTCCAGAATCTTTGCGTGCCCCGAAAGGTTGCCTTCTTTAAGATGGGCTAGATTAGGTAGCCTTAGGGCCGCGCTGGCCGCCATCCTTTTAACTACAAGGTGTAGAGGAGTCAGTCCAGTGATCACTCCCAAAGCTAGTGTGGGGCACGTTCTCATTGCTCCCGTCACACTCAAACAGGCTATACGGTGAATCTTGTTAAGAGTCCTCTGAGCTCCTGTTTGGTTGACTTTTGGCCACCATACCAACGACGCATAAGTAATCATTGGTACTATTATTGTTTTATATGACCACGCCATCATTTTTGGCCGTAGTCCCCATGTTTTACCGTACAACCTCTGGCAAGCATAGGTTGCTCTTAAGGCTTTACAAGTTATGTATGATAAGTGGTTTTTCCAAGTTAGAGTTTTGTCCAGGATTACTCCCAGATATTTCATTTCATTGGACATTGTTAAGTTTGTGGTCCCTAAACTTAAGGTCCCCAGATTCAGTTTCCTTCTTTTGGTGAAGGGTACCACGTTTGTTTTATTCGGATTTATCGATAGGCCTTTCTCCTGACACCAGTTTTGAGTGATGTCAAGAGCTAGTTGCATGCGATCTGTTATGGTAGAGTCAAACTTGCCTCTGACCATAATTACCAAATCATCCGCAAAGCCCTGAACTTCGTATCCGAGGTCATTGAGAGTTTGTAAGAGCTCGTCGATAACCAATAACCATAGGAGTTGCGATAGGACGCCCCCCTGGGGACATCCTTTGGTTGACCTGACAATTTGCTTTGCTGTCCCTGTTTCAAAGATTGTCGTTCTGTTTTTCAGCATATTGAGAACCCATGTTATGATCAGTCTTTGTATACCTTTCCTGTTCATCCCCTCCTCAATTGATCTGAAAGTAGCATTGTCAAAAGCCCCCGTAATGTCAACCGATGTACAGAGAGCTATTTCTTTACCCTCAAACGCCTTTTCAATTTTGCTTGTTAAGCTATGTATGGCTGTCTCAGTCGATTTGCCTGATTGGTAAGCGTATTGTTCAATATGAAGAGGAGAATCTTTAAGATAAGTTTCCCTGATATATTGGTCCAGAATTTTTTCCATAACTTTTAGCAGGAATGACGTCAGGCTAATGGGCCGATAGGCTTTTGGCGTGTGGTCCGCCTTTTTGCCTGCTTTCGGTATGAAAGCCACCCTAGCCTTCGTCCAAGGTTTAGGCACTATGCCTAGCTCCAGGCTTATCCTGAAAATGTTTGTTAGCACAGGTGCTAATACATCAACACCTTGCCGAAGTAGGCACGGTTGTATATTATCGACACCTGGCGATTTGAATGGTCTAAAAGTGGAGATAGCCCATTTGGTTTTATTGACGGTGAAGATTCTGCGAGCCAGTGAGAGTTGCCTCCGTGTAGGCATCAAGAAACGAGTATTCTCGATGATTTCACTATCCTCTCCGCTAGTGGCACAGCCTGGAAAGTGAGTGTCCAACAAAAGCTGTCCCGTCTCTTCCAGGCTCTCCGTAAAATTTCCGTCAGGCTTCTTGAGTGTAGAAAGTCCGTTTGAGTGATCTTTATTGAGTGACTTCTGGAGTCGGGTAGCTGCTGGGAGGGTTTCAATCTCCTCACAGTACTTTTTCCATGAGTCTCTCTTAGATCTTCTCAACTCATTATTATAGGCCGTTAAGGCACTTCTATAAGATGCCCAGTCACCATTAGACTTGGCCCTATTAAAGAGTTGACGGGCTTTTTTGCGCAAAACATTTAGCTCCCCGCTCCACCAGGGTACGTTCCTAGAACGTTTCTTCACAACTAAATTGCAGCTACTTTCAAAAGCCTCGATTATTATATTATTTAATTTGTTAACTTCAAGATCTAGTTCCTGAGAGTTACTTATTTTTTCACTAAGGCACGCAATATTTTGCTCTAAGTAAAAGTTATATATCGACCAGTTGGTCTTCCTAACATTTCTCATTTCGAAGGTGCCTCCAATCTCCCCCCCCCCCCCCCCAGATCAAAGCAAGCAAGTTCTTGAATGGCTACGAAGTCCAGACTCTGGTGTTCCACCAAGGCACTGAGCCTGTAAGAGGCTGCTATAGCCCTGTGGAGATTTATTTGGAGACAGTGAAGCTGCTTCCAAGAGTTTTGCGTTCGTGATGGGGCCTGGGACATTATTTCCCAGACCGATCCTTGCGGATCTTACCACCCTTTGTGCTCCGCAAAGTTTCCGCAGCCTCCGGGTCTTTTCTCTCCCATTTCCTGAGCCTACCAGAGAGAGCAGATGGTCCTGGACGTTGGACACGTGTGTTGCCTCTCTCCGCTCTCGGTACTGGCTTTGTGAAAATGGGCCCCGTTTTCGGCTTCTGGCTACTCTGCTTTGCCCGCGCTGCAACAGATGTTGTTGGTTGCTCTTCAACACCAACAGCAGATTTTGCCCTGTTCCCCTTCAGTCTAGGTCGGAGCTGGGCACTGCCAAAGCCATAGTAGACTTTGTTACCCAGTGTGTCAACCCTTTCAGACGAGATGGGGTCCAGAGCAATTGCCAGCTCGACCTGGTCACCTTTTTGTAGGCGATGGAGCACCCGCCACTCGCTGACACTAATGCCCGAATTCTGCGACTCCACTTGCCCCAAAATTCGGTCATTTTGCCAAGATACCGAGCCGGGAAAGTAGCCAACGAAGATCTTGGCCTTTGGCACTTTTGCCTCGTCCACCACCTTCAACTCAGCCCCCTCCCATGGCTTCATGGCTGGTATCCATTCTTCAGCCCAGGCTACGGTTTCGTCGTCCAGACAGTTGATCGTCAACCATCCAGGCTTGAAACTTCAGCCTGCAAAGTGTGGCTTCACTGGGCCCCCACGAGTCTCGAACATCTTGTCGAGAATGCACCGTTGTACCTTCCCAATTTCTTCAGTGGACCATATGCCCTCCGGGAAATTGCTAGGTATAACCCCTATCTTTTTGGAGCAGACTGTCTCCGCTAGAGTAGGCTTTGAGCAGGGGACCCCCAAGGAGGCGCCCTGCACGCCATGTCTTTCAGAGACACTCGCCACCCTCTTACTGGGACCAGGTTCGCCCCCAAGTAAGGTCTCCGCCTCCTTCATCTCAACACACACCGGCGGGTCCGCTGGGGGCACTATTGACATTTTATCAATGTTTTTGTTGCCCTCTTGTGCAAACCGCTTTGTCGGCCTGGAGTTCGATGTCGGCGTGGAGCCATCTGAACGGGATCTTTTAGGGGTCCATCGCGCAGACACGTTCGCTGGATTTGCCGCCAAGGACCGAGCTGTTTCCAGCGATATGCCCCTGGCAAGCAAAGCCTTAAAACGTTTACGTCCAGCTCCGGACAGCTTCACCCTAAGTTTTGGAATCTTCTCTGGAGCAGGTTCAAGAAGATTTCTCTCCTGTTCCGAGGAGATAGACACCCCAGCCGATTCCTGGCTAAGTGGGATGTCCATCTCCTCCGGCCTGTCGGTTAAGGGACCGGGTGCCCCCCCAACAGGTCGTGCTCCATGCTTTCATTGTCGATGGGACCAGATGCCCCCTCGGCCAATGATGGCTGTTGGCTCATTGTAGCCACAATATGCACATTTGAAGGTGTGCAGTCCATTTTTTTTTCATATAGGCTTAAGTTTTCCATATATTTTTCTTTAGTTTTCTTTTGCGTTTTGGTCACCCACGGGCGCCCCCGTGGTAAGGCTAATTAAAACCGTAGGTTCGCCGGACCTCGTACGGAGTTCGCTATTAAGCTTGACTCTACCCCGTCAAGCAAGCTCACTGGCATAGCTGTTCCACCGTGAATTTAGGGTGTTTTTTTTTATGGGCCAATATGTCTGGTGAACCCTGCCCCAGGGAGTTTTCTCTCTCCCCCGCCCGGCAATCGGCGACCCAAGTCCAGCAGAGACATGACCGTACTGAAAGTGGGCCATTGGTCTGTAAAGTAATTGCCGCACTTCCCCGAAGGGCTGACCAATTGTTAGTGTCTAGGCGATCCGGCGGTCTCAGTGAGACGTTCGATATTGGCCAGTACGACTACTAACTAGCCTTAACGACTGGCTCTCAACGACTCTAGCTCTTATGATATCATTAAATATCTGTCCGGAACATTGAGGAACTCAAAAGATATTAACTTGTAAATATAGGGCTTTTGCTTGATTTTTTACCACCTTCAAAGTCCTCTAAAACATTATATTTAAATTTTTTGCTCAATAAAAAAAATTCGAATTTTTTGCTGAAATAACATAAAAAATGAAGAAAAAAAATTGTTTCAATATGTTGAAAAATGTATTTATAGTCATATTTTTCCCAAAACACTAAAATCCGAAAATTTCAAAACAAAAAAAAACCTTAAAAAGCCCTGACTTCGAAATGCTGCAGCATCCACAAAAACAATTTTTGTGTCCTGAAATTTTGAATATTTTCTCGTGAAAGTACAACGATACCCATTTTGTTAGATTTGGTGACCATAAAAATTTAGATGTTTGTCCACTAGACGAAGCACTGTGCGCCGCACAGTGGTATTTTGGTGGAAAAAATACATTTTTTTAAGTACCCTATTCTTATTATTGACGAATTTAGCTGAATTTAGCATTGTTTAAATAAGAACAATTCATTACAGTTCTTTCCAGAATGGTCATTTTTATACTAAATACAAGTATCGAAAGTCAGAAAATGTTTTTTCACCTAAAATGATTGAAATATTTGTTAACTAGAGCAAAGTTTTTTCCTAATAATTTTGTTTTGATTGCTTCTTTTGTTACTTTTATATAAAAATATAGCACTTTTTCGACAAAATAAAAAAAGTATGATATCAATCCATCAAGTATTGTTGAAATTATAAGCGGAAGCTACCTAAATACCAACTTCTCCCCTTTGATAGACAAAAACTTCGTTACCTCCGTCTACCTCCATGTTCTAACTATAAAGAAATGAAAGTTCGAGATGTCTTCTTTCGATATAAAAAAGAAATTTTTGCCCGAATTTGCCCTTTTTTGAGTTATTTTGATTTAAATGACAAAAAAAGGGAAACAAATTTTTAAAAAATTGAAAAAATTGGGGGCATACTTTTAGGATTTTGCTAATTTGTAAAAGCTTTTTAATTAATATAATGGCAACACCTGATTCCAAATCTTTGTAAAACAATAACAATTATTGTAATGTTTACGAATATAGGCCATAAAAGGTATTAGATGACATTTGCAACAATTGAGAGTTTTTTGCACAGATCGAACTTTGGTTAAAAAGTATGTTTCGAAATCTTTCTGTCGTTCGAAACTTATACCACAGACAACGTAGTCATATAGATTTCCAAAGATTTTAAAAAAATGGTGGCACCAGAGCACACCTAAAAAGTAGTCGCAAGGGAGAATTTCTCTTCTTCTTGTTTTCGTTTTGACGTTTCCTCAAAAGCTTCGAAGCTTTTATTTGAGATCAGGGTTGTAAACAAAGTTTGAAACAGGGCACATCTAAATAGTTAGTGCACACTGCTAATAAGAAAACAATGTTATAAAATAAAAAATTAATACTTTATTGGATATACTCTCCTGTTGTTGCACTTCTACATATATTCAATATTGGGGGTATTTTCACAAGAATTATTGCTTTAAATGATGCAACTTTACTGACATTGGAAGTGGGCCCTGCTGTCTATTTGTATCCGTTTATAGGTATCCAATGCGTTTGAACTGCGTTTTATTTGCATGGGCTCTTGCGATTTCGGCAGTGCATTGTTTCGCTTCTGTGCATAATCCTCATAGTTGTTAACTGTAAGTAAATAATTATCAAAAATTTAAGCTGCTTGAAAATTAGCAATTATACCATTTAGTTGCAGCTCCTGTTGGGGGGTTGAATTAGGATGCCGCATTTACGTTAAATTGAATAAATAAATTACGTATCTGCTTTTCCTAAATAATAAATTATTGTAAAAAAGGTTAACATTTTTATAAGAAAACCATTTGTTACCTTTGGCCAAGCATCTTCTAGAATTCACTGCACATGCATATTGCTATTCACTGCCGCTGGCGGCCGCCCATTGTCACTTGGTACCTCTCCCACACAATATTGTGTACAGCGGGAGTAGTCGGGCCACTTGTTCCACTGATCCGCTAGCACACACAATATTAAACATTTTTTCATTTAAACATTTTTACATTTCCACTTAATTTAAACATTTTCACTTTTGCACATAATTTCATTTTGCAGAAATCTCTGTTTTACATTTATTAAATTTTATCTAATTTTCTTCACTATCAAAATCGCAAAATCTTAATTCAAATTCAAATCCAGGGTACACAGATTTGTGCTCCCTGTTCGAAGCTAAAATTGGATTATAGGTTGTCAAAATCGAGAGCTTTTTCACTCCACTGACAAGCTAAAATCCAAAAATTGTTGTTGTTGTAGAATTGTTGTAGCCTTGCGGCCACCTTCTTAGTGCACACTGGGTGGCACTTTATCAAAAGCTTTACTGGGCACACATACAAGTAACGAACAAATTAAGTTTTCTCTCCCAATTTCTCATTTAAACAAAGACTTCATCCCAGTAGGGAAAAAAGCAAGTGATTCGACAAGTAAACATAAACAAGCACTCCCGTTTATCGTCTTTTATTATATTCATATATTTCATAATATTGCAATCATTATTATTTATTTTATAGTGATTTTTAAATTTCTTTGTTCTAATTTTTCTCAGGCTTTGTATTGCTTTCAGATTTATCGCATTTTTTGTTTCCAAAAACCTAACTTTCTTTTTAAGTTCTTTGTAAACAATTTCCAGTTTTGCCAATTCAGATATGTAATAAGATACGTTTGTCTTTTTTCGAGCCAAATAAAAATCAATCGCTTGAAATTTCCTGTTGGGTTCTATGCTTACGATCAAAATAGTTGTGAGTATAAAAATGAGAATTGATGCTATTCAATCTCGTCGTATTTTTCACTGTTTTAAGTTTTTATTACGATCGGAGATTGTCGTGCTTGCTTGTTCGAAGGTCCTCATGTACATTTACCGTACGAAGTGAAAAACGAACATCGCGTGATGGTTGCAAAGCTTTTGCCAGAGCGCAAAGTTATTGTTCTCTTGATTTACCATATTGGTGTGTATTTTGCACACTCTCACGTTTCTCTTCTTCTCTGGGGCTCATATGTGTTTGTGCGATAAGTCGATAAAAGCTAACTTTAGTCGACAAATTTTGGAACACTTAATTTCAAAGCATTTGGAAATCTATATGACTACGTTGTCTGTGCTTATACTAAACAATGTAAGCAATGTAGGCACAATAACTTATGCCAGGCGCGCACTCAAAAAAAAATTTCGGGGGGTGTTTTAAGTATTTTTTATAGATTTTTTTCCATACATTAAATTAAACTTGGAGAATAGGTTTAAGGTCCCATCTTCTTTAATTTTGGGCCATTGAATCTAAAATGTCTTCAATTTTCACTGCAACATCCCTGTGAACGTTTAGGAGAGCATTGAGCTTCTCTCCCCCGGGTTTACTTCTTAAGGGCCGACCAAAATAGACGAAACGAAACGTGACGAGTAAAGGGCCGACCAAAATAGACGAGACGAAACGTGACGAGTAAGTTCAAGCATATGTGAATCAATGTAAATAGCCAAAATGGCCATACGTATTTGATCGAAACTGAACGAAACATTTAGACGTGACGATCGGTTCCGTAAGAACCGAACTGAAAACGTCTGCTACTCGTCATAACCTCTTCTTTGTTGACACGATTGTTGTTTTTTAAAGAAATTAAAATTAAAATGACGAAATTTTGCTACTATTTAATCGCTGCTGTGGGGGATGAGCTCGGAATTTATGTAAAAAGCCATCCATCGATGCGGTTGATAGCGTCACATTTTGGGTTAAATGTAAAAATCGACATAACGAGTGCATACGTTCGTCCAATAGCTATCGTTACGTCTCGTCTATTTTGGTCCTACCTTAAGTTCGAGCATATGTGAATCAATGTAAATAGCCAAAATGGCCATACGTATTTGATCGAAACTGAACGAAACATTTAGACATGACGATCGGTTCCGTAAGAACCGAACTGCAAACGTCTGCTACTCGTCATAACCTCTTCTTTGTTGACACGATTGTTGTTTTTTAAAGAAATTAAAATTAAAATGACGGAATTTTGCTACAATTTAATCGCCGCTGTGGGGGATGAGCTCGGAATTTATGTAAAAAGCCATCCATCGATGCGATTGATAGCGTCACATTTTGGGTTAAATGTAAAAATCGACATAACGAGTGCATACGTTCGTCCAATAGCTATCGTTACGTCTCGTCTATTTTGGTCCTCCCTTAAGTTCGAGCATATGTGAATCAATGTAAATAGCCAAAATGGCCATACGTATTTGATCGAAACTGAACGAAACATTTAGACGTGACGATCGGTTCCGTAAGAACCGAACTGCAAACGTCTGCTACTCGTCATAACCTCTTCTTTGTTGACACGATTGTTGTTTTTTAAAGAAATTAAAATTAAAATGACGGAATTTTGCTACAATTTAATCGCCGCTGTGGGGGATGAGCTCGGAATTTATGTAAAAAGCCATCCATCGATGCGGTTGATAGCGTCACATTTTGGGTTAAATGTAAAAATCGACATAACGAGTGCATACGTTCGTCCAATAGCTATCGTTACGTCTCGTCTATTTTGGTCCTCCCTTAAGTTCGAGCATATGTGAATCAATGTAAATAGCCAAAATGGCCATACGTATTTGATCGAAACTGAACGAAACATTTAGACGTGACGATCGGTTCCGTAAGAACCGAACTGAAAACGTCTGCTACTCGTCATAACCTCTTCTTTGTTGACACGATTGTTGTTTTTTAAAGAAATTAAAATTAAAATGACGGAATTTTGCTACAATTTAATTGCCGCTGTGGGGGATGAGCTCGGAATTTATGTAAAAAGCCATCCATCGATGCGGTTGATAGCGTCACATTTTGGGTTAAATGTAAAAATCGACATAACGAGTGCATACGTTCGTCCAATAGCTATCGTTACGTCTCGTCTATTTTGGTCCTACCTTAAGTTCGAGCATATGTGAATCAATGTAAATAGCCAAAATGGCCATACGTATTTGATCGAAACTGAACGAAACATTTAGACGTGACGATCGGTTCCGTAAGAACCGAACTGCAAACGTCTGCTACTCGTCATAACCTCTTCTTTGTTGACACGATTGTTGTTTTTTAAAGAAATTAAAATTAAAATGACGGAATTTTGCTACAATTTAATCGCCGCTGTGGGGGATGAGCTCGGAATTTATGTAAAAAGCCATCCATCGATGCGGTTGATAGCGTCACATTTTGGGTTAAATGTAAAAATCGACATAACGAGTGCATACGTTCGTCCAATAGCTATCGTTACGTCTCGTCTATTTTGGTCCTCCCTTAAGTTCGAGCATATGTGAATCAATGTAAATAGCCAAAATGGCCATACGTATTTGATCGAAACTGAACGAAACATTTAGACGTGACGATCGGTTCCGTAAGAACCGAACTGAAAACGTCTGCTACTCGTCATAACCTCTTCTTTGTTGACACGATTGTTGTTTTTTAAAGAAATTAAAATTAAAATGACGGAATTTTGCTACAATTTAATTGCCGCTGTGGGGGATGAGCTCGGAATTTATGTAAAAAGCCATCCATCGATGCGGTTGATAGCGTCACATTTTGGGTTAAATGTAAAAATCGACATAACGAGTGCATACGTTCGTCCAATAGCTATCGTTACGTCTCGTCTATTTTGGTCCTACCTTAAGTTCGAGCATATGTGAATCAATGTAAATAGCCAAAATGGCCATACGTATTTGATCGAAACTGAACGAAACATTTAGACGTGACGATCGGTTCCGTAAGAACCGAACTGCAAACGTCTGCTACTCGTCATAACCTCTTCTTTGTTAACACGATTGTTGTTTTTTAAAGAAATTAAAATTAAAATGACGGAATTTTGCTACAATTTAATCGCCGCTGTGGGGGATGAGCTCGGAATTTATGTAAAAACCATCCATCGATGCGGTTGATAGCGTCACATTTTGGGTTAAATGTAAAAATCGACATAACGAGTGCATACGTTCGTCCAATAGCTATCGTTACGTCTCGTCTATTTTGGTCCTCCCTTAAGTTCGAGCATATGTGAATCAATGTAAATAGCCAAAATGGCCATACGTATTTGATCGAAACTGAACGAAACATTTAGACGTGACGATCGGTTCAGTAAGAACCGAACTGAAAACGTCTGCTACTCGTCATAACCTCTTCTTTGTTGACACGATTGTTGTTTTTTAAAGAAATTAAAATTAAAATGACGGAATTTTGCTACTATTTAATCGCTGCTGTGGGGGATGAGCTCGGAATTTATGTAAAAAGCCATCCATCGATGCGGTTGATAGCGTCACATTTTGGGTTAAATGTAAAAATCGACATAACGAGTGCATACGTTCGTCCAATAGCTATCGTTACGTCTGGTCTATTTTGGTCCTACCTTAAGTTCGAGCATATGTGAATCAATGTAAATAGCCAAAATGGCCATACGTATTTGATCGAAACTGAACGAAACATTTAGACGTGACGATCGGTTCCGTAAGAACCGAACTGCAAACGTCTGCTACTCGTCATAACCTCTTCTTTGTTGACACGATTGTTGTTTTTTAAAGAAATTAAAATTAAAATGACGGAATTTTGCTACAATTTAATCGCCGCTGTGGGGGATGAGCTCGGAATTTATGTAAAAAGCCATCCATCGATGCGGTTGATAGCGTCACATTTTGGGTTAAATGTAAAAATCGACATAACGAGTGCATACGTTCGTCCAATAGCTATCGTTACGTCTCGTCTATTTTGGTCCTCCCTTAAGTTCGAGCATATGTGAATCAATGTAAATAGCCAAAATGGCCATACGTATTTGATCGAAACTGAACGAAACATTTAGACGTGACGATCGGTTCCGTAAGAACCGAACTGAAAACGTCTGCTACTCGTCATAACCTCTTCTTTGTTGACACGATTGTTGTTTTTTAAAGAAATTAAAATTAAAATGACGGAATTTTGCTACAATTTAATTGCCGCTGTGGGGGATGAGCTCGGAATTTATGTAAAAAGCCATCCATCGATGCGGTCGATAGCGTCACATTTTGGGTTAAATGTAAAAATCGACATAACGAGTGCATACGTTCGTCCAATAGCTATCGTTACGTCTCGTCTATTTTGGTCCTACCTTAAGTTCGAGCATATGTGAATCAATGTAAATAGGCAAAATGGCCATACGTATTTGATCGAAACTGAACGAAACATTTAGACGTGACGATCGGTTCCGTAAGAACCGAACTGCAAACGTCTGCTACTCGTCATAACCTCTTCTTTGTTGACACGATTGTTGTTTTTTAAAGAAATTAAAATTAAAATGACGGAATTTTGCTACAATTTAATCGCCGCTGTGGGGGATGAGCTCGGAATTTATGTAAAAAGCCATCCATCGATGCGGTTGATAGCGTCACATTTTGGGTTAAATGTAAAAATCGACATAACGAGTGCATACGTTCGTCCAATAGCTATTGTTACGTCTCGTCTATTTTGGTCCTCCCTTAAGTTCGAGCATATGTGAATCAATGTAAATAGCCAAAATGGCCATACGTATTTGATCGAAACTGAACGAATCATTTAGACGTGACGATCGGTTCCGTAAGAACCGAACTGAAAACGTCTGCTACTCGTCATAACCTCTTCTTTGTTGACACGATTGTTGTTTTTTAAAGAAATTAAAATTAAAATGACGGAATTTTGCTACAATTTAATCGCCGCTGTGGGGGATGAGCTCGTAATTTATGTAAAAGCCATCCATCGATGCGGTTGATAGCATCACATTTTGGGTTAAATGTCAAAATCGACATAACGAGTGCAGACGTTCGTCCAATGGCTATTGTTACGTCTCGTCTATTTTGGTCCTCCCTTAAGTTCGAGCATATGTGAATCAATGTAAATAGGCAAAATGGCCATACGTATTTGATCGAAACTGAACGAATCATTTAGACGTGACGATCGGTTCCGTAAGAACCGAACTGAAAACGTCTGCTACTCGTCATAACCTCTTCTTTGTTGACACGATTGTTGTTTTTTAAAGAAATTAAAATTAAAATGACGGAATTTTGCTACAATTTAATCGCCGCTGTGGGGGATGAGCTCGTAATTTATGTAAAAGCCATCCATCGATGCGGTTGATAGCATCACATTTTGGGTTAAATGTCAAAATCGACATAACGAGTGCAGACGTTCGTCCAATGGCTATCGTTACGTCTCGTCTATTTTGGTCCTACCTTTAAGTATGTTGTCACCCGTCGGAGTAACGAAAATGAACGCTCACTTGAATCAGCAGACATCGGTAACAATGCACCGATCTCCAGGAATCGACTAATGGTTGTAAATTGCTTTGCATCACAACAATTTAAGGTTTATATATATGTATTAGACAAATTTGCTTGATTTAAACTGTGCCAGAAAATATAATTTAAAAACTGCAAGAGAGAATAAATTTATTTTGATTACTATACATTTAAAAAGGAATATTTTATTCACCCTCTCCAATTTTTTAACTCAGATACGAAATCTTCAGCGGAATCTTCTATATCGTTAGGCCATTGCGACAAAAAAAAAACCCCATTTGTATTGATATTAATGCATTTATTTGGCAAAATATTTGCAATTTTGGAGAGCAACTCGCGATGCTTCAAAGATCATTGTTGGAGTTGCTCCAGAAAATGAACCAAAAACTGTATATAAATTGAACGTCGGTAATATTCTGTGGGTTCGCCTTCCTAATTACCACGATTGGTTTGCCGACTAACCAAACGTGGAATTCTAATTTTTACATCTACCTCTTTGGCCAATTCATCAATGCGGTTGATAGCGTCACATTTTGGGTCAAAATCGACGTAACGAGTGCAGACGTTCGTTCAATCGCTATCGTTACGTCTCGTCTATTCTGGTTCTACCTTGAGTTGTTTACTATGTCTACACAAACTTGTTAGTTTCCACAATTAAAGATGTGATTAGATGAAAGTCTTCTATTTCAACACTATTTAAATTACTTATTGTTAGTTTATTTTCATAAAATATTCTTAAAAATGTGAATGTAATGCAGTAACGTGTGGGGCCGCTTTAGAGTAGCGTCAGTTTAAATCGAATCTATTTTTCCTCGTTCTTCCTAACGAAACAAATGATCTCATTGCAACTCTACAGAATTGCATTTATCAAAATATATTTCTTCAATTGCCACTAGGTTGATGATGACCCGCTTTAAACTAACAACTTTGACCGCCATCGGTTGGCTAATTTAAAACTTATATTTATATTAGTGGGAAAAATTTTCTGAAGCACATTTTTGAACCACACAAAAACAAGAGAATGTATTGGCAATTGCATCTACTTGGGAATAGTTCACAAATTAGTATCGCCAGTTTTTTAAATGAACAATATAAGTTTATGTTGATTATTAAATATAATTTTTATTTGAATTATTATATTGATTGAGTACATACGCGCTTCAAGGTTAGTATGCTTTTGGAGAAACTGCGGTTGGGGATAGGAAATCTCTTTGCCTGTGTTTGGCCAGAAACATGTTGCCATTGAGTAGCTATCGGACCCATTGAGTAGCTATTCTACCCATTTCCTAAGTAAGTCTGCACAGTGGCAGGTAGCCACGCCGTAGAAAAGTTCAGCCAATAAGTGGACAAAGCGTACCCCTTTTCGCGAGTCATTCAGCCCTTTCATTCCCAAGAAATTATATTAAACTCTATGCTGAACTATTAACAGGACGCTGCAAACTCAATTACCATATGAAGAAAATAGGTGTGGTACAAAACGAAACAGCAGAACACGTTCTAAGCACTTGACCAGTGGTGGCAAGACGCAGACTTAACTACCTAGGCAGCTGGTTCTTAGTTCCAAATCACTTAGTTAAATTTAAGTCCACAGCAGTTACGATATTTATAAATAGTCTGGAATTGCTTTATTTGGGTACGAGGCTGCACAATAGATATCTCGGGTCGCGGAGCTCTTTTAGCCTATTAAATAATAATATGAGCGAGCAAAGACATTTAGAGAATAGCATTCTTCCAAACTGCACCTAATGCCAAATATTCACTCAACAATACACCACAATTTTGAGTGTACTTCATTAGGTTAGGTTAGGTCAATGTGGCAGCCAGTCCAAAGGACCAGCTCACTCAGACCACCATGGGTCCATTGTGATACCACCGCGCCACAACGCACCTCCGATTCACTCGTCGAACCATTTTGAAGCCCTAATAAAGCGCAGGATTTGTTTGATCTTCGCGCTAGACACCTCTGTAAGAGAGCTAAAAGCGTATTTGCCTATAGAGCCCGCTCTGCTTCTAGCCAGAACGGGGCAACTACAGAAGAGATGTTCCACAGTCTCCTCCTCCTCCTCATCCCCACAGCTTCTGCAGTATTCATGAGAGAATACTCCCAGCTTGAGAGCATGTCTGCCGAAAAGCCAGTGACCAGATATACATGCCACGACCTTAGAGATATTCTCTCTCGGCAGGGCAAGCAAGTCTCTAGTTTTCCTACTATTAAGTTCCGGCCACATTAGCCTCGTCGTAAAGCAAGTGCCCTCTTGTGCCCAAGACCAATTGGTCTCACTCACGACCCTATCCTTCAGCATCAGTTTACAGGTGGCAATTGGTATTCCAATCTCATATCTGTCCGTGCCTAAAGGAAGGTTGGTACCCCGTCTGGCTAAGTCATCAGCCCTACAGTTTCCCGCAATATCTCTATGCCCCGGAACCGATATAAGGCGTACCTTGAAAACGGTACTGATATCATTTAGGGCTGCTCGGCAGTCCTGAGCTACCTTTGATTTCAGTGCCACCGAATTCATTGACAAGATGGCCGCCTGGCTATCCGAGTAGATATTTATAATATTTTTTGTTACGGCATGTCTATTTAAGTAGACGGCTACCTCCTTTATGGCTAGGACCTCTGCTTGATAAACACTGCAGTGGTCGGGGAGACGGAAAGAAAGTTCCAGTCCCAATTCTTGCGAGAAAACTCCAAAACCGACTCTATCGTCAAGTTTGGATCCGTCAGTGTAGAAATTAAGTTCCCCCCTTCACCATGGCATTGGTGTTTGCCACTCTCTTCTAGACGGAATATATGTCTGGAAGTGCCTATCGAAGTTGAGATTAGGTATAGAGTGGTCAATGTGTTGGATAGAACTACTCCAGGTATGCGCAATAGTCGAGTGACCAATCTGCGGATCATGCCATAACGCAGCACATTTCAGCCTTAGTGCTGATGTGGTGGCCACTTGTTTCCCTACCAGCTCTAATGTAGGTAAGTTGAGTATTACTTCTAAAGCTTTAGTAGGCATGGTCCTTAAGGCACCAGAGATCCTTAAAAAAGCCGTTCTTTGGACCTTGCTCAGAAGCTTCAAATAGCTTTGTTTCTGAGTGGCTGGCCACCATACCAGTATTCCATATAGCAATATGGGTCTGACCACCGAAATTTATAGCCAGTGCATAATTCGTGGGGATAGCCCCCACCTGATTCCGACCGCTTTTTTACATGTGTACAAAGCAATATTGGCCTTCCTGACTCTTTCTTCAATATTGGGTTTCCAGGTAAGTTTTCTATCTAGTACTAGTCCCAAATATCTAACTGTCTCCTTCATCGGAATTTCCACACCTTTGTATGTTAGCGGGGAGACCTCAGGAGATCTATTTTTCTTAGAAAAGAGGATTAATTCCATTTTATCAGGGTTTAACCCTAATCCCCTTCTTCCCGTCCAACCAGTAAGCGTGGCCATGCTAGAGCGCAAAATATCCATAAGAGTGTTTGGATATTTCTCTCTAATCACAATTGTCAAGTCATCAGCAGAGGCGACGACATGGCAACCCTCCCTCTCTAGGGCTAGCAGTAATGAAATTACCGCCCAATTCCAGAGCAGGGGGAGAGGACTCCTCCCTGAGGAGTGCCTCTGCAGACCTGTCTGATTAAGGTGTGGGAACCTAAGCTGGCAGTTACCTTTCTACTGACGAGTATCATCTCTACCATCGCTACCATATTGGGATCGACGCCCAGAGCTTCTAACGCTCCCGTAATGGCGTTCGCATTTATGTTGTTGAAAGCGCCTTCTATGTCAATGAACGCCGCTAGTGCGAAATCTTTCTGCTGGATGGCTTTTTCCACTATACCAATAAGTACGTGTAACGCCGTCTCCGTCGATTTGCCCTTCGTGTATGCATGCTGTGCCGAGGAGATTCTACCAGTTGGTATAGCTTCCCGTAAGTGTGCATCCATCAATCTCTCCAGTGTTTTTAGGAGGAAAGACGTGAGACTGATTGGTCTGAAGTCTTTATGATTTACATGAGAGGACCTGCCTGCCTTGGGTATGCAGGAAACCTTCGTTTCTCTCCATCTCAGCGGAATATAGCCCATGTTAAGACAGCTTCTAATTGCAGTCACAACCCAGGGCGTAATTATGTCCCGTGATTGTTGCAGTTCAGCTGGATAAATTCCATCCGGACCCGGAGATTTATATGGACCAAAGGTGTTAATGGCCCACTGAACTTTCTCGACTGTAACTATCGCATTCCCTATCTCAGACTGCCTCCCCCTAAGTGTCGAGTTATCACCCTCCACTGTGCTACTGCCTGGAAAATGCGTATCTAAGAGAAGAGCCAAAGATTCCTCGCTCGATTCACTCCACACATCACCCGGACCTTTAAGGTAGCCCAGGTTGTGTGGTGTCCTCGCTAGGATTCTTCTTAGTCTAGCTGCTTCCGATGTTTCTTCCACATCCCTACAATAATTTTGCCAGGACTGTCGCTGCGCAGTTCTGGTTGCTTTCTTGTATATTTTTAGCTCAGCCTTGTAGGCTTCCCAGCCTGCGGGCAGACCCGAAGTTTTAGCCCTGTTAAATAACCGCCTGTTGGACTTCCGGAGAAGGCCTAGATCCATTGACCACCAAGGTGGTTTGTCCTTGCCTCTCAGTTTTACAACCGGGCACCCGGCTGTCAGTGAACTATTCAGGGCCGTGGTTACCTGATTGATCAGCTCGTCTAATTCCACAGGGTCTGTGGGATCAGACGGGGGATTTATTGGCAGCGAAGCCCTGAGAGTTTTCCTATACTTCCCCCAGTCCGTTCTCCGTATATTTCTAAAGGTCTTAACTGGAGCTAGTGGGAAGTTCACTTTATATTCTATATAGCGATGGTCAGAGTAGGAATTTTCATTCGACACTCTCCATCTTTTTATATTGTTAGCGAAGTTATCGAAGGTCAGGGTAATATCTAACACTTCCCTTCTATTTTGTGTTATAAACGTCGGCTCTGAGCCTAAATTTACCACACTAAGCTTATTCTCTATAATGAAGTCTAAAACTGACTCACCTCTTGCGTTAGTGTTTGAACTTCCCCACAATGTGTTGTGTGCGTTTACGTCACTGGAGACAACCAAGTTCCTTTTTTCCAGGGTTTTCCTCTAACACTTGGAGGTAGACTTCGGCAATCGCTTGCTCCACCCACCTCCACTTCTCTTTGGGTGTGACCCCTTCCTCCTCCTTCCGGTCAATGATGGCCAGCATCTCGCCCCCACCTTTGACAACGTCGCTATAGCATGGGTATTTCTGGCCGCCGACTTTTTGTCTTTTAGCGACCTCACCCACCTCTTCAGCCGAACGTTGTCTCTTTGGGGTTGTACCCGCCGATTTACCCAAGCCGGATAGCACCCCCTTGCCCACTCTACCGATTTGGCCTGCTCCTCAGTGAGCTGGTCTGTGGGTAGAGTCTCATGTTTAGCCATGACCCTCATGGCCGCCTTCCTATCATAATAGGCCTGCTTTGGCGGACGGACGGGTTTAAACGACCCCCCCTGGCCTACCCCAGCAACCTTCTTTGAGCTGCTGGGCCCCTCTACTGTCTGCTGCCGAAAGATCTCCGGGGTAGCCCCCCGCCCCCTGACCGCAGTCAGCGTTTGGGTTTTTACCACCTCCTCCGGGTTTCTTCCTTCAGCACCCCTCTGAAAGAGACGAGAGACCGGTTTTCCCAAGCCTCCCCGTCCCCTACTACCAGCACTCGTGCTGGGACCAGCCCTAAGGCTTAAGCCCCTTCTGCCTCCTGCTGCTATCGATCTGTCTGCCACCCTTATATTAGCGGTAGACAGGATCGCCTCTGTCGGTTTTTTTGGGAGGACCGCCCTCCTTTGGTTTTGGTTTTGGATTTAATTTTAATGACATATGTGGTCCCACGAGTATCGGACAAGAGAGGTCCGCTCGCGCAGAGGTCCGTGTGCGAGAGTAAGGCTAGATAGAACCGGAGGACGCCAAGTATCCGGAGCACTCCGTTAGAGACTGGGCTATTTTTTGACCTGGGTCCCCAGCCACGCTGCGCATCGACACGGGTCGTATGACATCTTACTCCAACCCAGAGGTTTTTTATAGAGGTTTGCTCCTCCACACCCTGTATCCGGGGAGGTGTTTATTCACTCCTCAGTCTAGATCCGTAGTGTTCTGTTATAAATAGCAGGGTTACCTCGGGCAGGATGTGACTCTTCGCCACGCACTATCGGTCTAGATGGAAGAGAGGCTAATTTTCCTAGAACTATAATCACATATTCCCATCCTGCGAAAATTTACGTTTCAACGAAACTTACGCTTCAATGAAAACTGACGCTTCAACCCCCGTACTTCATTAGAGTAGGCTGCACTTGAAACTTCGCCAGAGTTTCTGTATGGTACTATGGATACCATGGCTGGAGTAAATTCCCGGAATCTCCTCCAAATATATATAAATACAATCAATAATCAACACCTAATATGTACTATTACCTAAAAGCCACGAATTTCTTAATTTATCACCTTTTTCTGACGACCTTAATGCTTCCATACATAGAAATCGTGGGAAGGTCCATCATATTTGGATTTAATGACGAAAATGTTGTAATCATTTTCATAAATCTATAAATCAATTATATTGTTAACAATCAGCCTAGATAGATAGATAGATTGTATTGAGAGCGGGAACTAGTCACCAAGTCACTGTAGCCAAAGAGAGCTATTGTGACACGCTCTATTTTTACAAATACTCCCCAAGTCTAGTATTCATTACGAATTCAGAGATTTCCTTAGGGGATTTGTCCGCAATATCTGACAGTTCTAGGAAATGGTTACCTAAGTAACGAAGCCGGGTCCATATGAGACCATTACAGTGACAAAGCAGATGTTCAGCTCCTCTTCGTCACACAACCTACAGAGATCATTTTGGGTGATTCTCATGCTGTATAGGTGTTTCATTACTCGGCAGTGCCCAGTTAAAAGTCCCGTGACAATGCGAATACCTGACCGAGTCAAGCTCAGTATCTCTTTAGTTCTCTTGAGAGAATTGAATGGCATGAAAGTTTTAGCTACCCTAATATATTTTGATTCCATCCAAAATTAGTTCGATTTTTTTCCTAGTCATTCCTTAATTTCGTATTTTGTGGAGCTCCAAGGTAAGCCACAGAATGGTCCAGGTCCTGCAAAGTTACTGGCTGCCCCTTTTCTAGCGAGCTCATCTGCCCCTTCGTTCCCCACGTACCCACTATGCCCTGGCACCCTTATCAAGTGAACTCTGTTTCTTGATGCTAGGGAACTCCCAAAGAACTTTAGAATTGATTTCAAACGCGGTACGTGCTAGCAACGCAGCCTTGCTGTCTGAGTGAATATAGATGTGACAATTTGTGGTATCACTTTCCAGTTCTTCTCTTAAGGAAAGTTCGATTGCATAAATTTCGGCTTGAAACACTGAGTTCTCATGTCCCATGCTGCTAAAAATGTATCTTCTGGGTCATTTACCAAATACTCCTACTCCTGCATATTCATCCATTTTGGAGACGTCTGTGTGCCATACATGAGACATAGTTGAAGGTTTAGGTCTATTCTGTTCGCAATTAACCCTATCAGGGAATGTGACCTTGAAGTTATGTTGGAAGTTGTATATGGTTTTCCAGAAGTCGCTAATGGTTAAAAATTTGTTGCTCATTCCTATTCCTTCTCTAACTAGAAACCTTAAACGATGAGACGACCCTTCTTCATTATCTAAGATGAGCTTTGCCGAAAATTATAAAGCTTCTTTCGTAATAAATAAATGAAAACCTCAAGGGCGGCAGTCGGAGTAGACTTCATAGCCCCTGTTACGTAGACACAGGACAGCCTTTGTACTCTATTGATCTTGTCCCTAGCTGTAACTTTGTCTAGCTTCTTGCACCAAACTGGTGCCGCATATGCAATTACAGGTCTTGTAATCGCTGTGTACAGCCACAGCGACATCTTTTGATTTAGTCCCCAATTTATACGCACTAAACTTTTGCTGGTCCATATTTTGGCCTTATTCTATTTAGGTGACTATTTCAAAGCAGCTTTTCATCCAGTGTTATACCTAAGTATTTAACTTCTCTCGAGAAAGCAATATTTTCACCAGAAATAGGACGTTCTCTGAAGTTCTCCCTAAGCCTTTTCCTAGTGAAAATGACAATGCAGGTATTTTTTGAGTTTACGTTAAGTCCCACATCCTTGCACAATTTGATATCAGGGTCAGTGCACTCTGGTGTAGATCTGAAATTGTGTCTTCAAATTTTCCTCTGATAAGTACAACTATGTCGGCCGCATATCCCTGTAGGTCAAACCCGTTATTTTATTGTTAATAATTGCAGTAGTTCATCAACAACAATTGACCATAAAAGTGGAAACAACACCCCACCCTGAGGATACCCGTTTGCTTCCTGGATCCGCAAGTTAGTTAAACCCACAGAAGACTTGATCTTTCTCTCCTTTAGGATATCGTTTATCCATCTACATGTTGTCTAGTCGGCACCTATGTTTTGGATTGATCTGATTATGTGGGAGAAATCAGTGTTATAGAAAACTCTCTCAATATCATACTGCATACTCTTTATTCTCAAGTGAGTATTCGATCTTCTGTGTGAGATTTAAAAGAGCATGTGTGGTAGATTTTCCTTCTTGATAGGCATATTGATTTTTGTGTAGAGGTGATTGTGTAAGATACCTCTCTCTTATATGTCTATCTATCAATTTCTCCATTGTTTTTAGGAGAACTGAGGTTAAACTAATTGGTCTGTAAGACTTTGGCAGGCAAGTATCTTTCCCACCTGTTTTCGCTATATACCGAACGATTACTTCCCTCCATTTGCTGGGAATTATTCCCCAGGCAAAACTAGTCCTAAATATTTTTATTGAGGTTTTCGTGATGTGAGGGAGTCCCTTTTGAAGGAGTGCTGGAATAATTCCATCTGCTCCCGGGGATTTGTGCCTATTGCCCACTTTATCGTTCCCTCACAGAATATTTCTCTGGCTCTTATTGAGTCAATGTCCGAAAGTCTATGACTCTTGGACATTTTAGATTGACCTCCGCTTATTATTTCGGAACCTGGGAAGTGAACGTTAGCCAGAAGCTCTAAGTTTTCACAGCTCTTTTCCGTATAGTTTCCATCTGATCTCCTAAGGAGACCAATAGTTTTGTGTGCGATTTTGAGAGTACTTTGTGTATTCTGAAACAACTGTTTAGTTCAGAAAGTTCAGCGCAGAAGTTCCCCCACGACTCTCTCTTCGCCTTTCTAATTTCAATATTGTAATTGATGGCGTAAACTCTATATGCCGTTCGGTCACCAGTTCATTTAGCCATGTTGAAGAGTCTTCTAGTCTATTTCCGCATATTGGCTAAATTGTTATTCTACCAAGGAGTAATGTTTTTGCCTGATTTCCTTCTCTTTGGGCATGCATTATAGCAGTGCAAGTCATTTTACTAGCTATTTCAATTTCATCAGGGTTTCTAACCACGTTGCTACATCTAGTCATATCGTTTTCTAATAGGCTATGAAACGTGTCCCAGATAGTAAACTTTGGATTCCTGTATGTGGCAGTTAATTCGATAGCGAAGTCAATTTCGAATCGTATATGCAGGTGGTCAGACATGGAAGTTTCTTCTGACACTATCCAATCTCTGATGTAGTTTTTTGGAAATGTGTTGCACTAGGTAAGATCTAAGACTTCTTTCCTGATTCCGATTCTAAAGGTAGGTTTGCTCCCTGCATTCAAAATTTCTAATCTGTTACAGTTAACAATTTCGAAAAGGGACTCACTTCTCTGGTTTATGTTTGTGCTGCCCCAAATCGTGTGATGTGCGTTGGTATCACTACCTATTACGATGTGCTTATTTTTCTTGCTGCTGTAGTCAACGAGGCCCTTCAGTTGCAAAAAGTAAAGGTCATCTGAGTCGCCCGGCAAATAGGTTGAGCACATTATAATCTCTGGCCCGCCTACCGGAGTCTGCGTCTCTATCTTCACAGCGACTTGATCCTTGGTAGTGTGTTCTAGAATGAGAAGGGCATTAATCTGTCTTCACCCTAATTTGGATCTTCGAGAAGTTCAGAAAAAGATTTCCTCCCTGTGCCGTGATACTCTTCTTCAATATTTCGTCGATTGAGAATGTGACCAATAGAGCCCGATCTCTTTCTTTCGTGGATCGAAGGACTCGCTAGTCGGTTGTTGAAATTCCGGCATTCTGCTTCGCCAGTCTGCTCAGCAGTACCTCCGGTGCTAATGCATCTTCCGGTGACAGGTATACAACGCATATAAATGTCTGCGGCACGCCTGAACCCTCCACCATCTCTATGCTTGCGTTAGGAAAGGGTAATTACCTTAAGCGTCGCCTGAAGCAAAATTTTTGTGTGGTTGTTGTGACACGTGGTTGACAGCCACCCATCTCTAGAGACGCAATTGATAAAGCCGAGATTGTTGTTGAGATTATCGAATTTATCTACCTCAGACAATATTCCCTTCTTAATCAATGCGATCTGTTCAGCACCCAATTTTTCTTCTGGGTGCTTAGTATGAATGATAGCAACTTTACATGTGTTGGCCACATCCCTGTAGGAGGTCTTCGCTGTGCCATAATGTTCTACCTTTACAGCCACGGGAATTTTTACAGTTTGAGTTGATGTATTTGTATGAGGCGTTCGATTTGAGTTGACAACCGCTTTCTGAGGTAGCTTGTGCTCTTTCATCTGTAGCGTATCGTCACGTGGTGAATTGTTGTTTGACCGTTTCGACGAAGTACTCGCTGGGTTAGACGCCTGGCTTTCTTTAACCTTGGCGTACCGTTCCCGCTCTTTCGCCTTAGCTTCCTCTGCAGTCATGCCATCTCTAATCATGGCTCTTATGCAACGCTTCTGTACTCCAGTAAAGTATTCATACTTATTCTGATCAACAACTTTGTCTGGTATGCATGGTTCCTCGACAACTTCTTCCAATGTCACATCTACAGCATTTGGTTCCATTGGACCCTGAATGCTGTCCGCAGCCTTAGGCTCACTTTCTTGTAAGATTACGTCACATCCATGGTCTCCTCTTCTCTGGAACTTGCCGTCGAACGGAGTGGAGATTCCTCATCTGACTCCGTTGGTTGATTTGTGTTCATTAAAAATTTTCCCATACAATATTATTTGAAAGCTGGAAATATATGGTCCCTGTTCGCAGAGCTCTGGTACGAATAATTACATAAGGCTAATTACTATGGGAGAGTGCCCGGTATCCCATGGAAAATTTCCGTTCGTAATGCATATTTTTCAGTTCCCTCCATCATTCAGCCCTCGGCACGATTCCTAGAACACGTTGGCTTGGGAAAGTATTAACAATCAACCTATAAGAAATACAATTTACAATCATAGTGTCCACATGTTTCTATTAGAAAACATTCCGTGTATGTGTATTTGACATTAGACCTTACACTCTTCAATCGATCGATTGCAAATTTTAGTTTGCTTGACGTTGTTGCGGTGAACATACTTATCATGAGCGATACGGATGATTGTGTTGCATACTCGTATATTGCATTGGCATTAGCAGCCAAAAAAAGAAAAAAATTAAGATAACCTCATTTGGTTCAAAAATTTGCTTCAAAAACGAGACAAATTATCGAATATTAATGTTTTCTGTCATGTTTTCGTTTCGTCGAAAGCATGAGAAATGATATTGATCCGTCTCAGCATGCATGTTTACTGCAGGACGTTCGATTTCGAATGAGCAATAACGGGACTTTTTCTGCTACTATCTTTTCCTTTCTCATTCACCTCAAGGAAAATCAAAAAGTTTTGATTTTCCATCAATGTGACGCATACACACATATTTCACTAATGCATCTACGTAATTTGACGGCAATCGATTCACCGTTTAAGGTCCGCTTAGCGTGTCAGTCAATTTGACCGTTACATACTTCTGCTGAATTGCAGATTCCAATTGTACGTTAACGTCCCAGATTCCCATAGCCAAGGCTTGTAGTGATTCTGGTTGCCCGAAAGCCAACGGCATAGAGGCTATGCCTACATTTTTATAAACATTCCCAGTATCAAATTACGATATGTCTGCATTTTTATAAACACGCCCAGTATCAAATTACGATAAGCTTAGTTATTTCCTAACATAAGCGGTATGATAAAACGATAGTGTGAATAAAACGACACCCGTCGCTTAACTAGTCTAGAATTTGGAAGCACTGGTATTGACATTTAAAATGCTTACACATTTAAAAACAAATTTTATACTTGTATTTTATTTATAAATGTATAATTTTCACAAACTACATTTATTTTTTAATTTTAGCTAAAAATTATTACATATTTTTCTAATAACAAACCTATTTTCTTTATTCTCCATTTTGCTTTTTATATCATTACAGCGGTTAATTCTTGGTTTACTCCTTTTCTCGTTCAAAATAGGCTACAAAAAGGTCTTGACAGCACTTCTGTTTGAGGCGCTAAACCATAAGCGAATACAAACAGTCAATATGTATGTATAAGCGGGCGTTTTTTTCACACTCGCGTTGAAAGAATCACAGCTATTTCTAAGTTAGTCTTAACAAGAGATTCAAAGAGACGCGAACACAGTTCAGGGCAGAAAGTGCAAAAAGTGCAGGTCTTCCGACGCGAACAGACCTCATGGAGAGATGAACAGTTGTACAGCGTATAGAACTTGTTAAAATTTATTACAAAAAAAATGATTCTATTCGGGTTACCTTTCGCACCATGGTAGTGTTTGTGATGTCAACAATCCAACTTGTCATAAACGTAAATGTACTGCTGAAAATTTCGATGCTGTGGATGAAAGTCGAAAACAATCAATTAGACGTCGTTCTCAAGAACTTTAACTTATGTTAAATCATTGGTATACTCCAATAAACCACAAACACTGAATGACCTTAAAACCACCATTATTTGTGTTATTGGCGAAATAAGTGCAGATTTATATGAAAAAGTGACCCAAAATTGGTACTCCAGAATCGCGCGGTCATTTACGTCAAATCATTATACCCTTTATCTTTAAAAAAGGTAGAAAGGTTCTACTAATTTTGTGCTTTTGAGAGGGGTTGCAATTTCAAGAAGGAGGCGTGGTAGGTATGGACTTAAGTATACAGATATGATGAGAATCACTTTCTAAACAATTTTGATTTTGTCTGTCTGTTTGTCCGTTCGTGGCCACCTTTTTCTACACCGTTAGAGCTATCTTAATGAAATTTTGCAAAAGTATATTCTGGACAAAGATACAGAACTATCTTGCTATATGGACCGATTTGGACAAAGACCACCTTCCATATAAGAAACTTTTTTCGCCTTTCTTAAAATGACTATAACTTCTGTCCAATTAATGGGATAGCGATGGAAGTTATGTACATGTGGGTCTTACTAAGCACTATACAAAAAGTGGGCGGTATATATTATTTTCCACGCGCACTATTAACAAATATTCATAACTTAAGATCTATAAAAGATTTATGGACGAAATGAGATTGATCAGAGAAAAGACACGCCCACTTTTGATATAAGGAACTTTCGGGTCTAAAATTGAAGTTAGCCTACCTTTGCTCATGTTGATGCTATCAGAATAAAAATTGGCAGAAATGTACATGGGTCCATAATAGTGTGTGTGCAAAATATGGGGATCATAACGCCCACAAGCAACCAAAAATTATTACTAGGTTCCTATTAAAGATTAATCAACTAAATTTTACAAGGTTGCGGGTGCTAACAGTAAACACCACACAAAACCAAATAACAGCCACGCCCACTATTGACATATTATTATAACTCACGACTTATACAATATTTTTGGACGAAGTTTTATATTAGTACGCATATTGACCCTACAAAGCCAATACATGAATTGGGGTCGATCAGATAAGGGACACGCCTCCCTCAAATATAATGAACTTTGTGCACCCCACTTAAAATTACCCTATCTGTGCTTCTAATCATGATATATAAATACAAATTGGCAGTAGTATACATTGGATCTATAATAGGATGCATTCGAAATATCGGCAGATTGTTACTATGACCACGCCCACAATTAACCAAAAATCAATACTAGGTTCCTATAGAAGGCTCATCGACGAAATTTCATATAAATACATATATTGACAATACAAAGCCATACACAAGAATTGGGGTCGATCAGATAAAGGTCACGCCTCCCTCTAATATAATCAATTCAAGGTGCCCTACCGAAAATTTCCGTAGATATGCTCCTAATGATGATTTGTGAGGAAAACATACCAATTGTTGAACTCGCACGCACAAGGAAAGGTCAAGGGTATTTCGAAGTCGGTCGAACCCGACTTCAGACATCTTTACTAGTCTTTAAATAAAAATGACATCCCCCAATACATAAAAGGAAAAAGAATCATATTGATTCTTATACCGTTTCACCAGATTCATTGTTATATGCAAATTAAAACACTTTCAAATTAATAATTGTATCACTTATATATTTATTTTCAAACTCACATTACAACTTTTTTAAACATTTGCTCATATTTTTTATTTAAAAGGATAATTGTTTCCAGTGTTTGTTGACAAAAAAGAAACCAGTGGAGCTAATTGTGCGGTTTAGTTTTATAGCCAAAGGATTTCCTGTCCAGACCATTTCCTACAATCGGACTTACAAATTGGAGCAAAGAGGATCGACTTAATGCAAAGCGCAGTGCCTAAAATTCGACTCGCTTTTCCTTGGTAAGTGAAAAAAATTATAAATTGATGTGCTAAAATAAAAATTTTAAGCATGGCCACAATTTGAATGTAATGTGGTGTTATCGCATTCACAGCGAAAAGTTTATGAAAATCTCTGCCTTCCTGCAGCGGTCACAGTGGACCCACTTAGGTGGCAGTATGCACCCAATAAGGAAGGCGAAGTAGTGGAAGTAGTGGCAACAAAAATATTGATCCATTGTAAGTGCATTAATGGTGGAACTCGGCAATTGCAAGCATTCGCAAAGCTTGTAGAATGCTCTTTAACAAAGCAAAAGTTACAGCTGATTGGGCCCCTTTCAAAACTAAACAAAAAGAGTTGAAATACGCCATTAGGCGAGGGAAACGAGCGTCATGGAGGGAATTTTGCGAAAGCATTGAATCGGCATTCGAGGCAGGCTGTCTTCGAAAAATTCTCCACTCCTCTAACAAAGCCCTTGACTGTATCCAAAAACCAGATGGCAGCTGGACTCACTCAAGCGCCGAAACCCTTGATATCGTACTAGACACCCACTTCCCAGGGAGCGTAGCCTCAGTGGATCAAACATTCTAGCAGGTGGATCAGGTTTTCCATGATAGTCTCCCTACATTCCAAGTGACAAAAATTCACCTTGTGTGGTCCATGAAGCATAGGAATAGGTATGCAAGTGAGAAAGTGAGCAAATGAACAAGTGAGCAAATGAGCAAGGGAGCAAGTAAACTATTTTGTTTAACAGATCTGAACTAGTTCAGTTAGTTCAGTTCAGTGAAACAGATCAGTTAGTTCGTTCGGTCGTTCACTACCCAAGCCTATTCCAAATCGCAAATTCAATTTAGAATCTAAAATTAATTATTTTTAGGTTGTTAAAAACGATCAACTGTTTTACCCAACTGAAAAGCCAATTTAGGAAAATTATTGTTGTTGTAGATTTGTTGTAGCTTTACGACCACCTTCTTGCTGCTCTCTGGATTGAGCCAACCTTTGGTATAATTGTCGCGACAGAAGCCTATGTTTTACCCCTTAGCAACAGCTAATCTTGGGAATTTGCATAGTCGATGGAATACTATGCTCAGGTATCGGAGATTCCGTGGCCGAATCGCAGTACGGTAAAAAGTATTTATGAATAGATAAAAGTTTCCGGGAGGTTGCATTTCCCCAATTCAAATTTTATAAAATAAATTAGCTTCCAATTTTTAACAGAAAATAGTTCCTCAGCTTTAACACTATGATTGAAAATTTTATTTTTTATCGGCCGATTGTTATCAACATGATTGATTTATAGATTTGTGAAAATGAGTGCAACAATTTCGTCATTAATTGCAAGTATGGTGGGGCTGTCCACGATTCCTTTGTATGGAAGCAGTTCGAACAAAGGCATCTCTTGGAAGGGTTAAAGCTAATAAACCAAAAAAAAATTAGTGGCTCTTAGGTGTTTATTAATTATGATTGTAGTTATGTGTATGTGGAGGAGATTCTAGGCATTCTCTCGAGCATTCCATGGCACCATACAGAAAGTAAATTTCTTTTTACTTTAACTTTAATGAAGTACATTCAAAATCGAGATGTATTGTTAAGTGAAGATCTGGCATTAGATGCACCTTGGAAGAATGTTATTCGCTAAATGTCTTTGCTCCCTCATAAAATCTCCCAATAAGTTTTTCTGATTCAAGTATATGTGGCAACACCGCCTCAGCAGACGGCAGATAACGCAAAATGTGGCATGGCAGAAAGTCGTCAACAAAGGAGAAAACAGAAGTTAGTTCCTCGCGAAGTATACAACACCACAGTTGAGGCAAATTAACCTTTTATATTAATTACTCGTTTTAAATGAAATAAAGTTTATTTAAATAGTTGTTAAGTGTAATCAACGCCTTTTATTTACACAATCGGCTATATTGGTGACCCCGTCTATGAACTACAGAGCAACAAAGCGTAGTCAGCTTATAAGTCAACAAGGTGAATTTCACAATGTTCTTAGAATTTCACAACAACGACTGCGTGCAAAGCTGTGCATGACTTCGACAATTTCAAATTTTTCAACGGTTTGCCTCAAATGCAAACAACATCGCGGAACATTCTAGTGACTCATGGTTGATTCAACACGAAAATTGAGAGAACGAAAGCCAGGGTGTTACAAGGAAATTGACTCTGCCAGTAGCGAGGATTCAGAATTTTTCGAAAGCAGCAGCATAACTATGCCGGACCCAAATACGAATGAACTTTTACAACAGGTTCAAGACCTACAACGTGACCTTAGTTCACTCCGAGTGTCTCGGGGACAGCAACAAGATGGCCCACGGTCCAACCTACAGAGAGTTCACATTCCGAAATTTAACGAACGAAATCCTGATTTGTGGTTTGCTCAAATCGAAAGATCATTTTCTTTATGTGAAGTTACTTCTGATTCCGATAAATTTGACGTAGTCAGTGTACGACTCGAGGACGACGTTCTTTTGTCAGTGGAGGATCTTGTCACCAAACCGCCTGACACCGACAAGTATTCTGCACTTAAAGACAGACTAATTTCAAAATTTTCTGAATCTTCTGAATCAAAATTACGACGACTCATTCAAGGTGGTGAAACAAATGGCATGAAACCAACATCAGTCCTATCACACATGAAGCGTCTTGCACCTGGAAAAGGTAATGAAGCCATCATTCGGACCTTATTTCTAGGACAAATGCCAGAGACAATGCGACCTTTCCTAACAGCGTGGGAAGAGGAAGACTTAAAAAAAATAGCAGATAAAATGTTTGATGCCAACAACAACACTGTCAATTCTGTATCTGCGGTACAACATCAGCCAACATTGCCCACTTCCGTAGATGCCATTTCTCCACGCATGTCTTTTTCAGATATGTGTCAAGCTATTAAAGAATTAACGGAGAAAGTGGACAGTTTGCAACAAGAATTGGGTAAAAACAAATACCACAATCAACGACATCGATCAAAGTCAAGAAGCCGGTCTCGAGGTACTCAAAACGCAGACTCACATGGTTTATGTTATTTCCATCACAAATTTGGGGACGCAGCCCGAAATTGTAAACCCGATTGTTCACGTTACAAGTCGGAAAACTAAAAGGGCTGTCGTCAGTCAACATGGTTGGCGACAGCGGCGGACACAACTTGTTGGAGAATCGCTTACATCTATACGACAAATCGACCAAATCACGTTTTCTAATTGACTCTGGATCAGCGGTATCAGTCGTACCCATATCTATGATTAAACAAACAGTCAAGCCGTCAACTATAAAACTTCTAGCCGCAAACCAAACCGATATAAAAACGTTTGGAGATTGTGTTTTTAAACTTGATCTTGGACTTGGTCGTGAATTTAAATGGTTGTTCATAATTGCTGATGTTCGTACACCCATAATTGGAGCTGATTTTCTAGTCAATTTTAATTTACTCATTGATCTCAAACAACGATGTCTTATCGATAACACTACAAAATTGTCGAGCCGTGGTGACATTTTACAAACCAAAGATTTTGGAATTTCAACATTGAATACTGCGACATCAGACCTACTTAAGGGATTCGAGGACATCACAAAAACATCCCTACTGCGAAAATCATCTGATGAAGCAATCGTCGTTCATCACATCGAAACTACAGGTTCACCCGTTCCTGGTCGCCCACGGCGCCTATCAGGAGATAAACTTAAAGCTGCAAAAGCCGAAATGGACTTTCTGATAGAACAAGGTATTTGTCGTCCTTCTAAAAGTGCTTGGGCCAGTCCTATACACATGGTCGCCAAGAAAACAGGTGGTTGGCGAATTTGTGGTGACTATAGGAAACTTAATTCGCAAACAGTACCAGACAGGTACCCTATAGCCCACATTCATGACTTTTCCGAGAATCTTTACGGTAAGTCTATTTTCACCACCCTAGACCTTGTGAGGGCATATTATCAAGTACCTATGGCTGATGAAGACATCCAAAAAACTGCAGTATGTACACCTTTTGGACTTTTGGAATTTTTGTACATGCCTTTTGGACTAAGAAACGCCACGCAAACATTTCAACGTTTTATGGATTCTGTTTTTCGAGGACTAGATTTCGTATTCTGTTATATTGATGACATCTTAATCATGTCACAATCAGCTGAACAACATCGGGAGCACTTGCAAATAGTTTTTGAACGCCTACGACACTATGGCCTGACCATAAATGTCAACAAATGTCATTTTGGTGTACCTGAGGTAAGATTTCTTGGTTACATTATTAATGGAAATGGTTGTTGTCCACCTACAGACCGTATTGATGCAGTAAAAGACTACCCGAGGCCAGATACAATCTGCGAGCTGAGACGTTTTATTGGTGTCATAAACTATTATCGCCGTTGCATACCTCATGCAGCCCATCTACAAGCTCCTCTAAATGCACTCATAGGTAACTCTAAGAAGAACGATAAAACAATAATACCATGGACACCAGTGACTGAAAATTCTTTTGAAACATGCAAGAGAAGTTTATGTGAAGCCACCATGCTCGCACACCCTGCTCCTGACCTTAACCTGGCTCTCGTAACAGACGCTTCTGATACAGCCATTGGAGCCGTCCTAGAGCAAAATTTTAACGGAACCTGGAGACCACTGGGATTCTTCTCTTCCAAATTGTCAAAAAGTGAAAGAGGTTACAGCACGTATGACAGAGAATTATTGGCAATTTACGAGGCAATAAAATATTTTCGACATATGTTAGAGGCCCGACATTTCATAATCAAAACTGACCACAAACCTCTAGTTCACGCATTTTCACAACGACCTGAAAAAGCATCACCCAGACAATTAAGAAACTTGGATTTTATTTCACAGTTTACGACAGAAATTGTTTACCTTTCTGGACCTGACAACATCGTTGCTGATGCCTTGTCCAGACTTAATGAAATATCAATGCCAACGAACATTTCCACAGAGGACATCCAATCTGCTCAGGAGGAAGACGAAGAGTTGAGAACTATACTTGAAGGCGAAAATTCTTTGCAACTGCAAATTATTCATTTTGATACTTCGTCGATATATTGCGACATTTCAACTGCACATGTGCGACCGTACATCCCGAACTCACTACGCAAGCAGATATTCAACTTTGTTCACGGACTTTCTCACCCTAGCGGCCGAGCGACTCTACAACAAGTACGCGTTAAATACATCTGGCCTGGAATTAAAAAGGATATCATCAACTGGTGCCGAAACTGTCAGCATTGTCAACAAGCAAAAATCACCCGGCACAATCGCTTCACGCCAAACAAAATTGATGTTCCTGATAACCGTTTCGATCATGTACACTTAGACATTGTTGTGATGCCCCTAGTACAGGGCTACAGATACTGTCTGACGATGATTGATCGATTTTCCAGATGGCCTGAAGCAGTGCCACTCAAAGAAATGTCTGCCCAAACCGTGGCTAATGAATTTTGGTCAACTTGGGTATCGAGATTTGGTTGTCCAAAAATCATTACAACCGACCAAGGTACACAATTTGAATCAAACCTTTTCAAATCACTTGCGGTACTCATTGGAGCCAAACGAACTCGGACAACAGCATATCACCCACAGTCAAACGGTATGGTAGAACGATGGCACAGATCGTTTAAGGCATCTTTAATGTGCCACCCTAATGTCTCATGGGTTGACATATTGCCTTCCGTTCTTCTCGGTCTCAGGACAGCATTCAAAGATGATCTTAGAGCATCACCATCTGACTTACTCTACGGTGGGCACTTGCGTTTGCCTAATGAATTTTTCACTGAAAACAATACGCAAATTAATTCGTCAGAGTTTCTTCAAAAACTACAAGAACACTTTAGAATACTACGACCTACACCAACTGCTCATCACTCTAAAAGAAAAATGTTCACATTGGAAAGAAAAATGTTCACAAAGGACTTGAAACCTGCTCACATGTATTTCTGAGGACTGATGCAATGCGTAATCCACTTCAACCGCCTTACACTGGACCTTTCGAAGTAGTCAAGCGAATATCAGATCGTTTATTCACCATACGTATAAAAGACAAAGACGTAAATATTTCTGCTGATCGTTTGAAACCCGTATTCCATCTTGAAGATTCAAATGCAACAGTAACTCAACAGGGAACCACGAACTTTACATTGCAGCCCATTCCAACTTCTCCGGTAACTCCATCACCACAGAGAGTTTCTTTTCAGGATGATCGTGACTGTGTCACTGGAGGGGGAGTGCTTGTGGCAACACCGCCTCAGCAGACGGCAGATAACGCAAAATCTGGCATGGCAGTAAGTCGTCAACAAAGGAGAAAACAGAAGTTAGTTCCTCGCGAAGTATACAACACCACAGTTGAGGCAAATTAACCTTTTATATTAATTACTCGTTTTAAATGAAATAAAGTTTATTTAAATAGTTGTTAAGTGTAATCAACGCCTTTTACTTACACAATCGGCTATATATATTTTATTCAAATTTTTCCTAATGTATAATAAACTTATATTGTTCATTTAAAAAACTGGCGACACTAATTTTCGAACGATTCCAAAGTAGATGGAATTGCCAATACATTCTCTTGATTTCGTGTGGTTCAAAAATGTGCTTCAGAAAATTTTTCCCACTAGTATAAATATAAGTTTTAATTAGCCAACAGATGGCGCTCAACTTTTTTAGTTCCACTAATTTCAATATTTATTATTATTATTGGCTGCGTTCTTGCAGCCCAACGGATACCCAACCGTTCAGAATTCTCTGGATTTTTTGCAACCAGCTTTTTGAGCAGACGCCATCTCAAGGTGAATTTATTTACAAGGTGGCTGCAAGGTGAATTTCGTACCTCTGGAATTGTCAAACATAGGCAATGTGCGATAAAAATAAACGAAATTGAGAGGAATGGAGGAATACATAAAAGCTGTTTAAAATGGTACGCAAAATATACAAATATTTATATAATAGTTAAATAGACTTATAATTTCGTTTACTTTCAGTATGTAAGTGAGAAATTATTCATATATGTATATATGAAAGAGAAGTTTATACAAATATATTTATAAAGTGGTGCAGTGTTTGAATATTTAAATGGAGAATATTTATTGAAAGTTACCTGAGACAGTTCCAGCTGCATTTGTTGTCGCACGCGCTGAAGTAGTTCGCTAAATCTGGAATAAAAATAAATCAATGGATTAATATAATATAATGAATATGAATGTATAAATATTATAACAATTATTTCAATATTTACCTTAATAAACCTGATTATAATAAAATTTTCAATAGTTTCTTGTTGCCCATTATGCGCTGTTTTGCTTTCTGCACTTTCAACCGTTTATTCAATTGTTTTATGCGAAAATGCATCCGGCATTTATAAAACAACGATGTAGCTAATGTAGGCAATTCAACAGCTGAACTTAACGCAACTAATCTACTTTGCAAATTGGGTGCGTGCACAATTTCATTTCCATTTGTTGTATTAAAGATGCTTTCCAAACTCTTTATTTTATTTAAAAAATTTGTAGAAGGTTTCTTTAACCAACCTTTAGATACTTGATCCACCCAAGTACCAGTGTCTATATTCTCCTCAAACTCTTCCAATTTGAGTTTACGAATTATATATCCTGCGACATATTCTAACCCATCTTCATGCAGAATATCGATATCGGTGTTAGAAATTGCCTCTAGTTCCTGTGGAAACAGTTCGGGCACACTATCATTCTCAACAATGTTTTCACACTCGAGAGCATCCATAGGCTCAATTAAATCTTGAGTGAAAGTTACGGTACTGTCATTTGGATTAACAGTGCTCTGAGAATTAGAATGGTCAAAAGATAAATTTAACCACTCCGTGTCGTCTCCCTCCACATTACCGGTTCCACGTAAAAATTCTGTATTTCGTGCTGATTATTTAGAGAAATATGTTTTAATGTATATCTAAGTTTTTCAATAAATCCTACTATCCCAAACACATTACTACTGGGTTACCTTCAACGATATGTTAGAAACTATTGCAACACAATTACTAAACATTGAACAAACACAAATAGCAGCTCCTTTGCTGTAAAAACACACAATTAGTAAATATTGAACGTCCACAAAAGTTTTTTGAGAAAAATACCTAGAATATATTTTCGTAGTCTAAATTTAAAATCTTTTGGGCTGGGATGATCATGTAATCCTCCTTTGCTGCGAATGGCTCCAAAGAAGTGCTCAAGAATATCCTGGTTTAATCTATATGTGCAAATATATTGCATTCCGTACCTTTCCGACACATATTCATGCAGCAAGCGAAGCGAAATGTTTGACAACAAAATACCCTTTTGGAAGGGAGCCAAAGTATTTTTTCTGGGTATAATTGGTTTACCCACAAACATATCCATTCTATCCAGAATTTCTTGTTGTTTCGGTAGATCTCTGCCATATGGTTCTTTTCCAGGGTAGGTTAATGTCGTTAACTTGGAGTTGTGAACATCAAACCAATCGTTCACTAATTGTATGAAATCTGCCGTGTCGTGTGGAAGATAAAATTGTTTTCCAATCGATGCGCAACGTCTTATTGCGTTAGCAGTCGTGTGTGAAAAAAGCTGCGCTGCTAATTTCACTTTTTGTCGGCCTAAATTTTATAAACATATATATATTTACACATTTTTATACTATATTTTTTACCTGCTTGTCGAATGGATAAATGATCTTCAGTTAATTTGTAGGCTATAGACACGTCAGATCCGGACACATGCTGCATTAGTTGTTTTATTGTCTGCGGTGTAACAATATTTTCATTCCACAATATTCCGGAATCTAAATAGTGGTTTCTCATGAGCTTCAGCAGATGTGGAGCGTCAGCAAACACAAATACTTTGTCACCCATATTGCATGGGTTTTGGAACCAAGGCTTATCTATTGTATTTAAAATATATTTGTATTATATACCTATTCATTATTATAAAGCAACTCACCAATAGACACACCAAGTTCTTTCCACAACGATTGATTTGTTGTACCCAAGTCGGAAACAATGGCAACAACGGGGAAGCTCACATTGTGAAGAGCTTCTATAATATTATATATTATAGATTTAGTCATTTTACAGTCAAAACTATAAAAGACAGGTTGCTTCCAGGAGGCCTTTAAACCTCGCACCATTGCAACTTGAACATAATTTGTGGGCTTTCTTACTATATCTTTTGATGAGTCGTACTCGTATACAGCAGCAATTTTCATCTCATCAAAAGAGACCACACAAATTTTGTCATATTCGGAGAGATTGCTCACAAATCTCATGCAATCTATGGGAAACCGTAGAATGCCTTCCTCAATATGAATTTTATTTGCCCACCTCTGCAGTGTTATAAAATGTGGTAAAGGGTATCCTTTGCTATATAAATGTCTATACGCTCTTGGACCTGCAGCTTGTAAGCATATAGCGTTTGACACATCTTCCCACCGCCAGTTCGCCCTTTTACCATCAGCTTTACCGCATAGCCTTTTTATTTGACCCATAGTAAATAGTTCGTGTACTGCTGTGGTCAGAGATTTATTGCTCTCCAATTGTAGTTTTAACTCAGTGATCTCTGCCTCCAGCTTCTTCACTTTTTCCCTAAGAGCTTTGTTTTCATTGATTATTGCTGTCTTAGTAAAACCACTAAAACATTAATATTTCATAAATAATCATATCAACTCTTAATATGAAATATTCTTTAAATATTTAAACTTACTCAGTTTGCGTGGAGGAATTAACAACACCAGTACCGTCAATTATCCATGAACAGCTATCCTGCAAATTCACACTGGGAATGGAGTAAGAAGGCACAGCACTTGGCAGCAACCGCTTTATTGCACACACATCTCCAGGACCATTTATGAAATCACTTGGCAAAAAATGGTCTTCACAAATAACTGCAGTTTTTTTAAAACTGCATTTATTCCATTTATTTATTATCCCACTGTTGTCGGAAATACTCATTTTTGGGTACACGGAAAAACGATCCATTTCCTTTACCCGAGTATTTACTACACATCACACATTTGCTTCGCATATTGTTTATTTTTTAATATTTTAATGTTCAAATTTCACAAAAAACTACAATTAAAAAACTTATTCACACAAATCAAAACTCAATTTGCAATTTTTTCATATTTGTTTTGGTCGCATTTTTCTAAACATTCAATTTTGACAGCTACTGAGGGAAAATCGATTCAAAAAAATTTGCTCAGCTGTTTGTAGAACAGATGTTTACGTATAAAGTGACAAATTTTTGTAGCGGCCCATTCTAAAACAAAGTGCGTTGTTTCACTCATCCGATAGGCAACCGATAGGCTGCGAGAATGCACCCATTATAATTTGCACAGAAATAAATTTGTATACAATTTTAAGAGGACTGGCACTGGCGAATGCGGCTTTCAGCTCTTATGTAATAAATATGCTATACTAGTATTTTTACATTTAATACGTGTTGTGTTATACTATGTTAATATTTTTAAATGAAATTAATTAAATTTGTGTTTTTTAGGAAACTATATAATTTTTTTATGTTATCTGTTGAAGGATTGTTTAGCAGCTCGCTGGGGATTGTGTCCGAACGAAGATTGCTCCTCGCAATGTGAGAGTGGTGGTATTCGTCCAATAAGTGGATTATTGAAACTGATTGTTTATTGCAGAAATGGCAACTTGGCGTGCCTGATCCATTTAGCAAGTGTTCGTGGCAAATTCTGATGTGCCCTAGTCTGAGGCGAGTGAACGAACGGATCTCGAACCAATTAAGATGTGCTGGGTAGTTAGGAAATAGTCTCAATGGGTTGATTGCAGCATAATGGTGTACGTAGTCAGCCCAAGAGCTGTATCGTATTTGGAGCATATGTTCAAATATATAGCAGTGTATGTCTTTTTTTTCAATGGTGCTGAAAGTGTAAGTTGGAGTCCTTCGGCCAATATGGGCCATTGCGTCAGCATATTCCTTCCCGCGAATACCGGAATGGTTGGGAATCCACATTATTTTGATGTTTTTGTTAAATTGTATAAGTTTATCTCGGATTTTAAAGACTGTATCACTTCCTTTGGATAAATTGCAAATATAATTAATACTTGAGTGACTGTTTGAGCAAATTATAAATTTACCCCTGACTTTGGCTGATTGGGTAATTGCCTTGTAGGCTGTTACTTCTGCAGTGAATGCAGACCAATGATTGCCGAGTAGACCAATGCTTGACAGATCACCATTGTTGTTTGCTTCAGCGAAAGAAAACCCATTAACACTCTTTGAACCGTCGGTGTATATGTATTGCAACGATTTTTCCAATCTTGATTTATGTTCCAGGAAAATTTGCTGATAGGTAGCGTTGTCGGTGTCCTTTTTTGAGTATTTCAACAGGTCAAGTATAAAGGATCATTAATTGTTCTTGTTTTACAAATCGGATACATTTGTCGATGATACTAAGAATTTTTATCGGCCGTTTGTGATTGAAACATTTTGTGATCACTTTTTGAAGGATAGGGCTAAATCCGGACTATAATTTTGGTATTAAACTTAGGGTGGTGTATTGAACTCTTTCTTCTATTGACAACACACCTGCCTCAGCTAGAATATTTTTCGTGGGTGTTGTTAGAAATGCGCATAGGCTTCTTCTTATTCCAGTATGGTGCGGCTAGCCGTCGTATATTGCTAGCTGCACAATGTATATTGGCAGTCCGTAATCAATTATTGACAAGATAAGTGACCTTGGAATGCTAAGTAAGGTTTTTAGGATGGTTCCGAGAGAATTTAGAAGAAAGGAATTTGATAATATTCACTTTTATGTCAAGGCTTTTCCTAATATGACAGTGTTCCTTCAAGGTATATTTTCTGTCTATGATTATGCCTAAGATTTTGAACGTACGAGTATTTGCGTTTTGAATGATTGCATTTCGAAAGCTTAAATCAAAACCGGCACATGATTTCTTCTTGCAAATGTGTTGGGTGCTGCATTTATTAAAAGCTACATTCGCTCCAGAAATATTTTACCATTTAGATAGGTCTTCAATAATAGCGATGAAAGTACTGCGTATAAAGTTGTTGTCTTGGCAACTTGAGAAGATGAAGACGTCGTCGGCATATATGCAGTGTTCTACATATTTTTGCTTCGAAATAATTTTTCTGGCTTCATCGAATGCTATAATGAACATAACAACAGACAACGGTGATCCTTATGGGGGATTCCGTTGGCGAGAGGCTCAACTCCCGACAGAACTGAACTGATCGTAACTCTGATTTTACGATTTGACAAAAAACTTTTGGCAAAATTAAATATCTTTGGTCTGATTTTCCATTTGAGCAATAGTTTAAGTACCATAAGTGGTCCTATTCGGTCAAAAGCCTTTTCAAAGCCTTTATACTTAGGACTGTGATATGGTTTCTGCATGAGAGTGCTCTCGATACGCTAGGGTCGAAGTAGAGAAGAGCGTCCATGGTACCCTGTCGCCGTTTGAATCCAACTTGATGTGAGTTTATAAATTTACCCCTTTCGATGAACAACATAAGCCTTGTGGAAACTATTTTTTCCATAGGTTTACCCATAGAGGGGAGTCATGAAATAAGGCGGTATCCCGATAGTTCTATTTTTGGTTGTTTCGGTATTGGGATAATATTCGCTATTTTCCAGCTTTGAAGATAAATGTCATAATGCAAAATATTGTTGAAAAGATCAATTAATCTAGATGTCATCTCTTGAGGCAAGTTTTTTAACATTGGATACGATATTCTGTCAAGTCTAGGCATTTTTCCCTTCGTATTATTCAGATAGATATTCGTACGTTCCGGGGAGTCAATATTGACTCTGACCATTATCTTGTTGTAGCTAAGATACGCATGCGATTATGCAATGAGAATAATGTGTGCTCTGGGACACAAGGAAAGCTGGACGTCACTAAGCTACAACTACAACGGACAGTCGAGGTCTATTCTGCTCAACTCTCGGAACTGCTCCACCAGCCTGACTCTTGTTCGACGATGCCGGCGGACTTTGGGAGTACATATCCCGCTCCATACTGTAACGACTCTATTTCTTGGCTGGGGTAAACTCAGCGGGTTCCAGGGGTCGTATACAGAAATTAATATTATAAAACGGACTTGTATGTGGTATACTCGTACTTTATTTAATTCCTTAATCATCTTACAATCGTTTATAATCTAAGTACTAGTTTAATTTAAATTAAAATGTTAGTTTTGCTAATTTAATTAAATTAAATGATTTTGTTTTTGCTAATTTACTTAACTTAAATAATTGGTCTTGCTAATCGTTTGGGGTCTCGTTTGTGTGGTCGCGGTTGGCAGTGCTAGTGTCCGCGAGAATCGGTAGAACCATAAACACGCAGTGCTGTATGTACGTCTTAGTCTCCACGAGAATCGGTAGAACCATAAACTCGTGGGGCGGTCATAGCGTTGGTATTAGTCACCACGAGAATCGGTAGAACCATAAACTTGTGGAGCGGTCTTAGCGTTGGTATTAGTCTCCACGAGAATCGGTAGAACCATAAACTCGTGGGACGGTCTTAGCGTTGGTATTAGTCTCCACGAGAATCGGTAGAACCATAAACTCGTGGGGCGGTCTTAGCGTTGGTATTAGTCTCCACGAGAATCAGAAGAACCATAAACTCGTGGGGCGGTCTTAGCGCTGGTATTAGTCACCACGAGAATCGGTAGAACCATAAACTTGTGGGGCGGTTTTAGCGTTGGTATAAGTCTAGTCTTGTACAAAGAGTATACTTTACCTTGGTGCTACTGGTGCTGGAGTCTTGCTGCGGTGTGTCTTCGCTGTCTGTTGCTGGATCAGAGAGTGATTCTATCGTCCAGAACCCCCTGCTTATATACTGCCAACCGTCATGGGCCCGTGCGTTGTTGGCCAGCTTCGCTTGTTGTCAAGCCCATGCTTGTTGTTGTTGCAACTTAGTTGTTCTTGGGCCACCTTGAGCTGACGGTGGTCAGTCACCGGGCTGCAACGGTTCCTCTCAACCCGCAGTGTTGATGCCTGTAGTCAGCGCAGCCTGAAACAATTACCGGTGGCCGTAGTGTTGTTGTTGCCGGTTTTCCATTGTTGTTGTTGTTGTACGCCTAGCAAACGTTCAAACTGCGTCTAATGCTTAGAATTCTTGTTTTCCTCTATATGCTATGTCCGCACTGACAGCGCATGTGGTAGCCGCTCTGCTGTGGATGCGTTGTGTTGTTGTTGTTGTCTGCGGTTCGTATTGTTTATTCGTGATGCTATTTGTTAGTGTACCAGGTCGGCTTGAGTCTTGCCGAGCGTTGCCTGTCGCGCGATCACCTCTGGAACATGAATAGGTTTTGTGTTGATGCGTTTCTTCTTCGGTGCGTTGTGTATGTTGCAATATTTTATAATTGCAGCACTTAGCTTTACTTATTACAATTAATTGGCTTAGCCAATCATTGCAACTGGTCTAACCAAACCTTCGTTGCATGTTTTCTGTACTCCCGTCTTCGTTAAATCTTGTTGGTGTAATTAACATGGGGGCGTTTACCTTTTTCTTAATTGTCAACTCTCGTGTGATGTCGGGGATGTTCGTACACTGTATATTTTGTTAGTAGGTCTTTGCTTATTCATAGTAGGAGGAGTCGGTCTATGTGTGTGCGGAAAATACCTGTCATAATTTCCGTCCTCACACTTCCTCCCTACTTCACGGATGATGAACAATGTTGACGGCGTCATGTTGGAGAGTCAACCGGTATGCGTCTCGACTAAATCTTATTCGCCCTCGCATCCGTTTCTTCTGTGCCTCTTTAGCTCTCTGCAAAACTTCAGCTAATAAGATTCATGGTAGGCCAGCTCCTTTCGGTCCTTGCAGTTTCTCTAAGTTTTTAAATGTGTGTAAGTTGGCTGTGTTTGGCATATGCTTCTCTGTTGGTTTTCTCTGTGGTTTAATTCTGTTGCGGTGTAGCCTATTGTAGTTACGTGTGCTACGTGTGTCGTCGCTTCTGTTGTTGTTGGTGTACTTAATTGCATCCTGGTTGTCCCTTGATCTGTCGTTGTGTCCACGTATTATTTCTTGGCTTTTTGTCACTGATGTCGACCTTGCGAAATGGTTGGGAGATACCCTGATTGCTCTGATGGTATGTCGCCTTAGTTCGGCGACCTTCTTGTGCTTGGGTACGCTCGCGTGCTTATTCCGAAGCTCATATGCTGATTCGTGTGCTTCTATATATGCCTTTGTGGGAATCGCTGTGGGATTTCGCTGGGCATTGTTCGTGGCAGGTGAATTCGTTCGTGTGAGTCATCTTTGTTCTTGGTGGTGTGTGTTTGCGAACTCGTTGGTTCTCTGTGTATTCTCTGTTGCGTCTCTTTACCTCAGAATTTTTGTCGCTGGTGTGCCTCTTGGAAGGCGTTGCATGGATATGTGGGGCATTATCAATACGAATTGTCGTACACATTGCAATATCTCGGGGTTGCACGCAATTGTTATGAGGTCCCAATGTGATCTCCTGTTCACCAAACTTCACTGTCGTTCCTAGGTTTGCCATGAAGTCTAGTCCAAGCAGTGGCTCATTAATGGAGTCAGGCATTATAAGTAGCTCTTGCTCGCATGCCTGCTGTCCAAGCCTTACTGTTGTCATCAATGTCCCACTGACTCTCCTAGCACTTCCGTCTGCCACACGCGCTCTGGTATTGGATTTTCCAAGTTTGCCGGTGGAAGCGCGTAACTTTCGTGTTAGCTCTCTGCTCACAAAACTGTGAGTTGCCCCTATGTCCAGTGTCGCTGTGCCGGTTTCGGTGCCAATGGAAACGGTGGCGCGGATTCGTTGTCCGTCACAGTGCAATAAGTTTTCCAATGGTGAAGTCTGCTGTCTGTGCGTTGTGCCATGCTGCGTTTCTGTCGTCGGTAGTTCTCGATCGGTTCGTGCTCTGGGTTTGCAGCACTCTATAGTCCTCACATCCCTTTGACCACACTCCCAACAGAACAGGATCTGTGCGTTGCGACATATGCGTGCTATATGACCATTTTGGCCACAACGCCGGCAGGCTGTTCAGGGTAGATAATCTTAAGGTAAAGACTCTTATAATATATTGGCATTATAATATATTTGTATAGTATATCACGTACAAGTTATCTGTCCGGACCAGTTTTATAATGGCATGCTGGTCGCTGCCTATGATAATGGCAAGTCAAAGGACTGCCTAAATGTTCATATAATTTGTTATGGTGAAAAAGGCAAGTTCTACTGAACAGCCGAGGAATTAAAACGACTGTTGCGTTCTGTTTGTAAGCAGGACTGAGAGTGATCATCCATTGTATTTTTATTTAATAAGTAACCTAAGGTGTTATACTAATCTTATTCTAATTTGTTATACAGTTTATGGGATTTAAACTGTTATATAATTTACCTTCCCTAAGTGCAACGCGCATGCCTGTAGTGCATACTCTTTCACGAGTGTAGAGCACGTACCCAATTGGTGCGCTCTATTTAATTCCGACCATATACTGCATTAGAGGGAGTATATGGTCTGCAGTGTGGCAGACATGTGCAACAAGATCGTCTGTCTGTCGTTCTGCCCGCTCTTATGACTGCACGTCATATCGTCGAACTCAAAGGCGTGAGAAAACATTGAGCGACGGTTGTGGCACGAGTATCGAGTGTCGAGCTCTGTCTGGACAGTCCGATACTCGTTTCTTGTTATCGCATAACGATAAACAAATCGTGGGAGAATGACAGACAAGGGATAGTGTGTGCCGTTTAATTGTTGCGCACATGATATCACTCGTGAAGGCTGTCTGTATCTTTGGGCGCATTAAGGTGCATCATACGGAGTGCTTTTGAATGCATTAAGGTGCATTTGCATTAAGTGTTTATAAATGCATTACACTCTGATAGCCACTCACCAGGGAGAGGCCAGAGCGATCCTTACAGAGAACTCTTCCAAGAAAACTCACTGCCTCCTCGTGACGGCCCCGGGCAATGGTATAGCAGCAACCGCTGGTTGGTAGCCGAAGTGAGCAACGACTCTTTCAGTGATGATCCCGGAGGGGCGGCTGAAGGGGCAGCGATGGACAACGATGGACCATCGAGGGACGGACGCGGAGCATCGTTTCACCACTGAGGGACTTCGTGGGATCATCGTTGGACCATAAAAATCCAAGAGTGAATTCAGATAATCTCCACGAGAATCAGAAGAACCATAAACTCGTGGGGCGGTCTTAGCGTTGGTATTAGCCTCCACGAGTATCGGTAGAACCATAAACTCATGGGGAGGTCTTAGCGTTGGTATTAGTCTCCACGAGAATCGGTAGAACCATAAACGAGTGGGGCGGTCTTAGCGTTGGTATTAGTCACCACGAGAATCGGTCGAAACATAAACTCGTGGGGCGGTCTTAGCGCTGGTATTAGTCACCACGAGAATCGGTAGAACCATAAACTTGTGGGGCGGTTTTAGCGTTGGTATAAGTCTAGTCTTGTACAAAGAGTATACTTTACCTTGGTGCTACTGGTGCTGGAGTCTTGCTGCGGTGTGTCTTCGCTGTCTGTTGCTGGATCAGAGAGTGATTCTATCGTCCAGAACCCCCTGCTTATATACTGCCAACCGTCATGGGCCCGTGCGTTGTTGGCCAGCTTCGCTTGTTGTCAAGCCCATGCTTGTTGTTGTTGCAACTTAGTTGTTCTTGGGCCACCTTGAGCTGACGGTGGTCAGTCACCGGGCTGCAACGGTTCCTCTCAACCCGCAGTGTTGATGCCTGTAGTCAGCGCAGCCTGAAACAATTACCGGTGGCCGTAGTGTTGTTGTTGCCGGTTTTCCATTGTTGTTGTTGTTGTACGCCTAGCAAACGTTCAAACTGCGTCTAATGCTTAGAATTCTTGTTTTCCTCTATATGCTATGTCCGCACTGACAGCGCATGTGGTAGCCGCTCTGCTGTGGATGCGTTGTGTTGTTGTTGTTGTCTGCGGTTCGTATTGTTTATTCGTGATGCTATTTGTTAGTGTACCAGGTCGGCTTGAGTCTTGCCGAGCGTTGCCTGTCGCGCGATCACCTCTGGAACATGAATAGGTTTTGTGTTGATGCGTTTCTTCTTCGGTGCGTTGTGTATGTTGCAATATTTTATAATTGCAGCACTTAGCTTTACTTATTACAATTAATTGGCTTAGCCAATCATTGCAACTGGTCTAACCAAACCTTCGTTGCATGTTTTCTGTACTCCCGTCTTCGTTAAATCTTGTTGGTGTAATTAACATGGGGGCGTTTACCTTTTTCTTAATTGTCAACTCTCGTGTGATGTCGGGGATGTTCGTACACTGTATATTTTGTTAGTAGGTCTTTGCTTATTCATAGTAGGAGGAGTCGGTCTATGTGTGTGCGGAAAATACCTGTCATAATTTCCGTCCTCACACTTCCTCCCTACTTCGCGGATGATGAACAATGTTGACGGCGTCATGTTGGAGAGTCAACCGGTATGCGTCTCGACTAAATCTTATTCGCCCTCGCATCCGTTTCTTCTGTGCCTCTTTAGCTCTCTGCAAAACTTCAGCTAATAAGATTCATGGTAGGCCAGCTCCTTTCGGTCCTTGCAGTTTCTCTAAGTTTTTAAATGTGTGTAAGTTGGCTGTGTTTGGCATATGCTTCTCTGTTGGTTTTCTCTGTGGTTTAATTCTGTTGCGGTGTAGCCTATTGTAGTTACATGTGCTACGTGTGTCGTCGATTCTGTTGTTGTTGGTGTACTTAATTGCATCCTGGTTGTCCCTTGATCTGTCGTTGTGTCCACGTATTATTTCTTGGCTTTTTGTCACTGATGTCGACCTTGCGAAATGGTTGGGAGATACCCTGATTGCTCTGATGGTATGTCGCCTTAGTTCGGCGACCTTCTTGTGCTTGGGTACGCTCGCGTGCTTATTCCGAAGCTCATATGCTGATTCGTGTGCTTCTATATATGCCTTTGTGGGAATCGCTGTGGGATTTCGCTGGGCATTGTTCGTGGCAGGTGAATTCGTTCGTGTGAGTCATCTTTGTTCTTGGTGGTGTGTGTTTGCGAACTCGTTGGTTCTCTGTGTATTCTCTGTTGCGTCTCTTTACCTCAGAATTTTTGTCGCTGGTGTGCCTCTTGGAAGGCGTTGCATGGATATGTGGGGCATTATCAATACGAATTGTCGTACACATTGCAATATCTCGGGGTTGCACGCAATTGTTATGAGGTCCCAATGTGATCTCCTGTTCACCAAACTTCACTGTCGTTCCTAGGTTTGCCATGAAGTCTAGTCCAAGCAGTGGCTCATTAATGGAGTCAGGCATTATAAGTAGCTCTTGCTCGCATGCCTGCTGTCCAAGCCTTACTGTTGTCATCAATGTCCCACTGACTCTCCTAGCACTTCCGTCTGCCACACGCGCTCTGGTATTGGATTTTCCAAGTTTGCCGGTGGAAGCGCGTAACTTTCGTGTTAGCTCTCTGCTCACAAAACTGTGAGTTGCCCCTATGTCCAGTGTCGTTGTGCCGGTTTCGGTGCCAATGGAAACGGTGGCGCGGATTCGTTGTCCGTCACAGTGCAATAAGTTTTCCAATGGTGAAGTCTGCTGTCTGTGCGTTGTGCCATGCTGCGTTTCTGTCGTCGGTAGTTCTCGATCGGTTCGTGCTCTGGGTTTGCAGCACTCTATAGTCCTCACATCCCTTTGACCACACTCCCAACAGAACAGGATCTGTGCGTTGCGACATATGCGTGCTATATGACCATTTTGGCCACAACGCCGGCAGGCTGTTCAGGGTAGATAATCTTAAGGTAAAGACTCTTATAATATATTGGCATTATAATATATTTGTATAGTATATCACGTACAAGTTATCTGTCCGGACCAGTTTTATAATGGCATGCTGGTCGCTGCCTATGATAATGGCAAGTCAAAGGACTGCCTAAATGTTCATATAATTTGTTATGGTGAAAAAGGCAAGTTCTACTGAACAGCCGAGGAATTAAAACGACTGTTGCGTTCTGTTTGTAAGCAGGACTGAGAGTGATCATCCATTGAATTTTTATTTAATAAGTAACCTAAGGTGTTATACTAATCTTATTCTAATTTGTTATACAGTTTATGGGATTTAAACTGTTATATAATTTACCTTCCCTAAGTGCAACGCGCATGCCTGTAGTGCATACTCTTTCACGAGTGTAGAGCACGTACCCAATTGGTGCGCTCTATTTAATTCCGACCATATACTGCATTAGAGGGAGTATATGGTCTGCAGTGTGGCAGACATGTGCAACAAGATCGTCTGTCTGTCGTTCTGCCCGCTCTTATGACTGCACGTCATATCGTCGAACTCAAAGGCGTGAGAAAACATTGAGCGACGGTTGTGGCACGAGTATCGAGTGTCGAGCTCTGTCTGGACAGTCCGATACTCGTTTCTTGTTATCGCATAACGATAAACAAATCGTGGGAGAATGACAGACAAGGGATAGTGTGTGCCGTTTAATTGTTGCGCACATGATATCACTCGTGAAGGCTGTCTGTATCTTTGGGCGCATTAAGGTGCATCATACGGAGTGCTTTTGAATGCATTAAGGTGCATTTGCATTAAGTGTTTATAAATGCATTACACTCTGATAGCCACTCACCAGGGAGAGGCCAGAGCGATCCTTACAGAGAACTCTTCCAAGAAAACTCACTGCCTCCTCGTGACGGCCCCGGGCAATGGTATAGCAGCAACCGCTGGTTGGTAGCCGAAGTGAGCAACGACTCTTTCAGTGATGATCCCGGAGGGGCGGCTGAAGGGGCAGCGATGGACAACGATGGACCATCGAGGAACGGACGCGGAGCATCGTTTCACCACTGAGGGACTTCGTGGGATCATCGTTGGACCATAAAAATCCAAGAGTGAATTCAGATAACCAACACCTTGGTCAGCTGCTACATGCCTGTGGCAGCTGTGCGACAAGCGCTTAGCCCTACTAAGGTCGAGACCGGTAAGGCCTTAAGTTTATGATACCGGACATTTTTTTGGGAATTATGGATATGGGCTGACGATTGTGGCATGCTGTTACTTTAGTACATAAGAGTGAAATCTTATCGAAATGGCTGGCAGCTTAATGACACAATTGCCTCCGTCCCGTTAAAACCTTGGAAGGTCTCGGAGAACGCTCGATGTCCGACCCCATTAAGTTGGCGGTACAGGCTCGGATGTAACATTCCCGACTACCGCTGATCTGGCTCTGTATGCAAGCTCCCATGAGGACTTGTGTCAACACTTGCATGGCCTCCCTGCTCCGGCATAGACAACCATGGGATCATGAAATCGACTGTACTACGGGCAGCGATAACGACTCTGAGCGGGGACCCAAAACGCATGAACAAGATAAATAACAAAGAAAACACCAACAGCAACAACAATAACAATTACGAGGGAGCAAAAAACAAAAGCAGGGAGCAGGACCCTTTCAATAGAAGCTCCATACTGCGCCGGACCCCGTCTAGTAGTGGGCAAGACCAGCGCCTGACGGTGCGGAGAAACTCCCTGGGTGATCCGGGGGAGATGCAAATGCGGGTGGCATATAAATCAGACATGCTAGCGAAGATGGCAATCTATCCGCCACCGGAAGTGAATGCTAAGGGGAAAATGGCTGTGCTAGAGTGGCATGTCGAGGCACTCATCAGCTACATTGCGGAGCGACATAATGTCCATTCGGACATTAAACGAAAGGCGGCGAAGATCCGCGACATGTGCCTAGACACCGTTCAACCACCACTACTGCAGCGAGCCTACAAGGATATGCAAACCTGCAAAGCGCTGGAGGACAAGGAGGTCCAAGCCAGCGTATCGCCACTGGCAAGGAGCTACGCGGCTTCCGTTGCAATGCCGAAGGGACCCGCGAAAACGCAGAAGACGACGGAACCAGCCCGACGAGCCGAGCGGAACCCAAAAGGCGGATGCGGCAAGGGGGGCCATGGCGAAGACCGCCGCAGCTAAAAATACCACCAAGCCAGAAGTGGGTAAACCAGTGGTGAAAAAACTAGAGTGGACGATGGTTCGTGCTCGCCCCCGGGCAAACCCGAAGACACTCGCTAAAGCGAAGCCGACCAGACCTGATGCAATTGTCATCAAGGGAACGGGAGTGACAACCTATGCGGAGACCTTGCGGAGGGTAAAGACGGAGCCGCGCCTTGGGGAATTGGGCGAGAGAGTGAAGAAAATAAGGAAAACCGCGAAAGGTGAGCTGCTACTCGAATTAGCCACGACAGCGGATCCGAAGACGGTCACTCTGCGGGAAGCAGTAGCAAATACACTGGGGACTAGTGTGGAGGTGCGTCAACTCACCCAGGAGACTCTGCTAGAAATAAAGGATTTGGACGAGATCACCACGGTAGAGGAAGTTCACGAAGCGCTGTGCAAACAGCTGAGCACCTTCGAAAAGCTCCCCGTGACCGCGATTAGGTCCCTTCGGGCAGTGTACGGTGGAACGCAAACAGTAACCATCAGTTTGCCCCCTCTGGCAGCCGCGGCGCTACTGGCCGGGAAACTGAGAGTCGGACGGACCTCTTGTCGGGTGCGTGGAAAGGTAGTACCCACACGTTGCTACAATTGCATGGAGTTTGGGCAGGACTGGCGGAATCGGTGCTATAGATGCGGCGCCGAAGGCCACAACGCCAGCGAGTGTAGCAAAAGCCCAACCTGTGCACTCTGCAAGACCAAAGGCCACAAGGATACGGAGCACTCGACAGGATGCAGAATATGCCCGTCGTATAAGCAAGCAGTAAAGGAGTCAAAACGCATGGAATGAAGTTACTCTAGCTTAACCTCAATCACTGCGCAGCTGCACAAGACCTACTTGAGCAGACGGTGAGAGAGCACAAGATCGACGCCGCTGTGCTCAGTGAACCATATCGTCGGAAGCACCAAGGAGTCTGGGTCGAGGGCAATACTTGCCGGGCTGCAATATGGGTGTGTGGAGTCAAGCCACCTCAACCTACGGACGTCAGGAGGGATGAAAACTACGTCAGGGGAACCATAGGAGGAACCACGGTTTACAGTTGCTACATGGCACCAAGCCTAACTACGGATGAGTTTGAGTCGGCGATAGATAGACTCGTTCTAGATGCACACGGCAGGAACCCTGTAGTAATTGCTGGCGATTTCAACGCATGGGTAACTGAATGGGGCTGCGGCCGGACTACGCCAAAGGGTCATATCCTCATGGATGCACTCGCAGCACTTGACCTGATCCTCTCGAATACCGGCGAGATGACTTTTGCCACAGGAGGTGCCAGTTCTGCGATAGACCTAACCTTCGTAAGTAGCAGGCTGGTGAGGGGTGCAAAATGGCTGGTGAGTGACATATACACCCACAGCGACCACCAAGCTATCATCTGCGAACTGGAGAAGCCCCGGAAACGGCAGCGGATAGGTCCGACATTGAAGGGCTGGAGGACAAACAGCCTTGACAAAGACGTCCTAGAAATGATGCTTGAAGGTTTGGTGCTGGAAGGCAATGCAGAAGAAATGGCGAATCAGCTGGCAAAGAAGGTAGAAAACGCCTGCGACGCGGCAATGCCCAGGAGAGCATATGGTGGGGGCATAAACCTGTCTACTTGTGGACGGATGCAATATGCGAGCTCCGCAAAGCATGCCATGCTGCAAGGAGACAGTATCAACGTTCCATACGGAAACCAGATTCCCTGCAGAAGCACCAGGCCTTCAAGGAAGCCAGAAATGTTCTAAAGACGGCAATTAAGAAGAGCAAGAGCACCATATTCTCTGAATTATGCGCACAAGTTGAGGATGACCCATTGGGCATGGCATATAGACTTGTCATGCGAAAATTGCCCTGTTATAGGCAGCCAGTCCCAACCTGTCCAATGTTGCTCAGACGCATAGTGGCACAGCTCTTTCCAGTACAGAATTATGTCCCATACGAGCTCCCTCTGGAGCAAACGGAGGAATCAATACCCAGTGTGACTATAGATGAGGTGTTGCGGGCGGTTGGGAAGTTTGGAGACCAGAAAGCACCCGGCCCAGATGCAATCCCCAACCGAGTGCTCAAGACCGCAGCTGCACTGAACCCAGAGCCACTGAGAAAGATATACGACGCTTGCCTGAGAGAAGGCATTTTCCCCAAGAGATGGAAGAGGCAACGATTGGTCCTGGTGCTGAAAGCCAACAAACCAACAGAGGACCCTTCAGCGTACCGCCCGCTCTGCATGTTAGATGCGGCGGGAAAAATTCTGGAGCGGATAATCTGTGACAGGATTGATGAGGCCATTGGAAAATCTGGAGGGCTCTCAAAACGGCAATATGGTTTCCGGAAGGCGAGATCTACCGTGGACGCCATCAACGAACTTGTCCAGACGGCTAAAGCAGCGATCCAGGGGAAACGATGGAGGGGAGGAACCAAGAGATATTACCTAGATGTCAAAAACGCTTTCAACTCAGCTAGCTGGGAGCGCATAGCCAGAGCATTAACAGAGTTTGGGGTACCCATCTACCTGAGGCGAATGATTGCCAGCTAATTCAACGATAGGATCCTGCTCTACCAGTCCGAAAAAGGTGTGGAGTCGCACAAGATTATCGGAGGAGTTCCTCAGGGATCGGTGCTTGGACCGTTACTCTGGAATCCTATGTACGACGGCATCCTCCGCGTACAGGTCCCTAATGGTGTCAAAATTATCGGATACGCGGACGACATAGCATTGGTAATCACAGCTAAATACTTGGAGGAAGTGGTAGCAGCGGCCAACCGAACTGTGGCTACCGTCGGAAGATGGCTTGCAAACGTTGGACTTAGCTTGGCTGAACACAAGACCGAGGCAATCCTGGTCTCGAGCCGCAGAGTATTAGAGGTAGTGGAAATAAGAGTTGGTAGATGTGCCATAACCACGATTCCACACCTCAAGTACCTAGGAGTGTGGATAGACACGCGTCTTACCTTCAAGGAACATCTGCGGCGCGTGGGAGATAAGGTAGCAACCACATGTTCTCTCCTATGTAGAATAATGCCCAATGTGGGAGGACCCAGACAGCGGAAAAGGCGACTCATCGCCGGGGTTGTCAGATCCATTATGGGGCGCCAATATGGGCCGAAAACGCGGATGTGAAGGCTTACGTCCGCACCATTGAGGCAGCATACAGGAGAAGTGCACTACGAGTGATCTGCGCATACCGCACCGTATCCACAGATGCCACCTTGGTAATAGCCGGCATGATTCCTGTGAACCTGCTAGCGAAAAAAGCGATGAACCTCTACCACGCCAAAGGGACACACGAGCTACGAAAATAAATTAATACAAGATTTTTAAACTTCGGTTTAGCGTATCCAGTTTTATTTCGGAGTATAACAATTAGACTAACTTAAGTTCTATTCGAACAGTCTCTTAAATAACCTTTTTCGTTACTTATACTTACATAAATACAAACGAAATACTTGAATAAAAAATACATTGATAAAGTAGACCTTTCCATACTCGTAATTTGTTGCACTTCAAACCATATTCCGATCGCGGCGAGGTGTTAGGGGATTAGGGTTCATTCACAAATTTGACGTTTATTTGAGTGTCTTTGTATTCGAGCTGTACGAATGGCTTTCAAGCGAATGTGTTGCAAAGAATAAATTGGTCAATTGAAATATGATAAGTGACCTGCATTTGGTGTTGGTGCATTTGAATTTTACCCGAGTGTCGTAAATAATAATTTGGTCAAGTGTCGATGCACTTGAGTTGCACAAATATAGTGAGAAAGAGAAAATGAACTAACTGAAATGTGAGTATGGGGACGTTGGTGCATTTCGGCAAGTGGAGGGTTTCTTTTCTTAATATGTTTCCGCCTTTGCGTACATTCATATTTTATATTGGAAAAGAGTGCCAGTTGAGTAAGCAGCGTTTGGTTGCGCTGCTGGCGTAACTTTCATCGCTTTGGCGGCGTTGAATTGCGCTGCTGACATAACTCACGCGACAAATGTAGAAGAGCTCTTGGAAATTGGAAAGCGGAAGACCCTTCAAGAGTGGCAAGCCCAGTGGGATACTTCTACAAATGTCCGCTGGACAAGAAGGCTGATCCCCAACATTCAGCAATGGGTAAGCAGGTCGCATGGTGAGGTGAATTACTACGTCACACAATTGCTGACAGGCCATGCAGGTTTTCGGGCATACCTGCACAGATTCCACTTGGAGGAATCCCCCTACTGCGCAAACTGTGGAGGTACAGAGATAGAAGATACCAAACATGTGTTCTTCTATTGCCCACGTTATGAAAGTGCTAGAGTGGCACTACAAGGAGTATGTAGAGAGCCCGTGGTGCCCGACAACATATTGCAGCATATACTCTAGAGCCCGGAGAAATGGGCTGCGGTGTGTGACACCACCGCCGCCATTATGAAAGACCTCCGCCACCAGGAGTGGCGAAGACGCGCAATGGAAAATAGCTAGAAGGGGTCAGCTGACCATACAACCTAGTCTCCGCGAGAATCGGTAGAACCATAAACTCGTGGGGCGGTCTTAGCGTTAGTATTAGTCACCACGAGAATCGGTAGAACCATAAACTTGTGGGGCGGTCTTAGCGTTGGTATTAGTCACCACGAGAATCGGTAGAACCATAAACTCGTGGGACGGTCTTAGCGTTGGTATTAGTCTCCATGAGAATCGGTAGAACCATAAACTCGTGGGACGGTTTTAGCGTTGGTATTAGTGTCCACGAGAATCAGAAGAACCATAAACTCGTGGGGCGGTCTTAGCGTTGGTATTAGCCTCCACGAGTATCGGTAGAACCATAAACTCATGGGGCGGTCTAAGCGTTTGGTATTAGTCTCCACGAGAATCGGTAGAACCATAAACTCGTGGGGCGGTCTTAGCGTTGGTATTAGTCACCACGAGAATCGGTCGAACCATAAACTCGTGGGGCGGTCTTAGCGTTGGTATTAGTCACCACGAGATTCGGTAGAACCATAAACTCGTGGGGCGGTTTTAGCGTTGGTATAAGTCTATTCTTGTACCAAGAGTATACTTTACCTTGGTGATACTGGTGCTGGAGTTTTGCTGCTGTGTCTTTACTAACTGCTGCTGGATCAGAGAGTGATATTAATTGCGGTACGTCTTCGCTGTCTGTTGCTGGATCAGAGTGTGATTCTATCGTCCAGAACCCCCTGCTTATATACTGCCTACCGTCATGGGCCCGTGCGTTGTTTCTATTGCCGCTGCACCGTTGGATGCCTCCGTACATCGTTGGCCAGCTTCGCTTGTTGTCAAGCCCATGCTTGTTGTTGTTGCAGCTTAGTTGTTCTTGGGCCACCTTGAGCTGACGGTGGTCAGTCACCGGGCTGCCACGGTTCCTCTCAACCCGCAGTGTTGATGCCTGTAGTCAGCGCAGCCTGAAACAATTACCGGTGGCCGTAGTGTTGTTGTTGCCGGGTTGCCACTGTTGTTGTTATTGTACGCCTAGCAAACGTTCAAACTGCGTCTAATGCTTAGAATTCTTGTTTTCCTCTATATGCTATGTCCGCACTGACAGCGCATGTGGTAGCCGCTCTGCTGTGGATGCGTTGTGTGTTTGCTTTGATCGTGTGTTGTTGTTGTTGTCTGCGGTTCGTATTGTTTATTCGTGATGCTATTTGTTAGTGTACCAGGTCGGCTTGAGTCTTGCCGAGCGTTGCCTGTCGCGCGATTACCTCTGGAACATGAATAGGTTTTGTGTTGATGCGTTTCTTCTTCGGTGCGTTGTGTATGTTGCAATATTTTATAATTGCAGCACTTAGCTTTACTTATTACAATTAATTGGCTTAGCCAATCATTGCATCTGGTCTAACCAAACCTTCGTTGCATGTTTTCTGCACCCCCGTCTTCGTTAAATCTTGTTGGTGTAATTAACATGGGGGCGTTTACCTTTTTGTTAATTGTCAACTGTCGTGTGATGTCGGGGATGTTCGTACAATGTATATTTTGTTAGTAGGTCCTTGCTTATTCATAGTAGGAGGAGTCGGTCTATGTGTGTGCGGAAAATACCTGTCATAATTTCCGTCCTCACACTTCCTCCCTACTTCGCATATGATGAACAATGTTGACGGCGTCATGTTGGAGGGTCACTCGGATAATTTCCGTCCTCACAATACATACCGCCGCAGAGAAAACCAATGGCTTCAGACGCCCTCAACCACGAAACTATTGGTATAATCAACAGTGTCGCGAAGCAACTGCAGCGAAAAACGCCACTTATAACGAACGCTGCACTCTGCTGCAACGCGAGACGTGCGTAAAAATTACCGGGTAATGAGAGCGGAAGAGAGGCGCCGAGTGGATGCGAACAGGAAGGGCGTGAGTGTGAGGAACTCGAGATGTACAGAAATGATGCTCGAAAATCCTATCAATCTGTCAGGCGTCTGACCCAAGGTTTTAAGCCCGGAGATGAAAATGGGAATCTGGTCACGGATATGCACTGTACACTGAGATTATGGAGGGAACATTTCTCTAAATTACTTGCAGGCGACGATGCCTCCAATACCGCCTCTGGAGAACTCAACCCAATACCACCAATTTATGATGACGGGTGGTTCTTCCACCACCTAGCCACGATGAGGTCAGAGTTGTTAATCAGCGACTAAAGAACAACAAAGCAGCTGGTGCCTGCTGAATAGGTCAAGGCCGGCGGTGATGAACTAATAGGGTGCATGCAGCTGCTTATCAGTTGGTCTTTTCGACAGCTGTCACTTGATTTATGCTCAGTTTGATTTGCCATTTCACAGAATTGAAGCCGAACGACCATCAAGCGCGTCGCACGTTTGGTGAATGGGCCCACAACGAGATGGCCACCGATCCCGATTTTCACAAGAAAATTTTGTTCAGCGATGAAGCTCACTTTTGGTTGAATGGGTACGTTAATAAGCAAAATTGTCGCATTTGGAGTGACGATAATCCACAAGCCATCTCTGAGACGTCGTTAGATCCTCAAAAAGTCACTGTTTGGTATGCTCTATGGGCAGAGGGAATCATTGGTCCATATTTCTTCAAAAATGAAGCCGGCCATACTGTTACAGTCAATAGGGAACGCTATAGAGCCATGATTAATGACTTTTTCGTGCCTGAATTGGAGGATGTTGATGTGGACGGTCTTTGGTTCCAACAAGACGGCGCTACATGCCATACAGCCAACGAAACAATCAATTTATTGAAGGAAACTTTTGGTGAGCGCATTATCTCGCGTCGTGGGGCTGTGGCGTGGCCTCCAATATCGTGCGATTTAACAACGCTGGACTATTTTTTGTGGGGTTACGTGAAGTCGCTTGTCTACGCAGATAAGCCCGAGACGATTGATGCCTTGGAAGAGAATATTCGGCGCGTTATTGCTGACATACGACCCCAATGCGGACAACTGTACTTTTGAAATTGTCAAGGAATTTATATACCTTTGCTCCGCCATTAACAACATAAGCGACGAATGTGTGCGAATGTGTAGTAGAGCGTCCTCTCGACCGACAAAACTGACACTCTACTAGACGCTCATCCTACTCGTGCTGCTCTATGGCGCAGAAGCATGAGCCGTGTCGCAGACTGATGCAGCCGCGCTTGGGGCTTTCGGGAGGAAAATTATTCGTAAAATCTTCGGTCCTATTCGTGTCGGCGACGACTACCGCATTCGGATGAACCATGAACTGTACAAGCTCTACGCTGATATTGACATAGTCAGACGCATCACTATACAATGCCTGCGCTGGCTTGGAGATGTTGTGCGAATTAACGAAGAAGCTCCAACGAAAATGGTGTTCGAAGCGGAAGCCTCTGGTAGGACCAAGTCGAGGAAGCCTTAACGCCACTTGGTACAATGGATTAGAGAAGACGCGCGCAAAGCAGAGGCGCCTGCCGAGCGCTATTGAGTTCGGCCGTAACCCGATAGCGGGTTGTTTCGTAAATTCTGTGATTAATCTCAAACGCCAAAATTTCGAGAATGTGTCTATTCGGCTCCAGCAGTTAAAACATAAGCGTATCAACAAAAACCGCATAAACAAAAACAAATATAAAGTTAAAACTGCGACAAATATTCAAAAGCAACGAAGTAGAGAACAAAGAAGACGCGGATATTAAATTCAACTTCGTCGAATAAAACGCAAAATCCGCAATCTCTGATTAGGATAAATTTATGTGGGACTTTTGGATAAAAAATCAACAGTAGATAGGTAGGTAAAATGGCTGACTACCTCGGATCGCCTCAATTAGCAAATAGTGCCGTATCCTCGCGAGTAATATACTTTGGTACACTTACAATTATCCAGGGTTGCTAACAGTATTAGTACTGAAGAACATTGATATCTGCATTCAAAAAGGCCTACAGTAGGTCGAATATCTTTATTATCAATGAAGTCTGACCAACTGAAATGCCGGGAATATGTATATAGCAGAATATTTATGTACGCCAGCAGCGTATCGCTTCTTCTCTAGTCTGGTTCCAATAATTTATTTTTATTATATAGCTGGAATAATATCATGCAGCAAAAAAACATTCTGGAAATTTAAGTTCTTGATTTGAAAAGAAGAACGTGCACAATTTTGTTTAATTTTAAAATAGAGCAAACTCGATTCCGTGATCAATACGAGTCCAACGATTAAAAAAACAGCACACTAAAGGAAGAAACCGATTCCTATTTATGAATCCTTCTCCTTACCAGGATGACCAAGCTTACCCATTATCCCACTTAAAATAAAAAATGATGTTTTACACAGAGGAAACTTTATTACAACACATTAAAAGCATATATTAATTGCGAGTCTATTTGAAGATGCTCATACGCAACGTAATACCAACTTAAAATATACATACGTCACTTCATTTTACATAAGTTTCAGCACCTCTCAATATATGTATATAATTATACTTTTATTTTTTATTTGCAATAAGATTAGCGCAGATCCACCTTTACTTCAAAATTGAGTGTTTGTTTCATCAATCCGCGTGTACACATATAGATAATTTAAATATAATAGTATATTATTTTCTCGATATTTTATAGTGATATATTATTTATATAGCTATAGTTATATAGCTTAGAATAAAAATCCTATCTTATCCCTAATAAGCAAAAACAGCATGAAAACCGCTAACATGATTCCCTAATTCCCAAACTTCACTCCGGTGGGCTAACAGCTCAAAGTCACCGCGCAAACTCCACCAATAGCAACAGTAACGTTAGGTACATATAGGTGCAATGCCAGGTCTGAACGCAATCGTCACTGTGTCCAGCCAAATAAATATCTATATTGCGCCATTCTTGCTGGGAACACACTACAACAAAAGCCACCGCGTCCACCAACCTTCACAAACTAGGTGCACCATTTTCGAATCCAATTAGCGGGAACCCGAAGCAGGATCGAATCACTTCTCTACCTAAACTGCGCTAGTACTCAACTTGGGAATTATCATTAGCTCCAATCTAGTCAAAGCATTTAGCGTTTGGCATTATTTACAAATGTATTTGCAACAAGTTGTCAGCTGCAAAGCACTGCTTGCAAAATTTACAGCACTAATTTGCGTTTACACTCCATCTGTGGAATTCTAAATGAAAACTTAAAGTGAAGAAAAATGTAGGTCTACTCTACTCGAGCCGATCCGCTCTTCGTCACATGTATGAGATATTTAGAAATTGTTTGATTGTATTTTAAACTTGTTTAACTTATGCTAAAGCTACGAACTCCTATCGAGTACTACCTAATTACAGATAGATGATTAAATTTGTAGTTTTATAGTTACATGTAAATCCAATGCTTATTCTAAGCACATAATCTTTGAAAATTGCACCGTGTTACAGTAAATACACGATAAAAAAAAGTCCGATTTAATGCTCAATGCTGAACTTTTTTATAAGATATAGGGGTCTTAAAACTATTTCAATATTCACGGAAAATGCATAGTACCGCAACTCATTCGCGCGATCCGCCTAAACTCCAGCCGATATCAGACACCTGTCGCAGTGCATCAGCGTTCATTCATAGAACTCGGCACAGGGCTGAGGAGATAGAGGCACGGGCAACAGTAGTGACCACCACTCGGCGTCTGAAATCAATGGTTTCCACATACCAAGGGAGAGGTAGAAGGATTAATCATCGGAACAAAAAATCCGTGAGCCGCAAAATGAAAAAAATTAAAAAATACAAACAAATACTTGTAACGCGCACATCAAATAATGGTGCGGATCGCTCGAATGAATCGCTAAAGTGCATTGTAATTTGTTCTTAATCTAGTGCAAGGCCTTGTCAAACAGAACGCATATTTCCGTCACGGAACGATGTTTCCCGTTAAAGTGTATCGCTAGTGTTCCATCTGGGTGGTTCCTTTGAGTGTCGCAGTGGAATATACGTCGGTCACTTTCTGTGCGCTGTTTCAAGAGACGCTCCAAAGCCCGGCGTAAAAACACGTTCTATTTGAAAGGTGTTTATACTTAAATGTAGCTGTATACGATTACCTCCAATAAAAAAAAATATTTATATATATATATATATATATATATATATATATATATATATATATATATAATACATACACACATATATATATATATATATATATATATATATATATATATATATATATATATATATATATATATATATATATATATATATATATATATATATATATATATATATATAATACATATATATATATATATATATATATATATATATATATATATATATATATATATATGCGTACCGCATAAGAAATGAGCACACCTCATACATATTATATATATTATATATGTCAACATGTCAATGTATATATGCATCATTAGTAAAAAAAAAAAAATACGGGTGGAAATTAAAACGCTCACAATAATTGTAATTACATGATGGAAATACAAAGTGGTACGTGATCGAAAATTTCGATCGTGTTATTTATTCGCTGATGATGTCGGTGGTTTTGTTGTTTTGCAATCATCAACAATGCAAGGGCAAGTTATGCTTTTATCTAGGTTTTAAGTTCAATCAGTTGGTTTTTCTTTTCGAAAAGACTAAAATAGAATGAATAACTCACTCCCTACATTCTCACTTCACTTCCACCATGTATAAAATTAAATTAATAGGGATGGTGCTAACACATTTTGGGTTTAAATTTCGACGAACGTTTAATTGGTTTCTATAACCAATTACGCCCCCCACGTCAAATGTTGTTCTCTTTCTTCAACTCCTCGGCCTTGATATCTTCGGCTTCAGTGGTATCCACTACAATGGTTAAGAAATAATTGTTATGAAATATGTACAAATTGAATAATTACAACTGTCCTTACTCTTGTTGTTTTCTTCTTTAGTATCCGAGTTCTCTGAGCTCGTCTTGTTGTTGTCTTTATCCAATCGCGGTCGTTTCCTTTGACCCTTGAAAACACGATTATCGCGGCGTCCACCGTCACCTTCATCTTCAGTGTCCGAATATTCGTTGTCGGGCACAATGCGTTTATCCTTATCGGAATGAGGATGTCTGTCGTCTTTATCTATTTTATCTTCGTCTTCAGAATCATCATTCAATGCGTCCTCTGGTATCGATTGGATCTGGACGCCTGGTGCATGGGGCAACATGCGTAGGTTTTCAAAAAGTCTAAAAATACAATTTAATTATACGTGCAAATCACAAAAGTAAGCAAGTATTGTAAATGCACACCTATTCTTAATCTTCTCCAAGTACTCGGACGTATTTTGATTGGTCATATTACTGGGGCTAATATGCAATTTAAAATCGGGACCAAAATATTCGAAGTAGTCATTGTAGGGCAATTCATTAGCAATGTCAACACCTAGAGCAACTGAAGTCTCGTATGTCCAACACCGAGACACATTGCGAATAGTGTAACCTCCTCCGCCCACCATTAGGAACGGCAAATTGTACTTCTTTACAAATTCGACGCACTTTCCGTGGCCCTTTACTGTCAGATTAAAGCAGCCAAGACGATCACCTGTTAGCGAATCAGCGCCGCACTGCAACACTACGGCTGCTGGCTGAAATGTCTCCATAACTTTAGAAATTATGGGCACAAAAATGGATTCGTAAGCCTCATCGTCCATGCCATCACGCAGTGGTATGTTTACTGCATAATATTTGCCTTTACCAGCACCAATATCCCGCAAATCACCAGTGCCAGGGAAGTATTCCCCATATTTGTGAAAGCTCACGGTCATCACACGGTCAGTTGTGTAGAAAGCTTCCTCCACGCCATCACCGTGATGTACATCAATGTCGATGTACAAGACACGTTGATGATATTTGAGCAGCTCGAGTATGCCCAGCACGATATCATTAACATAGCAAAAGCCCGACGCTTCCGATTTCTTAGCGTGATGCAATCCCCCTCCCCAGTTAATACAGATCTCAGATGCCTGCTTATTTAATTTAACAGCAGCAGCAACCGAACCACCTGCCGATAACTGACAAAATTCATAGAGACCGTCGAACACGGGACAATCCTCGCCCACATTGAACCGTTGCATCTGTTTGTTGTACTCGCTCATGTTGTCAGGACGTATGGAACGAAGGAACCGTACGTACTCATCCGAATGGAATTTCGTCATTTCATCAGCGGTTGCTTTGTGTGGACGCTGTGTACAAAGAGAAAAGAAATGTATGTATTTGTGTATTGACTATTCGGTAATATTACTATAATCAAATTTATGGACAGAAGAGCATATAAAGAGAGTATATTATTGGCACTACTTTGGGAATTTGTGAAATAGGATTGACAAGACTGTAATCAAGAATTGTAAAAATTTCCAAAATCGAAACCAATCACTAAGAAAGTGATTTTACCTCAACCCTTGCAAGAGCATGCGAGTTAAGCCTTGTGATACCTTTAAAAAAGGTAAAAAGGTTCTACTAATTTTGTGCTTTTGAGAGAGTTGCAATTTCAAGAAGGAGGCGTTGTAGGTATGGACATATATATACATATAGAGAATCATTTCTAAGCAATTTTTATTGTCAGTCCGTCTGTCCGTCTGTCGGTCTATGGCCACTTTTTTTCCACACCGTTAGAGCTATCTTAATGAAATCTTGCAAAAGTGTAGCCTGCACAAAGATACAGAATCAGATTGCTATATGGGCGCATTTGGACAAAGACCACGCCTACCTCCCATATAAGGAACTTTATTCACCTTTTTTAAAATGACTATAACTTCGGTCAAATTGACGGAATCGTGACATTATTTGGCAGTTATCGAGATGTGGGTCCCACTAAACACTGTGCAAAAAGTGAGCGGTATATATTAACTGCCACGCCCACTATTAACAAATATTAATAACTTAAGATCTGGTAGAGATTTACGGTCGAAATTTTACAGGAAGGAACATGTGGACATTATAAAGCTATCTGCAAGAATTGGGGCTGATCAGAGAAAAGACACGCCCACTTTTGATATAAGGAACTTTCGGGTCTAAAATGAAAATTAGCCTACCTTTGCTCGTATTGATGCCAGCGGAATAAAAATTTGCAGAAATATACATGGGGTCCATAATAGTGTGTGTGTGCAGAATATGGAGATCATAATACTACTGCCACGCCCACAATTAGCCAAAAATCATTACTGTGTTCCTATTAAAGATATATCAACGAAATTTCACTGGAATGTTGCGGATACTAACATTAAACACCACACAAAAAATGGGCGTGTTATTTATACAGCCACGCCCACTATTGACATATTATTATAACTTGCGACCTATACAATATTTTTGGACGAAATTTTATATTAGTACGTATATGGACCCTACACAGCCATATACAAGATTCAAGGTCGATCAGAGGAAGGATACGCCTCCCTCCCATATAATGAACTTTGGGGACCCCACTTAAAGACAGTTACCCTATCTATGCTTCTAGTGATGATATATGAAAACAAATTGGTAGATGTATACACTGGGTCTGTATTAGCATGCATTCCAAATATGGGCAGATTATTGCTACTGCCACGCCCACAATTAACCAAAAATCATTACTAGGTTCCTATAAAAGATTTTTCAACGAAATTTCACAGGAAGGTTGCGGGTAGTAACATTAAACACTACACAAAAAATGGGCGTGTTATTTTTACAGCCACGCCCTCTATTGACATATTATTATAACTTTCGACCTACACAATATTTTTTGACGAGATTTTATATTAGTGGTTATATTGACACTACAAAGCCATACACAAGAAATGGGGTCGATATAATCATTTCAAGGTACCCCACGAAAAATTACCGTGAATATGCTTCTAATGATGATTTATGAAGAAAACATCCTCATTGTTGAACTCGCACGCACAAGAAAAGATAAAGGGTATTTCGACGTCGGTCTAACCCGACTTCAGACTTCTGTACTCGTTTTACATATAATACAATAATAAACATAACTTTGTAGAAACATTCTTCATACTGATAAATTTTAAGTGTAGACGGAAGGGGTAGTTACAATGTTACGCCCACTAAGATCTCCAAGCTTAATATTCCAATTCTGTGCTAATATTTCAAACTTCTTATATAAATCATGTCCAAATCTCGAGTGCACATGCATACACACCATGGCATTGAAGTTAACCTTTTTAGGTTTGACGTTTTATACTACTACTGTGCTCTATCTTGTGTAATTTTGCCGATAGAGTCCCCAGGGAGAGCGGCGTGTCACTAATAAAGCCGACTCCATTTCTTGTAAATAGGTTTATAGTATCAAAAAGTTTCGTCCATAATTGAACCGGTTATTTTAGAAACCCCACTAGTCAACTGACCTAAGTTTTTGACAAATTTAAAAAAAAAAACTATTTTAGCACAATACAAATTTTTTACTACCTAGTTTTTTAAATTGTTTTTTATTGTTACGAAATTGCCCTCTGCGACAATTTATTCTGTTACGAAATTGCCCTCTTGACAATTTACTCTGTTACAAAATTGCCCTCCTGGCAATTCCTCTAACTCTCTGTACTCGGATTCGTACCACTGGATTGTGTAGTAATCAAACAATTGCTGGTTAAATTAAAATAAGTAACTTTATATAATTATTGCAATTTGCACACTTAATATTAGGCTTAAAATTTACTTTATTTTTATTGCACATTGCACTTTAATTAATAGTTCATTAATCACTTTATTACTTCTTAATCACAATTACAAATATTGCTGCTTCGATTAAAATGCGCGATGTACACACTGTTACGATTGCTTTCCAACTGCCTCTCGACTTTGAATTGCTGATAGCTTATATACCTTTCAAATGGTTGAAAGTAGTATGCGATCACGTTTCAATATTGAAACATAAAATGATTGCATACTTTTAGGATCCCATTTGGAGTTTGAGACACAATCCATGCAGATAAAAACTTCTTTCGATTTAGCGATGACTTATGACTAACCAAATCCTCTAACTCTCTGTACTCGGATTCGTACCACTGGATTGTGTAGTAATCAAACAATTGCTGGTTAAATTAAAATAAGTAACTTTATATAATTATTGCAATTTGCACACTTAATATTAGGCTTAAAATTTACTTTATTTTTATTGCACATTGCACTTTAATTAATAGTTCATTAATCACTTTATTACTTCTTAATCACAATTACAAATATTGCTGCTTCGATTAAAATGCGCGATGTACACACTGTTACGATTGCTTTCCAACTGCCTCTCGACTTTGAATTGCTGATAGCTTATATACCTTTCAAATGGTTGAAAGTAGTATGCGATCACGTTTCAATATTGAAACATAAAATGATTGCATACTTTTAGGATCCCATTTGGAGTTTGAGACACAATCCATGCAGATAAAAACTTCTTTCGATTTAGCGATGACTTATGACTAACCAAATACATTGGTTAATTAGTATGGGATAGAATAAAAAAAACAAATCTATTATAGAAAGATGCATTTATTTTACATATCACTCATCTTCCTCACTCATTGTGGTGGTGGTTGTAGGCCAGCTGATTATTTGACTGTGAAATAACTGAATTTTATCATCATCCGGTGAATAACTTTGTAACTTTCGTACATCGGCAATTTTTTGTAATCTATTGCTATTTTTCCACTGGCGTACGCCAGTTATTCAGGTAGTTTAAGTGGGTTACTGTTATTGTTGTTTAGCCTGAAGGTGTGCGTGGTTTTGCTCTGAATAAAGGGGCGTGCTATAACTGCTTATGAGTGTACAAAGTACATAAATTAGCCAATTTTTAGCTTAACTTTCAGCTCTCTTAAAGTGTTTCTACCATCGGTTTCTACAGACAGCATGCTCCTTTTGTAGTGCTGAGACCACCAGTTTTTATAATCAACCATCTCTTCGGCATTCATCCTCATCCTCATCAAACGGTTATTCTTACATGATGATTTTATCAAAAGTTCATACGCCTCCACCGTACATATCCGGTCTGTTGCTTTTATTTGTCTTTTCAATACCGCAAAATCCCTATCACAAGGCAGGAACGAATGTCCTCTGATAGGGAAGTAATGGTCAATAGTCTTGAACTTTTCCAAAGAAACCAAAGCAGCGAAAAATCTCAAGATGTGTTTGTTTTGAGCACAGCACCCATCGGAAAAAACATGAAGGTATTTTACCGATTTCATATTTTCCACGAAATACCGCATAAGAAATGAGCACCCCATTCGGTCCCTTAGTACCTATTACCATATACGAGCAACCACTGTGCGTTGCTGCAGAGGAGAAATAACATAAGTCAGTGACTTATGTTGCGTCTCCAATACAATATCGGTCCTTATTTGTGTCTATTTTTTAATAGTGGGCCTGATCACATTCACATTTACAATATTCGTATAAATACCCACAACTAATAACAACTTGCTTTCAATAACAAACAAGGCAAAGAAGGTATGTAAGCTCCAGTAAAAAGTTACAAGCATTTGTATGTTGCAAACTATGATAGGTGTAGGACGTACCGTATAGAAGTTAGGGCCATTTGAAGTTTTATCAGTGTTTGATTTGGGACTCAAGGGTAGCATAGCTTTGAGCGATAGCTTAAATTGACAAGAGGCTCGAGTACTTTATTGTTACAAAATTTCAAGGTTTTATGACGCTCCAGTAAAAAGTTACAAGCATTTGTATGTTGCAAACTTTGATAGGTGTAGGACGTACCGTATAGAAGTTAGGGCCATTTGAAGTTTTATCAGTGTTTGATTTGGGACTCAAGGGTAGCATAGCGTTGAGCGGTACCCATATTGCTTTTATCATAGTTTTTTCTTCCTGAACTAGTTGAATGAACGAAATGAACTAATAAGCTAAATGCAACTACAGTGTGCGATCTGTCACGAGCTAGAATGCACAAGACTCTCTTACGAGGGCAGATTGATATTGAAGCTACCTAGCGCTAGATGGCAGCACAAACACAAACAAATTGCGGTCAAACTTCAGCTGTTAAAATTTCACCCAAATTCATCGATTAGTTTATTTGTTGTAGTCGTTTGAAGTAAGCAACTTTTGTGTTTCTTGAAAAATGGAAAAAAGGGAATTTCGTGCAGTGATTAAACACTATTATTTGAAACAATACCATCAACAGGAAGGCCAAAAGAGGTGGTTACTGAAGAAAATATCAAGAAAATCCTCGATATCCTTATGAATGATCGCCGAGTCAGTTGCGTGAGATTGTTGAAATGGTAAACATATCATATGAACGTGTGTTCAATATTTTGCATGAACATTTGCATATGAAAAAGCTATCGGTAAGATGGGTGCCGCGTTTGCTCAGTGTCGAAGAAAAACGAGTTCGACAGACCACTTCACAGCGGTGTTTGGACATGATAAAGCGTAATCATGTTGATTTTCGGCGTCGATTAATAACTGTTGATGAAACGTGGGTCCGCCACTACACACCTGAAACCAAAAATCAATCGAAACAATTGGTGGAAGCTGGTGGAAGTGCTCCGAAGAAGGCGAAGGCAGTGAAATCGGCTGGCAAGGTTATGGCCACTGTATTTTGGAATGCACACGGAATATTGCTCATCGATTATCTTGAAAAAGGATTCACAATCACAGGAAAGTATTATCGTGCATTATTGGATCAATTGATTGATGCAATCAAGGAAAAACGACCACATTTAAAGAAGAAAAAAATGCTCTTTCTTCAAGACAACGCACCGGTTCACACAGCATTAGATACGATGCTAAAATTACGTGAAATACACTTCGAATTCGTTAATCATCCACCTTATAGTCCAGATTTAGCTCCTAGTGACTTTTTCTTGTTTCCAAACTTCTCAAACGAAGAAGTGATTACCGAAACTAACGCGTATTTTGAGGGGTTCCTGAAATCGTATTATTCAGATGGTATAAAAAAGTTGGAATATCGTCTTACTAAGTGTGTCGAAGTAAAAGGAGACTATGTTGAGAAATAAATGGTTTTTGAAAAAAAAAATGTTTTTTTCCTACTTAGGTAGCTTCAATATCAATCCGCCCTCGTATATCGAATCCCTGTTTTTATAATTGGGTAAATATAGTGTAAATTATTGTTAATTTTCAACGCGCTCTCTCAACCTCAACAATCGTTCACTGAAAACACAAATATTTATACAAACTAAAAGAATAATTCACGAACCACACATCTCTAATGGGTACAACAAGGTTCTGTCGAGCAGACAAACTATCATTCAATTTTAATTAAATACGTTGACTCCATTTAGTTAAATATTGCTTTATATATGTAATGTATAAAAAAACTAACTTTGCATTAATATTTATATGGAGCTGGACGAAATAAAATAATTTAAATATTGTCGCATACAAATTTTTCTTATTATTTTTATTCTGTATTCTATTATTATTCCATTTTACTAATAAAAAATACTATAGAGTGATAAACTCTTTTATTCTGATTGTTCCTTTTTCTCTTTTCCTACTACAATTTCGTAATATGAAATTTTTAGTACAAAGGCACCCGTTTTTTCGAGCTGAAGAAAGTTCTGGAGAAATTGGGGGAGATTGAATCCAAATTGGCTAAGATGGTGATGGAACACCTCCTCTCCAATGTGGATGCTTCCCTCCGGCTTCGACTGCTCCCAGGTGCTACGCGGATGTAGGGTGTTCGGGTGCGACGATCGGCAGTCGAAGGATCTGCTTGGCAAGTGCATCGCTAAGATTAGCGAGGCATGGGAAGGCTTAAGGCTTAAGCTGATACCGGCCGGGGATATTCCAAGATGACCGAGAGCTCGCATCTGGCTACCCATCTTAAAGCTTGAGGACGGGCAAATGCTCCAGCTGCGTCAAACGTCAAAACCCTAGTATACCAATGTATGACTGGGCCATCATCAAGAACGAAGGTGCCCAGAAAACCAGCATGTCCCTACTCCTGTCAATCAACGAGGAGTCCGTTGGTGCCTTGGAAGCAGCTGACTGCAAAATGCGTTTTGGCGTAAGGTACGCCAAACTAAAAAAATTCCGTCCGACCGAGGGCGACACAGATGAGTTGGAAGAGGCCAACAAGCAAAAAGAGCACAGGGACCTTCAGGAAGAAGGAACCAAAGCTTCTGCACAATAGGGTAATGATGCTGAAGGTCGTGCAGATTAATCTGCAACACTCCAGGAACGCATCGGGTAACTTTCCTGTTTTTCTGGGTGAAGAAGACGCTGACATCGGCATTATGCAGGAGCCGTGGGTCAGAGGAAATGATGTCATGGGGCTCCAGCTAACAAACTACAACACTCTCTATTCCAGGAACGGTAATAAGTTTCGATCATGTATCCTAGTTAAGAGAACAATTAATACTTTTATCTGCCCACAACATAGAACAGGCGATTTAACAGTCGTGAAAATCGAGGTGCCCAGTGGACCAGACTTGCTGATTGCATCAGGCTATATGGCGCATAATAGAGACGCACCACCGGATGCGATCATGGTCGCCAATGCTGCTGCCAAAAGCACACCCCTCTTTCTTGGATGCGACGCCAACGCGAGGCATACGCTATGGGGTAGCATCGAGGATAATGAAAGGGGTGTCATTTTTTAATTTTATAAGTAATTCCAATCTTACAGTGTGTAACAGAGGGAATACTCCCACTTTTACCTTTCCCAGTTCCAAAGATCATGTTGGATGGAAGAGGTCCTAGATTTAACCCTAATTTCAGGAAACGAAACAGTCCAGGTAGGAGAGTGGAGGGTTTCCAATAAAGGCCTTGTCGGACCATAATTGGATAGTCTTCAGGGTAAGTTTGGAAACCAGAGGTGCTATTCCTTTCAGAAACCCTAGACGAATAAAGTGGGATATTTTTACAAGGTAGCTGGAACAAAACTAAAGAATTCCGAGACAGTAAAAATAGAATCTACTGGGGCGATAGAGAAAAAAGTGAGGAATCTTGAGGAAGCCTTTAATATGGCGTACAAGTGAGCTTGTCCTGCCAGTAGGAGTAGAAAAACCCTTCCACCATGGTGGACAAAGAAATTATCGGATCTCAGGATGAGAACCAGGAAACTGTTCAACCAGTGTTATAGGGATTCAAACTGGGTACCGTACAAAGAGAGCCTCAAAACTTACAAAAAATCCATCAGGAAAGCCAAGAACAATGGCTGGAGGGAATTTTGTGAATCAATCGAGGCAACCTTAACTTCCGCAAGACTCAGCAAGATTCTGTCCAAGGAACATACCATCCCCTTTTTTCTCAAAAAGGCGGATGGATGGTGGATGGACGGAAACATCTTCCGAGATATTTGACTTCCTACTACAAACACACTTCCGAGACTGCAAATATACAGCGGATGTAAACCGATTGTCCGTAACGGATACGGAAATGCCATCGGTTTGCGATTTACGGACGAAAAGATAAAATACTCGATTGATTTTTGCCTTATAAATCACCAGGCTTGGATGGAATCTATCCGATCATGTTGCAGAAGCTACAGCTTGTGGTGGTCCCATGGATTAAAGGGATATATAAGGCATGCATAAGTTTTATTACATCCCCCTTAGTTGGAGGAAAGTAAAAGTGGTCTTCATCCCAAAAGCGGAAAAATTGGTCACGAGTCAGCAAAGGACTTCAGACCAATTAGCCTTACATCGTTTCTCCTCAAAACGATGGGAGAGGGTTTTAGAAATCCATCTTCGGCATACAGTGGATCAGTTTCCCCTTTCGAAATCGCAACATGCGTAAATTCGGAAAAGACAGAATTGATACTCTTCACTAACAACACCAAAATTCCGATCTTTAAGCTTCCGACTCTTCATGGACGACAGCTAAAACTTGCAGAGAAGGCCAAATACTAAGGTGTTATATTGTATCCCAAGCGAAATTGGAGAACCAATATAGAGTTAGGGATACAGTGGATCAGTTTCCCCTTTCGAAATCGCAACATGCGTAAATTCGGAAAAGACAGAATTGATACTCTTCACTAACAACACCAAAATTCCGATCTTTAAGCTTCCGACTCTTCATGGACGACAGCTAAAACTTGCAGAGAAGGCCAAATACTAAGGTGTTATATTGTATCCCAAGCGAAATTGGAGAACCAATATAGAGTTAGGGGTCCGGAAGGCCTACGTAGCCTTCTACTCACGCAAAAGAATGTTCGAGGAAAAATGGAAAAATGTCCCCATATCACTCATTGGATGTACGAAACAATCGTGCGTCCAAAACTCACTTACGGTGGGCGGCGCTAGATAAAAGCTATACTGTTCAGAGATTGAGTCCAAAGAGCAGCTCGCGCCGGCGTTGCGGGGTGCCTCCGAACATGTGCTTCGGAGGCACTCAATTTAATGCTACATCTTCTCCCCATTGACCTTTACATTAAAAATTTGGCCTGCAATAGTGCACTAAGGTTAAAAGCGACAGGTTGCTGGGCTGAGCGACCGTATGGTCATGGTAGGGTGCTATACGCAATGCCAAGGGAGCAACAGACTACATAGTACCACAACTAGACTTTAAAAAGGACCCCACGGTTAGATTTCTTTCAAGAGAAAAGTGGTCAAGGCGAACATTTGAAACGGAATCCGATATTCCCATTTATACAGACGGGTCCAAAATCGATCTTGGGGTAGGCGCTGGGGTATTTACAACACACGCTAACATCAATTACTGCACACGCCTACCTGATGAGGCTACAGTTTTTCAGGCAGAAGTACTCCAAATCAGGGAGGTATGTCGCCAAATTACCCAATACATTAGACAAGGACATAGAAGCAAGGTTGCCATTTTTGTGGACAGCCAGGCTTCTATAAAGGCTCTACATTCAAACACCATCAACTCCATGTTGTTCAGACAGTGTAGGGATGAATTTAGAGCGCTAAGTCTTCATGCTGATATCACAATCATCTGGGTTCCAGGCCATAGAAATATATATGGGAATGAGAAGGCTGATGAATTAGCGCGCAGGAGGGCCTCTCTCGACCTAACCTATGCGGAACTAGGATGTTTCTCTGGGTGCGATCACTCCTCGGCAGGTAGAAGATGGAGGGCACTTTCAACGTGCAATACATCCCGGGCGATCTGGCCAATCTACAAAATAGCTAGATCAAGGGATCTTATAAACAGGGAGCGTAGAGACACCGGCCGACTAATGGCGGTTTTTACAGGTCACTGGCTGGTAGGTACGCATGCGGAGAAAATGCATAGACCGATATTGGCCTATTGTAGAAGTTCTAAAGACTCGGACGAGAGGGAAACAATAATTTGGACAAAAATGTTTTTGTAACAATAAATATTTCGGGATAACAAATCAGAGGAATGTCAAGAATGGTGTGCACCAGATACATGCCACACCCCAGCAGTACACTTTCATAAGTACAATCAGTTACACGTGTAAACACAGACAGGTATGGACTTGTATATATGTGTATTGATATTCACTACCACTACACCAAACAATTTAGCCATGTCGTGTGTTTTAATCTGCAAGAAAACAATGTGACTTCCCAACGGTCTATAGAGTAATAATGCCACGAACGGGGTCTCACCACGCGAAGCTCGCAAACGAGAAGCATCCTCCCATGCATAGCTCATTTGAATGCATGTAAACTTTCAAAGGTCGACGACGCTTAAATGAAAACCAACCTAAGCTCCAATTTGTGGCATCCAACTGATGTATGTCAGTCACTGTGACCGAATTGAACTCAAAACAAACTGGGATGGATTTTTCAAGAATGCTGTGACCATTCTAATTTTTAGCGAGGTCTGGGTCTGTATTGTAATAAATACTGTCTGAATTTTACGTAGTTTTTTCCGAAAATTTAGCTAAAAACTTACATATATCTCCATTTTCCGGTACAATCCATAATTTAAGAGCAAATTATGCGTCATACGTATGCGATGCGGTTTCATGGGATGTCCTTGGCCGTAATAATAATTGCCGATGTCGCCTGGAAATAAAAACCCGCATTATTTAAACAGTATTTTTCATTTAAATCAACATCAAAGTTGGCTGAGAATCTATTCTGGATTTCGTTGGTAGTTAAGCCAATTTTATTACAACGCCATAAACAATAACAACAAAAAATATACCCAAATTAATATACGTAGCCGAAGCAGAACACCACGATAAATATACCGACGCTATGAGTGCTGCATCCGGCTAAGAACTCTTACCTTGGTCCCGCTAAAAAAAACTTAAGCCTAGATATGATTGCGCACACGCCTTTTGCATGTCAGGTAAACATATTTACGATAAGCGATAGTCTTAAGAGTTTTCCAGCGTGTAGAGATGCAAATAGATTTTCCTTGAGGTCTTTAAATAGTTAAACCTTGTGGTTCGAATTAAAAATATTGCTTTGCAAAGGTAGCCAAATAAATACGCCAGAGCAGTGCCTGGTTTAAAGTTAATAAATTTAAATAAGTTCAATTACCCTCTTTTGCAGTTCTAGTTGAACTTAGTTCGATATTCAAACACTCCATTTTGTTAAAAAGGAAAGTTTGTGAAAAGGAAAGTGAGAATATTAATTGCATGACTTGAAAAATGAATAAAGAAACCAGAATTACAGTGTAAGTGAAACCACAAAATTTTGCGAGTTTAAACTAAGCAAGTGTTATAAATATCAAAAACTAAATCGATACTTAAACGAATTGCTCTTGTCAGAACTGCTAAGGATTATTATAAATAGCTCCTGGGTTCTTGAAAATCCCTCATCATCATTAAATAAAACTATTATTAAATGCACAATTATTCACTACTTTCAAAACTCGAAACACTATAGGTAGGAACAAATAAAAATGGAAGAGACGAAAGATTCTTTAACTGCGCTGATCGGGGCAATGACTCAATGGTATTGCAGCTGAGGACCATAAGAAATGAGTAAAGCCCTCATATAACAAACAAACAAAAAAATGGATTAATCGAGCAGTGAACTTATTACGATCCTCGGGGGTTGGTTGGTTGGTATGAAGGGAAGGCTTGTGCAAGTAGAACAACCAAATGTGCCTGAGCGTTTTAGTGATACTTCAAAACCATTGCAGATTCCCTGCACTGAATAGATTTTGCAGAGCATATGTAAGCTGCCAGATGGCATTAATGAGTTTCCCCACACGTACAAGCGCTATTGAATGCCTTTAAATACCAAATAATAATCATGACCGAGGAAAGCAAGTGAATGCATGTTGAGAACCCCATTCCGGAAACCGGCGTCACTAAATTTCTTGAATATAGATACATGCGAACAAAATAATAGATATTGCGAAGAAGTACTTGAATTCTGCCATAATTAAGCATTCTTCTTGAATTCCTCACATGAATATTTTCGAAGTCTTGATCAAATTTTGAAAATTTGCCAATCTTCCATATCAAAACTAAATTGGCATTGCATTTCCACGAAATATTTATAAAGGTTGTATATTATTTTACTATATCGAAAATGTTGATAACAGACAAAACGCGAAGCTTCTTAACCCCAATGATATTAAATTATATGACGGAGATGATCAAAGAGCGAAATAAATGGTTAATTGGAGATTTGACCCTACAGTTTTCGAGATATAACGGTGTCTTACAACATTTTTCACAGATCTAGAATCGAAAGAGTTCGCAGACATATCAACAGACCGGTTTGAAAACTTGGCCCATTCGTTCACCCAGTCCCATTAATAAATTATCACATCTCTGGATAGAAAAATGTTTTTTTAAATTAGTCCGCACTCTGCACCAACAACAATCAGCAAAAGATCATCGTAGATTTTCATCTAAATCAAGCAACCACCAGTTAAGGAAAAACGTAAAAATAGGAACAACGCATGCAATTAATTTGATTAGATCGGTGTTTAAGTAGGCTCTACATCCTGGCTAGCACCATTAGATGATTGATAACATTGCAAACCTGTTGCCAGCCGGAGGCCTTGTGGAGGATACAGTCGAAGGGCTTTTTACCGGCCAGCTTGCTAGCGATTATATCTTTTGATATCTGACATGCTCTTAATATTCCGCTTATGTGCTCTTTCAAAGGTTATTACTCTGTTCAATATACCTTTCCGCAATGTTTCCATCGGATTGGGTATATTGAAAATGCTGGCTTCTTTGTTGACTGGATTATGCCGTTCGTGGATCTAAATAGTTTGTCCTATAAATGTCTTTCCTCTACTGGGGTTTCTGGCTTTGTAACACCTGGCTGCAGACCTTCGCATCATAATATAATTTGAGTTTCATATAAGAGGTATCGTCACATATAGAGATCCTAGGGATACTCACTGGAATCTTTTTGATGGCTCAGTTCAATCAATACTTTCATCTTCTAATATCCTTCGATCATATAAAAATTCAGCGGAGCCAGAGGAGGATGTCAGTGAACTGAAAGACGTAATATCTGAGTCTTGCTATTGTCTTAACCTCTAAAGACAAAGGGAAACACATGGAACGTTACCTGGTGAATCCACTAGGCATACTAATTTATGTAAAATATTTAACCTAACTAAACGTAGCAAGCGTACAAAAAAGCGCTTACGATCTATAACAAAGAGATCAGATAAGCCAAAAGAACTAGCTTTAGATCCTTTTGCGAAAGTGTTGCATCGACTCCTAAAGTAGCATGACCATAGAGCACTTTCAAAAAACGACGTCGACTTAGAGCTGGCATTGAGATCGGAAAATGGAACGTTCACAGCGAATGAGAACAGTCGCACTCTCCTTTTGCTACTTACCCATTATCCAGTGGGCTCGATACAGATTCCGCCGTCTTCACAGAAGGTTTGTCTACCGAAGCTGCTTTATATAATCTGCCTGACTTTATTCAGAAACCACGGAATAAAAAATATATATTACTATGTACTTTTCTTTTATATTGAGGGCGTGTTTGACAACACTCGAAACTAATATGTTAGAACTATTGACCATAAAAGAATATATAATCTAGCGGGCTGAAACTGAAGCAGACGACAAAACTGTTAAAGTTAATAAAGGATATCGGCAGGGTGGAGCAGAGTAGTTGATGATATCCTAGTAAAACTCAAAAATCTAGGCACATCATGTCAAGAATATGCGGACGGATTATAGCTAGAGGAAAGTCTGAATTCACCATTTGTAACATTATACATCGTATGTTAACCATTATAAAAAAAATCAATGCTTCTAAAACCAGCATCGTGCCGTTTACTAGAAAACGATCTTTACCACATATGAAATATGTTCTTCTAACTCTTACGCAGGTCGATATTAGCTCCAAGACCAAATACCTCGCAGTAATTTTCACCAAAAATTATTGTGGAAGTCTCACCTAAGTGTAACCACAAAGAAACCTGCAACTTCTTTAATGATATGCAGAGAGGTGACGGTAAATCGTAGGAATGTAACCCTAAAATCGTTTTTGGATGTAAACCATAATGGTGAGACCTATCATCACTTATGGTTTGTGTAGCCTGAACCAATAGGGTCAGACTGAAGACAGCGAAATCTATCCTTAGTAAGATACAACCAACGCCTTCCTTGTCCTGTTTCACTGAAGTACCTGTCCAACGGCAGCAAGGAAAGTTATACTAAATGAAAGACCCTTACATCAATACAATGAATACAAGAACTGCACACAAAATATATGGGATAACAAATCACCTTAAGAATACATGGTACAAAAATCTCAACAAGAGTCCATGCCAAGGAATTGCAACTTTGTCCACAAATACAGTAACAAAAAAGTATGAAAAGATCTGACCGAAAATTAGAAAAAACTTCCTCTTATGGTATACAACCGGCTCTAAGACTATATACGGAACTGGAACGGGTTTGTTTGGGTCTATACCAAACTGCTGGGAACCAATGGGTTTCTTTCCAAGTATTTTTCAGTGGGAATTCACGCTTTTAAAAGATGTGATAGCTTCATATTAACAGGAAGTATCGGGGACTGTAATACTATTGGCGAGGTAAACTAAACCGCCCTAGGCAGTATTAACAACTACAATACCGACTTCACATTAACGAAACAGCTTCATTTCATCTAACGGAAACCCATCATCAAATAAAAGCTCAACTGGGTCAATTGCACAGCCAACAATCTTTTAATTATTCTATATTTTTAATACACCATTTTCAGATATTTCTGTCATAACTGTTTATGGTCCGTCCTAAGTCTCTCCAGTGGAATTGAAACGGAATCTTAAAGAACGTACATGAACTCATGCACACATACCGATAGACAAATAAACAAAGGAATGAGTTCCTACATCCTAATGAAATGGGCTTTAAAATTCCTGATGATATATCAAATAGAAGCAATGTACTCGTATATGCTATTTCCATTCCCTTCGAAGAAGAATTTGACCCAGGCGCAATACATGCCATCACTTATTAATTGATAATACAAAGTAGAACCCTAATAACTAAGTTTATTGTTCGTATCGGATCCATACATTCCGTAATATGGCTACTAATCAATGGTATCCCACAAGGATCGCCAATTTCAGTGGTACTGTTTCAGATACTTTTCAAACAATTAAAAAATATCGAAACTTAGTCTTTTGCATTTTGCATATTCTACGCAAGTGATATATTTTTAATAACTTAAGCATAAATTCGCATTACCATTACAAAATCAACTAAATAATATTTCAATAATCAGAGGTGTACACAAACTGGAGTCAAAATTCCGTTAAGTAAAACGCAACACATTTGAAAAGGAATGAAAATGATCCCCTATTAACCTTAAATGAAGCGGAGGCTATGCCCACATGATCCTCAAGGATCTGGCATACATCTCTCACAATATGAACCATACTGTTCCCAAGCTCTCATTCCAGGAAAAGCTTTTTGTGTCCATTCCACAAGGGAGGACTGGGAACGAGGTACTCCCAAATTAAAGTTTACACAGATAGCTTTATACTGCAGGGATTGGTGTTATGTCTTCCAAGATCTTTTCATGATCAGTTAGATCTGTTTTCAGTGGATATAAGGAGCCTCCACAGATGTGTCATGAATAATGGACGTAAAAATAATTTCTGGTGGTCAAGGGTCTCTAACCCCCTTTTTCGTGGTACTACAATGGGAAGATATTGGCATAAGTGTGCTTTCTAGGCAGTAAAGGTCTGCATTAATGGTGTTGAAGCCGGTTTGATGACATTTTTCAACGCTCACTTATTTACTTCAGTGAACCCGTTGCTTCCAAAATAAATGAATGAGAGTAAAGATGAACTTAAAAAGAATGAGCATAGAAATAAATGAGTATCTAAGTTTATGAAACAACACTGCTGGCAAGAATGGGTAATATATTGGGTTCAGGGAGTGTGTCGTACGTATTGTATATTCTCACATTCGCACATCCAAGCTCGATAAATATATTAAAGGCGAGAGCGAGACCGAGTCTCGGACGATATCTCGTTTTGCACTGCCTCACATTCTAATATACAATAAAATAAACAAAGTGCCAACCATATTTACACAAAAGCAGAAGTGCTAAAAAACCATTAAAAACGAATGTTTTGAAATTTTTTATTAAATAAAATAAACGCGCAGCCACAAACAACAAAACATAAATAAACAAATGCGCATTACAAAACAGCTGATTACTTGGACAAATTGTCTCGTAAGAGTGCGAGGGATTTCTAATGTTTTTAATTTAATGTTACCACACAGTTCAGCCAATAGCTGAACCAACATTTTTCGCATTATCACTGATAAAAACCAAGCTAAGAAATAAATCATATTTCAAAACTGTCAATAAAATAATGTTATTGCAGGAGCTACCTGAAAATAGCTCCATATTATTTCTGAAACGAAAATATTACATTTTGCTACACTTTTTGTTATTTTACTAATAATTATTAATGCTAAGTTGGGAAATAATTCTCATTACGAAAATAGAAACAAAGGATATATATTAAATTTTTGCAATGAAAGTGATATTTTGAGTCCATTTTTTGCAAGGGGCTGGGAATGAGAACTAACAACTAAGGCTTTCGACCCGAAGAGAAAACGATTTAGAAAGCATTCGTGAGACCATGCTCTAAGCAAGATTCGTCCACGCGACTCCCAAATTTTTAAATTATATTTGGCGTCTTCGACTCGCACCCTTACTATCGAGGATAGGAGGGACTTTTGTATGGAAAAAGTTATCGAATAAATTATACTCGAATGAAACGAGCGAGTTTTTCTATCCTCAGGCTCAGACTCAATTATTTGAGTTTCATAATAACTAAAAAATCGGGTGAAAAATCGATACAAATACCAGCTATGCTTTAGCTCAACTTCAAAGTCATTGTTCCATATTTACAGTTGAATCTAAAGTAATTTTGTGTGCGGCGCTGCCTAAATACACATCCATGGCTCCAGTGATGACAGTCAACATACAATACAAATGACATAAAAAAACAATGAAGTTTTATCCTGAAGATCAAAAACAAACATGGACAATAATTTTGTTAATAGGAAAGTAGTAATATAGTTTAATAATAATAATGTTTAAAAATGTCTTATAATTCCCTATTTAGAGACCCGACAAGCTTCTAACGTGTTTTCGAGAGAGATTTTAGTCACTCCACTTGGTTAGCATTTTTAAGCCAAAAAAACAAGATTTCAGACTACTGACGACATACAAACAAACACTCCAATACCATGAAATGGCTACCAACATGTTTAATTCTATTATTTTTGAAAGTGTTTTTTCTTATTTTCATGGCATCCGTGTGGAATGATATAGACCTACTCCAACCAACAGTTCCTGCTATACTCCTCTTGAGGTTTCTTCATCTTTTTATGATCAAATACAATTGGCTTTTTTAAATAAATTTGCATTCCATAGTTGAATTTATTCATACCAACTAATTTCTCTTTCTACGGAGACAAAACTGCACCGATCGCCAACAAAAGGTTCTGTGGTTTTTTTATACTGCGCCACGCATGGCCATCCTGTCCTCGATAACTTTATTGCTTAGGGGTCCCTCTAAAGTAGGTACTGCTGGAAGTATTGTTTTTCAGTAATTCGCGTATGTCTCAAATACGAAAGAAAAAAAATACTTTTTTTCACTCTATGAATAAAAATGACTTAAAATAAAAACCGTATTTTTCATAATTGTTAAAACAAAATTATATACGTATGTATTTGTAAATTATCCATATAATTAATTTTAGATCAAATAAGTTCATTAAAAAAAAATTTTTTCAATTTATTTTCCAGCATATATTGCTTAAAAATAAAATTTTAAGTTGAGTGTACTCACAACACACTCTACGCCTAATGTATATTTTGGAACGACCATAGAATTTTACAAAAATGAATACACAAAGAACGGAAAGAGAATACGTGCGTAAACTGATATTGAAAAAAACGATAAATGAGGTCGTTGTGAAGTGTTCTGTGAGAAGAGCGGCAAATCGTACAGTCAGCATAAAAGAGCCGATTTTCACAAATTGAAAATTTCAAGTTATACAGAAATCTTTGATTAAATTTAAGAATTGAATATATATAAACCGTCAACCCCTTGTTTTTTAATGCTTAACAAAATAATCAAAAAAAATTTAAATTAAAAATGAAAGAAATGCTATATTTTTCACTCACTGTCGTAATAGTAGCAGACGCGTTTTTTACTGTGCGACTGCATATTAATATTACTTATTGTAATGTATTCTTTATAGAAATCAAAACTGTATATTACTATTTAAGTATATTTATTTTATTTATTCAATAAACTTGTGATATTCTAATAACAACGTCTCCCAAGCGCGGCAGAACAAAGCGTCTACGTCTCAATACAACTAATTCAGAAATAGGCTCTGCACACCTCAGGGTTACGTGAGTAAAAAATAAAAAGTACTATCCGAAAATATGTAACTATAATGTTAAAGGTGAATTTCAACCCTTGTAAAGTGGAACAATAATAAAATTGCTATAAAACAGCTTATCAAAATCAACGAGGATTCATACAAATCAAAGAAATCAAGAAGGAATCATACAAAAGAGCTCAAACAACTTGTTCATATTTTAAATTTTCAGTATGTATATTCTTTTCTCGATTTTCACAAATTGAAAATTTCAAGTTATACAGAAATCTTTGATTAAATTTAAGAATTGAATATATATAAACCGTCAACCCCTTGTTTTTTAATGCTTAACAAAATAATCAAACAAATTAAAATTAAAAATGAAAGAAATGCTATATTTTTCACTCACTGTCGTAATAGTAGCAGACGCGTTTTTTACTGTGTGACTGCATATTAATATTACTTATTGTAATGTATTCTTTATAGAAATCAAAACTGTATACTAATATTTAAGTATATTTATTTTATTTATTCAATAGACTTGTGATATTCTAATAACAACGTCTCCCAAGCGCGGCAGAATAAAGCGTCTACGTCTCAATACAACTAATTCAGAAATAGGCTCTGCACACCTTGCTTGAGTAAAAAATAAAAAGTACTATCCGAAAATATGTAACTATAATGTTAAAGGTGAATTTCAACCCTTGTAAAGTGGAACAATAATAAAATTGCTATAAAACAGCTTATCAAAATCCACGAGGATTCATACAAATCAAAGAAATCAAGAAGGAATCATACAAAAGAGCTCAAACAACTTGTTCATATTTTTAATTTTCAGTATGTATATTCTTTTCTTCTATTTTTTCCTGATCTGTTAAAAATTCTTGTAGAATAATTGTTAGCATTACTATTTTTAAAAATTGTTTATTTTTCCAGTTTCATTGATTTTAAAATGCAACAATTACTTTACATTTTTGCGTTTTTATTGCATTTTTTACAAAGTTTTGACATTTATCAAGGAAAATAGTTTCAAAAAAGGAATTGACGCATTCACCTTTTACTGAAGTAATAATGGAGTGGAGGGAAAACACAGATTTTGACTGAACTAAATTATAAATAAATTCCCATATACTGAGGTTAAAGTGTTGTATTAAGGTCTGCATTGGATGCTGTAAAGTAAAGAGAAGTAGTAACTATCAAATAAAAATCTGTTATGTGGAAATGTTTAAGAAATTATATGTATGCAGTAAAGCAAAGTAACCTAATGTAAGATGAAATTAGATTCTGTAATCATTGTGTATTTCTTACATCATGTGATTTCAGCTTAACAAATCAACTGATAGTGAGGCAAAATGCAAAGGTTAAAATTTCATGTGTTTTTGTTATATATTTATTTTGTGATTATGATATTCACAGAAAGAAATGGTAAATATTTTTATGGAACATTATCTCATTTTTCAGAATGCTTATTACACATCGCAAATAGTAAATTTGTTTAAATTGATTTTTAAAATATAACAAATATCAAATGGCAAAAGAAATTCATTTTCCACTCAAATGTCAATTTGCAATTATTTGAATGTTGCTTTTCTCGCTTTGAGAAAACGAGTTGAACAGATTGGTTGATATATTCACCTTTACAGAAATCCACCATGGGCTGTAAATTTTGTTTTTCAACTGTTCAAAAACAAAACCTAAAGATACTTGAGACAAAATATAAGGAAATAAAGTGTAAATAAGTACAGCGTGTATAGGAAAAAAGTGAAATATTTTCTATAGGTGAAATTATGTTTGTGCCATAAAAGAAAACTAAAGAGGCAGAATTTTGTAAGCATTCGCAAGTGGGTGCAAATAGAAGTCGGGAAAAGGAAGCTGCCGCCCGCCTCACCAAGGATAAACAGAGATACGTAAATATAATTATTGGCAACTATATATATATATATATATATATATATATATATATATATATATATATATAGTATATATATATATATATATATATATATATATATATATATATATATATATATATATATATATACTATATATGTATATACTCGTATATATATATATATATATATATATATATATATATATATATATATATATATATATATATATATATATAGTTGCCAATAATTATATTTACGTATCTCTGTTTATCTTATATATAGTATATATATCTATAGTATATATATCTAGTATATATATATATATATATATATATATATATATATATATATATATATATATATATATATATATATATATATATATATATATACTATATATGTATATACTCGTATATATATATATATATATATATATATATATATATATATATATATATATATATATATATATATATATATATATAGTTGCCAATAATTATATTTACGTATCTCTGTTTATCTTTGGTGAGGCGGGCGGCAGCTTCCTTTTCCCGACTTTTATTTGCACCCACTCGCGAATGCTTACAAAATTCTGCCTCTTTAGTTTTCTTTTATGGCACAAACATAATTTCACCTATAGGAAATATTTCACTTTTTTCTATAGACGCTGCACTTATTTACACTTTATTTCCTTATATTTTGCCTCAAGTATCTTTAGGTTTTGTTTTTGATGTTGTTTACTTTCTGCCTTATTATGTGTTTATTTTAAAAGTAAAGATACAAAGAAAAAACAAAAGAAGAATAATGTTTTTCCTCGCAAAAGTTAAACGCAACGTCTGGACGCACTCCGTACACAAATAAACCAAGCTGTTCAACACTTCCAATACCACTCCCGCTACCGGACGCATCCGGCCAAAAATTCAAAACTGCACGAGACCGTTTTTTCCCTACCACCGCCTTAAATGTCTTTTAGCTTTTTTTTTTTCTTAAACCCGTTAAACCCTTTCTATTTCCTCGGCCTCTTCCGCTATTCCATCATTGACCGCTTCAGCGGTCAAGTCGGTCAGTCAACTCACTTTTGAATTTTGACTATTCTGAAGCAGCGCCATCTCTACCTCAGAATCGTCAGGTAGGTTTTTGACTGACCACATTCACTAGAAAAGCGGACAAGTGGAAGCAAGAAAAGAAGGAAAGAAGCAAAATAAAAAACGAACATACAGACGGTGGCGGCTAAAGGAACGATCGCAACAACTTATTTATAAATAATTTGCAATCCCAAAACGAAATCAAGAATGCGGTGGTAATTATTGCACTCTTAATAGAGCAGAATAAAAATAAAGAGGAAGAAGTGAAACGAAAGGTCCTTCGGGACTATAGCCACCCATTCAAAATGCCACAAACAGCGTAAGTAAAAATATCCATAAAAGGATATGTTGAAAAAATATAAATCCATTTGTTTTACTGCAGCTTTATTAAACAATTCCAATTAATTACATCACATTGCTATTGCGTTTTATGTTTTCCCTTTTATTAATATTAATTAATAAAATGCAACTTCAATAAATTTATATTTATTTTACACACATTCTGCACATAGTTTTATCTTTTACCACGGAAAAACAACGAAATGACAAAACCGGCAGGAGTCCGCTGACCAGTCGCGCCACTTGTAAACATCTGCAGAAAGTACGGCGTAACCCCTATCGCTTGATGTACCGCACTTCGCAACACACACTCGATCTCACTCAGGAATAAATCCCAATTGCGGTGGTCCTCCTTCAGGTAAGCCCTTATAGCTGCCAGAACTGACTGATTCACGCGTTCTGCTACATTTGGGGGCATAAAACCCCGTTTTCACATACTTAATAGCATAGGACTTCATCACTTTACTAAATTCCTGACTCTCAAACTGCTTCCCATTATCTGAATGAATCGTTTCGGGTACACCAAATTTATGAAAAATTTCTTCAATTACAAACCTTACTACATTCATCGCCGTGGCCTTACCCATAGCTTTTAAGAACACGAATTTCGTAAAATGGTTCATTACCACAAACACGTATGCGTGACCCGCCCTGGACCGTTGGAATGGTCGTTCGGTGCTGACTTCCTTTCCTATAAAAGGTCTAGAAACCAGATTGCTATGCTTCGTCTCCTTGCAGACCATACAATCCCTCACGTAATTCCGCACCTGCACCGCCATACCAGGCCAATAATAAAATTGTCGTACCCGGTGCAATTTCTTAGCGACTCCCCCGTGAGCTGATAACTTAGGCTCATGGGCTTGTGCTACAACTGTCGAAGTTAATGCTTCGGGCACCCATAGCTTCCAACAGGGACCCCTGCCCTCTTCCTCATTATCAATAGTACGTTTATATATCTTCCCATCACGTACCTGCAGATCCGGGAACCTTCCTACATTCTCTTCAATAGTCTACTTTCGCTGAACATACTCGGGCGAATCGTATTCCGTGGTGTCCATATCAGGAATATTCAGAGTCACTTCCTCCATCAATCGGGATAGCGTGTCAGCTACTACATTTTCACTTACCATTCGGTGCTCAATTTGAAAGTCATATGCCTGAAGCTGAAGAGGCCACCTGGCTAACCTCCCACTCAAGTCTTTTAATGACGTGAGCCACTTCAAGCTAGCGTGATCCGTGATCACGGTAAAGGGCATCAGCTCCACATAGGCCCTGAATCGTCTCACCGCTAGAATAGCCGCTAAACACTCTTTCTCCGTTACACTATTTTAGCGTCGTCGAAATCCAAGGGCTTTTGAAATAGAATGCACTACGTTTATTAAAACAAAATACATACATTCATTTGTAACGACATGAAACAAAGAATACATTATTAAAAAGAACAAATTAATATGACAAATACTTACCGCAGTTTGGCCCGCTCTCTATCAACGCTCACGACACTACTAAACTTTAATCACTTTACAGCTCGTGAGCTCGATGTTCGAAACAGAGACACAAACTCGGAAAGCTTACAAATACAGTTTAACAGTAGAGTTTCGTTACATTTATGTTACATTAGAATATTAGGGCGTTTTGCCACATCCCCACACCCGCGAATCACTCAGATTCGCTCGATTCAACGTCCAGCTTTGATGTTGGACGACGGAGCACCCCTGTGCTTATTCGGACATCTGCTCGCCTGATTTCGCCATCAGCTCCCCGATGAACCGCCTCAACCACACCACGACACCACTGCCGCCGCATCATATTCGTGTCGCATGTAAACACCACATCACCCTCCTTTATTGGCTTCGTTCTGGTGCACCACTTAGTTCGACGTGTCAAAGTGGGCAGATATTCCGCTATCCAACGTTTCCAAAATCGGTCGCGTAAATGTCGTGCAATTCGCCACTGCTTCCGTATACCGTGTCTTTTCCACCTGTGCGTCTACAGTCGGCGTTTGTGCCGTATTAGCCGTCCCCATCAAGAAGTGATTTGGGGTAAGGGGCTCATCCTGATCGGCCGTGATCGGCAGATGCGTAAGAGGGCGTGAGTTCACGACGTTTTCAGCTTCAATGATGACGCTATGCAGCGTATATTCGCGAGGAGCTGTTTCCTTTAACGTATGCCGCAGCACTCGCTTAACGCATTGAACCATACGTTCCCATACACCACCTTCTGACGGATTGCTGGGGCAATTGAAGACCCACTCGACTCCCTTCGAGGTCATCTCGCTTTGACCTCGGTCGCAATCGAATACCTCATCAAATATCTTCGCCTCTCGGTCTACGCCAACAAAGTTCTTACCATTATCACTTCGCATTCTAACTGGAACACCGCGACGATTGATAAAATTCCGTATCGCCAAGATGCAGGAATCGGTTGACAGATCATTTGCGACCTTTAAGTGTATAGCACGTATCGTCAGACAGGTGAATATACCTGTCCATCGCTTCTCTTTTCGGTGGCCAATCGTAACCTCAAGCGGTCCGAAGTAATCCAGACCAGTGTAACTAAATGGTCTAACGAACGGCAGCAAGCGATCTTCAGGAAAAGGCCCCATAATGGGCGTGACTGGCTTAGAGCGCATTATCCTGCACTCGCAACAGTTCACAATAACATATTGTAGAACTCGTCTCACCTGGACGACCACTATTAGCGTTGTAACACGGTGCTTCGGTGGCAGAACAATTGGATGCACGGTTTCGAAAGGAAACCAGCTGGCTGCCTCAATTCGGCCACCTACTCTTATGACGCGATCCTTATCCAAGTAAGGTACCAGGCCGCATATCTGACTGCTCTTGGGCAACGTTTGACCTTCTGCCAGTCGATTTATATCCTCAGTGTACACCTCAGCTTGAGCTCGTCTACACAAGAATATCTCAGCTGCATCCAGCTCGCTTATGGTCAGACCATGGTCGTCATTACCTGGGCGTAGTCGGCGGGTGCGATTGGTGAACCTTATGATCCAGGCAGCTGTCCGCTTTAATCTATTATAGGACAAGAAACGATTAAATTCCATAAACACATTGGTAGAGACAAGAAAAACTTGCTTTTCAAGAATCTCTTCTTCATTTCCGACTTTATTGCCTGCTGCAACAATGTCTTGAGGCCAAGACTCCTCTGGCATTGACAAGAATGTAGGACCCCTGAAGCAACGCGACGAAGAGCAGGTATTAATTTCACTGTTACGACGTGACGTGTCGTCAGCGCCGTTCTGATGGGTCGGAATCCATCTCCAGGCATTCGGCTGAGTATTGGCGAGAATCTCCGTTATACGATGTGCTACGAACGGCTTATAGCGGCGGTGCTCAAACTTTATCAAATTTATTACCGTTGTTGAGTCGTTCCAGAAGACACATGAACTAACAGCAACATCATGTTCCTCAAGAACCATTTGCGCTAGGCGTGTACCCAACACAGCTGCTTGTAATTCGAGTCTTGGAACAGTCATCGGTTTCACATGCGCACATTTTGTTTTTGCACATACAAGTGTGGTTCCCACCATTCCATCATCCATTTTATACCTCCAATAATATACGGCAGCAAACGCTTGTTCACTGGCGTCTACAAGAACGTGCAGCTGCAGCTGCTTTGACCTTTTTGAAAGTAAGAGCGTGGAATTTGAATAGATTTAGTTTTATGTACCTCTATTTGCCATTTTTTCCACGAGGCAGCAACATCTGAGTGTAGCGGGTCATCCCAGGCAATTTTCCGCTACCAAACCGCACGCATCAATACCTTTGCACCGACAGTCAAGTGACATAGAAATCCCATTGGATCAAAAATAGACATGACATAGCTGAGCAGTTCTCTTTTTGTTGGTGGTACTCCCATCAATAACATCCGCGTCCACGCGATTAAATCGAAGTTCGTATCTGAATGTATCATCTTGTGGCTGCCAAAACATGCCAAGCACTTTCTCAGTTGTTCCATTGTGGGGCCCCAAAATGGCTGCTCTTCATGCCACCTGGTTCCTCGTCGTATCCCAGTGCTGTGATTACCGTTGCTGAATTGGAAATAAAGCCGTGCATTTGGAACCCGGCAGCTTCATGAATTTTGCGTACCTGTCTCCCAACGCTCTCAGCTTGCATGTCTGATTCGAAGCTGTCCAACAAAATCATCAACGTAGTGATGCTTCACGATAGCTTTCACCGCACGTGGATACTTTTCTTAAAACTCCAGTGCGTTTAAAGTTTTAATGTATTGAGCCGCTCATGGCGAACAAGCGGCTCCGAACGTTATTACCTGCATTTCATATATATCCGCTGGCTGCTTGTCGTCGACCCTCCAGAGGAATCTTTGGGAACTCCTGTCTTCTGGTCGGATCAGAATTTGGTGGAACATCTCCTTGATGTCCCCACACAGGGCGATTTCCCCAATGCGAAAGTTGAATAGCACGGATGGCATAGGTTGATATTCTTGTGGTCCCTTAAGCAAGCATGAATTGAGCGAAATACCATTGACAGATGCCGCCGCATCAAATACGAGACGCACTTTCTCAGGCTTGTTGGGGTTCACGACGCCGAAATGTGGCAGGTACCACACTCTTGGACCAACTACGCTGAGTTCCGCGGGCGTCAATTTTCAGGCGTAGTTTTTGTTAATATAACTCTGAATAATAGTTTTATAGGCGGTGGCAAAAAGGCTATTTTTTTCATCTTCCGCTCAATTCCTACAAGTCGCCTCTCGGCCATTTCGTACTTGTCTGGCAGTGCGATGCTATCACGTCTCCACAAGAGGCCAGTCTGGAACCTTCCATTAACACGAACCGTATTTATCTTCATAATATGCTCACCACGCAAATCTGTGTCGCTTTTTCTAGCTGGCGCCGGCCTAACCCCAAAGTTCTCTACGTCAAAAAAATTTTCCACTAAAGTATGTAGTCTTTGGTCGCTGACAACACTCACATGTAGGCACATCGCTGTTGATGCAACATTCCCTCCACGACATCTCAGTTTTAATGTCTCTGAGGGCAATCCCAGGTGGCAATGGTCCAACCCAATTAGCAATTTCGGCGTAACGTTGGAGAATGGCTTCGGCAGTTGGAGTAGGACTGCAGGGCTTCCACTCAAATCGTTTCCACCCAGGCTCTGCACCGGTAAATTGAGTTCAGACACAGCATAAACTTGTCGCAAATCGTGTCGTCTCGTTAATCCTATTCCACTGACCTGAAGGTTGACTATGGTAGTCGGTTCCTGTGTCGTTCATCCTCCGACCCATTGAAGGCTCAGTTCGCGTTGTTGACCTCGAAGACCTAGTTTCTGCATAAGATTTGCATCCACCATTGTTATAGATGATCCTTCATCCAGCATGGCATATGTCTCAATGCATTTTCGCGGACCATAAAGACTGACTGGTAGGACCTGAAAAAGTAAACGCTGTGCATTAACTGTTGCCGAAGTACAGCTCAACACTGTTTCTGCAGCGGACCCTCTTGACGGTGGTGGTATTGGGCTCATGTAGTAATTTGTGATGTTTTCGTTGGCACCCTTCGGTCATGCACGGCGTCCGACTGCGGTAATCTCGTACAGCGTGGCCACCTCTAAGGCATGAAAAGCACAAGCGGTTGCGCTTCGCCTCTACCCATCTATCAGCTACTATCAGCTAATTTCTTACAGGTTTTTATCTTGTGTTGTCCTTTGCAAATTGGACACCTGGCAGAGTTCGTGCTTCGATTCTCTTTACTTCGATTTTCGATCGTGTGCAGTACTACCCGTCGTCCGACGTCGCAGTCCTGCAGGGTGGAAACCAGATTCGCAACATCGCTCAACCAATTACTAAAATCCACGACGGTTGGATATGGTTTTATTGGGTAAGCGTACTTCGCCCAGTCCATTCGTTTACTCATGGGAAGCTTGCTAATTAATTCCTCCAGTAGCGTAGGGTTTACGAGATGCTGCACTCCGTCCACAGACTGTAAAAAAATAGACAAGTTTTTAGTTTTGGTAGCAAACGGAATAATTTTGTCTACAGCGGATTCAGAAATTGGTGCTACTTCTTTAATTTGGCGCAACTGGCTATGTATTAACAATTCTGGCCGACCAAATCTAAATTTCAGCTGTTCCATAACAGCACCCACGTTATCCGGATGGATAAGTAGCGACTTCACCACTTTCCTTGCTTCACCTTTGAGACATTTCAATAGTCGCTGGTTATTCTCAAGGTTGGTATAGCCATAGGCGGCTGTTGATTGGGCGTACGAGCTCGAAAATAATGGCCAATCATCCGGATGTCTACTGAATTCCGGCAGTTCTTGCACTTTACGTAACATTTGGGCAGGGTTTAAGAATTGCGAGGTTTGATTACACGGTGCGGCCAATGTGGTTGTTGGTAGCGAAGTAGTTGTATATGTTACGGCCGGAGAAATGTTTAGTGACGGCGAAGGTGGCAGAATATTAGCTAACGTCAACTGCAACTGCGACGCGCCGCCGTGTGTACTGTTGAGCGTCGACGGCGCCGAAACAATTCCGCTACAACGGTACGCTTCCTCCCAGGTCTGACGTTGGCTAACACTTGGACTCAGCTGCGACTGTGTGTTTCGCAATTGAGTCTCTTAAATCTTAATTTGCTGTAGTAGGGAACTCAACTGTTGTGCGGCATTGCTCTCATTTATATATGGGAGTCCTGCGGTGGCGGCTTTTGCACCGCTGGAGACTGTGGCGACGGTTTCGCTGGGTACGGCTGCGCTTGTGCTATTTGTGGCGGTTGTGGCATATGAGGCTGTGTTTGCAGTTGGAGTGACGGCGACTGTGGTAGCACTTACCGAATCTTTAAATGCTGTGGATGCATTTGCGGTGGGAGTGGTGCGTGCCGATTTATCCATTGCGTCCCAACACCGTGGTGTGGTTGTTTCTACGCAAAACCTAGGGCTTCGTCTTAGCGGCGTGCGTTTCATTCCTTTCTTAACGTTGTTTGAGGTCACACGTTGGTTTTTGTCACGTCAAATAAATGGTAGCAATCAGTCCGCTGACCATTTATCTGGAATTTTTCTGACAAGCAGCGCAATGTATACTTTGTATATCCGCTGGCTGCGGGAGTTGACTGGCAGCGCTGCTTTCTGTAAACAGTCTCTAGCTGGCTGCGGCGTAGTGGTTGGCAGCGCTGCTTTCTATAAACTGTATTTTTGCTGGCTGCGGCGTAGTGGTTGGCAACGCTGCTTTCTATAAACTGTTTATCCGCTGGCTGCGGAGTAGTGGCTTCAAAAAATGTTACAGTTTATTAAATAAACTGCAAAATAAAAATTGTAGCGTCGACGAAAACCAAGGGCTTTTGAAATAGAATGCAGTACGTTTATTAAAACAAAATTCATACATTTATTTCTAACGACATGGAACAAAGAATACATTATTAAAAAGAACAAATTAATATGACAAATACTTACCGCAGTTTGGCCCTCTCTCTATCAACGCTCACGACACTACGAATCTTTAATCACTTTACAGCTCGTGCGCTCGATGTTCGAAACAGAGAAACAAACTGGGAAAGCTTACAAACACAGTTTAACAGTAGGGTTTCGTTACATTTATGTTACATTCGAATATTACATTTATGTTACATTAGAATATTAGGGCGTTTTGCTACAACTATAATTAAGTTGACAACTGTTCATTTTGCATGAATAATTGGCTATTGGCCGTTCGTTCTCAGCTTCATCTTACTGAAACAGCACCGCCCTGACTCCATAATTGGAGGCATCGCACTGAACTTTTAACTTTACAATTGCGACACTTGCTTCCGGAGTCATGACAAACTTCACGCCTTTCCTAAGGGTGTCCGTCAAAGGCGAGGACATATCAGCAAAATTGGCCACGAATCTCCTATACCAACCTGCCGTCCCCAAGAAGCTCCGTACCTGCCTGGGATGTCTTTGGCACCGGAATCCTTCTTATTGCCGACACCTTCTCTGGATCCGTCTTCAACACTCCATGACCTATCACAAACCCCAGATATTTCAATTCCTTACAGCAAAACTTTGACTTCTTCAGCCCCACTGTAAGATTCGCGCCGGAGAGACATTTCGCCACTTCCCCCAGCAAAAGCACATGTGTTTCGAAATCCGGTGATATAATCAACAAATCGTCCAGATTCACAAATACATTGTCTCTGAGCCGCTGCGGAATAACCTGGTCCATCAGCCTGCACAGTCTCTGTGCCGCATTACATAGCCCAAATGGCATTACCTTGTACTGGTAAAGAGGACTTCCGGGTATAGTAAAAGCTGTAAAAGCTTTACTACCCTCCCCAACACCCAGCGCTAGCATCTGATCCACTTCAGCATACAACAACTCCTGCACTGCTGGCAATACGGGATAGTACCGATCTTTTATTGCCTCAGCCTCTTGCACCAAAGTTATGCTGTGTTTCTCCAAAGAAGTTCTGCCAACACCACACTCTTCGTACGCCCTGAATTCCTGCTTCGTTTTCTCCAGTTGCTCCTGCTGAGTCTCAGTTAAATCATGGAGACCAGCGACATTAACCTCATCACTGGAGTCCTTTTCTCCCGCCTCATGCTCCTTCCCCCGTTTCCCACCTTACATTTCGGACATTCTGGAGTCACCAAATTATCCGCCCCACATCGGTAGCAAAATAGCCTCCGTTGCTTGGAGGTACACTCTCTAAAGGTATGGCCCGCCTGCTTGCAGTTCCAGCACACCGTCTGAGACCGATTTGGCAGTCCTTCTTCCTTATGACCCGTACCAGCACCTTGCCGCTGTAGGATCTCTCGGCTTCCCGACTTCTTCATCATCCGCTGTGTTCAACTCGTTCACGCTTCGGTCCGCCCCATATCTGGCGAGTGGTTGCACAACTCTGATCTCTCTCTTCAGGAAGAATCGCTCTGTCTCGTGACACTCGTACTTCAGCTGCTCTACGCTATAGCAGGCTATAGGTTAAACGGCATCCCGGAGGTTCCTTTTTAGCAATTTAACGACGTCAAACTCCGAAATAGGGTGTTCCATCCGTGCTCTCATCTTAAGCACATCATAGAAGAAGGACTCCAGGCTTTCTCCTGGCTGCTGTTTCTGCTCCGTCAACTCTCGCAACAGTTCAAACTCACTTTGATGGGACCGAAACTGTCGTGTTAGCGCATTTCTTAACGCCGGCCAACCGCTTACGTCGAGGTCCTCACACACAACCAGTACCATTCCAATGCTGATCCTCTTAGCAGTTGGTAAAAATCTCTTAAAACCGCTGACCAATGCACCCCATACTGAGCTTGCAAATGTTCCAGGCGAAAAATTAATTCCTCTACTGACAGCCCCTCGGTCTTACCGTCAAATACTATGCCCCATTTATCTATCTTCACTTCTCTTTGTGTCACTTCCCTTTGACCATTTGAATCCCTTCTACTATCCTCCCTTCCTGGATACGTGTTTCCTGCAGATGCTGGGTCTGATAGACCCCCCCCTTGTTCTTGGCTCTCTACCCCTTCTCTCTCCGAGCTGGCTGTCATTCGCTGACAAAGCTTGGCTTCTCGTATGAGGCCCCACTATTTGTTCCTACATCGTTTGCTGGGGTCTCACCATCTCATTTATCATTCTCATCAGCTCAAGGTGATTGGCTCTAACCGTCTCCATTATTCTACTGGACTCGACATCCAATGTATATAGGTGTTGTGGCCTATATATTAACTTCGAAGCTCATTCTGTACTTTCGCCTCTACCTCCACAGATCTCTTGGGTACTGCCCCAAGAGTAGCCCTCCCGCAACTTCTTTCTCCTCTCTTGGGGGTGAGTGGGTTCTAGTGGCATCTCTTTACTTTCTGTTTTTTCTACCCCTTCGTTTCTCTTGCCACTTCTCAAGTGCATTCCTTTTTCCCACTACCTATTTACCTAAAATAAACTTACGACTAAATAATAATGTTTATTATAACGATAATAACATTAAAAAGAAACAATTATTACTTATAAAAAAAAACTAAATACCAGTATAATTATTTTATTTTTTCAATTAATCTTAAGAGGAGGGTTAGGATTTGTTGAGATCGGTGACCAATCAGTAATTTACTATAACTCGTTGGAATTGTGATAGGTGAGTGGTTTTATCCTAAATTTCACGAACATTCATTCTCTACAAACACTTTTCTTTCAGTTTCTCTCGCTAGGCCTCCTCCTGATGCTATTATGAATGAATTTCATGTCATAAGCCACCAACAGTTTGCCTCTTGAGAGGCAATCCTGCATGTGGATTGCTTCCTCATCCTACACCCAATAATCGGTGAGTGCCGTTGAGTGGGTGCAACGCCATCACCAAGTCACTTGAACCTATTACTGTGCCTAGAATAACGATCACACTTTCTCCACCCGTCCGCATTCATACCAAGCCTGTGCCTCTCAATGATCACTGGTGTCGATTCTATCGGATATTTCTTTAATTATCCAAGCCATCTCTATCAACGATCATTACGAAGCACTACCTATAGCTGTCGACAGCACAAATTACCCCCTTACTCATCGCGCTATTAGAGCTCAATTACTCTTGCCCCAAGCCGCCATGAGCCAGACAACGGTAAACCCCCTGATTTATTGTCAAATTTAAACATTCACTTCACTCTCGAGGACCATAATTTTTACCTCCACTCTTGCCATGCAGAATCTGACCCTTCTCAAAAATTTTCCGCATTAACCTCTGACTTCCAAAATCACTATCCTCCGGTACTTCAACTCACAGCTCTCTCTCTCTCTCTGACACCCTATTTTCTACTATCCTTTCCACAACCTGTCCGTCCGTCTTTGTCGAACCCACTAAGCATACCCCCTGGCAACAGCTGTGCTTCGTGGGTCAACCAGCCATTTCAAGGACAGCTACTAACCTTTCATCATCACTTTTCCTTTTCTTCTCTTTTTCCTTACCAACTCGCACTCGAGTATTAACCCCACACTAACACTCGATCCACCCACACATCCACCCAGCCTTTCATATTAGATCAGCTCTCGCATATAAAAAGTTCCCCTCAGTGTGCACTAAGAAGGTTGCCGCAAGAGTACAACAAGTCTACAACAACAACAATTTCCCGATTTTGACTTGTCAGTGGAGTGAAAAAGCTTTCGATTTTGTCAACCTATAATCCAATTTTAGATTGGAACAGGGAACACTAATTGGTGTACCCTGGATTTCAATTCAAATTTAGAATTTGCGATTTTGAAAGTGGGAATTAAACCAAATTTAATAGATGTAGAAAAGCATATGAGATTTTGCGAAATATGTTATCCAGGTCTCTTCTGCATCCACTACTTCTGCAAAATTAAATTATGTGGAAATGTGAAAATGTTTAAACATTGTCAAGTGAGATATAAATATTGTTTGGGGTAGCGGATCAATGAAACAAGAGGTCGGACAACTCCCGCTGTACGCAATTGTGTGTTGGAGGGATACCAAGTGACAGTTGGCGGCCACCAGCGGCAGTGTGTTGCAATATGCATGAGCAGTGAGTTCTCGAAGATGCTTGGTGAAAGGTATACAATGCTTTTAAAGCTATGGTTTTCGTATAAAAATGTATCAATTTTTTTTATATTATTATAATATTTTAGGGATAGCAGACACTTAATCTGTTTACGACGTACATATGGATTCTATATTTCATAAATTTTTGAAATTTAACACAAATGTGACATCCCAATAATGCGTTGTATTAGATGCACACACCAATTGCCATAACCATTTGTGAAATCAACCCCCAACTGGAGCAGCAACTAAATGGTATAATTGCGAATTTTCAGGCAGCTTAATTTTCTGATAATTATTTACTTACAGCTAACAACTATAACGATTATACACAGAAGCGCAACAATACAGTATCGAAATCCTAAGAGCCCAAGCAGATACAAAGGTTCAAACGCATTCAAACTGTATATTTGCAAATAGACAGCAGCACCCTCTTCCAATGTCAGCAAAGGTGCATCATTTAAAGCAATGATTCTTGTGAAATCACCCACAATGTAGAAAATATCTAGAACCGCAACAACATAAGAGTATTTCCAATTTTTTTTTATTTTATAACAATGTACAAAAGTTTTAATTATATTTTAATTCTGTCACTTTTTCACATAAAATGCACTTTCCCATTTTATTTTTAGTAATTAATATATCTCTACCAAGGTGAATTCACTTACATGATGGCTGCAAGAACAAATTTTTTTGAACCAACTTTCCCTCAGTAGCTGTCAAATTTGAAATTATAGAAAAATGCGATCAAAACAAATACAAGGGCGGATCGATATTGAAGCTACCTAGCGCTAGAATGCAGCACAAACACAAAAACTTTTTTTTTTACAAATTGCGATCTGTCAAACGTCAGCTGTTAAAATTTCACCTAAATTCATCGATTAGTTTATTTGTTGTAGTCGTTTGAAGTAAGCAACTTTTGTGTTTCTTCAAAAATGGAAAAAAGCGAATTTCGTGCAGTGATTAAACACTATTATTTGAAAGGGAAAATGGCGAAAGAGACAAAAGAAAAGCTCGATAAACATTACGGTGAGTCTGCTCCGTCAGATTACATGGTAAAATATTAGATTGCTGAATTTAAACGCGGCCGAACAAGCACTACAACAATACCATCAACAGGAAGGCCAAAAGAAAAAAATGCTCTTCAAGACAACGCACCGGTTCACACAGCATTAGATACGATGCTAAAATTACGTGAAATACACTTCGAATTCGTTAATCATCCACCTTATAGTCCAGATTTAGCTCCTAGTGACTTTTTCCTGTTTCCAAACTTGAAAAAATGGCTCGCTGGAGAAAGATTCATCTCAAACGAAGAAGTGATTACCGAAACTAACGCGTATTTTGAGGGGTTCCCGAAATCGTATTATTCAGATGGTATAAAAAAGTTGGAATATCGTCTTACTAAGTGTGTCGAAGAGAAATAAATGGTTTTTAAAAAAAAAAAAATTTTTTCCTACTTAGGTAGCTTCAATATCAATCCGCCCTCGTATGCAGTTTTTGAATTTTTGTTTTTGTAAAGTTTGAACATTATGAAGAAATTAGGAGACTATTTAACAATTAAATATATTTTATATTAATTGTGTGCCACTTTAAGCAGCTCTTATGCATTTCTCCACTCCTCTTAATTTCGTTTATTTTGATTGCACATTGCTTATGTTTGACAATTCCGGAGACACGAAATTCACCTTGCAGACACCATGTAAGTAAATTCACCTTGATCTCTACTATTTACAAACTATGTTTTGTATATTTCAAACTTTCGTTTCTTTACCCTACGTCTCCACGGGCAATTTTTGATGGCATGCCATTGGCAATTTCAAGCAAATTGCCAATGGAGACTCCAAATTGCTTCAAGTTGGCAATTTATGTTATGAAATATGTTATGCCATAAATTGCCAACGTGCTGTGTGGCAATCAGTTGTCATTTTGCTTGTTTGACAGCCGTTTTTCATTTTTTCGTGATGCTCACAGTGGAAGCATCGTCGGACATTTTCGTTTTACCGCATCTATTAAATTAATAAAAACGCTAAAATGAATGGAGACTGTGCATTTGCATTCTTTGTAATAAAGGATTCACCCAGAATTTCGGTTTCCTTCTTTTTTCCTCTTCATCGTATAAATAAAAAATTTTTTCAAGCGTGGGTACAGCGATGCGCATTAGATGCGGTAAAACGAAAATGTCCGACGATGCTTCCACTGTGAGCGTCACGAAAAAATGAAAAAAGGCTGTCAAGCAAACCAAATGACAACTGATTGCAACACAGCACGTTGGCAATTTATGGCATAACATATTTCATAGCATAAATTGCCAACATGAAGCAATTTGGAGTCTCCATTGACAATTTGCTTGAAATTGCCAATGGCATGCCATCAAAAATTGCCCGTGGAGATGTAGGGTTACAAAACATACGCAAATAAAAAATGAGGAAACGTCAAAACCAAAACAATAAGAACAACAATTCTCCCTTGCGACTACCTTTTAGGTGTGACCTGATTCCGTCAAAATGTCACCGTCTATCTCAACATCGTTGTCTTGAAAATGACTGCCCACATTGTATCCAGAAATGTGGCTTGCTAAATGATAACAGTGGATGTGGACACATATGCCAAGCTAAGTGACATGCCGCCATGAAGGTTTAAAAAAAATCAATGTAGCTCCTACAAGCTTCTGGAAACAACATGAAAAAGTCATAATTTGCCCCAAATAAACTTGCAATCAAATACTTTCAAATTAGTATTATATTTATAGTATGAATTTTAAAAAATTCTCCATCCGCAATGTGAGCATAAAACATCTATTATATGTTTTGGTGGTCATGAAGTCGAGGAACGGCCATGTTGGAATTCAATTCCGTCTTCCTGTGGTCAAAAATGTAATCGCCTATTGCGCTGTGGCAATCACAGATGTGCATTACCTTGCTACTCTATTCCGGATATTTCTGACTTGGAGGTATGTAAGCTCTTTCAGTCAATAGCACTTGTTTCTTCTTTTTTAAACTTTTATCTTCAGCAACAGGATGGATGCAGTAAATGTAACGAAAACTGTAATATACCGCGACCTCCTGGATGTCTACATCCATGTGCTCGTGGTTGCCACTTGCCACCATGTTATCGTTCTCACATAAACATCAAAATTGAATGTCACTGCGGCTTAACTCAGCTTGTCCACAATTGCTACGATATTTTCCAAACTGGTGAAACCAAAGAATTAACATTAGACCGACAGGAACGCTTAAAAAACTGCGGCAATCGTTGTTTGAAAAATTAACTATACGAGTATGTGCTTAAAAAAAGAAATGTAAACAAACATGTTGAATTTTCAGTTTTCATGCGGTCATAGTTGTAGAGCCATATGTCACTCAGGGGATTGCCCTAACCCGAATTTGTGTCGGAAAGCAGTACGCATATATTGTAAGTGCAAGCGTATAAAATCAGAAGTACTTTGCGAAAAGTACCGCAGAGGCCATAACTCGATTGGATGCGATGAAAACGCTCGTCAAAATTGAAGAAATTCGAAAGCAAGAAGCTGAAAATATGCGGCTGCAGGAGGAAGCTAAAAACCGGTTAGAAGAGGGGCAGTTTTAAAAGAAATTCAGCAAGCAAAAGCATAAGGAACGCAAACTTTTAGTGGGAGCATCGAAGCATAAAGTAAACTGGAAAATCGTTTCCATATATGTTGGTACAGCAATGGCGATATTTGGTGCTGTCGCTGTGGCTTTTTATGAAGAAAACTAACTTTATTTACATTTTTAATCAATTTTCCGAGACGACGCAAATTTTATTAATGAACGGAAATTACAGAGGTCATTACGTCACATACAATATATATAAAACAATAAAATGTCGAAAGGGTATTTGTATTTGATGCTTAAAATTCAGCTATTTTAATGAAAATGTTCTCGCTTTTCTCCGAAATTAAGTTGAATCGGTAAGTGGGAGAGTCAAAAAATGCAGCTTGAGATGCAAATTATTGTTTGTTTGTGTTTTAAATTATACACAAAACTAATTTAACACAAAACGCATTTACCATTTAAATATTTACGAAAATAGAATTGGCCTTGTATTGCGTTTCCGCCCATTACTTCAGCTGTGATTTCAAAAAAATAGAAAATAAACTGTCAAAACATTTCTTAAAAGTATTTTAATAATTTGATGTTAATCGCTTCATTCTCGCTTGGTTTTCTTTTTATAAATGCACGCTGCCAGAAATACGATGAACTGAGGAAAGTCGGTGTGAAAAAATTTGTCAGCAGCATCCAATCGTACGATTGCACATAGATGCGGGCTAAAATTATTGTTTACATATAATAAAATCTCATACGAACTATGGCAAAAATCCAAAGGATACGTACTCATGTTGGTGAATGCTGAAAGAGCTCAAGTTGTGCGACTGACGGCACTTGCATCCTTTGTCCTCAATATTTCTAGCAGTTGCAGTATTTTGCTTGTAGCTCCAATCGGGGTGCAAAATGGCTGGAATGTTCAATTTCATTAAAAATTTTTATTACAATTGTATAGTACAATAGTATACATATTATCAACTTATCTAAATGCATGTGGGGGGAGCAACTCTTTTATATATAGATAAATAAACCAAATACGAACCACTACCCGACCTATTATTATATATTAATTGTAACAATATTATTTTTCAATACTTGGACTGAATTATTATATAAGACACGAAGTATACTATACTAATCTCATTTAATCAAATATCTAAACTTCTAAATAAAATCCACAATTACCAATTACATATGATTAAGCTAGCTGGCAGCAAGTGCGTATTCGCAACTCTAGTTCAATAACAAATAAATATACATCTTAGAATACCAAGTACATTTCTATGTACTTACATATGTGACCAGCTCCGAAGAAAGAGGTTATATCTAAAAAATCACGCTATAAGTGTATATGAAGCCCCTCTTATGCATACATATATTCACATGCACTTTCCTGATAGTCGTTGTGTGGAATTTTGGAAAATCGTTGTCTTTACTTAGCTCACGGTCTAAAATTTGAAACCATTTTCTCGAAAAGGTTCTCTTTTCAGTTGCTTCCTTATGTATGTAAAAGCGGAATTCGTAATCAACGTTACACTGAGGACAAAATCTTCATTGTTGAAGTTAACATGGTGTGTCAGTCATATCAATACAAATCAGTTCATATCTACAAATGTCCTAAAAAAGCTGTTCAATATAACTGATGACACTTTAAAGGAAAGTTTTGGAATCCTATACTTATCCACGTGCACAACACAAACCATTAGCCTCATAGAGGCAGTTTTTAATTCGCCAATAGAAATAGATATATTTCATAGATCCAATCAGGATAGAGAGAAGATTGTCATATTCGACATTAGCATTTTATATAAAGGATGTTCTTTTTTGTTAGCTATTAATGGGAACTATGTTATTGTTCCTGTTTGTTCCGATATGCTGACGTCAGCATGTCCATGGTATATTCCACCTAATCCACATCTTCCACTTTCCTTTATTGATTTCAACATTTTTCTTGTTCAGTGTGTCTTTGAGAAGCTGTAACTTGTAGCTCGCTAAACACGGAAATCGCGTGACTAGACAGTTTTAGTAAAGAAAGCCGAAGTCAGGTTAGACCGACTTCGAGATACCCTTTACCCTAACGTGTGCTTGCGAGCTAAACCATGATAATGTACATTTGATTCATATATCATCATTAGGAGCATATCTTCAGAAATTTTCACTGAGATACCCACATTTAATTATGTGGGACGGAGGCGTGTACCATATTTGATCGACCACATTTCTTCAGTAGCGCGAAACTACTTATTCACATCAAATTTGGATCACAAATTTTGTATAGGTCCTAAAGGTCTGCACCATAATTAATTAATGCTCAATTATAAAAATGTATGTTAATTTTTTCTAACTACACATCCATATGTAGGTGTCGTAGAGAAAAGGAAATGAGCAAAATAAAACAATGTAGCTGGAGTAATGAATTCATTGATCGACAAGAATAGCAACGTCTCTGAAATTCAATGAAACAAATAGCATTACAAAAACAAATTATATATTGATTGTGGTAATAAGTTTAGGTTTAGTGATTTTAGTACTACCATTGGCTGTTTTATATGAGGTGATCACATTTTTAGTATTTCCTATACTATTCTTATGTACATGCTTCAGTTTCTGTAGAATTTGTAATTAAAAGATAAAGTTACAAATAAGCTCCAAGAACAGTCAGCAGAAGTGTTTGTATATTTGTATTACCTAATTCAAGTTGAGTCATTTTAATTAAATCGTTATTTGCAAACAACTATGGTATATGATTTAACTGAAAGGTAATTACAATTCCTAAAAATGTGAAATTGTTCGACGTATGTAATTTTTTAAATAAACTCCGGTCCTTGTTGGTATTTTCGTGGGCCCCCTCCTCCGAGAACATGTTCCACATCTTGCAAACAGTAATATTTTTACCCACTAGACATTTAAATGCTTATAAATTCTTTAATTGTGAACAAATAAGTTGATTTGATTTATGTTCACTTATGAAGGCATATCACAATGTAGCAAACTAGATTTTTCAGAACCTGTATAAAAAATTCGTGTTATTTTCTCAGTTGTGTTTAGAAGATCTGGGAAGATCGATTGTTGAGTAAGCGTTATTGTTATTAACTAGTTTTTTGTGATAAACCTTTGAGGCTTACCACTGGAAAGGTCAGTATTAAAATGGGAAATAGTTTCAGGTAAATCAGTGTTGCAAAGATAATATAAATTACTGCGACCAGTTCCGTTTTAGTGCCTAACAAATTTTGATATCGGAAAACAAAATATATAAGCACGTATTCCTGAACGAGTAGAATAGGATACTCTCCATATAGGAGAGAAACTTATAGCCACTGCTATAGTTATAAGAGATCATAACAGTATAACTGAAGAGCTCCAAACATAGGCCCAATAGACTGATTCCTACCAGAGAAAACTTTAATTAATTTATATGCGCTTCATATGTAATACACTCACCTTGGGACGAGTTATTTTTACCGATAGTGTTGATTTGAGGGACTTTAATTACAAGGCAAACGAAACTGTTATTAGATTAGACTAAGCAAATCAGCTAAAATGAGGATAACCCCTTTCTTCAGATAGTCAGAAACTACAGCACCGTATCCTTCCAAAGTTGTCCATTGTTGAAAAAAATATTAAGTTGGTTTTAACTCCAAGTTGATTTGAAGAATAAGCAAGTATGCAACTACTCCCAAAAATATAAGATATCTAGTATCTACCACACTGTTCCCTATTTTAAAAACTGGAACCTAGCCCGGTCAGCTAGATCACACATCACACATAAGAAACATGTGACCTATTTTGTGAGTGTCCTGTGAGGTCAAAATAATTTATAATAGGTTTTTTCGCGTCGCATGAACTGGTTGCTTTATCTGCTCTGAACTCTGTTCGTGTCGCGGGTTCATTTGCAATTTCCTGTTCGCATCACAGAAGGTTCACTGTCAGTTAATCAACTGGCTGCACTGAAATGTTTTTGAAAATTAACGAACATTTTTCATATTTTTTCCTTTATTTTGTTGTGGTTGTCTATGGGATTTTGATTTTGTTTACACTTGCTTCTCAGCTGCTATCAGTAGCGTCCCTTTTGTTGTTAAGCCGGTGGTCCATTTGAAAGCTAATGTTTTAATTGTTGTTTAATTAATGTTTTCATTATTGCTTTAATTCTGTGTATCAACAACACATTTGTAAACATTTGTATATTATAAACTGTCAGCGGTGTCTCCTCTATACACCTTTCCAGCACTCTAGTTGAAGGGATTGACCAGCACTGGAATGATAGGAAGTTTTTGTACCGGTATAGTAGCCGGTACACAAACCAGAGTATTTGTATTGATACTGCCTATCGGAACAGTGGATCGAGAGAATGAGCGGGTATATGTGTGTGAGTAAATGGGGGAGAAGTCTATAAATTTAATTGGACGAATGAAGGTGGAAAGTATGAATATGGGTCAATGGCGGGCGGTAAGTAGATTGTTGACCTACTCAGGGCAGCTGTTGCTAAGGCTGCTGCTGATTGGGACAAACAAGGATAGTATGTGATAGATTGAATGTGATAGGGGAAGCGGAATTAGGAGAGAGGCCTCTTTTGGTAGAGAAGCGGGTAAATTTGAGGAGATATACAAGAGGCAAAAGGAACACCAAACAGGATCAGTCAGTGACAGGCAGCAAATGTATATTTAAAAAAAAACTGGAAAAATTGAGACGTTGATGGCAAACCAAACAAACGTTTTAAATAAAAAATTTGTGGAGACTAATTTATAGTAGTTTTTTAAAATTACAAGTGAAAAACTGTCAGGAATTAAAATGGAAATTGAAAACGAAATGGCAAAGGTGTTTGAATGAAACGATATATAAAGAGAGACACACATATATTGTGTGTGGCTAGAAGCATCAGCAGTTGCATTTAACAATATACAAAAAAAGGTGAAGTTGGAATGGGGGTCAATGGCGGACAGCAGTAAGGTGTTTGACCTACTGAGTACAGCTGCTGGTTGCTATCGCTGCTGCTGAGTGGGTTAAACCAAGAGAGAAGATGAAAGGCTGGATAGGTGGTAAGAGTAGAGGTAGATACCTAAAGATAGGGGGTAGCGGGAAGTCAAAGAAGCTTCAGAAAGAGTAAATAAGGCACAAGAGGAGGAAAATCGGGGTCAGAGTTTTTGAGAAAAATCCGTGGATCGCTCAGTCGTTGTGGATCGTCTTGAGTTGAGATCTGTGCGTTTGTGTGGAGACGACTACGAAAGAAAGAAAGGCCTGCCGATTCCAAGTTCTAAATACAAAAATATATGGTGTGATAAAATATGATCAAAATGTGCTTTGAAAATGGGTGCTTTTAATAGAATCACAAACCTAACAAAAGCAAATGAGTAACTCGGTAGAATTCGTCGGGAATAGTTTCATGTGGTTAGGTCGTGGAGTTTAAAGCAAATAAAAAGATGTTGGAGTGACTTTTAAGCAAATTAATATTAAAAAAGATAATTGCAGTTAAAATTAAAAATTAAACAAAAGTGTAAAAAAATAATAGGTTAATAAAGAAAAAGAAAATCAGGAAAGGAAACCCGCCCCATCTAGCCGGAATATTTTAAGCTAAGTGGTGTTTGGTATCGTATTTCGATTTATCCTAATTGTGTGTATTTGTTTATTTATTTTATATATATTTGTTTATTTTACCTGCTAAGTATATGCATTGGAGTTTGGTGAAGTACTGTTCACCCTAGAAGTAAGAGTGGTATGTGTAGGGAGCACCAGCTGCCCGGGGCCTTTAGTGTAGTGAAAAAGTAATAATCTATATACGAGTATGTGTATATGTGAGCGAAGAGGGTAAGGCGGTATACATGGGACGGCAACAGAGGGTACATGTTTAACTAACAAAAAACCAACAATTTCTCCCAAATAAGCAACAGCGATATAAGTACATGTGAACTACATTTAATTTTCTTGTAATGAACAACTTTGGTAAACATTTTTTTTATATCTGTATTATTCTATTTTTGTCTTTGCTGTTGTTAACCCTCTACTGCATGACCATCGATTTTTTAATGAAAAAAATTTTTAGACCACAAATTAGTGTTTATTTAGGATGTATTTATATATTTTAGAAAGAAAAAATGTTTATAATTGGATATTTTACGAGAAAAAAAGAAGCCATATATGGCTTTGTATGCATTGAGAGATATTTTCTAATTGCCATATATGGCTTTCTATGCATCAGTGTGAAAACTTGTAAAACAGTTTCTCTTATCATTGTAGCACAAAAATACTTCACATTTCTCACAATAAGTATAGGAACGGAAGGAGCAATTATTTCGACAAAGTTGTCTCGTTTTCATCCATTTGGGAAAATGACCAATACCGTCAGCTCTAACGGAATTCAATGGAAAGTCTTGCATCTTCTTTTTTTTGCTGCTTCTGGGAGTACACTCTTTGCTTGGCGTTGGTGTTGAAGGGTTAGATGGTGTGGTCGTTGGCCGTCCACGTTTTTTGGCCTTCCCAGCCTTGCAAAAATGCTCAGCAATGGCAAGCTTGAAATCAAATAGCGGCATGTATTCTCCTGACTTTTTACGCCATAAAATCCAGGAATTTACAACGCACATATCAAGCATATGGAAAAAATTTTTTTTTATACCATTTCTTCGTACGTAGTTCAATCCTATAAAGGCCAAGTAACGAATCGAGTAAATCGACTCCACCCATGTAGTTATTATAGACGCAGGTTTATTTATATCAATCTGCAGTACAAATAAGTTCGACTGTTCAACTATGAATTCGATCAAATCGTCATTGAAAAAAAAATTAAAGAACTCTGCTGGTGTGTCCAGTTCCTCGATAATATCTGGGAGATTCGTATTGCCCTGAAATGGAAAGTTTTCATTCGAATACGGAGGCAAATGACTTTCTTTCCAAATTGGGGCTCTTGGTTTTTTAGGTTGTTTTTTCTTTGAAGTAGTAGGTTTCTCACAATGGTCTTCCAAATCGCTCTCATCAGTTTCCGGTACAAAAATGTTGTCCTGATCAGAAAGTGGGACTTTTACTTCTTCTTCATCGGTATCGGATATATTTTCATCATCACTTTGAAGTCCATCAGCGATTTCATCAGTATATTTCAAATTACCATAAAATGATTGTACATTCATTTTTGGAAAATTTTTGGAATAACTGCATGGAAGGCCATATATGGCTTCGTCAATTTTAGCAAAAAAAAGTATTTACAATGCTTACCTTTCATCAATATTATTGTTTTATTTATAAATTTAATGAACTTTTTACATAAAAAAAAAATTTTCTTCGAAAGAAATACCTTTCTTTTATATTTAAAATTGATGGCAAACTTCTGTAAAACTCACTTCTATTAGGACAACTGAGACGCTCGCACAAAAATTGCAAAAACAAGAAGCAAATATTGTTTTTAAATAACTGCACTTTGAATTTCAGAAGAAAACAACATAGAAAAAATGATAGATAAGACAAACATTTGCAAAAGTACGGTTACCGTAAAGAGAAATCACAATAAAAGAAAAAGGCCATATTTGGCGTTGTATGCGGTATAGGGTTAAGTTTGGCAGCGAATAATAAAACAAAACTACTCCCGTTCATTGCTTGATTAACATTGTCTTTATTAATTTAAAATTACTATTTATAGTTATTTCTTACAGCAATAAATCTTAACACTAAGCGAATATGAAGGTAAGAGAAAATACTCAATTACTTGTATGTAATTTGAAATACCAAAATCGTTGCACTTAAATTGTGTCGTTCATTGTTCGAATGAAGATATATCATTTCATAATTCAAATTCAAGTGTCAATGGCTTTATACAAGTATGACTCATCCATTGGGTATTTTCACTACACCTCCCTTTTTAAAGAGAAAGATCTTATAGAGATCATCGGCCAAGTGATGTCGATAAGAACTTTCTTTATACATATATTTTTTAAATATATTTTCACAAATATCTATTTAATATTTGCGTGCTTTATTAAATAATGGGTTTTACAAAGAATCTGCTTAAAATATTATCCAATAAGATATTAACATTAAATTGAGTTTATTTTAGTAGTTATTAGTGTATAGAGTGCGCAGTGCAGTATTTAATTTAAAGAAGAAAAAAGTAAATATATAATTGTTAATTAATTATCATCTTTATTTGTTTACAATTTTAATATTTTCTTTACTAATTTTTTGCTTCTTCCCCTTTATCTTTATAAATACATTGTTTTTGTCATCAATTTCAATTACTTCAAATGGCCCTTTGTAAATTGGTTCCAGTTTGTGTGCTGTGTGATTTTTAATCAAAACTTCTTGACCTATTGTAATGTCAGTATCGTTGCTATTTTGATCATGTATAAATTTTTGTCGTCGTTTTGTCTTGTCAATTAGGTGCTGTGCTCTTGTCAAAGCTGTTTGCAGACGAAATTTTACTTCTTTTTAGTAATTATCAAAATCATATATGGTATCTATTTTATCGGTCGTTATTACCGGACTATGATTTGGTACGTTTGCAAACATTAATTCAAAGGGGCAGTATCCATGCACTGTTGAGGGCGTTGTGTTAAAAGCATATGTAATATTATAATACTTGACCCATTCATCCCAATCGTTTCTGGATGCTTGAATGTATGAGCGTATGTATTCATTGAATGTGCGATGCGATCTTTCAACTGTTCCAACTGTTTGATGGTGGTAAGGGGCTGATGTTGTTTTCTCAATTTTCAAAAGTATCATAAGTTCTGAAAGAACTTGATTGTTGTATTCAGTACCCATGTCACTGAGTATTTTGTTCATGGGACCATAAATTAGTATGAAATGTTCTATTAAAGCTTTAGCTAACGTTTTGGCATTTTTATTAGGTATCGGTACTGCCACTAGATATTTTGTTAGGTACATATTATAGTTACAATATATTGATTTCCATTTTCCGATATAGGAAGAGGTCCTACGGTATCTATAATGACAGTTTGAAATGCTCTATGAGGTGTTGGGGTAATAATCATATCTGGTCTTATGTGTTTTGTAGTTTTATTGGTTTGACATTGAATACAATGTTTTACGTATTGGTTCACATCCTTAGTGATATTTTTCCAATAATATAATTGGCGAAGCTTTTTAAGTAGCCTGGTTGTTCAGGATGCCCACCGAAAAGGGGGTTGTCATGAAATTTCTTCAATAAGTACTGTTGTTCATTTTTGTCTGTTATTATGCATATTTTTGGAGTTAGCGCTATTTGCAATTTGTCCAAGTGTTGATTGGCTTTTTCCTTAAATATTTCAATTGGTACGAGGGTAAATAAGTTATCATTTAAATTCATCTGTATTTTGTTTAGATTTCTACTAATTGCTTCCTTTTCAAGGATTGGAAAGAATCGACCTAGATCGATATTTCCATTAGCAATAGTATTTCGTAAATTAATTTTCGGTGCTAGCACTTGCCTACCACGTTTAAAATAAAATGTGGGAATGCTCTTGTCTATATTTAACTTAAGTCTGACCCACTTTTTCACGCAATCGAAGCCAATAGTTTCGAAAGCTTTAGGCTTTTCCTGAATTATTTCAGTATCTTCTCCAATTTTCCTGTCAGTTGTTTTTTTAGATTGTGCACGTGTAGTTACCAAGAAACAATTATCTATTGAAGTAATTGATTTAATATCATTGAAGTCAATTCGAGACAGCGCGTCCGCTCCTGAATTGTCTTTTCCTCTAATGTGTTCTACACCAAATCATATTCTTCTAGTTCCAGACGAATTCTCGTTAATCTGCTGGATGGGTTTTTTAAAGAATATAAATATGTTAACGACTTATGATCACTACGTACTATAAATTTTAGTCCATATACATAGGGTCGAAAATGATTAATTGCCCATTGAATAGCTATTAGTTCCTGTTCTATTGGGGCTTTGTTCGATTCTCCCTTTGTAAAGGCAGGTGACGCATATGATATTGGTAATTGCATACCATCTCTTTCCTGTGATAGTATTGCACCGCAAGCAATTTTACTTGCATCTGTTGTTATGTAAAAAGGTTTGTTGAAATCTGGGTATTGAAGGATTTGCGGAGACAGTAGTGCTGTCTTAAGGTGCTGGAAGGCTTGTTCACAGTCAGCAGACCATATGAAAGGTTCTTTCTTTCTAGTTAGTTTACTTAAATGGACAGAATAGTATGCGAAACGTGTTATAAAGCGCCTGTAATAATTACAGTAGGCTACAAATCGACGAACCTCATCGCCATTTGTAGGTCTGGGGTAGTTTTTGATTGAATCATATTTGCTACTGTCTGGCAAAATACCCTTGTCAGTACATTTATGACCCAAATATGTTACTTCATGTCTGAAAAATGTGCATTTATCTGGATGCAATTTTAAGTTACAATCTCGACATGTTTGGAAAACGGTTTCTAAATTCTTGAACATGTGTTTTATTGAACATCCTGTAACAATAACATCATCCATATATATAAATGTGTTTGATTGCGCTAAACCAGTAAACGCTAGGTTCATCATTCTTTGGAATGAATTTGGCGCTACTTTCAAACCATATGGTAAACGCTTGAAACGAAATGAACCATTTTCTATTGAGAAAGAAGTAATGTCTCTTGACTTTTCGTTAAGTCCGATTTGATGAAATCCAGAGGTTAAATCCAAACAACAGAAAAATTTTGTTCTTCCTAATTGGTCTAATATATCCTCAATTCTGGGCAACGGAAACTTGTCAGCTATTAGTTTTTTGTTTACCTGTCGATAATACACCACTAAACGCCATCGTTTGTCAGGGTTATTGTGCAATAATTTCTTCGGTACGAGTATAGTAGGGCTATTATAATTGGACATTGAAGGTTCGACTATTCCGTCTTCCTGTAGCTTTGCAATTTGCCTTGCAATTTCATCCTTTTGTGAGTGTGGGGTACGATAATTTTTAATATAAACTGGATTTTCATCAGAAACTCTTAATTTTTGTGTATAAAAGTTGTTTGTACTTATTTTATCACTTTCTAAAGCGAAAATATCAATATATTTCGAGCATAATTGAGTCAATTCAGATCTAACCATCTCAGGAAATTTTTCGTTAACTTTTCCAATATTGTTTCCTTTCTAATTTTGTCAACATTGGACGTTTTAAGAATTTCATAATCAGACATAGGTTATTGAAACTTTAGCTAAAAACCTATTTTCAGAATTCGTGTTTACAATTCTCACGTATGGAAAATTTTTGGATACTATGCAGCCAGCCACGTACACTCCATCTTGTAAAGTTTGACTTGGGACTACTAAATCAGAAACTTCGTTGCTAACTGTTATGGCTCTAAAAACTTCAGCCCCTGCTGGAAGTGTCATTGCACCATTGCCAAGACTTTCAAGTAGTGGTATATTTATGGGGTAATTTAAATTGTGTGGTCTTAATGAGAGAAAATTTGAGTTTGCCTCTTGTCCATATTGAATAGTAACATTATATGTTTTTAAAAAGTCTATGCCCAATATACCTTGGAAGGGTATTGGAAACGTATCTGAAATCACATGAAATCTGTGAGGAATAAGAAAGTTTTTCACTTTTAATTCAATTTCAATTGCCCCTAAAGACTTAATCATTCCTTGTCCGATTCCAGATATTTGGATAATCTTTTGTGTGTTGAACTTTAATGGGCCTAGTGCACCAATTTTAATAAGCGAGACATCCGCTCCGGTATCCACCAGCAATGTACCGAAATTATCATGGCCCGATATTTGGATTTCAATAAAACTACTTAAACTAAGATTTAAGTGAAATATTGATTTAATATCCCTATCATGCCTATCTAATTTCGGTGATGACCCCCCGTATTTTGGGGGGACGTCTCGTTTTCCGAGATATCCTGCGCCAATCTTACGCTTCCTTGTTGGTGGTTGGATTGACCTCGATAATTGTTACCTTGGCCTTCGCGTCGTCGATAGTTATAGCCATTACTGTTATAATTTCTAGTATTATCATTTCGACGCCAGGTTTGGCCGCGTCCGCGATTGTTGTTAAATCCGCGAATCCTATAGTTCTGGTTAGCCGAGCCACGCCGCTTAAAATAGAAGACTGAAGAATTTGAAGTGGAGGCCTCAGTACTAGCTTCTATGAATTTTGAAACGACTTCATTCAGAGATAGGAAGTTTCCTGTCTTAATGATGAGTTTAACTTCATCCCTTGAGGCGTTTCGAGAAATGGCTCTGGCTGTATTTTGCTTTATTAATTGTTCAGCAATATTTTGGGGGTAACCTTCCCGTATATAGGCTCCACCTAGTTTCTTCGTAATTTCCTGTATTTCTTCTGCATATGTAGTAGCAGATTTTGAATTTTGTTTTATGTTCATTAGTTTCGAACACAGTAACTCAGACGATTCTCCTTTTATCGACGATTGCAATTTTGTCTTAATAGATTGGATGCTATTTTCATTTGTAATCAGGTTCCTCGCGTGTCCCTTCCATTTTGTTTTTATCACTTCTATTGCAATCCCCTTATGTGATTCCTTAATTCTGTCGATTAGTGTCAATGCATCGAGAAAACTTTGCAATTCATTTACATTACCATCAAATACGGGGACAATTTTTGTTGTTTTATCTATGACATCGTCTTCTGTTCGTGTCATGATGATTGTTCTTATTTCTTGGTCCGTTTCTGTTTGTAAATCTTCCTTATCGCTTTCGTCCAACTCAAAAATTGTCTCATCTACCTCACAAGCTAAAGTTAGTGGTACTTTAATTTTAATATTATGTCTATAAAAAACTTTAAGTAATCTATCCCTTAATGTGTGGAATATTTCGTTTACTTCTTCTCTGTGAGGTTTAGAATACCTGTTATATTGTCCGTGTAGTGTTGCCCTAATAGCATTAAAGTTTTCTATTAAAATTTTAATATGTTTATCTAATGTTTCGGGTTTTATTGATCTATTTTGAGTTACACATTTATAGGATTGATTAAATTGGGTTTTTAATGTTTCCAAGCTAGATATTATTGTTTCCCATTGCATAATTAAAAAAAAAATAAACACAATAAACTTACGGTCTAATCTTACATCTATATATATACTTGTTTATATTTCATCCATTGTCCATCCACTAGTTCGCAATAGATTATTTTTCATCTCTGGGTTTGTTGTATGCTGCTGCCTTCACGTTGATATTGGTGTTGATCCCACATCTGGCTATGTTGTATGTTGCTTCTTTCATGTTCCTATTTGTGTTGTTGTGGTTCAGTTATGTATGTTGCGGTTTATTTATTTATGCCATGTTAAAGTTTTTTTTAAATTTGTTGTCGCTGAGGTGTGTGGTTACCTCGTTTAAGAGTTTTGCATATTAACTTTATTATGTAAATAATGGCTATTAAAACTGCTGCTATTATTGAAACGATTTCTATACAACTCATTTTATTGTCTTGTTTTGAACTTTGATCGTTAACCACTTGTACATTGTGGCGTAGCATTTCTACCACTTCTTTTGTATCACTTCCTTCGTTAATTTTACCAACTTCATAACCTGCAATTAATATGGGAATTGACGCAGAAATTCTTTTCCACAACCCCATTTTATTAATGTTTGTATTATCCTTTTACTTTTGAAAAATTGTCTTTGTCACTTTTTTTTTTTTTTACACTTTTCACTTTCTATTTTTATTTGGTCCTTATTCAAATGCTCTTAGTCCTGCCACGGTCGCTATGTTAAGTTTGGCAGCGAATAATAAAACAAAACTACTCCCGTTCATTGCTTGATTAACATTGTCTTTATTAATTTAAAATTACTATTTATAGTTATTTCTTACAGCAATAAATCTTAACACTAAGCGAATATGAAGGTAAGAGAAAATACTCAATTACTTGTATGTAATTTGAAATACCAACGTCGTTGCACTTAAATTGTGTCATTCTGTAGATATGTCGTCTTATATATATCATGAGGCTCTATAATTAATATTAAAGGCGTGCCTTGGCCCTTATAGAACATTTTCATGCTAAAATCAATCCCACTGAATATGCTTAAGCACTCGGAAATCACATTGATGTTTACGCCAAAGTTTAAAACTCCGTCGACGTGATACTGGGAAAAATACGAGGTATTGAAGAACAGGCTTGCTTGTATAGATTTGTATATGTTCTACGGTGATTCGAAATCCATCTCCATTAATATGGAAAAACCCATTCTAAGATTAAACAAGTGATATAAATTATTTATATTTGATTCTATGCGTATAGCAACCTCCCCAAAATTGATAGCTTTTAATCCAGATTGAAGGATCTTAATGTGATCTAATCGACCAACAAACTTAAAATTAGAGTACTGCGATTGTGTAAACATATTTTGATTCCTTTTTGTGTAGTTTTCGAGGTTTGCATGTATTATTAAAAAAATACACCAGGTTGCATCTGCATTAAAAGGTAGCTGAATATATGGTTCGGCAAAGTTACATTACGTTGTGAAAGTACACGGAGTATTTTCAACAGCCGTAATGTAAGCACGTGTTTGCAGATATAACTCTCAATAGAAGAAGATGCAACTCCAGCTGTCGACGTCGTAGGTAACTCCAATTTCAGAACATGCCTAACATAATATTCACACGGGCAATAATTTATGCCTGTAAATATTTTATGTTCAACTGCTGAGGTCCGACCCTCTGCTATTTCCGCCGATTCATGTGTTCTTGTCGCATCTCATAATGGTAATAAAAATCATCAACAATATTTTATAGTGATATTAAAAGTGTATATTTTAGAGGAACTTTTGGTAGAGAGCTGTGTGTCCAAAGAGGCTATAAGTGTGATCGCAGAAGACCCGCGTCCAGTAGATGAGAACAAGGAAAACTCTTTCCTCTACTCTACAAATATACTAATAGAAGCCACAACCTCACGAGGAATCACCGATAGTAACAGAAATGTATTTGAAGAAGTGGAGTATTTGCAAAATCAAATGTAAGTGGAATAATAAATTTAATATTTAAAGAATAATTATTTTCAAATGTGTAATATGTATATTTTATTCTACTCATACAGCAAAATTCGAAAGGAGGAGAACTGGCGTCTGCGACAGGCACAAAACAAGCATCGCAGGAAGCTCATTGCACTGAAGAGTGCTTATAAACTTAGAGAGTCCAAAAATGCTTATAATGTTGGAGTGCTAAAAAAGCGTGTTGCCTGTTAAAATATGGAAGACAGACTGGAAGGAATTTTCACTAGAGGGCAGAAAAAATGGTGTGAAGAAGAAGCTATTTTGGAGCGAGAAAGATATTGCCCAATCTATTACCTTTTACGCTGCAAGTGCAAAAGCGTATAGATTGTTGCACCGAAAAGGCTTTCCACTCCCTGCAGTTCGTACATTGCAACACTGGGCAAAAAAAATTGACATTTCGAGAGGTTTACTACAGCCTGTGTTAAAAATATTGGCCGCCTCTACGCAAATGGCCGAATTTCAAAAAATATGCGTTTTGAGTTTCGATGAGATGAAGATAAAGAAAACTTATTGTTATGATAAGTCATCGGACTCAACGTTAGCTCCTGCTAGTTATGTGCAAGTAGCGATGTTAAGAGGTACGTTGGATAAAATTTATAATTCACTTCTTGTAAAACATATATTTTAATATACGAGGTGTGATAAAAAAATAACCGTTATTTTCAAATTTCGTGAGTTACGTATGTTCGATGTTCGCATTTTTTTCTGTTATGTTGGTACACATGTCTTTTTTATATGTTGGCAATACCAACCATTTTGGATTGTCAGTTTGTTTTTGACATATAAAAAGGTTAGTCGTGTTTTGGTGTGCTCTTCGATTTTGTACTATTCGAAAAAATGGATCAAAGAAACTGTGTTCAGTTTTGTGTAAAAAATGAAATTAAATGCGCAAGGACATTTGAAATGTTGACTGTGGCCTTTGGCGAGTCTACTATGAGCAGAACACAAGTTCAATTGTGGTATAATCGTTTTAAGGAAGGCCGAGAAGATGTCAATGACGATGCTCGTCTTGGTCGCCCGAGCACGTCAACAACCGATGAAAACATTGACGCAGTGAAGAAAATGATTTTGGATAATCGTCGAATCACTATCAGAGAGGTTGCTGATGATGTTGGCATATCGTTCGGCTCATGCCAAGCAATTTTTACGGATGTTTTAGGCATGAAACGTGCGGCAGCGAAGATTGTTCCAAAATTGCAAAATTTTGAGCAAAAACAACGTCGCATGGACATCGCTAAGGAGCTGTTGAACATCGTCAACGACGATCCAGATTTCCTCAAAAAGCTCAAAACTGGTGACGAATCGTGGGTGTATGGCTATGACATTAAAACCAAAGCCCAATCATCCCAATGGAAACGTCCAGATGAGCCAAGACCGAAAAAAGCACGTCAAGTTCGGTCGAACGTAAAGGTTTTGCTGACAGTTTTCTTTGATTGCAATGGCGTGGTGCATCATGAATTCTTGCCACAAGGTCGTACGGTCAACAAGGAATACTACCTTGAAGTTATGCGCCGTTTGCGAGAAGCAATTCGTCAGAAACGCCCAGAATTGTGGAAAAACCAATCATGGATTTTGCACCATGATAACGCACCAGCTCACACATCGATGCTTGTGCGTAATTTTTTTAAAAACAAAACCGTTATCATGCCTCAACCATCGTATTCACCGGACTTGGCCCCCGCTGACTTTTTCCTCTTTCCAAAACTGAAGACACCGATGAAAGGAAAGCGTTTTGCTAAAATTGAGGAGATAAAAGAAAAATCGAAACAGGAGCTGTTGGCGATACCAAAAAAAGCGTTTCAGAAGTGTTTCGAGGATTGGAAAAAACGCTGGCATAAGTGTGTTATATCTGAGGGGAATTACTTTGAAGGGGACAAAATAGTTGTTGATGAATAAATAAATACTTTTCGAAAAAATTGAAAATAAGGGTTATTTTTTGATCAAACCTCGTATATTTATTTATATTAGGATTAATGTCTAATTGGAAGCAACCAATTTTTTATGACTTCGACTGCAGAATGACTATTAAAATCTTGGAAAGAATTTTAAAAGAGACGAAAAGTTGCGGTTACAATGTTGTTGCAATCGTATGTGACCTAGGTGGCAGCAACAGAGCCCTATTCACGGATCTTCAGTAAACGAAGATAAGCCTTGGTAAATAAAAGAAGATCCTTAATTTTATATTCCTTTATTTGGAGGGCTCACAGCTATACCGAACTAAGTCATAAAAACATAATTCGAAGATATTTAGAGGTAAAGTAAATGCACTGCCATTAATTTCTGGAAGGAATATTTTAGTCTACCAAAAAAAAATTTAAAAGTTTATATTCAAAATTAACTAATGATATTAATTTAAAATAAAAATAATTTAAATATATGCGGGGACATTGGCACTAGTTTCGGCATTTTTTATTTTTCATGACTTGGTTCGGTATAGCAGTGAGCCCTCCATTTCATACATGGTATTTTCAGGTTCATCTACGATAACGAGCAAATTTTCGTTTTTGCAGATATACCTCATTTGATAAAGCTGTTACGAAATCACTTTATTGACACCGGTTTTATAATAAATGAGAAGCCTGTAAAAAAAGAAATAATATTGCAACTCCTGGCATCTACCTCGACGGATTTATCCGTAACACACAAAATTTCGGCCAATTACCTCAACGTGACTGGAGCTCACAGGCAGAAAAAGAAAATGGCCACCAAACTATTTTCGCATACCATTGCGCAGGCTATCACACGAGCTGCAAGCTTGGGACTCTTGAATGGACAAAATTGGAACGAATGCTTCCAACTATTCAAACTGGTAAAATATATATTTTTAAACATATTTAAAATAAAATAACACATACGCATTTACATTTACAGACGAACGATTGGTTCGACATCATGAATGTTAGGGTGCCACGTGGAGACTCAAGGGAACGTTGCCATGGTTACGGCCTTGCCCTGAATGTCCAAAATAAAATAATAGATGAAATGACGGAATTGGTGAAAAAGATGAGAGTTATTGGAAAATTAAGTTTGCTGCCATTTCAAAAAGGTTAAAATTTAATTATGTTATATGTTTCCAATAATATATCAAAGTTTTGTACTTGCAGTCAAACAATGCGTTGAAGATGTTACATGGCCATATAAATAAGCGCTTCAAAGCAAAGTATGTATTAACATATCGACTTGGTCCGTGTTGGATTTGCCTGACATCCCATCGGACGCGTCCCCAGGTGGCGGATAGGGGGACCCTTGGTAGGCAAATGACATTACTTCTGAACCTCTTAGGAGGGGCGGGAGCTATGGCTGTCTGTCTATCACAATGATGGTATAGAGAATGGGTACCATCCGCGGACCAAACTGGCTAGGGAGGAGTCCCGAACAAAAACCAATGTCTGGCGATGGACAACTTTGGATTTAATACTCCAGGTGGAACCCACGCATGTGGAAATCCACCCGCTTCGGCGGCAGGGGCACGGATTCTGGAGGCCCCAACCATCGCTAAAGTCTCTCGCCTTTATCAGCGAGAGCGCATCCTGGAGGAGACGGGGATTGTTACCACAATCTCTTCTTCTTCAGAGACGGAGGAACGTACCCTGGATCCAGAGGGCCTGCGTCGGGAAGTCACCACAGTGGCGGAACGACCGACCAGTGGTTCTAGGGCGACGCGAACTCAAGCGAGGAGACAGAGAAAGAAGCTGCTTGCTAGGCTCGTGCAGGAGAAATCCTCACGTGGCTCTGCCGGCCCTTCTGTGTCGACTCCCTCCAAAAGGCCCAGGTCGGCGGAAGTGACACCCACGGAAGCCACCGAGCCTGCGGAGGTATTGACCGCTCCGAAAGCTCGCTCACGAGGTAAGCGGTGGAAGATTGTTGCTGAAAACAGTATTCCCACCTGCCCTGCAGCTGTTACTGCTGGTGGCGCCACGACCCCAAAGGGTACGAGCGAAACCTCGGTGGCGGCTAATGTGGCGGGGAAGAATGGGGCTGCAGTTTTCCCAGCCCCTCGTATCCAGCAAAACCATCTGCCCGGCGAAATCTTTGCCAGTGGCGGGTGGTGAGCTGGACTTTCGCCCAAGCACTTCCAAAGGTGCAGCCAAGCCATCGTACAGCGAGAAGGCTACCGGCCCGCAACCAATGGCGGTGATTGGGAAGCTGGGGCCTGACCATCGGCTAACTGATGCAGAAATAAAACACTGCAAAGGTCATCTGATGCGTCGCGTCATTGCCTCCGGTCCTGAAGCTAATGCGAAGGGCTGTGAGACAAAGGACGACACTCTACAGGTGTCGTGCGCGTCTCAGGCCAACTTTGATTGGCTCAGGGATGCAGTCAATGACGTGCCCCCCATGGGGACCACTCGCTTCGCGGTCTATAGCGAAACAGGCGTGTCCCTCAGGAAGGCCATCTGCTGGATTCCGGATCCCGATCTGTCGACCACAGATGTCCTTTCTTGTCTGCGTGCTCAGAACCCTGGCATCCACACGAGGCTTTGTAGAGTTCTTTCGCACACCAGGGGTAGCAACCGGGATGGTAAAGAAGGTGCTAGTCTTGTGGTGCGAGTGGATGAGGCCACTGTTGATGTCATGGTTTCTCGGAACCGGAGCCGTCTGAGTCTCTTCTTTGGGACTGTAACCTTTCATGTCTTTCCCATATGAGTGGCTCGGACGATTCTCGTAGCTATTGTCCTTTGACGGTAACGCAGATCAACTTGCAGTATTCTAAAGCCACTACTGTACTCCTAAGTAGACGAGTCACCCAGCTGCACACATCACCCCACATAACAACATTCCAAGAGCCCTGGGTCTTTAGGGGTCGCCTCTGTGGCCTTGGCTCGTTGAAAGGGGCCACGATATTATATGACAGAAACTCGATTAGACCTAGAGCCGGTCTTATAATATCATCCCATCTCGAAGCGACCTGCCTTGACGCATTTTTTTTATCAGGATCTGGTTGCGGCAGAGATTAGTTTTAAGTGTATGCACGGATGGTCGAGGTTCGTGATTGCATCTGCTTACTTTCCTTACGATGCTTTGGAGGCGCCACCACCTGGGAAGGTCGCTACTCTCGTAGGGTTCTGTGAACGGCGCAGGTTTGGTCTGGTTCTTTGTTGCAATGCCAAGCATACGATCTGGGGCAGCAGCAAGTGCAATGAGCGGGGCTCTCGACTGTTCGAGTATATTGCCTCCTCCAGCCTGAACATCCACAATGTAGGCAGGCAGCCTACTTTAGTGACTACGAGAAGGCAGGAGGTAATTGACGTCACCCTGTCAAATCCAAGACTGGGGTGGTCGATCAACAACTGGAGGGTCCTCGCCGAAGACTCGTGCTCGGACCACAGATACATTGAGTTTCAGTGTGGCGAGCGGGCGCAGATGCCATTGCCCACCAGAAACCCAAGAAAAACAGACTGGCCAAAGTTCAGGGAGCCACTGCGTAGCAATCACGTGACGCCACTGAAACTTCGCAAGGAGCAGAACATTGAGGTGGCTGTTGAACATCTCAACACCGCTCTAACAAACAGCTTCGAGCTAGCCTGTCCAACTAGACCTCCTCTTAGCCGGACTCCTGTTCCATGGTGGAATCGAGAGCTTCAGGTGCTGAGGCGTGAGTCTAGAAAACTCCTCAACCGGGCCCTCAAGATGAATCTTGATGAGGACTGGGAACGATATCGACGTGTTCAGAGGGACTACAAGAAGCTAATTCGGGACTCGAAAAGGACTTCTTATAGAGACTTCTGCAGTGATATCGAATCCCTGAGTGACACGGCAAAACTGGTGAAAGTCCTGAAAAAGGACCAAACCGCTAAGCTGGGGTCGCTCAGAAAACCTGATGGCTCCTATACGGAGAGGCAAAGTGAGACACTCAGCTTGCTGTTGGAGTCACACTTTCCAGGAAATCAGGTAAGCATAGCCCGTCAACAACCACCTTTGGTCGGAACTGTTGTCAGGGCAGCTACACCCTCTCGACATGATTGGTATGTCGCCAGAACTGTGGCGAATGAGGCTGCTATTAGATTTGCTATCAAATCCTTTGACAGCTTCAAGTCGCCCGGGCTGTATGGCATATATCCGATTGTGTTGAAGGAAGGCATTGAGTTAGTGTTGGCAGCACTGAAGAAGATCTTCACTGCATGTCTCGCACTCGCCTATGTACCACGCTCTTGGAGGATAGTGAGGGTTGCTTTTATTCCTAAGGTTGGAAGAGACGACTACACCAATTCCAAGAGCTTCAGACCTATTAGTATGACCTCGTTCATGCTAAAAAGTTTAGAACGGCTGGTGGAGCTTCGCATGCGTAGGGAGTCTCTGAAGACGCATCCACTCTCTCCATTTCAGCATGCCTATCAAAACGGAAAATCCTGCGAGACGGCTCTGCAAAACCTTGTTGGAAGGATAGAGCGAGCCATCGACAGGAAAGAGTACGCAATAGGCGTCTTTGTGGACGTAGAGGGTGCGTTTGACAATGCTTCCCCTCCTTAACGCCATTAATGACTCGGGTGTATACGCTCAGGCATATGCGGATGATGTTGGCTGTCTTGTGACAGGTCCATCCCTTATAATTGTCTGCAGAAGGGTGCAGAGAACTCTGGATATGATTGACACTTGGTGCAGTGCGAATGGGCTATCGGCTAATCCTGTCAAGACTGGTATTGTCCTCTTTACCAGAAGGAAAAAGCTTGATGGACTTATTCTGCCTACACTAAAAGGAGTCACTATCCAGCTATCCAAGGAAATCAAATATCTTGGAGTCATCCTTGATAACAAACTTCTTTGGAAAACACATGTCGAACTGAAGACATCCAAAGTCAGTTTTCTGGCAGTGTAAGGGTATTTTTGGTAAGACATGGGGTCTTTCCCCTAGTAAGGTCCTATGGATCTATACAGCTATGGTAAGACCTATTATCACCTATGCATCGATGGTTTGGATGAGCAGACTTTCTCTTGTAGGGGTCAAAAAAGCTCTATCAAAACTACAACGTGCTGTGGCCATATGTTGTACCGGAGCATTTCCGACTACTCCAGGCCCGGCACTTGATGCTTTGGTGAATCTCCCGCCACTAGATGTCTTCATCCGCGGAGAGGCCGTTAAGGCCATCTGCAGAGTGAAACATAGTGGCCACTGGTATGGGGTGTACTCGATTGGACGACGGCGCAGACACTGACATCGATTCTGCAATCCTGTCTATGCCCCCGGACTCCATGTCGTCAACCGTCATACTAGAAAAGCGGTACAATGTGTTGCTGCCAGAGGCTCGTTCATGGTTAGATCCCGAGAACGAGCCCGGCAAACACTGCTGCCGTATTTTCACTGATGGCTCCAGGACTGAAGAAGGTTCAGGTTCTGGTGTCTTCGTGGAATCTTGTGGGACCCGTCGGTTCTTTGCCCTTGGTCTGCATGCGTCTGTGTTTCAGGCGGAGGTGTGTGCGATACTTGAGGCGATGGACTTTGTTGTGGAAAACAGGTGGAAAGGCAAATCTATTTGTGTCTGCAGTGACAGCCAAGCTGCGCTCATGGCCTTGGATAGTCCGACCACCACCCCCACGATAGTCAGGTCCTGCAAATCCAGGCTAAATTGTGTTGGAAAACATAATAGTCTGACGCTGACTTGGGTCCCGGGACACGCTGGCATTGCGGGTAACGAGACCTCTGACTCTTTGGCCAGGATGGGCTCCGAGGCTGTTTTTATTGGCCCTGAGCCTGTTCTGCCACTCCTTTCTGCTGCCATCAAAGCCACTGCAAACAAGTGGGTTGTTTCGACCCACAAGCGAGCATGGCGGGCTGAGAGAGGCTGCGGATGGACGAAAATTATGCTACCTGCTATCTCTGACCGATGGTCACGGTTCCTTCTATCTTTAGGTAGGAGGGACTGCAGACTGTTGGTTGGCGTGATGACAGGGCACTTTCTATGGGCTAGGCACATGGAAAGGATTGGCATATCAGACAGTGCGCTGTGCCCAGCCTGTGGCGAAGAAGACGAGACGGCGGACCATTTTCTTTGCGTCTGCCCTGCCTTTGCTCGAATCAGGTTTGGGATTTTTGGCACTGATGTGCTGAGGAGTAACCAACTTGGCTCCTTGGCACCACAGGATCTATTTCTTCGGAGGTCGGGTAGATTTAAAGCCGAGTAAAAGGGAACCTTAAGTACAGTACAATGGATATATACTCTGTCTGAGTGCTGCGCTTACTAGATTGTTCCGAAAAAAAAAAAAAGCATATCGACTGAACCAGGATGTTCTAGAAAACTTTTTCGGTGTCATTCGTGCAAAAGGTGGGCTGCATGGCCATCCAGATCAACAAGAGTTCAAATATCGCCTCAGATCATATATACTTGGTCGCAATGAAGGCGTTATATCGAACTCTGCTAATGTTGAAGTAGATGATACTCCTGACTTGGAAAGCTCGCAACCATCTCTAACAGGTATTTCGAAATTAGACAATAATTTTATTTAAATTAATTTGTCTCTATTTATCAAGGTATCATGTTAAATACTATGTGTGTCTCGCGTGAAATCAACAACACCACAATGGAACAGACAGCGTTGGAAGACCTGGCGTACGATGGTCTTGAAAATCTTGCTGGTTACATATGCCACAAATTGCGTGAAGACATCGACAACACTGCGATTGAAGACAAGGATGATTCTTTATATACTCGTACGTGGTTTAACCATTTAAGTGAAGGGGGGTTAGCCAAACCATCAGAATATATGATGCTTTGTATAAGTGCATTACAAAATATTTCTGAAACAATTAACGGAGACGGTTTACTCATTGCGAATAATTTTATTCAAAAACATATTGAGCAAGCCTCCGATATTGATTGCAATATTAAAGTGAAAAAATTGTTTTTCCGGGCGAGAATGTTTTTTAAAATCAGAAAATTGAATAAAGAAATTGAAGAAAACGCCTACAAAAGGAAAAGAAAATTTAGTAAAATATTAACATAGTTTTATTATTATTACTAATATACTATTATTGTTATTATTATACTTTTATTATTATACTATTTTTATTATTATTATTATTATTACTTTTACTATTTTTCACAATAAACTATTTGAAAAAACACATACACTTTACTTTTGTTTGCACAACTGATTTAACCAATTTAGCATTTATGATGGGCGGTTTTCTAAATTTAAATTTAATATTTGCGCCAATATATTTGTAATATATTGTTATAAGTATTTCGCCGAAAAATGTTTCATGTAAAAAAATAAATGTTTCTATTTTTAATATTACACAACAATGTTTACTTTTTGTTTACAAAATATACGATAGTTCGATATTTCCGTTTGCAACCATGCTATAATGACGTAGATGCGCAGAACGAAAAATTTTTGTGCATCGCTTTGCGCAATCTTTGTCTCTATTATTTTTGCTGCCAACTACTGAATTCAATTCGATGGAAAATTTCCCGTTCGCTACAGATAGTAATGTTACATATAGGATTGTGTATAGTTTTTGCTTATACTCGTATGTATGTATATGTGTTTATGTATATGCACTCACAGGGTAATCGACTATTTTCGCTTTCGTCAAATTTAAATTCGTATTTTTTAAATATGGAAGACAGCAGATTAGGTACAAATAAAACTTGCAATTTTGGCATTATAAGATACGACCATAGATCATAGAATCTATGGATACTACCAGTTTTCTAACAAATCTACTAAAGTTGCAAGAAGCAAATTTACTAAATTGAGGCACGATTATCAAGCAGCAAACGCGGTTTTACTTCAATTCAAACTAATATTGAATCAGCTGTTTGGCGTTGCCATTTCTTAGCTTTACTAATATACTTTATAAAACTCTGTTGCTTTCATAAAGAAAATATTGGTTAGGCAACTCTTTAAAATACATCATCTGGTTCACTCATTTATGGCGGCCACAAGAATTGTTTGGAATTTGACACAATTTATATATGGAATAAATATACACAATGGCTGCATTCTGGCACCCCATCGGATACCCAACCGATCAGAATTCTCCGAATTATTGCAATCAGCTGATTGAGCGGACGCAATTTCTTTGAGCGGAAATTTCCTTCGCTACCGTACTCAACACATAGCACATCTGTTTGTAGAACATATAAAGTGACACAGAACATTTTTGTAGCGGCACATTCACAAACAACGTGCGCGGTTTCACTCACCCGATAGGCATCCGATAGGTTGCCAGAATGCACCCAATGGCTAAAAGGGGTGCGCTAGGATGCAGTAGTTCTAAAGGCAAGCAATTATCATTGCGAGCATTTTTGGGATGCAGTCAATCAAAAGCACCAGTTAAAAGCAAAAACAATATACAGAAAGCAAGAATGATAAAATAAAAGATTGCGCCAATGCTGTTACGAAAATTTCCTCTCTCTGCGCACCACGTCACTAGGCACATACGAAATGAGAGAACAGCCAAAATGCATACATTTTTGTGTGAGAAATGTGAAAATTTGTGTTTAATATTAAACATTTTAATATTTATCGGATTTTATAATAATATTTATATAAATAAATATGAAATAATATATTTCAATTGATTTGGCATTTAAATTTTTGTTCTATTAAAAAATTTGTTGGTTAAAGTTGTGCCGTAAACGTTGGTATTTACTGTTTTCGTGCGATAATGGGAATATAAAATGAAAAAATTATGGGAAATGAAATTCTAATATGTGTATATTTATTAAATATATGTATATTTATATTATATTAATATATTTATATATATTAAATCAGTACACAAATTCACTTTTTCTTTGTTGGTACATGAAAATCTGCTTAATCCGCTGTGATATTTTTTGGAACGGGTTTTTCAATCATTTGTACTCGCTTACTTGCAAGTGGATTTGTTAACTTATATATAATTGAAAATAATTAAAAAGCTTTTAATATACAAATTATTGCCTTTGTGTATGCATTTTTCATATCACAAAATATTTGAAAGTGCTACCTGACGTCACAGCCAATCAGCTGTGCTGAGATTTTGTCGCGAGAGGAATAGCGGACCTGCGCATGGCGCAATCTTCTATCAAAAACAATATACAGAAAGACCTTTCATTGCTCTCTTGAGTGAGAATCAACATATTGATGTGTATGGCAACCACATCGGAATCCTGATCGGCAATTTCACGAAGCAGTCGTGAATATATATCCTTGATGCAACGACACAGGTGGTGTAGATAAATTTTGAGAGAATTCTGATCTCGCTTCTGTCAAAATAGTCAGCAGGCGGGTTCCGGAGGCATGAGAATATTTGTAGTAACGGGCGAAAATTTTGTTTAACGGCTGAAAATTTAGTTTTATAACGGCTGAGATATTCTCGTCACTTGGAACTTTGAAACACTTTACATTTTCTTTGCCCCAACTTTTGCGGCATATTACACAAAATTTATCCATTTTATTATTTTAAAAATTTCCAAAATTTGGGGGGTGGTAAAAAACTGTAACACAAGTCGGGGGAAGCACATTTTTGGTCCAAAAATTTTAAAATTGCCAAAAAAAATTTCACTTCGGACTTGAATGTGGAGAATCCATTTTTCTACTAACTGTGAAATATTTATTTCTCTGTTGCATTTATAAAAAGTAATTAAATTTTAATGAAAATATTTACCCTCAATGACCAATGCAGTCGATGACAAAACACGTAAAAAATTAACACTGAAAAAACAAAGTGCCCCGACGCATCGCGAACCCACACCGACTGTCAAATTCTTTTTTTCGGTATTTACGGTAAGTTTTTTTAATTTTTTTCGCACTGAAACATCTCGCGCTTTTTTCCCCATGCATTTTTCAACCATAACAGGCATTCTCCGAGCATTGCTACCTGTTCTAACGGCCAAAATTCAAGTCCGAAGTGAAATTTTTTTGTTGCTATTTTTATTATTTTTAATGTTTTTTGGATCAAAAAAGAGCTTTCCCCGACTTCTTTTGAGCTTTTTTACCAACCCCCTAATTTTGGAAATTTTAAAAAAAATTTTAGGCCTTTTTTGGCAGAAGCCGCTTCTCTGCTGTATTACCAAAAAATCAATGTAGCTCCTACAAGCTTCTGGAAACAACATGAAAATAAACTTGCAATCAAATACTTTCAAATTAGTATTATATTTATAGTATGAATTTTAAAAATTTCTCCATCCGCAATGTGAGCATAAAACATCTTGTCATCTATGTCTTGGTGGTCATGAAGTCGAGGAACTGCCATGTTGGAATTCAATTCCATCTTCCTGTGGTCAAAATGTAATCGCCTATTGCGCTGTGGCAATCACAGATGTACATTACCTTGCTACTCTATTCCGGATATTTCTGACTTGGAGGTATATAAGCTCTTTCAGTCAATAGCACTTGTTTCTTCTTTTTTGAACTTTTGCCTTCAGGAACAGGATGGATGCAGTAAATGTAACGAAAACTGTAATATACCGCGACCTCTTGGATGTCTACATCCATGTGCTCGTGGTTGCCACTTGCCACCATGTTATCATTGTCACATAAACATCAAAATTGAATGTCACTGCGGCTTAACTCAGGTTGTCCACAATTGCTCCGATATTTTCCAAACTGGTGAAACCAAAGAATTAACATTAGACCGACAAGAACGCTTAAAAAGCTGCGGCAATCGTTGTTTGAAAAATTAACTATACGAGTATGTGCTTAAAAAAAGAAATGTAAACGAACATGTTGAATTTTCAGTTTTCATGCGGTCATAGTTGTAGAGCCATATGTCACTCAGGGGATTGCCCTAACCCGAATTTGTGTCGGAAAGCAGTACGCATATATTGTAAGTGCAAGCATATAAAATCAGAAGTACCTTGCGAAAAGTACCGCGGAGGCCATAACTCGATTGGATGCGATGAAAACGCTCGTCAAAATTGAAGAAACTCGAAAGCAAGAAGCTGAAAATATGCGGCTGCAGGAGGAAGCTTAAAACCGGTTAGAAGAGGGGCAGTTTTAAAAGAAATTCACCAAGCAAAAGCATAAGGAACGCAAACTTTTAGTGGGAGCATCGAAGCATAAAGTAAACTGGAAAATCGTTTCCATATATGTTGGAACAGCAATGGCGATATTTGGTGCTGTCGCTGTGGCTTTTTATGAAGAAAACTAAATTTATTTACATTTTTAATCAATTTTCCGAGACGACGCAAATTTTATTAATGAACGGAAATTACAGAGGTCATTACGTCACATACAATATATATAAAACAATAAAATGTCGAAAGGGTATTTGTATTTGATTACAATTGTATAGTACAATAGTATACATATTATCAACTTATCTAAATGCATGTGGGGGGGGAGCAACTCTATTATATATAGAAAAATATTGTAACAATATTATTTTTTACTACTTGGACTGAATTATTATATAAGACACGAAGTATACTATACTAATCTCATTTAATCAAATATCTAAACTTCTAAATAAAATCCACAATTACCAATTACATATGATTAAGCTAGCTGGCAGCTAGTGCGTATTCGCAACTCTAGTTCAATAACAAATAAATATACATCTTAGAATACCAAGTACATTTCTATGTACTTACATATGTGACCAGCTCCGAAGAAAGAGGTTATATCTAAAAAATCACGCTATAAGTGTATATGAAGCCCCTCTTATGCATACATATATTCACATGCACTTTCCTGATAGTCGTTGTGTGGAATTTTGGAAAATCGTTGTCTTTACTTAGCTCACGGTCTAAAATTTGAAACCATTTTCTCGGAAAGGGACTTACGGTTCTCTTTTCAATTGCTTCCTTATGTATGTAAAAGCGGAATTCGTAATCAACGTTACACTGAGGACAAAATCTTCATTGTTGAAGTTAACATGGTGTGTCAGTCATATCAATACAAATCAGTTCATATCTACAAATGTCCTAAAAAAGCTGTTCAATATAACTGATGACACTTTAAAGGAAAGTTTTGGAATCCTATACTTATCCACGTGCACAACACAAACCATTAGCCTCATAGAGGCAGTTTTTAATTCGCCAATAGAAATAGATATATTTCATAGATCCAATCAGGATAGAGAGAAGATTGTCATATTCGACATTAGCATTTTATATAAAGGATGTTCTTTTTTGTTAGCTATTAATGGGAACTATGTTATTGTTCCTGTTTGTTCCGATATGCTGACGTCAGCATGTCCATGGTATATTCCACCTAATCCACATCTTCCACTTTCCTTTATTGATTTCAACATTTTTCTTGTTCAGTGTGTCTTTGAGAAGCTGTAACTTGTAGCTCGCTAAACACGGAAATCGCGTGACTAGACAGTTTTAGTAAAGAAAGCCGAAGTCAGGTTAGACCGACTTCGAGATACCCTTTACCCTAACGTGTGCTTGCGAGCTAAACCATGATAATGTACATTTGATTCATATATCATCATTAGGAGCATATCTTCAGAAATTTTCACTGAGATACCCACATTTAATTATGTGGGACGGTGGCGTGTACCATATTTGATCGACCACATTTCTTCAGTAGCGCGAAACTACTTATTCACATCAAATTTGGATCACAAATTTTGTATAGGTCCTAAAGGTCTGCACCATAATTAATTAATACTCAATTATAAAAATGTATGTTAATTTTTTCTAACTACACATCCATATGTAGGTGTCGTAGAGAAAAGGAAATGAGCAAAATAAAACAATGTAGCTGGAGTAATGAATTCATTGATCGACAAGAATAGCAACGTCTCTGAAATTCAATGAAACAAATAGCATTACAAAAACAAATTATATATTGATTGTGGTAATAAGTTTAGGTTTAGTGATTTAGTACTACCATTGGCTGTTTTATATGAGGTGATCACATTTTTAGTATTTCCTATAAGATTCTTATGTACATGCTTCAGTTTCGGTAGAATTTGTAATTAGAAGATAAAATTACAAATAAGCTCCAAGAACAGTCAGCAGAAGTGTTTGTATATTTGTATTACCTAATTCAAGTTGAGTCATTTTAATTAAATCGTTATTTGCAAACAACTATGGTATATGATTTAACTGAAAGGTAATTACAATTCCTAAAAATGTAAAATTGTTCGACGTATGTAATTTTTTAAATAAACTCCGGTCCTTGTTGGTATTTTCGTGGGCCCCCTCCTCCGAGAACATGTTCCACATCTTGCAAACAGTAATATTTTTACCCACTAGACATTTAAATGCTTATAAATTCTTTAATTGTGAACAAATAAGTTGATTTGATTTATGTTCACTTATGAAGGCATATCACAATGTAGAAAACTAGATTTTTCAGAACCTGTATAAAAAATTCGTGTTATTTTCTCAGTTGTGTTTAGAAGATCTGGGAAGATCGATTGTTGAGTAAGCGTTATTGTTATAAACTAGTTTTTTGTGATAAACCTTTGAGGTTTACCACTGGAAAGGTCAGTATTATAATGGGAAATAGTTTCAGGTAAATCAGTGTTGCAAAGATGATATAAATTACTGCGACCAGTTCCGTTTTAGTGCCTAACAAATTTTGATATTGGAAAACAAAATATATAAGCACGTATTCCTGAACGAGTAGAATAGGATACTCCATATAGGAGAGAAACTTATAGCCACTGCTATAGTTATAAGACATCATAACAGTATAACTGAAGAGCTCCAAACATAGGCCCAATACACTGATTCCTACCAGAGAAAACTTTAATTAATTTATATGCGCTTCATATGTAATACACTCACCTTGGGACGAGTAATCTTTACCGATAGTGTTGATTTGAGGGACTTTAATTACAAGGCAAGACGAAACTGTTATTAGACTAAGCAAATCAGCTATAATGAGGATAACCCCTTTCTTCAGATAGTCAGAAACTACAGCACCGTATCCTTCCAAAAAGTTGTCCATTGTTGAAAAAAATATTAAGTTGATTTTAACTCCAAGTTGATTTGAAGAATAAGCAAGTTTGCAACTACTCCCAAAAATACAAGATATCTAGTATCGACCACACTGTTCCCTATTTTAAAAACTGGAACCTAGCCCGGTCAGCTAGATCACCCATCACACATAAGAAACATGTGACCTATTTTGTGAGTGTCCTGTGAGGTCAAAATAATTTATAATAGGTTTTTTCGCGTCGCATGAACTGGTTGCTTTATCTGCTCTGAACTCTGTTCGTGTCGCGGGTTCATTTGCAATTTCCTGTTCGCATCACAGAAGGTTCACTGTCAGTTAATCAACTGGCTGCACTGAAATGTTTTTGAAAATTAACGAAAATTTTTCATATTTTTTCCTTTATTTTGTTGTGGTTGTCTATGGGATTTTGATTTTGTTTACACTTGCTTCTCAGCTGCTATCAGTAGCGTCCCTTTTGTTGTTAAGCCGGTGGTCCATTTGAAAGCTAATGTTTTAATTGTTGTTTAATTAATGTTTTCATTATTGCTTTAATTCTGTGTATCAACAACACATTTGTAAACATTTGTATATTATAAACTGTCAGCGGTGTCTCCTCTATACACCTTTCCAGCACTCTAGTTGGTGGGATTGACCAGCACTGGAATGATAGGAAGTTTTTGTACCGGTATAGTAGCCGGTACACAAACCAGAGTATTTGTATTGATACTGCCTATCGGAACAGTGGATCGAGAGAATGAGCGGGTATATGTGTGTGAGTAAATGGGGGAGAAGTCTATAAATTTAATTGGACGAATGAAGGTGGAAAGTATGAATATGGGTCAATGGCGGGCGGTAAGTAGATTGTTGACCTACTCAGGGCAGCTGTTGCTAAGGCTGCTGCTGATTGGGACAAACAAGGATAGTATGTGATAGATTGAATGTGATAGGGGAAGCGGAATTAGGAGAGAGGCCTCTTTTGGTAGAGAAGCGGGTAAATTTGAGGAGATATACAAGAGGCAAAAGGAACACCAAACAGGATCAGTCAGTGACAGGCAGCAAATGTATATTTAAAAAATAACTGGAAAAATTGAGACGTTGATGGCAAACCAAACAAACGTTTTAAATAAAAAATTTGTGGAGACTAATTTATAGTAGTTTTTTAAAATTACAAGTGAAAAACTGTCAGGAATTAAAATGGAAATTGAAAACGAAATGGCAAAGGTGTTTGAATGAAACGATATATAAAGAGAGACACACATATATTGTGTGTGGCTAGAAGCATCAGCAGTTGCATTTAACAATATACAAAAAAAGGTGAAGTTGGAATGGGGGTCAATGGCGGACAGCAGTAAGGTGTTTGACCTACTGAGTACAGCTGCTGGTTGCTATCGCTGCTGCTGAGTGGGTTAAACCAAGAGAGAAGATGAAAGGCTGGATAGGTGGTAAGAGTAGAGGTAGATACCTAAAGATAGGGGGTAGCGGGAAGTCAAAGAAGCTTCAGAAAGAGTAAATAAGGCACAAGAGGAGGAAAATCGGGGTCAGAGTTTTTGAGAAAAATCCGTGGATCGCTCAGTCGTTGTGGATCGTCGTGTGTTGAGATCTGTGCGTTTGTGTGGAGACGAATACGAAAGAAAGAAAGGCCTGCTGATTCCAAGTTCTAAATACAAAAATATATGGTAGGATAAAATATGATCAAAATGTGCTTTGAAAATGGGTGCTTTTAATAGAATCACAAACCTAACCAAAACAAATGAGTAAATCGGTAGATTTCGTCGGGAATAGTTTCATGTGGTTAGGTCGTGGAGTTTAAAGCAAATAAAAAGATGCTGGAGTGACTTTTAAGCAAATTAATATTAAAAAAGATAATTGCAGTTACAATTAAAAATTAAACAAAAGTGTAAAAAAATAATAGTTTAATAAAGAAAAAGAAAATCAGGAAAGGAAATCCGCCACATCTAGCAGGAATATTATAAGCTAAGCAGGGTGTCCAGACGTCACGCTTTTGGCGTGATTGTCACACTTTTGAAATCTTCCTGGCGTGTCACGCTTTGTTTTCAAAAATCACGCCAGATACAATGCTAGAGCTAGGCAAAACATTCAAATTTAAAACGTTTAGTTAAATACAATGTACAATGGGAGAAAAAGTTCCATTGGTTGAATAGTTGTGAAGAAGAAAATGCTGCAAAATGTAAAATTTGCAACACAACATTCAAAATTGGCCATAGTGGAGAATATGACGTTAAAAAACATTCTAAGACTCAGCAACATCTAAAAAATGTTAACGATTCCGCAGCTTCAATTTTATCATTTTTGCCTGTTGAAAAATCATCCGATGAACTGAAGGTGATCGCTGCCGAAACTGCTTTTATTTTCCATGTAGTTAAGCACTCGCAATCCTACAATTCAGCGGATTGCGCCGGAAAATTATTTTCCACTCTATTTGGCGACTCGAACACCGCTAATGTATAGAATGTATAGAAATGTATAGTTGTGGCAAAACAAAAGCAGCTAGAATAGTAAGGAAGGTACTAGCGCCTGAATCGCAGAGACTGATTTTAAGTGAAATTCGAGAGGCAAAGTACTTTTCCGTGAGCACCGATGCTTCCAATAAAGGAAATATAAAAACGTTTCCTTTGATCGTGCGGTTCTTTGATAAGACTCCTTGGTACAAAATCAGCTCTTCTGAGTTTCTACTCGCTGGAAGATGAGACATCTATAACAATAGCCAAATCACTCGTTTCCAAAATTGAATTCCATGGCTTATCAACTGAATTCATTTCATCATTTTGCGCTGATAACGCTAATGTTAATTTGGCAAAAATCAGAGTGTTTATACAGAGTTAAAAAAACAAAATGTTAACATAGTTCCTGTTGGGTGTAACTGTCATATTCTCTCCAACACTTTGAAGAAGGGAATATGTGCATAAAAAGTGGACGTGGATGTGATAGTTATAAAAATATTTAACGAATTCAGTTCTTCAACTAAATGCGCAACAGAACTTAAAGAATTTTTTGATTGGCTTGAAGTGGAATGGTCGGAAACGCTACGCCATGTAACAACAAGATGGCTTAGACTCTACCCTGCGATTGAAATACTCATAAAAAACTTGAGCCATTGAAAGCATATTTCCTTTCTAAAAGTAATGTGGCGCATTCCATTACACGTTTTTTCGAAGATGAACTTTCTATGGCTTATTTAAGATTTGTAATGAACATTTGTACAATATTTCAACCAGCCATAAAATTTCTGGAAAAAGATAGTGGAGTTATATTAGAAACTTTTGATATAATGGTAAATAATTTGTTGTTATTTAATAAAAGTTTTTATTGCTTTGCTTGTTTTTATTTTAGGAAAATGTTCGTCAAGCCCTCAACGAAAGAGTTGAAAATAAATTCTTCGGCGCAATTGCACGATCCACCTTGCTCAAATGTAGCAACGGAGATGCTGTTACACGATTTAAGATAGAAGCGTTGAATTGTTTGCGAACATCAATTTCTTATTTAGAAAAATGGTTTAATTTCGATGAAAACTGCTTCAAAGATTTTATATCATTAAAATTGAATAGTACTGCGGCTCCCACACTGGAAAAATTTAATAATATTGTATCAAAATATAAAATACCTGATGTAGATACTGATGCGATGTTCGAAGAATGTATAAAATTAAAAAGATTTTTGGCAGTTTCAATTGAGGCTTACCAAGAAAAAGATTGTAGCGAAGAAATATGGCTCAAATTCTTTCAACAATTTCCGGAGTCAAAAAATATTTTAAGAGTATTAAGTTTTATCTATTCAATTCCACATGCCAATGCATCTTCCGAAAGAATTTTCAGTTTGATGGGGAATTCTTGGAGAAAAGAGAGAAACCGAATGCATTTAGAAACAGTGGAAGCAGAGTTCATAATAAAACAAAATTTCAGAATGAGCTGCACTGAATTCAAAAAATATTTAAACACCGAAGAAGGGATTTTACTTTTGAAAAAAGTGAAATTAAGTGATAAATATCTTTAGTTTAATTATAAATGTTCCTTTATTATTTTTAGTTATTTGTGATTCGAAAATCGTGATAAAAGTCAATGAATGACTTTTTTTTGTGATTTTTATTATTTTAAAACGTTCTTTTTGTTTGTTTATTTAATTATTTAAAAATCGAGACCTGAAAAGTGAATGAATGACTTATTTTTTGATTTAATAAAATCAATAACTTCAAAAATAATAAAAATAAAAAATTATTTTTAGAAAGCTTGTCGGTGTCAAGCACTTACTATAATAAATAAACGACTAATAAACTTTAGGTTTGAATGTTTTTTTTTTTCAAACTTGTCACGCCGTCGAAAAAATTAGATCTGGACACCCTAAAGCTAAGTGGTGTTTGGTATCGTATTTTATATATATTTATTTATTTTACATGCTAAGTATATATATATATATATATATATATATATATATATATCTATATTATATATATATATATATATATATATATATATTATATATATATATATATATATATATATATATATATATATATATATTATATATATATATATATATATATATATATATATATATATATATATATATATATAAAACAACAGTAACAATTAGAAATCAATATCGGCTAACGGTGTTATGTAAAATTGTACATAGACTTCTGCTTTTTCATCCTTTTGGTGTATCATGAAATGCATTTCCAGTAAACCAGATGCGTCTGTCTTTATTGCAACTTTTGATGCAATTGCCAATGTTTTCTTTGTCATACGCATTTGGGAGTGTCGGTAACGTGCAATCGTTGTTTGACGGCAATTGAAGAGTATTATCATATCGCTCGTCTTAGCTACTTCCACACTAGTTTCGGACTGCATTACCCCTAATGTATCAATTCTAAAATGTGGTATATGAGGCGACAATCTGATTTTTAATTCGTCTGCTGATTTATCAAGTTCATTGAATATTGTTGCTAAATCGGGACCACGAACAAAAACTATATTCAAACTAGCACTATTCTCGTCCAATTCGAAATCTATTGATTCCTCATAGTCTGAAGTCTTAATGGAACATTCTGTAGATATATCTTCATCATGAGGCTCTATAATTAATATTAAAGGCGTGCCTTGGCCCTTATAGAACATTTTCATGCTACAATCAATCCCACTGAATATGCTTAAGCACTCGGAAATCACATTGATGTTTACGCCAAAGTTTAAAGCTCCGTCGACGTGATACTGGGAAAAATACGAGGTATTGAAGAACAGGCTTGCTTGTATAGATTTGTCCTGTTCTACGGTGATTCGAAATCCATCTTCATTAATGTGGAAAAACCCATTCTAAGATTAAACAAGTGATATAAATTATTAAATTATTTGATTCTATGCGTATACCAACCTCCCCAAAATTGATAGCTTTTAATCCAGATTGAAGGATTTTAATGTGATCTAATCGACCAACAAACTTAAAATTAGAGTACTGCAATTGTGTAAACATATTTTGATTCCTTTTTGTGTAGTTTTCGATGTTTGCATGTATTATTAAAAAAATACACCAGGTTGCATCTGCATTAAAAGGTAGCTGAATATATGGTTCGGCAAAGTTACATTACGTTGTGAAGGTACACGGAGTATTTCCAAAAGCCGTAATGTAAGCACGTGTTTGCAGATATAACTCTCAATAGAAGATGATGCAACTCCAGCTGTCGACGTCGTAGGTAACTCCAATTTCAGAACATGCCTAACATAATATTCACACGGGCAATAATTTATGCCTGTAAATATTTTATGTTCGACTGCTGAGGTCCGACCCTCTGCGATTTCAGCCGATTCATGTGTTCCTGAGGTGTTGCCGTAAATTGTGATGATTTCCTTCCAGAAGACGCAGAGCATCAGCTAACAGTTCACTGCCAACTACTGAATTCAATTCGATGGAAAATTCCCCGTTCGCTACAGATAGTAATGTTACATATAGGATTGTGTATAGTTTTTGCTTATACTCGTATGTATGTATATGTGTTTATGTATATGCACTCACAGGGTAATCGTCTATTTTCGCTTTCGTCAAATTTAAATTCGTATTTTTTAAATATGGAAGACAGCAGATTAGGTACAAATAAAACTTGCAATTTTGGCATTATAAGATACGACCATAGATCATAGAATCTATGGATACTACCAGTTTTCTAACAAATCTACTAAAGTTGCAAGAAGCAAATTTACTAAATTGAGGCACGATTATCAAGCAGCAAACGCGGTTTTACTTCAATTCAAACTAATATTGAATCAGCTGTTTGGCGTTGCCATTTCTTAGCTTTACTAATATACTTTATAAAACTCTGTTGCTTTCATAAAGAAAATATTGGTTAGGCAACTCTTTGAAATACATCATCTGGTTCACTCATTTATGGCGGGCCACAAGAACTGTTTGGAATTTGACACAATTTATATATGGAATAAATATACACAATGGCTGCATTCTGGCACTCCATCGGATACCCAACCGATCAGAATTCTCCGAATTTTTGCAATCAGCTGATTGAGCGGACGCAATTTCTTTGAGCGGAAATTTCCTTCGCTACCGTACTCAACACTTAGCACAGCTGTTTTTAGAACAGATGTTTACGTATAAAGTGACAAATTTGTGTAGCGGCCCATTCTAAAACAAAGTGCGCTGTTTCACTCACCCGATAGGCAACCGATAGGTCGCCAGAATGCAGCCAGTGACAAATTTTTGTAGCGGCACATTCACAAACAACGTGCGCGGCTTCACTCACCCGATAGGCATCCGATAGGTTGCCAGAATGCACCCAATGGCTAAAAGGGGTGCGCTAGGATGCAGCAGTTCTAAAGACAAGCAATTATCATTGCGAGCGTTTTTGGGATGCAGTCAATCAAAAGCACCAGGTAAAAGCAAAAACAATATACAGAAAGCAAGAATGATAAAATAGAAGATTGCGCCAATGCTGCTACGAAAATTTCCTCTCTCTGCGCACCACGTCACTAGGCACATACGAAATGAGAGAACAGCCAAAATGCATACATTTTTGTGTGAGAAATGTGAAAATTTGTGTTTAATATTAAATATTTTAATATTTATCGCATTTTATAATAATATTTATATAAATAAATTTGAAATAATATATTTCAATTGATTTGGCATTTAAATTTTTGTTCTATTAAAAAAATTTGTTGGTTAAATTTGTGCCGTAAACGTTGGTATTTACTGTTTTCGTGCGATAATGGGAATATAAAATGAAAAAATTATGGGAAATGAAATTCTAATATGTGTATATTTATTAAATATATGTATATTTATATTATATTAATATATTTATATATATTAAATCAGTACACAAATTCACTTTTTCTTTGTTGGTACATGAAAATCTGCTTAATCCGCTGTGATATTTTTTGGAACGGGTTTTTCAATCATTTGTACTCGCTTACTTGCAAGTGGATTTGTTAACTTATATATAATTGAAAATAATTAAAAAGCTTTTAATATACAAATTATTGCCTTTGTGTATGCATTTTTCATATCACAAAATATTTGAAAATGCTACCTGTCGTCACAGCCAATCAGCTGTGCTGAGATTTTGTCGAGAGAGGAATAGCGGACCTGCGCATGGCGCAATCTTCTATCAAAAACAATATACAGAAAGACCTTTCATTGCTCTCTTGAGTGAGAATCAGCATATTGATGTGTATGGCAACCACATCGGAATCCTGATCGGCAATTTCACGAAGCAGTCGTAAATATATATCCATCGGCAGCCACACACATGGCTATTGTTGTTTGCACATTCGTATGAATAATTTAGTGTGTGTGTGCTCACAGCAGAAGCGACTGATTTGAAATCAAATTTTTATTTTCTGTTCTGTGTGGCTGGGGTAAAATCCACAAGAATGAATTTTCTGTATGGCAAAGCTTTTTATACGGAAAGTGGGGCTTAAAATAAGTCATTTGTGGTTTTGCGTATAAAAAAGATTTGCCATACGATGAGAAAGCATAATGTGTGCATTGGTGTGCATATTAAAACACTTGACAATATAAAAGAAATATGCATGCATACGATATTTTATAAAGATCGATAGCACAAGTGGTAAAGTGTTGGTCTATCAATTTTATGATGCCGGGTTCAAGTCCGCTGAAAAATGTGTTTATTTTTATATTTTTTTAAATTCTTCATACTTTTTTTGAAAGCAAACTAATAATTATTTTTATAAAAAAATAATAAGAATAGTTTCTACTTTAGCATAAATTATCCAGTATTAAATAATTTTACTGAACCATATTGAATTGCTGCTGCTATAGCAGATCATTACAGCAAAGAAATTTATATCTTCTAAAAATAGTCATAACGGTGTTTCTTAAGTCACATACATAAATTCATGTGCGCATGAAATTGTGTTAGTTTTTGTACGATTTCAATACCTTTGGTTATGTTGGTTTTTTTGATGCCTTTGCGCAATTCGTCTGAAGAAGGTCATAAACTTCACAAAATCTAATCCAATCCAGCATTTCGTTCGTCAATGAATATGTGCAATTTTAGGAAGTTTTTGTTTTTCCGTATACATATGCTATATTAAGTAAATTGTTAGATTGTATTTTATTCTTATGGTAGGAAAAGGAAAATTTTGCAGATGTATTAAAATTTTTGATATTTCTTTTATATTAATACATTATTTACAAAATAAAAATTAGCTTAAATTAATATAATTAAATTAATATCATTATAATATATAAAAAAACATGCAGTTGCTTAGAAGAACTTAGACAGCAAATAATTAAAAAATAAAACTGAAAAGAAGTCCGAAATATTATTCACGAATGTAGGTCAAGACAGATTATTTGATTCAAAGTATTTTCTATATACATATGTATGTGGATACACATCCACAGACAAGTTCTTTAGAGGTAAATGTCAAATGTAATTGGCAAAAAGACGCACCTTATATTAAAATATGTTTTACTAAACATTATTTAACATAATATAAATTTAAAATTTCTTGGATTTTTAAATACTTGAAATAATTTTTTATAGATTTTTTGTTGAAATGTATTAAAGAATTACACATTTCATCACACTGTAGAATAAGAAGAGCATGTATTATGAATATACACACATCCATACATGTATACATGAACACAATATAGAAAGAAATCACAAGAAACTTTATTCCATGCTGAATGTTTAAATCGGACGGACGCGTTTAATTTAAGTCGCAGATTTTAGGTGCGCGTTTACGATCAAACTCATTTTCCTACGGTTTTTCGGTTATTATTTTTGATTATAATAATTTTCGATTATAAGGTGGTTGAACTACATTTTTCCATAGGAAAGAACTGTTTATACGGTTTTATTTACAAAACTTTGTAAATCAATGTATAACAAGAACATATGCACTTAATACTAGATATTGAAGTTCATAAAATTTACTTCAAACATGAACATATCATATACTATGTAAATGCGTAGAATCAGTGTTCATAGATATGTATGCACATATTCATGTACGTACGAGTGGTTTAATTTGTAATAGAATGAGGTAATAGTATTTCAAGCTGACCTTGATTTTGTTGACTGTACCATGTTACCGCACCACTAGAATGATGCAGTGTGGTGGCCGCGGCTAGCTCACAGCAATGGTCGTGGTCCTTAACCCGCCACACTGCATCGGGTGGGACAACACTACAAAAAAAAAGAACTTCAACTCACCATTTTGCCGGGCATCCTCCTCTACGACGACAAGCGAGCCCGCCCCATATTTGCCGCCTTAGCCGAACATTTTCAACATAAATTTATACATAACTAAACATTCTACTTTACACTTAAATAAATAACATACATATACTCGTATACTTAATAACTTAAATAAATACCATATATACTTATCTCTAGGGGGCGGGCGGCAACCTCCTTTTTCCTCCGATTCTCGAATGGGATGGGCCGGAAACAATCAGTTATCCCTCTATTCAGCACAATCACAACATTTTAATGCGGAAGAAGTATTTGAATTCAAATATTTTATCTTTATTTTTATTTTTATTTGGAACCATTCACACTTTTGCTGTATCAGCACAAATAACAAGAACAACCGTCGAGACGAGAGACTATCCACACTAAATCAGACACGCGTGCAAATAAAAAATCTTAGTTTTCTCTCTCAAAAATCCTCCACAGTAAAACACAAATTTTGAACGCGCGAGTTATAAGCTGAGTAAAACAAATTAAGCTTATGCTTAAAAATGACTTTATTCGCTTGCAATGAATCTTAAGACTGACTTAAAAGTATTTTTCTATTCTACTTCACTGTTCAAATTCAGTTGGCCTCGAAGTGCAAATTATGCTACTAAGCACATTTTTGCATTTGGAGCCTTAACTGAATTTGACACCATCTGCTATGCAATAACAAAAACTAAGCGATAACGCCATTGCATAGAGGAATGTGAATTTGTATATATGTATGGATATATGTATTTATATATGTAGGGTATGCGGACATAACTCCTCCATCCCTTGATTGGAGATTCTCCTGGATCTCGTAAAATTTAATATTATATACTACGTACTTATTACTTAATGCCATATTTATTTTTTATTTTTTTCAATTCGATATCATTTGCTTTAGGTTCATTTACAATTTTGGTTTTATTAATTACTGTGGGCTGTCTTCTTGCTTTTAACACAAATATAATGATTACACAAACAATGACAATTACAATCGTTATGCTTATTCCGTAAGAAACATTCTTATGAAATTTGAGTTCTTTAATCTCTTTGATATTTGAAAAATTTCTAATTCAATTTTTCCAAAGTTGGCTGATTTTATTTCGGTCAATAGAGGGTTGTTACTTGGATAAAAATATTTATCTTGCACTATTGTTAAATAGTTTTGGAAAGTTTCAGTTTCAATTTCTATTTTACAATTATAATAAGTGAAAAGATAGTTTTTACTAACGGTTAAATTTCTATTATCACAATTTTGCTTTATTTGCAAATCAACGGCATTTTTTATTAAAATCATATCATCTTCGAGCTCTTCGATTTGTGTTTTGTTATTATATTTATAATTACAGTTATTTAAAATAGTACAATGTTTACTTCGTTTTAAACTTTTCAAATACATATTTTCTTGATAATCTAATATAATGCTTTCAATTTGAATTACATAACTATTTGGTTCGACAATTTCCATATAATTCTTGTTAGGAAGTGGTACAATTATTTTTAATTCAGCTGAGATATGATTAATTGGAATCTTAAGTGCTATAATAAGTACACCCTTTTTATAATTAAGTACATCGACTTTCATTAATTTCAATTTAAAGAAGTCCACCTCAAATTGATCTATTTCATCGGATGTGAGTATATTTGGATTAACGATATGGTTTTTAGCTAATGCTATACTTTCTTGTATATGATTAACTTTATCTTTGAGATAGGTAAGTTTAGACATTTGATCCATATACAGAAGGCGTCGTATAATTTCACTTTGCTTGTTTTTTATTTCCTTTTCAGAACTTTTCATAATTTCCCTATCCTCTTCGATTGCCGATTTTAAAATTTGAATTGGTTCGTTAAAATGCGTATTGATAAAAATCTGTTTATTAACTGTTTCTATGATGTTGTGATTATTTTGGTCAATTACATTGAGATGTTCAAGGATTTCCTGACGGTCGTCATCGTCCATTACTCCAAAAAACCATTTGTAAGCTTTCCCTCCAAGATTTATCAATCCCCTCTTTTTCCTAGGTTCTATTGGGATTATAGATTTTATTTTAGATTTTATTATTTTTATTTCTCTTTGAACTATTTCTTTGTTATGTAACTCGAGAGACTTTACATTGTTTTCTATTTCGTCCACAATATGGCTTAACTCATTTGTATTAATTAAATGTAAAATTGTTAAAGTTTGGTTCACCACTTCAATTTCTCGCATTTTTATCTGGACATACCCCGACTCCTCTTCAATGGGGCTTATCTGCAATAGACCCTCAGTTGGAAACACTATCCCCAGAAGCACAAATAAGCTGATCACCTGAAAATTTCAAAGGTCTCTTTATATTTATAGTATGAACATTTTTTAATGGGTATTTTCTAAATTTTGGTTGTTCTTTATGCCTTACGCTAATGTAATTTTTTATGAACCCCTCTTGTCTACTCTCTTCATAACTTTCTCTGTCTTCATTTAGTTTTGCAATAGCTACGTTTTTTGCTTTGTCAATCCTACTTCTTATAATTTCCTTTTTAACCTTATTTTGTAGAACATCAAACGGTGTTGCTTTAATTGTTGAGTGGTAGGTACTATTATATGCTTCTATGGCCTTAATTACCTGCTGTTTTATTGGGATTTTATAATCTAAATTTAAAACCCGGATTTTTTCCGTTAGTGTATTATTTAGCCTTTCAATATCAGAATTGCCAGTATGGCTATTAGGTTTAGCAAAATGTATCTCAATGCCCTCGTCTTGGCAAAATTGTTTAATATTTATTCTGTTGAATTCATTATCGCATACAATTTTCTTCATTTTTCCTTGTATGGATATATAAAGTCTAATTTTTTCTATTAATGTTACGCTGTTTCTATCTTCAAGATAAAAGCTTACAACATGTTTGGAAAACCTATCAATGAAATTTATGAACGAATGTTTAGAATTTACGTATGTATCAATGTGTACTATTTCGTTTATATCAGAAGGTGTTTCTGTATTTTTAAATTTGGGTTGAATAGGATTTCTATCGTACTTCGCTGCGGTGCATAAATCGCAGTTATTTACTACCTTATGGATAATGACTTTCAAATTAGGATAAAATATTTTGTGCTTCAAAGCTTCATAATTTGCGATAATTCCTGAATGACCGGATTCCCTCTTATGAAAAAGAGCTCCCTGTTTTATTGCTTCTTCTTCGTCTTTCATGTCTCTTGCAAAATGGCTACATTTGACAAATTTTGTGCTTGAGTCTCTTGGAAACAACTCGATAAGTTTTTGTTGAACATGGTTATAAGCTGTGTCATCCAAGTCAGTGTAAAAAGCAATTTTACCCTTACATATATGTCTTCGGACAATGTCGGCAATTTTTTCCGGTATATCAGCTCTTTCAATATAAATTCTATTGTTACCCAATATTTTTTCAAATTCTTTTTCCTTTCTTTCTACCAAAATTAATTGGGTTTTAAACCTATTCACGATTGTGTCCAAAATTGGAATGTGATCGTTCAAATCTTCTTCTTGTGAATGTGCTGTTTGGGCATCCATTGAAGCGTTACCTACATTTTCTTCGTCGAAATCACTTTCGTATAGATTTATTTCATTGTTATCAACATCGATGCGACTTAAAAAATCTGCAATTTTATTCTCTTTGCCTTTAACATAATCTATCCTTGCATCGTATTCCCCTAATTGAATCAACCATCTTTGGAGTCTTGGGTTGATATCTCTACCAGAATTCTTGGTGTGAAGCCACTTAAGTGGTTGATGATCTGTATTCAAATCAAATTCTTTGCCATATAGATATGGTCTGAAATACTTACAACCCCAAACAATTGCTAATAACTCTTTTTCAACAGTAGAGTAGCTTTTCTCATGATCATTTAGAGTACGAGAAGCGAAACATATCGGATGTCCGTCTTGTGTTATAACTGCTCCTAAAGCAAAATTGCTAGCGTCTGTTATTAGCTTAAATTTTTTATTGAAGTTTGGATAGCGCAGAATTGGATAATTTGTAATAATTTCCTTTAACTTTTCGAAAGAAGCTATATAATTTGGGTCGCTGGTATTAATTTTCGAGTTCTTTTTTAGATATTTAACCATAGGAAATGCAACTTTTGCATAGTCCTTGATAAATTTACGATAGAAACCAGTTGCTCCTAAAAATGACTTAATTTGTTTTTGTGTCTTGGGCAGGCACAAGTTTTTGATAGCTTCGATCTTTGTTGGATTCGGCTTTACGCCGTTTTGTGTTAAGATATGGTATTCAGTTTCTTTTTTTAAAAAACTGCACTTATCAACTTGTATTTTCAGTCCCGCATTCTTAAGAGTTTCAAAAATAGATTTAATATTGTTTATATGTTCTTGCAACGATGTGCTGAATATTAAAATGTCGTCTAAGTACACGACACAAGTTTTATTGATATATTGCTTTAGTATTGAATTCATCAGCCTCTGGAAAGTTGCGGGAGAATTTTTGAGGCCGAATTAACCCTATTCTGATTTCGGTACTCTGAACAGTTATTATTATTATTAGCTGAATACGGTCGAGTACCATTACGGTTTTGATTAAACTCTGAATTATTTCTATTATTAACCGAATACGATCTAGTACCGTTAAAGTTTTGATTGAAATTTCTTTCTAAAAGTTCCGAATTGACTTTATTATTAGACGAATATGGCCTACTACCGTTAGAGTTTTGATTGAGATTTCTTCTCAAAAATTGGTCGCTACCATTTCGACCAGGAGAACCAAAATAATCGTCTTTTCTTTGTGGAATTATTGGTGGCTTGAAATGTTTTTTATGACCATAGGCTATGCATCTAGGGTCTGTTAACAACTTTAATCTATCATATCTTTTATAAATTTCATCCAATGTTTTATCACTATCAACGTGGGCCCTTACGGTTCCATCAATTTTCTCTAAAATGATTTCTACTAAATCTCTATCTACGTTTTCTGCCCTATATAGATCAGGTTTTCTTTCGTCAAAATCATATAATTCATTTAATTCGTACTTAATTTCAAAAGTTAATTTAAATAATTCACTTAAATTATTTACCCTCATGATCCGACACTTATTGAAAAGTTCTCCATATGTTTTGTTGGGCTTGAAGCGCTGTCTAAGTTTCAGCTTAATATCCTCCCATTTTGGAAAATCACCGAGTTCACGAATACACCTTGCTGCTTCCCCACGGATTTTTTCGTTAATAATAATCTGCATGCCATAATTGTAAAGTTGTGCACTAGCTCCACACAATTCCAAAGTGTTCTCCACTGATTTTATAAAGGACAAGTAACCATAGTTTTTGTTGTCTTCGAAAGGTCTTAGTCGTCTAAACTGGTCCAAGATGTCCTGTGGTCGCAGAAAAAATTCATTTTGTGATTCATTTCGTTGATACTGATGTTGCTGTTGTCGCTGTTGCAGCTGTTCATTTTGTTGTTGCAGCTGTTGTTGATATTGTTGTTGCAGCTGTTCATTTTGTTGTAGCAGCTGTTGTTGGAGTTGTTGGATGATTTCCTCCTGCTTCTTAATGACGTCCTCGTTTTCCTTATTGATTTGCTCCATATTGACTTTCCTGTTCTTATCGAATGCTTTTTGCAAACTGTCTTTCATATCTTCGCTATTTCACAAATTGTTCTTTTTCTTCTTTTGTTTTTCTAGTTCACAAACTGTTTTTAATTTCTTCACTTAAATTTTTTTCCTTTTTGTAAATTACATTCACTTATATCGTTTTCGCTTTTGCTCATTTGTCTTATATATTTGTTTAGTTTGTTATCGCTTAAATATTAACATTGCACAAAATATACTTGAAAGTTAACTTTTGCTTTTCAATTTAAATTATAATTTGTTTTTCTTTTCCTTTTTCTAAATTTTCAAATCTTTAGATTTGTTAATTTTTTAGCTAAAGCTTTGGCCACTTTTTCCGACTGCGCCAGTTATAAGCTGAGTAAAACAAATTAAGCTTATGCTTAAAAATGACTTTATTCGCTTGCAATGAATCTTAAGACTGACTTAAAAGTATTTTTCTATTCTACTTCACTGTTCAAATTCAGTTGGCCTCGAAGTGCAAATTATGCTACTAAGCACATTTTTGCATTTGGAGCCTTAACTGAATTTGACACCATCTGCTATGCAATAACAAAAACTAAGCGATAACGCCATTGCATAGAGGAATGTGAATTTGTATATATGTATGGATATATGTATTTATATATGTAGGGTATGCGGACATAACTCGCGCGGCAGCCAAAAATTTGTTCGACACAACTTTCTTCCTAAACACTTAACACTCTATAGAGACCGTTTTTTCCCTACCACTGCCTTAAATGTTTTTTTTTCCTTCTCTCCTGAAACCGTATCTTTTCCATTTCCTCGGCCTCTTCCGCTATTCCATCATTGACCGCTCCAGCGGTCGAGTCGGTCAGTTACCTTTCTTTGGAATTTTTACTATTCTGAGGCAGCGCCATCTCTACCTCAGAATCGCCTGGTAGGTTTTAGCCTGGCCGCATTCACTAGTAAAGCGGACAAGTGGAAGGAAGAAAAGAAGGAGAGAAGCAAAATAAACATATAGACGGTAGACGCCAAAAACAACGATAGCAACAACCATTAATCTAAAAACTATTTAGATAAATTTTCTGATGGAATATTAACACTAATTTTAGCAAAATTGGTCTTTTGTGCATAATTATTCTCTCTTTAGATTCACTCACAAATGTTTGATCGGATCCTGCTAAAATCGAAAGAATAAACTTTGCTGAGATTTGTCTATTCTGAAAAAATTCAAATATCCAAAATTTCATGACAAATTGAATTCATTATATTTAAATAATCCAAACAGCACATAAAATAAACACACCAGACATGAGGGCGCTTCCATTTTCATTTCTTTCATTCTTTTTATGGCACAATTCGCTACCTGGCAAAATTATCGAAACAGAAATAAGTACATATGTATGTACATACATATGTATGTATGTATGTATATGATTTGTCAAGATTGAATTTCATAATACTCCACCGTTTCCAGTCTTCTTCTATAGCAGATATGAAATAATTCTGCTCTAGTTTTGGTCCAGTAAAATGATATAATACTGGCCCGCTGTTGACAAAAAGTAATGCCTCGTCTTCGATTGCTATGATTGAAATTCGTTTTCATTCCAATTCCAACAAATAAATAAAAATAACATTCTTACAGCCACCCTCTGTGGTCTAGTGGTAAGCATGCTAGACTCACACCCCGAGGGTCGCAGGTTCAAATCCTGCCACGGGCTTGGTCTCCAAAATGCTTCTTTCTATAAAATCCTTTTCTCTTCGAGTCGAACGCCTCTGTAGCTAGTACTCATTCCCACAACACCTTGCACTCATAATTAATTATGGTGTAAGAATAATAATAATAATAAAAATAACATTCTTACATTCATATCCATACACACATATGCATGGCGTAAATATGCAAGCAAGCATAGAAACATTCGCACATGTAGTAAACACACACGCACATATAGAAGTCGTAACAAAACGAAAAAACCAGAATGTGTGTCTACATAATTTGCCTTTGCATTGCCGAGCACACTTCGGGTGTTGAGTTAATAATATCTCCATAGGCAGCCACACAATTTTAACTCATTTCGCTGAGTGAAGAGAACGATGTAATATCTTTATAGTATATTGTCTTTGGTAAAAGTTTTTGGGTAATACTGCAGAGAAGCGGCTTTTGCCAAAAAAGGCCTAAAAATTTTTTAAAAATTACCAAATTAGGGGGGTGTTAAAAAACTGTAACAAACTGATGCACATTTTTGGTCCAAAAAACATTAAAAATTATAAAAATAGCAAAAAAAATTTCACTTCGGACTTGAATGTGGAGAATCCATTTTTCTACTAACTGTTAAATATTTATGTATTTTTCTCTGTTGCATTTATAAAAAGTAATTAAATTTTAATGAAAATATTTACCGTCAATGACCAATGCAGTCGATGACAAAACACGTACAAAATTAACACTGAAAAAACAAAGTGCCCCGACGCATCGCGAACCCACACCGACTGTCAAATTCTTTTTTTCGGTATTTACGGTAAGTTTTTTCATTTTTTTCGCACTGAAACATCTCGCGCTTTTTTCCCCATGCATTTTTCAACCATAACAGGCATTCTCCGAGCATTGCTACCTGTTCTAACGGCCAAAATTCAAGTCCGAAGTGAAATTTTTTTGTTGCTATTTTTATTATTTTTAATGTTTTTTGGATCAAAAAAGAGCTTTCCCCGACTTCTTTTGAGCTTTTTTACCACCCCCCTAATTTTGGAAATTTTAAAAAAAATTTTAGGCCTTTTTTGGCAGAAGCCGCTTCTCTGCTGTATTACCAAAAAATCAATGTAGCTCCTACAAGCTTCTGGAAAAAACATGAAAATAAACTTGCAATCAAATACTTTCAAATTAGTATTATATTTATAGTATTAATTTTAAAAATTTCTCCATCCGCAATGTGAGCATAAAACATCTTGTCATCTATGTCTTGGTGGTCATGAAGTCGAGGAACTGCCATGTTGGAATTCAATTCCATCTTCCTGTGGTCAAAATGTAATCGCCTATTGCGCTGTGGCAATCACAGATGTACATTACCTTGCTACTCTATTCCGGATATTTCTGACTTGGAGGTATATAAGCTCTTTCAGTCAATAGCACTTGTTTCTTCTTTTTTGAACTTTTGCATTCAGGAACAGGATGGATGCAGTAAATGTAACGAAAACTGTAATATACCGCGACCTCTTGGATGTCTACATCCATGTGCTCGTGGTTGCCACTTGCCACCATGTTATCATTGTCACATAAACATCAAAATTGAATGTCACTGCGGCTTAACTCAGGTTGTCCACAATTGCTCCGATATTTTCCAAACTGGTGAAACCAAAGAATTAACATTAGACCGACAAGAACGCTTAAAAAGCTGCGGCAATCGTTGTTTGAAAAATTAACTATACGAGTATGTGCTTAAAAAAAGAAATGTAAACGAACATGTTGAATTTTCAGTTTTCATGCGGTCATAGTTGTAGAGCCATATGTCACTCAGGGGATTGCCCTAACCCGAATTTGTATCGGAAAGCAGTACGCATATATTGTAAGTGCAAGCATATAAAATCAGAAGTACCTTGCGAAAAGTACCGCGGAGGCCATAACTCGATTGGATGCGATGAAAACGCTCGTCAAAATTGAAGAAATTCGAGGAAGCTTAAAACCGGTTAGAAGAGGGGCAGTTTTAAAAGAAATTCAGCAAGCAAAAGCATAAGGAACGCAAACTTTTAGTGGGAGCATCGAAGCATAAAGTAAACTGGAAAATCGTTTCCATATATGTTGGAACAGCAATGGCGATATTTGGTGCTGTCGCTGTGGCTTTTTATGAAGAAAACTAACTTTATTTACATTTTTAATCAATTTTCCGAGACGACGCAAATTTTATTAATGAACGGAAATTACAGAGGTCATTACGTCACATACAATATATATAAAACAATAAAATGTCGAAAGGGTATTTGTATTTGATTACAATTGTATAGTACAATAGTATACATATTATCAACTTATCTAAATGCATGTGGGGGGGAGCAACTCTATTATATATAGAAAAATATTGTAACAATATTATTTTTTACTACTTGGACTGAATTATTATATAAGACACGAAGTATACTATACTAATCTCATTTAATCAAATATCTAAACTTCTAAATAAAATCCACAATTACCAATTACATATAATTAAGCTAGCTGGCAGCTAGTGCGTATTCGCAACTCTAGTTCAATAACAAATAAATATACATCTTAGAATACCAAGTACATTTCTATGTACTTACATATGTGACCAGCTCCGAAGAAAGAGGTTATATTTAAAAAAATCACGCTATAAGTGTATATGAAGCCCCTCTTATGCATACATATATTCACATGCAATTTCCTGATAGTCGTTGTGTGGAATTTTGGAAAATCGTTCAGTCTTTACTTAGCTCACGGTCCAAAATTTGAAACCATTTTCTCGGAAAGGGACTTACGGTTCTCTTTTCAATTGCTTCCTTATGTATGTAAAAGCGGAATTCGTAATCAACGTTACACTGAGGACAAAATCTTCATTGTTGAAGTTAACATGGTGTGTCAGTCATATCAATACAAATCAGCTCATATCTACAAATTTCCTAAAAAAGCTGTTCAATATAACTGATGACACTTTAAAGGAAAGTTTTGGAATCCTATACTTATCCACGTGCACAACACAAACCATTAGCCTCATAGAGGCAGTTTTTAATTCGCCAATAGAAACAGATATATTTCATAGATCCAATCAGGATAGAGAGAAGATTGTCATAATCGACATTAGCATTTTATATAAAGGATGTTCTTTTTTGTTAGCTATTAATGGGAACTATGTTATTGTTCCTGTTTGTTCCGATATGCTGACGTCAGCATGTCCATGGTATATTCCACCTAATCCACATCTTCCACTTTCCTTTATTGATTTCAACATTTTTCTTGTTCAGTGTCTTTGAGAAGCTGTAACTTGTAGCTCGGGAAACACCGAAATCGCGTGACTAGACAGTTTTAGTAAAGAAAGCTGAAGTCAGGTTAGACCGACTTGGAGATACCCTTTACCCTAACGTGTGCTTGCGAGGTAAACCATGATAATGTACATTTGATTCATATATCATCATTAGGAGCATATCTTCAGAAATTTTCACTGAGATACCCACATTTAATTATATGGGACGGAGGCGTGGACCATATTTGATCGACCGCATTTCTTCAGTAGCGCGAAACTACTTATTCACATAAAATTTGGATCATAAATTTTGTATAGGTCCTAAAGGTCTGCACCATAATTAATTAATGCTCAATTAGAAAAATGTATGTTAATTTTTTCTAACTACACATCCATATGTAGGTGTCGTAGAGAAAAGGAAATGAGCAAAATAAAACAATGTAGCTGGAGTAATGAATTCATTGATCGACAAGAATAGCAACGTCTCTGAAATTCAATGAAACAAATAGCATTACAAAAACAAATTATATATTGATTGTGGTAATAAGTTTAGGTTTAGTGATTTAGTACTACCATTGGCTGTTTTATATGAGGTGATCACATTTTTAGTATTTCCTATAAGATTCTTATGTACATGCTTCAGTTTCGGTAGAATTTGCAATTAGAAGATAAAATTACAAATAAGCTCCAAGAACAGTCAGCAGAAGTGTTTGTATATTTGTAGTACCTAATTCAAGTTGAGTCATTTTAATTAAATCGTTATTTGCAAACAACTATGGTATATGATTTAACTGAAAGGTAATTACAATTCCTAAAAATGTGAAATTGTTCGACGTACGTAATTTTTTAAATAAACTCCGGTCCTTGTTGGTATTTTCGTGGGCCCCCTCCTCCGAGAACATGTTCCACATCTTGCAAACAGTAATATTTTTACCCACTAGACATTTAAATGCTTATAAATTCTTTAATTGTGAACAAATAAGTTGATTTGATTTATGTTCACTTATGAAGGCATATCACAATGTAGAAAACTAGATTTTTCAGAACCTGTATAAAAGATTCGTGTTATTTTCTCAGTTGTGTTTAGAAGATCTGGGAAGATCGATTGTTGAGTAAGCGTTATTGTTATAAACTAGTTTTTTTATGATAAACTTTTGAGGCTTACCACTGGAAAGGTCAGTATTATAATGGGAAATAGTTTCAGGTAAATCAGTGTTGCAAAGATAATATAAATTACTGCGACCAGTTCCGTTTTAGTGCCTAACAAATTTTGATATCGGAAAACAAAATATATAAGCACGTATTCCTGAACGAGTAGAATAGGATACTCTCCATATAGGAGAGAAACTTATAGCCACTGCTATAGTTATAAGAGATCATAACAGTATAACTGAAGAGCTCCAAACATAGGCCCAATACACTGATTCCTACCAGAGAAAACTTTAATTAATTTATATGCGCTTCATATGTAATACACTCACCTTGGGACGAGTTATTTTTACCGATAGTGTTGATTTGAGGGACTTTAATTACAAGGCAAACGAAACTGTTATTAGACTAAGCAAATCAGCTAAAATGAGGATAACCCCTTTCTTCAGATAGTCAGAAACTACAGCACCGTATCCTTCCAAAGTTGTCCATTGTTGAAAAAAATATTAAGTTGGTTTTAACTCCAAGTTGATTTGAAGAATAAGCAAGTATGCAACTACTCCCAAAAATATAAGATATCTAGTATCTACCACACTGTTCCCTATTTTAAAAACTGGAACCTAGCCCGGTCAGCTAGATCACCCATCACACATAAGAAACATGTGACCTATTTTGTGAGTGTCCTGTGAGGTCAAAATAATTTATAATAGGTTTTTTCGCGTCGCATGAACTGGTTGCTTTATCTGCTCTGAACTCTGTTCGTGTCGCGGGTTCATTTGCAATTTCCTGTTCGCATCACAGAAGGTTCACTGTCAGTTAATCAACTGGCTGCACTGAAATGTTTTTGAAAATTAACGAAAATTTTTCATATTTTTTCCTTTATTTTGTTGTGGTTGTCTATGGGATTTTGATTTTGTTTACACTTGCTTCTCAGCTGCTTTCAATAGCGTCCCTTTTGTTGTTAAGCCTGTGGTCCATTTGAAAGCTAATGTTTTAATTGTTGTTTAATTAATGTTTTCATTATTGCTTTAATTCTGTGTATCAACAACACATTTGTAAACATTTGTATATTATAAACTGTCAGCGGTGTCTCCTCTATACACCTTTCCAGCACTCTAGTTGGAGGATTGACCAGCACTGGAATGATAGGAAGTTTTTGTACCGGTATAGTAGCCGGTACACAAACCAGAGTATTTGTATTGATACTGCCTATCGGAACAGTGGATCGAGAGAATGAGCGGGTATATGTGTGTGAGTAAATGGGGGAGAAGTCTATAAATTTAATTGGTCGAATGAAGGTGGAAAGTATGAATATGGGTAAGTAGATTGTTGACCTACTCAGGGCAGCTGTTGCTAAGGCTGCTGCTGATTGGGACAAACAAGGATAGTATGTGATAGATTGAATGTGATAGGGGAAGCGGAATTAGGAGAGAGGCCTCTTTTGGTAGAGAAGCGGGTAAATTTGAGGAGATATACAAGAGGCAAAAGGAACACCAAACAGGATCAGTCAGTGACAGGCAGCAAATGTATATTTAAAAAATAACTGGAAAAATTGAGACGTTGATGGCAAACCAAACAAACGTTTTAAATAAAAAATTTGTGGAGACTAATTTATAGTAGTTTTTTAAAATTACAAGTGAAAAACTGTCAGGAATTAAATGGAAATTGAAAACGAAATGGCAAAGGTGTTTGAATGAAACGATATATAAAGAGAGACATACATATATTGTGTGTGGCTAGAAGCATCAGCAGTTGCATTTAACAATATACAAAAAAAGGTGAAGTTGGAATGGGGGTCAATGGCGGACAGCAGTAAGTTGTTTGACCTACGTAGTACAACTGCTGGTTGCTATGGCTGCTGCTGAGTGGGTTAAACCAAGAGAGAAGATGAAAGGCTGGATAGGTGGTAAGAGTAGAGGTAGATACCTAAAAATAGGGGGTAGCGGGAAGTCAAAGAAGCTTCAGAAAGCGTAAATAAGGCACAAGAGGAGGAAAATCGGGGTCAGAGTTTTTGAGAAAAATCCGTGGATCGCTCAGTCGTTGTGGATCGTCGTGTGTTGAGATCTGTGCGTTTGTGTGGAGACGAATACGAAAGAAAGAAAGGCCTGCTGATTCCAAGTTCTAAATACAAAAATATATGGTAGGATAAAATATGATCAAAATGTGCTTTGAAAATGGGTGCTTTTAATAGAATCACAAACCTAACCAAAACAAATGAGTAAATCGGTAGATTTCGTCGGGAATAGTTTCATGTGGTTAGGTCGTGGAGTTTAAAGCAAATAAAAAGATGCTGGAGTGACTTTTAAGCAAATTAATATTAAAAAAGATAATTGCAGTTACAATTAAAAATTAAACAAAAGTGTAAAAAAATAATAGTTTAATAAAGAAAAAGAAAATCAGGAAAGGAAATCCGCCCCATCTAGCAGGAATATTATAAGCCAAGCAGGGTGTCCAGACGTCGCGCTTTTGGCGTGATTGTCACACTTTTGAAATCTTCCTGGCGTGTCACGCTTTGTTTTCAAAAATCACGCCAGATACAATGCTAGAGCTAGGCAAAACATTCAAATTTAAAACGTTTAGTTAAATACAATGTACAATGGGAGAAAAAGTTCCATTGGTTGAATAGTTGTGAAGAAGAAAATGCTGCAAAATGTAAAATTTGCAACACAACATTCAAAATTGGCCATAGTGGAGAATATGACGTTAAAAAACATTCTAAGACTCAGCAACATCTAAAAAATGTTAACGATTCCGCAGCTTCAATTTTATCATTTTTGCCTGTTGAAAAATCATCCGATGAACTGAAGGTGATCGCTGCCGAAACTGCTTTTATTTTCCATGTAGTTAAGCACTCGCAATCCTACAATTCAGCGGATTGCGCCGGAAAATTATTTTCCACTCTATTTGGCTACTCGAACACCGCTAATGTATAGAAATGTATAGTTGTGGCAAAACAAAAGCAGCTAGAATAGTAAGGAAGGTACTAGCGCCTGAATCGCAGAGACTGATTTTAAGTGAAATTCGAGAGGCAAAGTACTTTTCCGTGAGCACCGATGCTTCCAATAAAGGAAATATAAAAACGTTTCCTTTGATCGTGCGGTTCTTTGATAAGACTCCTTGGTACAAAATCAGCTCTTCTGAGTTTCTACTCGCTGGAAGATGAGACATCTATAACAATAGCCAAATCACTCGTTTCCAAAATTGAATTCCATGGCTTATCAACTGAATTCATTTCATCATTTTGCGCTGATAACGCTAATGTTAATTTGGCAAAAATCAGAGTGTTTATACAGAGTTAAAAAAACAAAATGTTAACATAGTTCCTGTTGGGTGTAACTGTCATATTCTCTCCAACACTTTGAAGAAGGGAATATGTGCATAAAAAGTGGACGTGGATGTGATAGTTATAAAAATATTTAACGAATTCAGTTCTTCAACTAAATGCGCAACAGAACTTAAAGAATTTTTTGATTGGCTTGAAGTGGAATGGTCGGAAACGCTACGCCATGTAACAACAAGATGGCTTAGACTCTACCCTGCGATTGAAATACTCATAAAAAACTTGAGCCATTGAAAGCATATTTCCTTTCTAAAAGTAATGTGGCGCATTCCATTACACGTTTTTTCGAAGATGAACTTTCTATGGCTTATTTAAGATTTGTAATGAACATTTGTACAATATTTCAACCAGCCATAAAATTTCTGGAAAAAGATAGTGGAGTTATATTAGAAACTTTTGATATAATGGTAAATAATTTGTTGTTATTTAATAAAAGTTTTTATTGCTTTGCTTGTTTTTATTTTAGGAAAATGTTCGTCAAGCCCTCAACGAAAGAGTTGAAAATAAATTCTTAGGCGCAATTGCACGATCCACCTTGCTCAAATGTAGCAACGGAGATGCTGTTACACGATTTAAGATAGAAGCGTTGAATTGTTTGCGAACATCAATTTCTTATTTAGAAAAATGGTTTAATTTCGATGAAAACTGCGTCAAAGATTTTATATCATTAAAATTGAATAGTACTGCGGCTCCCACACTGGAAAAATTTAATAATATTGTATCAAAATATAAAATACCTGATGTAGATATTGATGCCATGTTCGAAGAATGTATAAAATTAAAAAGATTTTTGGCAGTTTCAATTGAGGCTTACCAAGAAAAAGATTGTAGCGAAGAAATATGGCTCAAATTCTTTCAACAATTTCCGGAGTCAAAAAATATTTTAAGAGTATTAAGTTTTATCTATTCAATTCCACATGCCAATGCATCTTCCGAAAGAATTTTCAGTTTGATGGGGAATTCTTGGAGAAAAGAGAGAAACCGAATGCATTTAGAAACAGTGGAAGCAGAGCTCATAATAAAACAAAATTTCAGAATGAGCTGCACTGAATTCAAAAAATATTTAAACACCGAAGAAGGGATTTTACTTTTGAAAAAAGTGAAATTAAGTGATAAATATCTTTAGTTTAATTATAAATGTTCCTTTATTATTTTTAGTTATTTGTGATTCGAAAATCGTGATAAAAGTCAATGAATGACTTTTTTTGTGATTTTTATTATTTTAAAACGTTCTTTATGTTTATGTTTATTTAATTATTTAAAAATCGAGACCTGAAAAGTGAATGAATGACTTATTTTTTGATTTAATAAAATCAATAACTTCAAAAATAATAAAAATAAAAAATTATTTTTAGAAAGCTTGTCGGTGTCAAGCACTTACTATAATAAATAAACGACTAATAAACTTTAGGTTTGAATGTTTTTTTTTCAAACTTGTCACGCCGTCGAAAAAATTAGATCTGGACACCCTAAAGCTAAGTGGTGTTTGGTATCGTATTTTATATATATTTATTTATTTTACATGCTAAGTATATATATATATATATATATATATATATATATATATATATATATATATATATATCTATATTATATATATATATATATATATATATATATATATATATTATATATATATATATATATATATATATATATATATATATATATTATATATATATATATATATATATCTATATTATATATATATATATATATATATATATATATATATATTATATATATATATATATATATATATATATAAAACAACAATAACAATTAGAAATCAATATCGGCTAACGGTGTTATGTAAAATTGTACATAGACTTCTGCTTTTTCATCCTTTTGGTGTATCATGAAATGCATTTCCAGTAAACCAGATGCGTCTGTCTTTATTGCAACTTTTGATGCAATTGCCAATGTTTTCTTTGTCATACGCATTTGGGAGTGTCGGTAACGTGCAATCGTTGTTTGACGGCAATTGAAGAGTATTATCATATCGCTCGTCTTAGCTACTTCCACACTAGTTTCGGACTGCATTACCCCTAATGTATCAATTCTAAAATGTGGTATATGAGGCGACAATCTGATTTTTAATTCGTCTGCTGATTTATCAAGTTCATTGAATATTGTTGCTAAATCGGGACCACGAACAAAATATATTCAAACTAGCACTATTCTCGTCCAATTCGAAATCTATTGATTCCTCATAGTCTGAAGTCTTAATGGAACATTCTGTAGATATATCTTCATCATGAGGCTCTATAATTAATATTAAAGGCGTGCCTTGGCCCTTATAGAACATTTTCATGCTACAATCAATCCCACTGAATATGCTTAAGCACTCGGAAATCACATTGATGTTTACGCCAAAGTTTAAAGCTCCGTCGACGTGATACTGGGAAAAATACGAGGTATTGAAGAACAGGCTTGCTTGTATAGATTTGTCCTGTTCTACGGTGATTCGAAATCCATCTTCATTAATATGGAAAAACCCATTCTAAGATTAAACAAGTGATATAAATTATTAAATTATTTGATTCTATGCGTATACCAACCTCCCCAAAATTGATAGCTTTTAATCCAGATTGAAGGATTTTAATGTGATCTAATCGACCAACAAACTTAAAATTACAGTACTGCAATTGTGTAAACATATTTTGATTCCTTTTTGTGTAGTTTTCGATGTTTGCATGTATTATTAAAAAAATACACCAGGTTGCATCTGCATTAAAAGGTAGCTGAATATATGGTTCGGCAAAGTTACATTACGTTGTGAAGGTACACGGAGTATTTCCAAAAGCCGTAATGCAAGCACGTGTTTTCAGGTATAACTCTCAATAGAAGAAGATGCAACTCCAGCTGTCGACGTCGTAGGTAACTCCAATTTCAGAACATGCCTAACATAATATTCACACGGGCAATAATTTATGCCTGTAAATATTTTATGTTCGACTGCTGAGGTCCGACCCTCTGCGATTTCAGCCGATTCATGTGTTCCTGAGGTGTTGCCGTAAATTGTGATGATTTCCTTCCAGAAGACGCAGAGCATCAGCTAACAGTTCACTGCCAACTACTGAATTCAATTCGATGGAAAATTCCCCGTTCGCTACAGATAGTAATGTTACATATAGGATTGTGTATAGTTTTTGCTTATACTCGTATGTATGTATATGTGTTTATGTATATGCACTCACAGGGTAATCGACTATTTTCGCTTTCGTCAAATTTAAATTCGTATTTTTTAAATATGGAAGACAGCAGATTAGGTACAAATAAAACTTGCAATTTTGGCATTATAAGATACGACCATAGATCATAGAATCTATGGATACTACCAGTTTTCTAACAAATCTACTAAAGTTGCAAGAAGCAAATTTACTAAATTGAGGCACGATTATCAAGCAGCAAACGCGGTTTTACTTCAATTCAAACTAATATTGAATCAGCTGTTTGGCGTTGCCATTTCTTAGCTTTACTAATATACTTTATAAAACTCTGTTGCTTTCATAAAGAAAATATTGGTTAGGCAACTCTTTGAAATACATCATCTGGTTCACTCATTTATGGCGGGCCACAAGAATTGTTTGGAATTTGACACAATTTATATATGGAATAAATATACACAATGGCTGCATTCTGGCACTCCATCGGATACCCAACCGATCAGAATTCTCCGAATTTTTGCAATCAGCTGATTGAGCGGACGCAATTTCTTTGAGCGGAAATTTCCTTCGCTACCGTACTCAACACTTAGCACAGCTGTTTTTAGAACAGATGTTTACGTATAAAGTGACAAATTTGTGTAGCGGCCCATTCTAAAACAAAGTGCGCTGTTTCACTCACCCGATAGGCAACCGATAGGTCGCCAGAATGCAGCCAGTGACAAATTTTTGTAGCGGCACATTCACAAACAACGTGCGCGGCTTCACTCACCCGATAGGCATCCGATAGGTTGCCAGAATGCACCCAATGGCTAAAAGGGGTGCGCTAGGATGCAGCAGTTCTAAAGACAAGCAATTATCATTGCGAGCGTTTTTGGGATGCAGTCAATCAAAAGCACCAGGTAAAAGCAAAAACAATATACAGAAAGCAAGAATGATAAAATAGAAGATTGCGCCAATGCTGCTACGAAAATTTCCTCTCTCTGCGCACCACGTCACTAGGCACATACGAAATGAGAGAACAGCCAAAATGCATACATTTTTGTGTGAGAAATGTGAAAATTTGTGTTTAATATTAAATATTTTAATATTTATCGCATTTTATAATAATATTTATATAAATAAATTTGAAATAATATATTTCAATGGATTTGGCATTTAAATTTTTGTTCTATTAAAAAAATTTGTTGGTTAAAGTTGTGCCGTAAACGTTGGTATTTACTGTTTTCGTGCGATAATGGGAATATAAAATGAAAAAATTATGGGAAATGAAATTCTAATATGTGTATATTTATTAAATATATGTATATTTATATTATATTAATATATTTATATATATTAAATCAGTACACAAATTCACTTTTTCTTTGTTGGTACATGAAAATCTGCTTAATCCGCTGTGATATTTTTTGGAACGGGTTTTTCAATCATTTGTACTCGCTTACTTGCAAGTGGATTTGTTAACTTATATATAATTGAAAATAATTAAAAAGCTTTTAATATACAAATTATTGCCTTTGTGTATGCATTTTTCATATCAAAAAATATTTGAAAATGCTACCTGTCGTCACAGCCAATCAGCTGTGCTGAGATTTTGTCGAGAGAGGAATAGCGGACCTGCGCATGGCGCAATCTTCTATCAAAAACAATATACAGAAAGACCTTTCATTGCTCTCTTGAGTGAGAATCAGCATATTGATGTGTATGGCAACCACATCGGAATCCTGATCGGCAATTTCACGAAGCAGTCGTAAATATATATCCATCGGCAGCCACACACATGGCTATTGTTGTTTGCACATTCGTATGAATAATTTAGTGTGTGTGTGCTCACAGCAGAAGCGACTGATTTGAAATCAAATTTTTATTTTCTGTTCTGTGTGGCTGGGGTAAAATCCACAAGAATGAATTTTCTGTATGGCAAAGCTTTTTATACGGAAAGTGGGGCTTAAAATAAGTCATTTGTGGTTTTGCGTATAAAAAAGATTTGCCATACGATGAGAAAGCATAATGTGTGCATTGGTGTGCATATTAAAACACTTGACAATATAAAAGAAATATGCATGCATACGATATTTTATAAAGATCGATAGCACAAGTGGTAAAGTGTTGGTCTATCAATTTTATGATGCCGGGTTCAAGTCCGCTGAAAAATGTGTTTATTTTTATATTTTTTTTAATTGTTCATACTTTTTTTGAAAGCAAACTAATAATTATTTTTATAAAAAAATAATAAGAATAGTTTCTACTTTAGCATAAATTATCCAGTATTAAATAATTTTACTGAACCATATTGAATTGCTGCTGCTATAGCAGATCATTACAGCAAAGAAATTTATATCTTCTAAAAATAGTCATAACGGTGTTTCTTAAGTCACATACATAAATTCATGTGCGCATGAAATTGTGTTAGTATTTGTACGATTTCAATACCTTTGGTTATGTTGGTTTTTTTGATGCCTTTGCGCAATTCGTCTGAAGAAGGTCATAAATTTCACAAAATCTAATCCAATCCAGCATTTCGTTCGTCAATGAATATGTGCAATTTTAGGAAGTTTTTGTTTTTCCGTATACATATGCTATATTAAGTAAATTGTTAGATTGTATTTTATTCTTATGGTAGGAAAAGGAAAATTTTGCAGATGTATTAAAATTTTTGATATTTCTTTTATATTAATACATTATTTACAAAATAAAAATTAGCTTAAATTAATATAATTAAATTAATATCATCATAATATATAAAAAAACATGCAGTTGCTTAGAAGAACTTAGACAGCAAATAATTAAAAAATAAAACTGAAAAGAAGTCCGAAATATTATTCACGAATGTAGGTCAAGACAGATTATTTGATTCAAAGTATTTTCTATATACATATGTGATGTGGATACACATCCACAGACAAGTTCTTTAGAGGTAAATGTCAAATGTAATTGGCAAAAAGACGCACCTTATATTAAAATATGTTTTACTAAACATTATTTAACATAATATAAATTTAAAATTTCTTGGATTTTTAAATACTTGAAATAATTTTTTATAGATTTTTTGTTGAAATGTATTAAAGAATTACACATTTCATCACACTGTAGAATAAGAAGAGCATGTATTATGAATATACACACATCCATACATGTATACATGAACACAATATAGAAAGAAATCACAATAAACTTTATTCCATGCTGAATGTTTAAATCGGACGGACGCGTTTAATTTAAGTCGCAGATTTTAGGTGCGCGTTTACGATCAAACTCATTTTCCTACGGTTTTTCGGTTATTATTTTTGATTATAATAATTTTCGATTATAAGGTGGTTGAACTACATTTTTCCATAGGAAAGAACTGTTTATACGGTTTTATTTACAAAACTTTGTAAATCAATGTATAACAAGAACATATGCACTTAATACTAGATATTGAAGTTCATAAAATTTACTTCAAACATGAACATATCATATACTATGTAAATGCGGAGAATCAGTGTTCATAGATATGTATGCACATATTCATGTACGTACGAGTGGTTTAATTTGTAATAGAATGAGGTAATAGTATTTCAAGCTGACCTTGATTTTGTTGACTGTACCATGTTACCGCACCACTAGAATGATGCAGTGTGGTGGCCGCGGCTAGCTCACAGTAATGGTCGTGGTCCTTAACCCGCCACACTGCATCGGGTGGGACAACACTACAAAAAAAAAAGAACTTCAACTCACCATTTTGCCGGGCATCCTCCTCTACGACGACAAGCGAGCCCGCCCCATATTTGCCGCCTTAGCCGAACATTTTCAACATAAATTTATACATAACTAAACATTCTACTTTACACTTAAATAAATAACATACATATACTCGTATACTTAATAACTTAAATAAATACCATATATACTTATCTCTAGGGGGCGGGCGGCAGCCTCCTTTTTCCTCCGATTCTCGAATGGGATGGGCCGGAAACAATCAGTTATCCCTCTATTCAGCACAATCACAACATTTTAATGCGGAAGAAGTATTTGAATTCAAATATTTTATTTTTATTTTTATTTTTATTTGGAACCATTCACACTTTTGCTGTATCAGCACAAATAACAAGAACAACCGTCGAGACGAGAGACTATCCACACTAAATCAGACACGAATGCAAATAAAAAATCTTAGTTTTCTCTCTCAAAAATCCTCCACAGTAAAACACAAATTTTGAACGCGCGCGGCAACCAAAAATTTGTTCGACACAACTTTCTTCCTAAACACTTAACACTCTATAGAGACCGTTTTTTCCCTACCACTGCCTTAAATGTTTTTTTTCCTTCTCTCCTGAAACCGTATCTTTTCCATTTCCTCGGCCTCTTCCGCTATTCCATCATTGACCGCTCCAGCGGTCGAGTCGGTCAGTTACCTTTCTTTGGAATTTTTACTATTCTGAGGCAGCGCCATCTCTACCTCAGAATCGCCTGGTAGGTTTTAGCCTGGCCGCATTCACTAGTAAAGCGGACAAGTGGAAGGAAGAAAAGAAGGAGAGAAGCAAAATAAACATATAGACGGTAGACGCCAAAAACAACGATAGCAACAACCATTAATCTAAAAACTATTTAGATAAATTTTCTGATGGAATATTAACACTAATTTTAGCAAAATTGGTCTTTTGTGCATAATTATTCTCTCTTTAGATTCACTCACAAATGTTTGATCGGATCCTGCTAAAATCGAAAGAATAAACTTTGCTGAGATTTGTCTATTCTGAAAAAATTCAAATATCCAAAATTTCATGACAAATTGAATTCATTATATTTAAATAATCCAAACAGCACATAAAATAAACACACCAGACATGAGGGCGCTTCCAATTTCATTTCTTTCATTCTTTTTATGGCACAATTCGCTACCTGGCAAAATTATCGAAACAGAAATAAGTACATATGTATGTACATACATATGTATGTATGTATGTATATGATTTGTCAAGATTGAATTTCATAATACTCCACCGTTTCCAGTCTTCTTCTATAGCAGATATGAAATAATTCTGCTCTAGTTTTGGTCCAGTAAAATGATATAATACTGGCCCGCTGTTGACAAAAAGTAATGCCTCGTCTTCGATTGCTATGATTGAAATTCGTTTTCATTCCAATTCCAACAAATAAATAAAAATAACATTCTTACAGCCACCCTCTGTGGTCTAGTGGTAAGCATGCTAGACTCACACCCCGAGGGTCGCAGGTTCAAATCCTGCCACGGGCTTGGTCTCCAAAATGCTTCTTTCTATAAAATCCTTTTCTCTTCGAGTCGAACGCCTCTGTAGCTAGTACTCATTCCCACAACACCTTGCACTCATAATTAATTATGGTGTAAGAATAATAATAATAATAAAAATAACATTCTTACATTCATATCCATACACACATATGCATGGCGTAAATATGCAAGCAAGCATAGAAACATTCGCACATGTAGTAAACACACACGCACATATAGAAGTCGTAACAAAACGAAAAAACCAGAATGTGTGTCTACATAATTTGCCTTTGCATTGCCGAGCACACTTCGGGTGTTGAGTTAATAATATCTCCATAGGCAGCCACACAATTTTAACTCATTTCGCTGAGTGAAGAGAACGATGTAATATCTTTATAGTATATTGTCTTTGGTAAAAGTTTTTGGGTAATACTGCAGAGAAGCGGCTTTTGCCAAAAAAGGCCTAAAAATTTTTTAAAAATTACCAAATTAGGGGGGTGTTAAAAAACTGTAACAAACTGATGCACATTTTTGGTCCAAAAAACATTAAAAATTATAAAAATAGCAAAAAAAATTTCACTTCGGACTTGAATGTGGAGAATCCATTTTTCTACTAACTGTTAAATATTTATGTATTTTTCTCTGTTGCATTTATAAAAAGTAATTAAATTTTAATGAAAATATTTACCCTCAATGACCAATGCAGTCGATGACAAAACACGTACAAAATTAACACTGAAAAAAGAAAGTGCCCCGACGCATCGCGAACCCACACCGACTGTCAAATTCTTTTTTTCGGTATTTACGGTAAGTTTTTTCATTTTTTTCTCACTGAAACATCTCGCGCTTTTTTCCCCATGCATTTTTCAACCATAACAGGCATTCTCCGAGCATTGCTACCTGTTCTAACGGCCAAAATTCAAGTCCGAAGTGAAATTTTTTTGTTGCTATTTTTATTATTTTTAATGTTTTTTGGATCAAAAAAGAGCTTTCCCCGACTTCTTTTGAGCTTTTTTACCACCCCCCTAATTTTGGAAATTTAAAAAAAAATTTTAGGCCTTTTTTGGCAGAAGCCGCTTCTCTGCTGTATTACCAAAAAATCAATGTAGCTCCTACAAGCTTCTGGAAAAAACATGAAAATAAACTTGCAATCAAATACTTTCAAATTAGTATTATATTTATAGTATTATTTTTAAAAATTTCTCCATCCGCAATGTGAGCATAAAACATCTTGTCATCTATGTCTTGGTGGTCATGAAGTCGAGGAACTGCCATGTTGGAATTCAATTCCATCTTCCTGTGGTCAAAATGTAATCGCCTATTGCGCTGTGGCAATCACAGATGTACATTACCTTGCTACTCTATTCCGGATATTTCTGACTTGGAGGTATATAAGCTCTTTCAGTCAATAGCACTTGTTTCTTCTTTTTTGAACTTTTGCCTTCAGGAACAGGATGGATGCAGTAAATGTAACGAAAACTGTAATATACCGCGACCTCTTGGATGTCTACATCCATGTGCTCGTGGTTGCCACTTGCCACCATGTTATCATTGTCACATAAACATCAAAATTGAATGTCACTGCGGCTTAACTCAGGTTGTCCACAATTGCTCCGATATTTTCCAAACTGGTGAAACCAAAGAATTAACATTAGACCGACAAGAACGCTTAAAAAGCTGCGGCAATCGTTGTTTGAAAAATTAACTATACGAGTATGTGCTTAAAAAAAGAAATGTAAACGAACATGTTGAATTTTCAGTTTTCATGCGGTCATAGTTGTAGAGCCATATGTCACTCAGGGGATTGCCCTAACCCGAATTTGTGTCGGAAAGCAGTACGCATATATTGTAAGTGCAAGCATATAAAATCAGAAGTACCTTGCGAAAAGTACCGCGGAGGCCATAACTCGATTGGATGCAATGAAAACGCTCGTCAAAATTGAAGAAATTCGAAAGCAAGAAGCTGAAAATATGCGGCTGCAGGAGGAAGCTTAAAACCGGTTAGAAGAGGGGCAGTTTTAAAAGAAATTCAGCAAGCAAAAGCATAAGGAACGCAAACTTTTAGTGGGAGCATCGAAGCATAAAGTAAACTGGAAAATCGTTTCCATATATGTTGGTACAGCAATGGCGATATTTGGTGCTGTCGCTGTGGCTTTTTATGAAGAAAACTAACTTTATTTACATTTTTAATCAATTTTCCGAGACGACGCAAATTTTATTAATGAACGGAAATTACAGAGGTCATTACGTCACATACAATATATATAAAACAATAAAATGTCGAAAGGGTATTTGTATTTGATTACAATTGTATAGTACAATAGTATACATATTATCAACTTATCTAAATGCATGTGGGGGGGAGCAACTCTATTATATATAGAAAAATATTGTAACAATATTATTTTTTACTACTTGGACTGAATTATTATATAAGACACGAAGTATACTATACTAATCTCATTTAATCAAATATCTAAACTTCTAAATAAAATCCACAATTACCAATTACATATGATTAAGCTAGCTGGCAGCTAGTGCGTATTCGCAACTCTAGTTCAATAACAAATAAATATACATCTTAGAATACCAAGTACATTTCTATGTACTTACATATGTGACCAGCTCCGAAGAAAGAGGTTATATCTAAAAAATCACGCTATAAGTGTATATGAAGCCCCTCTTATGCATACATATATTCACATGCACTTTCCTGATAGTCGTTGTGTGGAATTTTGGAAAATCGTTCAGTCTTTACTTAGCTCACGGTCCAAAATTTGAAACCATTTTCTCGGAAAGGGACTTACGGTTCTCTTTTCAATTGCTTCCTTATGTATGTAAAAGCGGAATTCGTAATCAACGTTACACTGAGGACAAAATCTTCATTGTTGAAGTTAACATGGTGTGTCAGTCATATCAATACAAATCAGCTCATATCTACAAATTTCCTAAAAAAGCTGTTCAATATAACTGATGACACTTTAAAGGAAAGTTTTGGAATCCTATACTTATCCACGTGCACAACACAAACCATTAGCCTCATAGAGGCAGTTTTTAATTCGCCAATAGAAACAGATATATTTCATAGATCCAATCAGGATAGAGAGAAGATTGTCATATTCGACATTAGCATTTTATATAAAGGATGTTCTTTTTTGTTAGCTATTAATGGGAACTATGTTATTGTTCCTGTTTGTTCCGATATGCTGACGTCAGCATGTCCATGGTATATTCCACCTAATCCACATCTTCCACTTTCCTTTATTGATTTCAACATTTTTCTTGTTCAGTGTGTCTTTGAGAAGCTGTAACTTGTAGCTCGCTAAACACGGAAATCGCGTGACTAGACAGTTTTAGTAAAGAAAGCCGAAGTCAGGTTAGACCGACTTCGAGATACCCTTTACCCTAACGTGTGCTTGCGAGCTAAACCATGATAATGTACATTTGATTCATATATCATCATTAGGAGCATATCTTCAGAAATTTTCACTGAGATACCCACATTTAATTATGTGGGACGGAGGCGTGTACCATATTTGATCGACCACATTTCTTCAGTAGCGCGAAACTACTTATTCACATCAAATTTGGATCACAAATTTTGTATAGGTCCTAAAGGTCTGCACCATAATTAATTAATGCTCAATTATAAAAATGTATGTTAATTTTTTCTAACTACACATCCATATGTAGGTGTCGTAGAGAAAAGGAAATGAGCAAAATAAAACAATGTAGCTGGAGTAATGAATTCATTGATCGACAAGAATAGCAGCGTCTCTGAAATTCAATGAAACAAATAGCATTACAAAAACAAATTATATATTGATTGTGGTAATAAGTTTAGGTTTAGTGATTTAGTACTACCATTGGCTGTTTTATATGAGGTGATCACATTTTTAGTATTTCCTATACTATTCTTATGTACATGCTTCAGTTTCGGTAGAATTTGTAATTAAAAGATAAAATTACAAATAAGCTCCAAGAACAGTCAGCAGAAGTGTTTGTATATTTGTATTACCTAATTCAAGTTGAGTCATTTTAATTAAATCGTTATTTGCAAACAACTATGGTATATGATTTAACTGAAAGGTAATTACAATTCCTAAAAACGTAAAATTGTTCGACGTACGTAATTTTTTAAATAAACTCCGGTCCTTGTTGGTATTTTCGTGGCCCCCCTCCGAAAACATGTTCCACATCTTGCAAACAGTAATATTTTTACCCACTAGACATTTAAATGCTTATAAATTCTTTAATTGTGAACAAATAAGTTGATTTGATTTATGTTCACTTATGAAGGCATATCACAATGTAGAAAACTAGATTTTTCAGAACCTGTACAAAAAATTCGTGTTATTTTCTCAGTTGTGTTTAGAAGATCTGGGAAGATCGATTGTTGAGTAAGCGTTATTGTTATAAACTAGTTTTTTGTGATAAACCTTTGAGGTTTACCACTGGAAAGGTCAGTATTATAATGGGAAATAGTTTCAGGTAAATCAGTGTTGCAAAGATAATATAAATTACTGCGACCAGTTCCGTTTTAGTGCCTAACAAATTTTGATATTGGAAAACAAAATATATAAGCACGTATTCCTGAACGAGTAGAATAGGATACTCCATATAGGAGAGAAACTTATAGCCACTGCTATAGTTATATGACATCATAACAGTATAACTGAAGAGCTCCAAACATAGGCCCAATACACTGATTCCTACCAGAGAAAACTTTAATTAATTTATATGCGCTTCATATGTAATACACTCACCTTGGGACGAGTTATTTTTACCGATAGTGTTGATTTGAGGGACTTTAAATACAAGGCAAACGAAACTGTTATTAGATTAGACTAAGCAAATCAGCTAAAATGAGGATAACCCCTTTCTTCAGATAGTCAGAAACTACAGCACCGTATCCTTCCAAAGTTGTCCATTGTTGAAAAAAATATTAAGTTGGTTTTAACTCCAAGTTGATTTGAAGAATAAGCAAGTATGCAACTACTCCCAAAAATATAAGATATCTAGTATCGACCACACTGTTCCCTATTTTAAAAACTGGAACCTAGCCCGGTCAGCTAGATCACCCATCACACATAAGAAACATGTGACCTATTTTATGAGTGTCCTGTGAGGTCAAAATAATTTATAATAGGTTTTTTCGCGTCGCATGAACTGGTTGCTTTATCTGCTCTGAACTCTGTTCGTGTCGCGGGTTCATTTGCAATTTCCTGTTCGCATCACAGAAGGTTCACTGTCAGTTAATCAACTGGCTGCACTGAAATGTTTTTGAAAATTAACGAAAATTTTTCATATTTTTTCCTTTATTTTGTTGTGGTTGTCTATGGGATTTTGATTTTGTTTACACTTGCTTCTCAGCTGCTTTCAGTAGCGTCCCTTTTGTTGTTAAGCCGGTGGTCCATTTGAAAGCTAATGTTTTAATTGTTGTTTAATTAATGTTTTCATTATTGCTTTAATTCTGTGTATCAACAACACATTTGTAAACATTTGTATATTATAAACTGTCAGCGGTGTCTCCTCTATACACCTTTCCAGCACTCTAGTTGGAGGATTGACCAGCACTGGAATGATAGGAAGTTTTTGTACCGGTATAGTAGCCGGTACACAAACCAGAGTATTTGTATTGATACTGCCTATCGGAACAGTGGATCGAGAGAATGAGCGGGTATATGTGTGTGAGTAAATGGGGGAGAAGTCTATAAATTTAATTGGTCGAATGAAGGTGGAAAGTATGAATATGGGTCAATGGCGGGCGGTAAGTAGATTGTTGACCTACTCAGGGCAGCTGTTGCTAAGGCTGCTGCTGATTGGGACAAACAAGGATAGTATGTGATAGATTGAATGTGATAGGGGAAGCGGAATTAGGAGAGAGGCCTCTTTTGGTAGAGTAGCGGGTAAATTTGAGGAGATATACAAGAGGCAAAAGGAACACCAAACAGGATCAGTCAGTGACAGGCAGCAAATGTATATTTAAAAAATAACTGGAAAAATTGAGACGTTGATGGCAAACCAAACAAACGTTTTAAATAAAAAATTTGTGGAGACTAATTTATAGTAGTTTTTTAAAATTACAAGTGAAAAACTGTCAGGAATTAAAATGGAAATTGAAAACGAAATGGCAAAGGTGTTTGAATGAAACGATATATAAAGAGAGACATACATATATTGTGTGTGGCTAGAAGCATCAGCAGTTGCATTTAACAATATACAAAAAAAGGTGAAGTTGGAATGGGGGTCAATGGCGGACAGCAGTAAGTTGTTTGACCTACTGAGTACAGCTGCTGGTTGCTATCGCTGCTGCTGAGTGGGTTAAACCAAGAGAGAAGATGAAAGGCTGGATAGGTGGTAAGAGTAGAGGTAGATACCTAAAAATAGGGGGTAGCGGGAAGTCAAAGAAGCTTCAGAAAGCGTAAATAAGGCACAAGAGGAGGAAAATCGGGGTCAGAGTTTTTGAGAAAAATCCGTGGATCGCTCAGTCGTTGTGGATCGTCGTGTGTTGAGATCTGTGCGTTTGTGTGGAGACGAATACGAAAGAAAGAAAGGCCTGCTGATTCCAAGTTCTAAATACAAAAATATATGGTAGGATAAAATATGATCAAAATGTGCTTTGAAAATGGGTGCTTTTAATAGAATCACAAACCTAACCAAAACAAATGAGTAAATCGGTAGATTTCGTCGGGAATAGTTTCATGTGGTTAGGTCGTGGAGTTTAAAGCAAATAAAAAGATGCTGGAGTGACTTTTAAGCAAATTAATATTAAAAAAGATAACTGCAGTTAAAATTAAAAATTAAACAAAAGTGTAAAAAAAATAATAGTTTAATAAAGAAAAAGAAAATCAGGAAAGGAAATCCGCCCCATCTAGCAGGAATATTATAAGCCAAGCAGGGTGTCCAGACGTCACGCTTTTGGCGTGATTGTCACACTTTTGAAATCTTCCTGGCGTGTCACGCTTTGTTTTCAAAAATCACGCCAGATACAATGCTAGAGCTAGGCAAAACATTCAAATTTAAAACGTTTAGTTAAATACAATGTACAATGGGAGAAAAAGTTCCATTGGTTGAATAGTTGTGAAGAAGAAAATGCTGCAAAATGTAAAATTTGCAACACAACATTCAAAATTGGCCATAGTGGAGAATATGACGTTAAAAAACATTCTAAGACTCAGCAACATCTAAAAAATGTTAACGATTCCGCAGCTTCAATTTTATCATTTTTGCCTGTTGAAAAATCATCCGATGAACTGAAGGTGATCGCTGCCGAAACTGCTTTTATTTTCCATGTAGTTAAGCACTCGCAATCCTACAATTCAGCGGATTGCGCCGGAAAATTATTTTCCACTCTATTTGGCGACTCGAACACCGCTAATGTATAGAATGTATAGAAATGTATAGTTGTGGCAAAACAAAAGCAGCTAGAATAGTAAGGAAGGTACTAGCGCCTGAATCGCAGAGACTGATTTTAAGTGAAATTCGAGAGGCAAAGTACTTTTCCGTGAGCACCGATGCTTCCAATAAAGGAAATATAAAAACGTTTCCTTTGATCGTGCGGTTCTTTGATAAGACTCCTTGGTACAAAATCAGCTCTTCTGAGTTTCTACTCGCTGGAAGATGAGACATCTATAACAATAGCCAAATCACTCGTTTCCAAAATGGAATTCCATGGCTTATCAACTGAATTCATTTCATCATTTTGCGCTGATAACGCTAATGTTAATTTGGCAAAAATCAGAGTGTTTATACAGAGTTAAAAAAACAAAATGTTAACATAGTTCCTGTTGGGTGTAACTGTCATATTCTCTCCAACACTTTGAAGAAGGGAATATGTGCATAAAAAGTGGACGTGGATGTGATAGTTATAAAAATATTTAACGAATTCAGTTCTTCAACTAAATGCGCAACAGAACTTAAAGAATTTTTTGATTGGCTTGAAGTGGAATGGTCGGAAACGCTACGCCATGTAACAACAAGATGGCTTAGACTCTACCCTGCGATTGAAATACTCATAAAAAACTTGAGCCATTGAAAGCATATTTCCTTTCTAAAAGTAATGTGGCGCATTCCATTACACGTTTTTTCGAAGATGAACTTTCTATGGCTTATTTAGGATTTGTAATGAACATTTGTACAATATTTCAACCAGCCATAAAATTTCTGGAAAAAGATAGTGGAGTTATATTAGAAACTTTTGATATAATGGTAAATAATTTGTTGTTATTTAATAAAAGTTTTTATTGCTTTGCTTGTTTTTATTTTAGGAAAATGTTCGTCAAGCCCTCAACGAAAGAGTTGAAAATAAATTCTTCGGCGCAATTGCACGATCCACCTTGCTCAAATGTAGCAACGGAGATGCTGTTACACGATTTAAGATAGAAGCGTTGAATTGTTTGCGAACATCAATTTCTTATTTAGAAAAATGGTTTAATTTCGATGAAAACTGCGTCAAAGATTTTATATCATTAAAATTGAATAGTACTGCGGCTCCCACACTGGAAAAATTTAATAATATTGTATCAAAATATAAAATACCTGATGTAGATACTGATGCGATGTTCGAAGAATGTATAAAATTAAAAAGATTTTTGGCAGTTTCAATTGAGGCTTACCAAGAAAAAGATTGTAGCGAAGAAATATGGCTCAAATTCTTTCAACAATTTCCGGAGTCAAAAAATATTTTAAGAGTATTAAGTTTTATCTATTCAATTCCACATGCCAATGCATCTTCCGAAAGAATTTTCAGTTTGATGGGGAATTCTTGGAGAAAAGAGAGAAACCGAATGCATTTAGAAACAGTGGAAGCAGAGCTCATAATAAAATAAAATTTCAGAATGAGCTGCACTGAATTCAAAAAATATTTAAACACCGAAGAAGGGATTTTACTTTTGAAAAAAGTGAAATTAAGTGATAAATATCTTTAGTTTAATTATAAATGTTCCTTTATTATTTTTAGTTATTTGTGATTCGAAAATCGTGATAAAAGTCAATGAATGACTTTTTTTGTGATTTTTATTATTTTAAAACGTTCTTTATGTTTATGTTTATTTAATTATTTAAAAATCGAGACCTGAAAAGTGAATGAATGACTTATTTTTTGATTTAATAAAATCAATAACTTCAAAAATAATAAAAATAAAAAATTATTTTTAGAAAGCTTGTCGGTGTCAAGCACTTACTATAATAAATAAACGACTAATAAACTTTAGGTTTGAATGTTTTTTTTTCAAACTTGTCACGCCGTCGAAAAAATTAGATCTGGACACCCTAAAGCTAAGTGGTGTTTGGTATCGTATTTTATATATATTTATTTATTTTACATGCTAAGTATATATATATATATATATATATATATATATATATATTATATATATATATATATATTATATATATATATATATATATATATTATATATATATATATATATATATATATATATATATATATATATTATATATATATATATATATATATATATATATATATATATATATATATATATATAACAACAGTAACAATTAGAAATCAATATCGGCTAACGGTGTTATGTAAAATTGTACATAGACTTCTGCTTTTTCATCCTTTTGGTGTATCATGAAATGCATTTCCAGTAAACCAGATGCGTCTGTCTTTATTGCAACTTTCGATGCAATTGCCAATGTTTTCTTTGTCATACGCATTTGGGAGTGTCGGTAACGTGCAATCGTTGTTTGACGGCAATTGAAGAGTATTATCATATCGCTCGTCTTAGCTACTTCCACACTAGTTTCGGACTGCATTACCCCTAATGTATCAATTCTAAAATGTGGTATATGAGGCGACAATCTGATTTTTAATTCGTCTGCTGATTTATCAAGTTCATTGAATATTGTTGCTAAATCGGGACCACGAACAAAAACTATATTCAAACTAGCACTATTCTCGTCCAATTCGAAATCTATTGATTCCTCATAGTCTGAAGTCTTAATGGAACATTCTGTAGATATATCTTCATCATGAGGCTCTATAATTAATATTAAAGGCGTGCCTTGGCCCTTATAGAACATTTTCATGCTACAATCAATCCCACTGAATATGCTTAAGCACTCGGAAATCACATTGATGTTTACGCCAAAGTTTAAAGCTCCGTCGACGTGATACTGGGAAAAATACGAGGTATTGAAGAACAGGCTTGCTTGTATAGATTTGTCCTGTTCTACGGTGATTCGAAATCCATCTTCATTAATATGGAAAAACCCATTCTAAGATTAAACAAGTGATATAAATTATTAAATTATTTGATTCTATGCGTATACCAACCTCCCCAAAATTGATAGCTTTTAATCCAGATTGAAGGATTTTAATGTGATCTAATCGACCAACAAACTTAAAATTAGAGTACTGCAATTGTGTAAACATATTTTGATTCCTTTTTGTGTAGTTTTCGATGTTTGCATGTATTATTAAAAAAATACACCAGGTTGCATCTGCATTAAAAGGTAGCTGAATATATGGTTCGGCAAAGTTACATTACGTTGTGAAGGTACACGGAGTATTTTCAACAGCCGTAATGTAAGCACGTGTTTGCAGATATAACTCTCAATAGAAGAAGATGCAACTCCAGCTGTCGACGTCGTAGGTAACTCCAATTTCAGAACATGCCTAACATAATATTCACACGGGCAATAATTTATGCCTGTAAATATTTTATGTTCGACTGCTGAGGTCCGACCCTCTGCGATTTCAGCCGATTCATGTGTTCCTGAGGTGTTGCCGTAAATTGTGATGATTTCCTTCCAGAAGACGCAGAGCATCAGCAAACAGTTCACTGCCAACTACTGAATTCAATTCGATGGAAAATTCCCCGTTCGCTACAGATAGTAATGTTACATATAGGATTGTGTATAGTTTTTGCTTATACTCGTATGTATGTATATGTGTTTATGTATATGCACTCACAGGGTAATCGACTATTTTCGCTTTCGTCAAATTTAAATTCGTATTTTTTAAATATGGAAGACAGCAGATTAGGTACAAATAAAACTTGCAATTTTGGCATTATAAGATACGACCATAGATCATAGAATCTATGGATACTACCAGTTTTCTAACAAATCTACTAAAGTTGCAAGAAGCAAATTTACTAAATTGAGGCACGATTATCAAGCAGCAAACGCGGTTTTACTTCAATTCAAACTAATATTGAATCAGCTGTTTGGCGTTGCCATTTCTTAGCTTTACTAATATACTTTATAAAACTCTGTTGCTTTCATAAAGAAAATATTGGTTAGGCAACTCTTTAAAATACATCATCTGGTTCACTCATTTATGGCGGGCCACAAGAATTGTTTGGAATTTGACACAATTTATATATGGAATAAATATACACAATGGCTGCATTCTGGCACTCCATCGGATACCCAACCGATCAGAATTCTCCGAATTTTTGCAATCAGCTGATTGAGCGGACGCAATTTCTTTGAGCGGAAATTTCCTTCGCTACCGTACTCAACACTTAGCACAGCTGTTTTTAGAACAGATGTTTACGTATAAAGTGACAAATTTGTGTAGCGGCCCATTCTAAAACAAAGTGCTCTGTTTCACTCGCCCGATAGGCAACCGATAGGTCGCCAGAATGCAGCCAGTGACAAATTTTTGTAGCGGCACATTCACAAACAACGTGCGCGGCTTCACTCACCCGATAGGCATCCGATAGGTTGCCAGAATGCACCCAATGGCTAAAAGGGGTGCGCTAGGATGCAGCAGTTCTAAAGACAAGCAATTATCATTGCGAGCGTTTTTGGGATGCAGTCAATCAAAAGCACCAGGTAAAAGCAAAAACAATATACAGAAAGCAAGAATGATAAAATAGAAGATTGCGCCAATGCTGCTACGAAAATTTCCTCTCTCTGCGCACCACGTCACTAGGCACATACGAAATGAGAGAACAGCCAAAATGCATACATTTTTGTGTGAGAAATGTGAAAATTTGTGTTTAATATTAAATATTTTAATATTTATCGCATTTTATAATAATATTTATATAAATAAATTTGAAATAATATATTTCAATTGATTTGGCATTTAAATTTTTGTTCTATTAAAAAAATTTGTTGGTTAAATTTGTGCCGTAAACGTTGGTATTTACTGTTTTCGTGCGATAATGGGAATATAAAATGAAAAAAATTATGGGAAATGAAATTCTAATATGTGTATATTTATTAAATATATGTATATTTATATTATATTAATATATTTATATATATTAAATCAGTACACAAATTCACTTTTTCTTTGTTGGTACATGAAAATCTGCTTAATCCGCTGTGATATTTTTTGGAACGGGTTTTTCAATCATTTGTACTCGCTTACTTGCAAGTGGATTTGTTAACTTATATATAATTGAAAATAATTAAAAAGCTTTTAATATACAAATTATTGCCTTTGTGTATGCATTTTTCATATCACAAAATATTTGAAAATGCTACCTGTCGTCACAGCCAATCAGCTGTGCTGAGATTTTGTCGAGAGAGGAATAGCGGACCTGCGCATGGCGCAATCTTCTATCAAAAACAATATACAGAAAGACCTTTCATTGCTCTCTTGAGTGAGAATCAGCATATTGATGTGTATGGCAACCACATCGGAATCCTGATCGGCAATTTCACGAAGCAGTCGTAAATATATATCCATCGGCAGCCACACACATGGCTATTGTTGTTTGCACATTCGTATGAATAATTTAGTGTGTGTGTGCTCACAGCAGAAGCGACTGATTTGAAATCAAATTTTTATTTTCTGTTCTGTGTGGCTGGGGTAAAATCCACAAGAATGAATTTTCTGTATAGCAAAGCTTTTTATACGGAAAGTGGGGCTTAAAATAAGTCATTTGTGGTTTTGCGTATAAAAAAGATTTGCCATACGATGAGAAAGCATAATGTGTGCATTGGTGTGCATATTAAAACACTTGACAATATAAAAGAAATATGCATGCATACGATATTTTATAAAGATCGATAGCACAAGTGGTAAAGTGTTGGTCTATCAATTTTATGATGCCGGGTTCAAGTCCGCTGAAAAATGTGTTTATTTTTATATTTTTTTTAATTGTTCATACTTTTTTTGAAAGCAAACTAATAATTATTTTTATAAAAAAATAATAAGAATAGTTTCTACTTTAGCATAAATTATCCAGTATTAAATAATTTTACTGAACCATATTGAATTGCTGCTGCTATAGCAGATCATTACAGCAAAGAAATTTATATCTTCTAAAAATAGTCATAACGGTGTTTCTTAAGTCTCATACATAAATTCATGTGCGCATGAAATTGTGTTAGTATTTGTACGATTTCAATACCTTTGGTTATGTTGGTTTTTTTGATGCCTTTGCGCAATTCGTCTGAAGAAGGTCATAAATTTCACAAAATCTAATCCAATCCAGCATTTCGTTCGTCAATGAATATGTGCAATTTTAGGAAGTTTTTGTTTTTCCGTATACATATGCTATATTAAGTAAATTGTTAGATTGTATTTTATTCTTATGGTAGGAAAAGGAAAATTTTGCAGATGTATTAAAATTTTTGATATTTCTTTTATATTAATACATTATTTACAAAATAAAAATTAGCTTAAATTAATATAATTAAATTAATATCATTATAATATATAAAAAAAAACATGCAGTTGCTTAGAAGAACTTAGACAGCAAATAATTAAAAAATAAAACTGAAAAGAAGTCCGAAATATTATTCACGAATGTAGGTCAAGACAGATTATTTGATTCAAAGTATTTTCTATATACATACATATGTATGTGGATACACATCCACAGACAAGTTCTTTAGAGGTAAATGTCAAATGTAATTGGCAAAAAGACGCACCTTATATTAAAATATGTTTAACTAAACATTATTTAACATAATATAAATTTAAAATTTCTTGGATTTTTAAATACTTGAAATAATTTTTTATAGATTTTTTGTTGAAATGTATTAAAGAATTACACATTTCATCACACTGTAGAATAAGAAGAGCATGTATTATGAATATACACACATCCATACATGTATACATGAACACAATATAGAAAGAAATCACAAGAAACTTTATTCCATGCTGAATGTTTAAATCGGACGGACGCGTTTAATTTAAGTCGCAGATTTTAGGTGCGCGTTTACGATCAAACTCATTTTCCTACGGTTTTTCGGTTATTATTTTTGATTATAATAATTTTCGATTATAAGGTGGTTGAACTACATTTTTCCATAGGAAAGAACTGTTTATACGGTTTTATTTACAAAACTTTGTAAATCAATGTATAACAAGAACATATGCACTTAATACTAGATATTGAAGTTCATAAAATTTACTTCAAACATGAACATATCATATACTATGTAAATGCGTAGAATCAGTGTTCATAGATATGTATGCACATATTCATGTACGTACGAGTGGTTTAATTTGTAATAGAATGAGGTAATAGTATTTCAAGCTGACCTTGATTTTGTTGACTGTACCATGTTACCGCACCACTAGAATGATGCAGTGTGGTGGCCGCGGCTAGCTCACAGCAATGGTCGTGGTCCTTAACCCGCCACACTGCATCGGGTGGGACAACACTACAAAAAAAAAGAACTTCAACTCACCATTTTGCCGGGCATCCTCCTCTACGACGACAAGCGAGCCCGCCCCATATTTGCCGCCTTAGCCGAACATTTTCAACATAAATTTATACATAACTAAACATTCTACTTTACACTTAAATAAATAACATACATATACTCGTATACTTAATAACTTAAATAAATACCATATATACTTATCTCTAGGGGGCGGGCGGCAACCTCCTTTTTCCTCCGATTCTCGAATGGGATGGGCCGGAAACAATCAGTTATCCCTCTATTCAGCACAATCACAACATTTTAATGCGGAAGAAGTATTTGAATTCAAATATTTTATTTTTATTTTTATTTTTATTTTTATTTGGAACCATTCACACTTTTGCTGTATCAGCACAAATAACAAGAACAACCGTCGAGACGAGAGACTATCCACACTAAATCAGACACGAATGCAAATAAAAAATCTTAGTTTTCTCTCTCAAAAATCCTCCACAGTAAAACACAAATTTTGAACGCGCGCGGCAACCAAAAATTTGTTCGACACTACTTTCTTCCTAAACACTTAACACTCTATAGAGACCGTTTTTTCCCTACCACTGCCTTAAATGTTTTTTTTTCCTTCTCTCCTGAAACCGTATCTTTTCCATTTCCTCGGCCTCTTCCGCTATTCCATCATTGACCGCTCCAGCGGTCGAGTCGGTCAGTTACCTTTCTTTGGAATTTTTACTATTCTGAGGCAGCGCCATCTCTACCTCAGAATCGCCTGGTAGGTTTTAGCCTGGCCGCATTCACTAGTAAAGCGGACAAGTGGAAGGAAGAAAAGAAGGAGAGAAGCAAAATAAACATATAGACGGTAGACGCCAAAAACAACGATAGCAACAACCATTAATCTAAAAACTATTTAGATAAATTTTCTGATGGAATATTAACACTAATTTTAGCAAAATTGGTCTTTTGTGCATAATTATTCTCTCTTTAGATTCACTCACAAATGTTTGATCGGATCCTGCTAAAATCGAAAGAATAAACTTTGCTGAGATTTGTCTATTCTGAAAAAATTCAAATATCCAAAATTTCATGACAAATTGAATTCATTATATTTAAATAATCCAAACAGCACATAAAATAAACACACCAGACATGAGGGCGCTTCCATTTTCATTTCTTTCTTTTGAAATCTTCCTGGCGTGTCACGCTTTGTTTTCAAAAATGACGCCAGATACAATGCTAGAGCTAGGCAAAACATTCAAATTTAAAACGTTTAGTTAAATACAATGTACAATGGGAGAAAAAGTTCCATTGGTTGAATAGTTGTGAAGAAGAAAATGCTGCAAAATGTAAAATTTGCAACACAACATTCAAAATTGGCCATAGTGGAGAATATGACGTTAAAAAACATTCTAAGACTCAGCAACATCTAAAAAATGTTAACGATTCCGCAGCTTCAATTTTATCATTTTTGCCTGTTGAAAAATCATCCGATGAACTGAAGGTGATCGCTGCCGAAACTGCTTTTATTTTCCATGTAGTTAAGCACTCGCAATCCTACAATTCAGCGGATTGCGCCGGAAAATTATTTTCCACTCTATTTGGCGACTCGAACACCGCTAATGTATAGAATGTATAGAAATGTATAGTTGTGGCAAAACAAAAGCAGCTAGAATAGTAAGGAAGGTACTAGCGCCTGAATCGCAGAGACTGATTTTAAGTGAAATTCGAGAGGCAAAGTACTTTTCCGTGAGCACCGATGCTTCCAATAAAGGAAATATAAAAACGTTTCCTTTGATCGTGCGGTTCTTTGATAAGACTCCTTGGTACAAAATCAGCTCTTCTGAGTTTCTACTCGCTGGAAGATGAGACATCTATAACAATAGCCAAATCACTCGTTTCCAAAATGGAATTCCATGGCTTATCAACTGAATTCATTTCATCATTTTGCGCTGATAACGCTAATGTTAATTTGGCAAAAATCAGAGTGTTTATACAGAGTTAAAAAAACAAAATGTTAACATAGTTCCTGTTGGGTGTAACTGTCATATTCTCTCCAACACTTTGAAGAAGGGAATATGTGCATAAAAAGTGGACGTGGATGTGATAGTTATAAAAATATTTAACGAATTCAGTTCTTCAACTAAATGCGCAACAGAACTTAAAGAATTTTTTGATTGGCTTGAAGTGGAATGGTCGGAAACGCTACGCCATGTAACAACAAGATGGCTTAGACTCTACCCTGCGATTGAAATACTCATAAAAAACTTGAGCCATTGAAAGCATATTTCCTTTCTAAAAGTAATGTGGCGCATTCCATTACACGTTTTTTCGAAGATGAACTTTCTATGGCTTATTTAGGATTTGTAATGAACATTTGTACAATATTTCAACCAGCCATAAAATTTCTGGAAAAAGATAGTGGAGTTATATTAGAAACTTTTGATATAATGGTAAATAATTTGTTGTTATTTAATAAAAGTTTTTATTGCTTTGCTTGTTTTTATTTTAGGAAAATGTTCGTCAAGCCCTCAACGAAAGAGTTGAAAATAAATTCTTCGGTGCAATTGCACGATCCACCTTGCTCAAATGTAGCAACGGAGATGCTGTTACACGATTTAAGATAGAAGCGTTGAATTGTTTGCGAACATCAATTTCTTATTTAGAAAAATGGTTTAATTTCGATGAAAACTGCGTCAAAGATTTTATATCATTAAAATTGAATAGTACTGCGGCTCCCACACTGGAAAAATTTAATAATATTGTATCAAAATATAAAATACCTGATGTAGATACTGATGCGATGTTCGAAGAATGTATAAAATTAAAAAGATTTTTGGCAGTTTCAATTGAGGCTTACCAAGAAAAAGATTGTAGCGAAGAAATATGGCTCAAATTCTTTCAACAATTTCCGGAGTCAAAAAATATTTTAAGAGTATTAAGTTTTATCTATTCAATTCCACATGCCAATGCATCTTCCGAAAGAATTTTCAGTTTGATGGGGAATTCTTGGAGAAAAGAGAGAAACCGAATGCATTTAGAAACAGTGGAAGCAGAGCTCATAATAAAACAAAATTTCAGAATGAGCTGCACTGAATTCAAAAAATATTTAAACACCGAAGAAGGGATTTTACTTTTGAAAAAAGTGAAATTAAGTGATAAATATCTTTAGTTTAATTATAAATGTTCCTTTCTTATTTTTAGTTATTTGTGATTCGAAAATCGTGATAAAAGTCAATGAATGACTTTTTTTGTGATTTTTATTATTTTAAAACGTTCTTTATGTTTATGTTTATTTAATTATTTAAAAATCGAGACCTGAAAAGTGAATGAATGACTTATTTTTTGATTTAATAAAATCAATAACTTCAAAAATAATAAAAATAAAAAATTATTTTTAGAAAGCTTGTCGGTGTCAAGCACTTACTATAATAAATAAACGACTAATAAACTTTAGGTTTGAACGTTTTTTTTTTCAAACTTGTCACGCCGTCGAAAAAATTAGATCTGGACACCCTAAAGCTAAGTGGTGTTAGGTATCGTATTTTATATATATTTATTTATTTTACATGCTAAGTATATATATATATATATATATATATATATATATATATATATATATATATATATATATATCTATATTATATATATATATATATATATATATATATATATATATATATATATATATATATTATATATATATATATATATATATATATATATATATATATATATATATATATATATATATATAAAACAACAGTAACAATTAGAAATCAATATCGGCTAACGGTGTTATGTAAAATTGTACATAGACTTCTGCTTTTTCATCCTTTTGGTGTATCATGAAATGCATTTCCAGTAAACCAGATGCGTCTGTCTTTATTGCAACTTTTGATGCAATTGCCAATGTTTTCTTTGTCATACGCATTTGGGAGTGTCGGTAACGTGCAATCGTTGTTTGACGGCAATTGAAGAGTATTATCATATCGCTCGTCTTAGCTACTTCCACACTAGTTTCGGACTGCATTACCCCTAATGTATCAATTCTAAAATGTGGTATATGAGGCGACAATCTGATTTTTAATTCGTCTGCTGATTTATCAAGTTCATTGAATATTGTTGCTAAATCGGGACCACGAACAAAAACTATATTCAAACTAGCACTATTCTCGTCCAATTCGAAATCTATTGATTCCTCATAGTCTGAAGTCTTAATGGAACATTCTGTAGATATATCTTCATCATGAGGCTCTATAATTAATATTAAAGGCGTGCCTTGGCCCTTATAGAACATTTTCATGCTACAATCAATCCCACTGAATATGCTTAAGCACTCGGAAATCACATTGATGTTTACGCCAAAGTTTAAAGCTCCGTCGACGTGATACTGGGAAAAATACGAGGTATTGAAGAACAGGCTTGCTTGTATAGATTTGTCCTGTTCTACGGTGATTCGAAATCCATCTTCATTAATATGGAAAAACCCATTCTAAGATTAAACAAGTGATATAAATTATTAAATTATTTGATTCTATGCGTATACCAACCTCCCCAAAATTGATAGCTTTTAATCCAGATTGAAGGATTTTAATGTGATCTAATCGACCAACAAACTTAAAATTAGAGTACTGCAATTGTGTAAACATATTTTGATTCCTTTTTGTGTAGTTTTCGATGTTTGCATGTATTATTAAAAAAATACACCAGGTTGCATCTGCATTAAAAGGTAGCTGAATATATGGTTCGGCAAAGTTACATTACGTTGTGAAGGTACACGGAGTATTTCCAAAAGCCGTAATGTAAGCACGTGTTTGCAGATATAACTCTCAATAGAAGATGATGCAACTCCAGCTGTCGACGTCGTAGGTAACTCCAATTTCAGAACATGCCTAACATAATATTCACACGGGCAATAATTTATGCCTGTAAATATTTTATGTTCGACTGCTGAGGTCCGACCCTCTGCGATTTCAGCCGATTCATGTGTTCCTGAGGTGTTGCCGTAAATTGTGATGATTTCCTTCCAGAAGACGCAGAGCATCAGCTAACAGTTCACTGCCAACTACTGAATTCAATTCGATGGAAAATTCCCCGTTCGCTACAGATAGTAATGTTACATATAGGATTGTGTATAGTTTTTGCTTATACTCGTATGTATGTATATGTGTTTATGTATATGCACTCACAGGGTAATCGTCTATTTTCGCTTTCGTCAAATTTAAATTCGTATTTTTTAAATATGGAAGACAGCAGATTAGGTACAAATAAAACTTGCAATTTTGGCATTATAAGATACGACCATAGATCATAGAATCTATGGATACTACCAGTTTTCTAACAAATCTACTAAAGTTGCAAGAAGCAAATTTACTAAATTGAGGCACGATTATCAAGCAGCAAACGCGGTTTTACTTCAATTCAAACTAATATTGAATCAGCTGTTTGGCGTTGCCATTTCTTAGCTTTACTAATATACTTTATAAAACTCTGTTGCTTTCATAAAGAAAATATTGGTTAGGCAACTCTTTGAAATACATCATCTGGTTCACTCATTTATGGCGGGCCACAAGAACTGTTTGGAATTTGACACAATTTATATATGGAATAAATATACACAATGGCTGCATTCTGGCACTCCATCGGATACCCAACCGATCAGAATTCTCCGAATTTTTGCAATCAGCTGATTGAGCGGACGCAATTTCTTTGAGCGGAAATTTCCTTCGCTACCGTACTCAACACTTAGCACAGCTGTTTTTAGAACAGATGTTTACGTATAAAGTGACAAATTTGTGTAGCGGCCCATTCTAAAACAAAGTGCGCTGTTTCACTCACCCGATAGGCAACCGATAGGTCGCCAGAATGCAGCCAGTGACAAATTTTTGTAGCGGCACATTCACAAACAACGTGCGCGGCTTCACTCACCCGATAGGCATCCGATAGGTTGCCAGAATGCACCCAATGGCTAAAAGGGGTGCGCTAGGATGCAGCAGTTCTAAAGACAAGCAATTATCATTGCGAGCGTTTTTGGGATGCAGTCAATCAAAAGCACCAGGTAAAAGCAAAAACAATATACAGAAAGCAAGAATGATAAAATAGAAGATTGCGCCAATGCTGCTACGAAAATTTCCTCTCTCTGCGCACCACGTCACTAGGCACATACGAAATGAGAGAACAGCCAAAATGCATACATTTTTGTGTGAGAAATGTGAAAATTTGTGTTTAATATTAAATATTTTAATATTTATCGCATTTTATAATAATATTTATATAAATAAATTTGAAATAATATATTTCAATTGATTTGGCATTTAAATTTTTGTTCTATTAAAAAAATTTGTTGGTTAAATTTGTGCCGTAAACGTTGGTATTTACTGTTTTCGTGCGATAATGGGAATATAAAATGAAAAAATTATGGGAAATGAAATTCTAATATGTGTATATTTATTAAATATATGTATATTTATATTATATTAATATATTTATATATATTAAATCAGTACACAAATTCACTTTTTCTTTGTTGGTACATGAAAATCTGCTTAATCCGCTGTGATATTTTTTGGAACGGGTTTTTCAATCATTTGTACTCGCTTACTTGCAAGTGGATTTGTTAACTTATATATAATTGAAAATAATTAAAAAGCTTTTAATATACAAATTATTGCCTTTGTGTATGCATTTTTCATATCACAAAATATTTGAAAATGCTACCTGTCGTCACAGCCAATCAGCTGTGCTGAGATTTTGTCGAGAGAGGAATAGCGGACCTGCGCATGGCGCAATCTTCTATCAAAAACAATATACAGAAAGACCTTTCATTGCTCTCTTGAGTGAGAATCAGCATATTGATGTGTATGGCAACCACATCGGAATCCTGATCGGCAATTTCACGAAGCAGTCGTAAATATATATCCATCGGCAGCCACACACATGGCTATTGTTGTTTGCACATTCGTATGAATAATTTAGTGTGTGTGTGCTCACAGCAGAAGCGACTGATTTGAAATCAAATTTTTATTTTCTGTTCTGTGTGGCTGGGGTAAAATCCACAAGAATGAATTTTCTGTATGGCAAAGCTTTTTATACGGAAAGTGGGGCTTAAAATAAGTCATTTGTGGTTTTGCGTATAAAAAAGATTTGCCATACGATGAGAAAGCATAATGTGTGCATTGGTGTGCATATTAAAACACTTGACAATATAAAAGAAATATGCATGCATACGATATTTTATAAAGATCGATAGCACAAGTGGTAAAGTGTTGGTCTATCAATTTTATGATGCCGGGTTCAAGTCCGCTGAAAAATGTGTTTATTTTTATATTTTTTTAAATTCTTCATACTTTTTTTGAAAGCAAACTAATAATTATTTTTATAAAAAAATAATAAGAATAGTTTCTACTTTAGCATAAATTATCCAGTATTAAATAATTTTACTGAACCATATTGAATTGCTGCTGCTATAGCAGATCATTACAGCAAAGAAATTTATATCTTCTAAAAATAGTCATAACGGTGTTTCTTAAGTCACATACATAAATTCATGTGCGCATGAAATTGTGTTAGTATTTGTACGATTTCAATACCTTTGGTTATGTTGGTTTTTTTGATGCCTTTGCGCAATTCGTCTGAAGAAGGTCATAAATTTCACAAAATCTAATCCAATCCAGCATTTCGTTCGTCAATGAATATGTGCAATTTAAGGAAGTTTTTGTTTTTCCGTATACATATGCTATATTAAGTAAATTGTTAGATTGTATTTTATTCTTATGGTAGGAAAAGGAAAATTTTGCAGATGTATTAAAATTTTTGATATTTCTTTTATATTAATACATTATTTACAAAATAAAAATTAGCTTAAATTAATATAATTAAATTAATATCATCATAATATATAAAAAAACATGCAGTTGCTTAGAAGAACTTAGACAGCAAATAATTAAAAAATAAAACTGAAAAGAAGTCCGAAATATTATTCACGAATGTAGGTCAAGACAGATTATTTGATTCAAAGTATTTTCTATATACATATGTATGTGGATACACATCCACAGACAAGTTCTTTAGAGGTAAATGTCAAATGTAATTGGCAAAAAGACGCACCTTATATTAAAATATGTTTTACTAAACATTATTTAACATAATATAAATTTAAAATTTCTTGGATTTTTAAATACTTGAAATAATTTTTTATAGATTTTTTGTTGAAATGTATTAAAGAATTACACATTTCATCACACTGTAGAATAAGAAGAGCATGTATTATGAATATACACACATCCATACATGTATACATGAACACAATATAGAAAGAAATCACAATAAACTTTATTCCATGCTGAATGTTTAAATCGGACGGACGCGTTTAATTTAAGTCGCAGATTTTAGGTGCGCGTTTACGATCAAACTCATTTTCCTACGGTTTTTCGGTTATTATTTTTGATTATAATAATTTTCGATTATAAGGTGGTTGAACTACATTTTTCCATAGGAAAGAACTGTTTATACGGTTTTATTTACAAAACTTTGTAAATCAATGTATAACAAGAACATATGCACTTAATACTAGATATTGAAGTTCATAAAATTTACTTCAAACATGAACATATCATATACTATGTAAATGCGGAGAATCAGTGTTCATAGATATGTATGCACATATTCATGTACGTACGAGTGGTTTAATTTGTAATAGAATGAGGTAATAGTATTTCAAGCTGACCTTGATTTTGTTGACTGTACCATGTTACCGCACCACTAGAATGATGCAGTGTGGTGGCCGCGGCTAGCTCACAGTAATGGTCGTGGTCCTTAACCCGCCACACTGCATCGGGTGGGACAACACTACAAAAAAAAAGAACTTCAACTCACCATTTTGCCGGGCATCCTCCTCTACGACGACAAGCGAGCCCGCCCCATATTTGCCGCCTTAGCCGAACATTTTCAACATAAATTTATACATAACTAAACATTCTACTTTACACTTAAATAAATAACATACATATACTCGTATACTTAATAACTTAAATAAATACCATATATACTTATCTCTAGGGGGCGGGCGGCAGCCTCCTTTTTCCTCCGATTCTCGAATGGGATGGGCCGGAAACAATCAGTTATCCCTCTATTCAGCACAATCACAACATTTTAATGCGGAAGAAGTATTTGAATTCAAATATTTTATTTTTATTTTTATTTTTATTTGGAACCATTCACACTTTTGCTGTATCAGCACAAATAACAAGAACAACCGTCGAGACGAGAGACTATCCACACTAAATCAGACACGAATGCAAATAAAAAATCTTAGTTTTCTCTCTCAAAAATCCTCCACAGTAAAACACAAATTTTGAACGCGCGAATTACAAGTCTTGGTAGTGTTGACTTTAAAAAAAATATATTTTCAAGCTCTTCCACTAGAGCCGTATTTAAATAAAACACCTTGATTCACTTGCAGCACAAACTGAACTGACTTGTTTATTGAATTTTAATTTGGGAAGAAAAACTATTTGATAGCCTAATTACAATAATAATAATAAGCGTTAACATTTATTCTGTTTTATTAAACTGCGTGTTCAAATTCTTAGGAAATATGGTTTTGGTTCTCGTATTCTCGTCTGGCTGTTGTTGTGCAATTCTGTTGTTGTGCAATTCTGTTGACGGTGCACTTCCGTTGACGGTGCACTTCCGTTGGCTTAAAGGTGTCATCGACCGTTAACTTGCTGCCCTTGGTGGTTTCGTGGGAGCTTGTAGGGTTGTTGTTGTTGCAGTGGGTACTGTAACTTCTCCCCCCCTGAGGTAAAGCGACGGCCAAAATGAAGCCATTGGGGCAGGAGCGTAAGATTTTAGTGTTGGCGTATTATCCTTTTTATTTCTTCTGAAGATGAAAGTCCCGACTAGTAGCATTGCTAACACTAAAATGGCTAGGGATGTTGTCGTGAGATGATGCCGAATATTCATTTCCATTTTAAAGGCTTCTAAATTTGTTTCTGTCTTAAATCCGTATTCTTTTAACTTCTGAAGATTTAGTATTTCGACTGTTGAATTTGTGTTTATTTTTCCGGTAGACAATGGTGGAACATGAACTTCATCCCAGAAGATTTCGTGGTTATCCTCATACGTGATGCCGTTTATTTCTATGTTACAGTTTTTGAAGTGAAGAAGGGCAGTGTTTTGTACTTCTGTCTCCTTGATGTTGCAAGTTGTTTTAACGTGGGTGGGTGGAGCGTTTATGAAAAGAATAAAGTTTGGTTCCGGTTGTGTTATTGATTCCATTCGTCCTACATCTTGAAGGGAGCAGTGTGCTGGTTCATTTCTTATGATTTTTCCAATGCAGTTGGAATCAGCTAAATTTGTGTTTGTTTTTTGCTCTTGGCAATAGTATGTTGATTCTATTTTTGGGCAAGGTGCATTAAGGTATTGTATGTTCTTTACATTGAAGTTAATAAAAGGTTTGGTTACAATAAGTTTAGTTTGATTAATAGGTAATGGAATTACATGATATAATGAATATTTCTCTGGTGATAAATTAGGAATACGGATATTAAAAATAATGTTTGAGTTGTTGTAATATGCTTGCATGCTTAAAAGTTCGTACAATTGTTCAAATGACTGATTTATTGATAATAATAATTTAGGTATTACATTCATTCTACTAAGTAATATTGCTTCAGCAATATTTGACAAATGGTTGTTTAGTATATCAATATTAAAATTTATTTGGTTTAAATACTGTATTTCTTCAATTATATCCGCTTCTTGTTTAATTTTATTTGCGGAGTTTTCAATAAAAGTTTTAATGATTCCTTGATCTTTATTTATGTGGTTTGTTATGTTCTTAAATCTATTGATGAATTGGTAGTTAATTGTGTTTTGTGATTGTATTATGTTTGTCAGATTATTTGTGTTAGATGTAAGAGATTCTATTTGTTTATTGAGGTCTTGGGCGTCTTGTGCGTCCATGTTTCCCGTTATGAATTTTATTGCCGATCCTAAACCATTAATTAATCCCCTTTTGTGTCTTTTTATAGGTGTGAGTGTAGCTAGTTTGTCTTGCAACTCTTTGAGTTTTAATTTTGTAATGTGTAACGAATTTGTGTTTGTTGCTTTATTTTCAAATGTGTCAAGAGTTTCGGAAATGTTGGCAATATTGTTTTCATAATCATCGAGTTTGATGATGTGAAGAAGATTTGTAAAGTTAGTTATTGTCCGCGATGGTCCGAGGTGTAGTGGTAGTATTGTGTGATTATTTGGTATGTTGTGTATTTCAATGATTTGCGCGGATGCAAGTGTGAGTCTGGGAAAATGGAGTAAAAAAAAAATTATTATATATATATGTGTTTTCTTAATTATAGCCAATTTTTTCTTTTTATTTGTTTCTGTTTCTTAGTTTTCCTTTATGCATCTTCTTTCTTTGCCTGGTAACTACTGTAACTTTATTATTTTTTGAAATTATATGTTTTGAGAATCTGGGCGTTAGTTTATTACGCCTAGCTTCTTTTCTGAATACAATTTCATTTTCATTAAAATCCTCGGCAGGATTTCTAGATTTATTTAGATTGTCGATTCTTTTTTTTGTGGTGTTTTCTACTTGTTGTTTAACCTCAGGATATAGTCTTTTTATGAATTCATTTAGTTTGGATAAATAATCATGTTCATCTGTGGATTTAAGTGTTTTAAGAAATTTGTAAGGTCTCCCAAAAAATAATTCGTAAGGGGTATGCTTTGTTGAGGAATGTATGGCATTATTATACGTTATCAATGTTTCTGATAGCATTTCGTCATGTTCTGTAGTTAATTTTTGTTCCTTTCGCGTTGAAAGTATTATTCTGTATATTTCGGTAAGTGTAGAGTGGAGTCTTTCCACTGGTGCATTACTGCTTGTCTGTTGAAAGGACGTGAAATGAAGACCTATTTCATGTTGCCTACAAAAATCTTTAAATATGTTCGCTACAAACTCTGAACCTTGGTCACACACAATTTTTTTCGGGATACCATAGGAGCTTATGAAGCTTTTAAAAGCTTTAAGAATGGTTATACTAGTTCTGGCGTTTAGTGTAAAAGCTGCAGCGAATTTAGAGAATTTGTCAATTAGTGTCAAAATTTGATTATTGTTAATAGTATATAGGTCTATATGCACTATTTCTAATGGTTTCAATGGTAATTCTGGCTGTTCATATTGTATTTTGGGAGGGTTTCTATCGTATTTTTGTATTTTACATCTTTCACAGTTGTTTATGGTTTTTGTTATTTTGGTTTTCATGTTTGGGAAGTAGATTTCTCTTTTTAGATGTAAAAAACATTCGTCTATGCCTCTATGATTTGATTTTTCGTGATAGTCGCGAATAAGCTGCTCTTGTTCGTCCTCTAGAGTGATATCTTTAAGAATTTCTTTACAACGAATAATTCGAAATGTTTTGTTGTGGCAAAAGTATTGTGAGTAAACTGATTGAACAACTCGGAATATAGTATCGTCTGTATAAATTGCAGTGAGTCTGTTGGAAGGTAAGAATTTTTTGAGTACGTCTATTGTTGTCTCTTCGTCAAAAATTGGTCTCCTTATGGTTCTCCTTTGCCTATTTTTGAATACTGTTTGGACCGTCATTGGTGATCCTTTCTCATTTGCTTCTAAGATTATCTGTAAGTTGAATTCGTTAAGTGGTTTTTCAGATATGCAAATTCCGTCATTTAAATTTTCGTCACAACTGTGGGTTGTGTTTATTGTTGTTTCATCCGCATTATCATTGGCATTTAGTTCATGAAATTGTTTGTCTGGGTTATCAATTTTTATTCGGCTTAAAGCGTCAGCGTTTGTATTCCATTTTCCTTTTTTGTATATCACCTCGTAGTCGAATTCTTCTAGTCTTAGCCGCCATCTTACTAGTTTCGAGTTTGGTTCCTTGAGGCTCATGATCCAGGTGAGCGGTTTGTGATCTGTGACTATTTGGAATTTACGCCCGAAAAGGTATGGGCGAAAGTATTTGGTGGCCCAAACTATCGCGAGAAGTTCTTTCTCTATAGTAGAATATCTAGTCTCGGTTTCTGAAAGTGTCCGACTTGCGTAGCAAATTGGTTTGTCATTACCTATTGGCCCTTGCGACAAAACTGCACCGATCGCAAAGTTGCTTGCATCCGTGGTGAGAACAAATGGTTTTGTAAAATCTGGATGTTGTAAAAGTGGGTCATTGGTTAAAAGATCTTTGCAGATCTCAAACGCTTTAATATACTCTGCATCTAGTGTGATTTTTGCGTCTTTTTTTAAACATTTGGTTAAAGGTCTCGTCAGTTTTGCTAGATCTTTTATAAATTTCCTGTAATAACTTATAAGTCCTATGAAACCTTTAATTTCTTTGCGGGTTTTAGGTGTTGGGAATTTTTTTATAGCTTCGATTTTCATGGGATTTGGTTTGATTCCCTCCGGTGTAATAACGTGTCCTAGGAAGGCGATTTCTTTTTTCAGGAATTCGCATTTGTCCATTTGTAATTTAAAGTTAGATTGGCGGAGTTTATTGAAAACTAGTTTGATACTGTCAAGGTGTTCCTGTAGTGATGTTGAAAAAATTATTATGTCGTCGAGATAAACCAGGCATTTCTTTCCAATTAAGTCCCTTAGTACATTGTCCATAACTCTCTGGAAAGTTGCTGGCGCATTCTTAAGCCCGAATGGCATTCTGACGTACTCATAATGTCCGTCTTCAACTGTAAATGCTGTTTTTTGTATATGCTTGGGGTCCATCTCGATCTGATGAAACCCGCTTGCAAGGTCTAACGTTGTAAAGTAAAGACATTTTCCGAGTTTATCTAGTATTTCCGTTATATTTGGTAGTGGATATCTGTCTGAAATGGTTTTCTCGTTAACTTTTCTGTAGTCTATGACTAATCGCCATTTTTGACGTCCGCTAGCATCTTTCTTTTTGGGGACCACCCAAACTGGTGAGCTCCATGGAGAATAGCTTTGTCTAATGATGCCCTGATCCAGCATTTCACCGATCTGTTTTCGGACTTCCTCTTTATGAATGTGCGGATATCTGTACGACTTAGTGTATGTTGGAAGGTCATCTGTTGTTTTGATCTGGTGTTTTATCTCATTAGTAAACGTGAGAGGTTCGTCTTGTTTGTATATTATGTCTTCGTATTGTTTGCATAATTTAACTAATTGCTTGCGTTCTTCTGTGTTGAGGTGGTCGGTTCTGAGAAGGTTTTGTATATCTATTTCGTGTGGATGGCTGTCCTCGCTAAAATTCAAGCAGTTTAGTTCTACAAAATTTGACGAGATGTGTTTTTCTACTTTAATTGGTTGTTCAATTAAAAGTGTTTGATCGGTTTGAGAGTAGTTAATTATTTCGACTATGCTATACCAGTTTTTGGCATAATACAGTCCTTCAGAAATGAAAAGTTCCGGTTTAAGTTCTGTTGAGTTTATAAAGATATCACCGTTTTGACTGTCAACAGGGAGCTTAGCTAAGATTTTTGATTTAGCTGGTATTATAATTTGACCTGATGTTAGATTGGGTTTGAGTTTAATTGAATTAACTGCATTATTTGTTGAGAGTGTTTGATTTGTTAAATCAATCTTAGCACCTAGTATCATTAGTGCATCTAATCCAAGGAGGCCGTCAAAGTAATTATGGAATTTAAATATTAGGAATTTAAGGGAACCATTTTGGTTAAATTCTTCAAAAATTGGCAAGACTGTATGTTGGTCTATTTGGTGTTTCTTAAAGGCAGTGGAAATTATAACTTTTTCGCATTTGTATTGTTTATCTGGTGGTATAAATTCAGGATTAATGAAGCTTGTGGAAGCTCCTGTGTCTAGGAGGAACCTGAGATCTCTGCCGAAAGGTGAAGATATTTTTATATACGGCAGAGTATCTCCGTGCTTATTTAGCTCTATGTATCCTGTTGGGTCTCCGAGGCTGAGTTTCGAAAATTTTGTTGATCCTGTATATTTGTGACATTATTAATATCGTTTTCAAAATAACGGTCTAGGGTATATTGGTGGTTGTTTATTTCGTTGAAATTAAAATTTCCGGGTCTGGAATATCTAGTTTGTGAACTTTGTTTGGGTTCAAATGAGTTTTGTCTGGATTGTTGTGTCCTTTGACTATTTCTAGCTCTTTCTGTTGAATTAATTCGGTAATTCCCTGGCTCATTATATGGACTATTTTTAATCATTCTATTATTAAATGGGTTTTGGTTTTGAAAATGTGGTTGTTGTGGATATGGCTGATTTCGGTTTTGCATTCTATTTTGGTATTGATTGAGGTTCCTGTTAGTATAGTTTTGGTAATTATTGGGATATTGTGGTGATTGTCGGAAATTAACTCGTTGATATGAGATATTCTGCTCTTTTATACAGAAAGCTAATGCTGTGGCCAAAGAATTAGGCTGCATCGTTCTTATTCGTGAACCTAAAGGTTCTTTAAGACCGCTTAAAAATGCGTTTAAGCACATATCAGCGTAAAGCTCCTTCTTTGCCCTAACTACATTCGAATCTGGTTCATGCAATAGGATATTATTGCATAATGCAGATTGAAGTTCGATTATCTCGCTATAGAAGTTTTCTACGGTTTTATTCGTTTGCATAGTACTATGCAGGTCCCTGATAAGTGACGTCTCTGTTCTCTTATCTGCGTAATGAAGAATAAGGTTTCTTTTTATTTCATCCCAGTTTAGTGGGGTACCATACATGTTTAAAACTTCATTAGCTTGCCCTTCAATTTTGTTCCTAATGGCTCTCAATAGTATTTGCCCGTATGGAGTGTTGTCTGTGCCCCTAATGTATAGAAGTATTTCTTCGACGTTGTTAAGAAATTCATTGAGAAGCCTTGCGTTTCCATCGAACTTGGGGAGGTCTTTGATAGCGTCCGGAATTCTTAAAGAATTAAAAATGTCAGAGTGATTTGTCGGTGTAGTATTTGATTCATTTGTTAAGGACATGGTGCTGTTGATTGATTCGTTAGTTATAGAGGATTGGTCACTGTTTATATTATTCTCAGGTGTTACTTCGTTGATAGAAGTTAAACTTCTGGTTATTCTTCTAAGTTTGTATGGTATAGAGCTAAACTTTTGTGAAGCCCTATTATCTTTAGGCATTTAAAATAGAAGAGCGGAAACTTGATAAAAAAAAAAATTTTATAATTCGCATAAGAACATACACTTTCCCTAATAGGGCCTAAGGCGCTATTTTTTTTTTTGATAATGCCTGAAATAAACCACTGTGCCGATAGCCGTCGAGACTCCTCGATGGATGGATATAGCAGAAATTAAAATTAATGGCACTAATATTTATTTAATTGTATTTTTAAGATTGTGTAAATTTCAATTTGTATCTCTTTTTTTCTTAAGTACGTAGATAAAATAAAATAAATTAGAACATACAACACTTGCACTTACAGTAAGCCCAAAATGATGAACATCTCTTATTTTATTTCCTGTTGATGGTGAATTCAATTTGATGGTGAAACGTAGGTTCTCCAGCGGTGAGGAATTAAAATTCTCCAGTTGATGATGACTGTCCGCTGGACCGGTTGACTGCGCCAATTACAAGTCTTGGTAGTGTTGACTTTAAAAAAAATATATTTTCAAGCTCTTCCACTAGAGCCGTATTTAAATAAAACACCTTGATTCACTTGCAGCACAAACTGAACTGACTTGTTTATTGAATTTTAATTTGGGAAGAAAAACTATTTGATAGCCTAATTACAATAATAATAATAAGCGTTAACATTTATTCTGTTTTATTAAACTGCGTGTTCAAATTCTTAGGAAATATGGTTTTGGTTCTCGTATTCTCGTCTGGCTGTTGTTGTGCAATTCTGTTGTTGTGCAATTCTGTTGACGGTGCACTTCCGTTGACGGTGCACTTCCGTTGGCTTAAAGGTGTCATCGACCGTTAACTTGCTGCCCTTGGTGGTTTCGTGGGAGCTTGTAGGGTTGTTGTTGTTGCAGTGGGTACTGTAACTCGCGCGGCAACCAAAAATTTGTTCGACACAACTTTCTTCCTAAACACTTAACACTCTATAGAGACCGTTTTTTCCCTACCACTGCCTTAAATGTTTTTTTTCCTTCTCTCCTGAAACCGTATCTTTTCCATTTCCTCGGCCTCTTCCGCTATTCCATCATTGACCGCTCCAGCGGTCGAGTCGGTCAGTTACCTTTCTTTGGAATTTTTACTATTCTGAGGCAGCGCCATCTCTACCTCAGAATCGCCTGGTAGGTTTTAGCCTGGCCGCATTCACTAGTAAAGCGGACAAGTGGAAGGAAGAAAAGAAGGAGAGAAGCAAAATAAACATATAGACGGTAGACGCCAAAAACAACGATAGCAACAACCATTAATCTAAAAACTATTTAGATAAATTTTCTGATGGAATATTAACACTAATTTTAGCAAAATTGGTCTTTTGTGCATAATTATTCTCTCTTTAGATTCACTCACAAATGTTTGATCGGATCCTGCTAAAATCGAAAGAATAAACTTTGCTGAGATTTGTCTATTCTGAAAAAATTCAAATATCCAAAATTTCATGACAAATTGAATTCATTATATTTAAATAATCCAAACAGCACATAAAATAAACACACCAGACATGAGGGCGCTTCCATTTTCATTTCTTTCATTCTTTTTATGGCACAATTCGCTACCTGGCAAAATTATCGAAACAGAAATAAGTACATATGTATGTACATACATATGTATGTATGTATGTATATGATTTGTCAAGATTGAATTTCATAATACTCCACCGTTTCCAGTCTTCTTCTATAGCAGATATGAAATAATTCTGCTCTAGTTTTGGTCCAGTAAAATGATATAATACTGGCCCGCTGTTGACAAAAAGTAATGCCTCGTCTTCGATTGCTATGATTGAAATTCGTTTTCATTCCAATTCCAACAAATAAATAAAAATAACATTCTTACAGCCACCCTCTGTGGTCTAGTGGTAAGCATGCTAGACTCACACCCCGAGGGTCGCAGGTTCAAATCCTGCCACGGGCTTGGTCTCCAAAATGCTTCTTTCTATAAAATGATTTTCTCTTCGAGTCGAACGCCTCTGTAGCTAGTACTCATTCCCACAACACCTTGCACTCATAATTAATTATGGTGTAAGAATAATAATAATAATAAAAATAACATTCTTACATTCATATCCATACACACATATGCATGGCGTAAATATGCAAGCAAGCATAGAAACATTCGCACATGTAGTAAACACACACGCACATATAGAAGTCGTAACAAAACGAAAAAACCAGAATGTGTGTCTACATAATTTGCCTTTGCATTGCCGAGCACACTTCGGGTGTTGAGTTAATAATATCTCCATAGGCAGCCACACAATTTTAACTCATTTCGCTGAGTGAAGAGAACGATGTAATATCTTTATAGTATATTGTCTTTGGTAAAAGTTTTTGGGTAATACTGCAGAGAAGCGGCTTTTGCCAAAAAAGGCCTAAAAATTTTTTAAAAATTACCAAATTAGGGGGGTGTTAAAAAACTGTAACAAACTGATGCACATTTTTGGTCCAAAAAACATTAAAAATTATAAAAATAGCAAAAAAAATTTCACTTCGGACTTGAATGTGGAGAATCCATTTTTCTACTAACTGTTAAATATTTATGTATTTTTCTCTGTTGCATTTATAAAAAGTAATTAAATTTTAATGAAAATATTTACCCTCAATGACCAATGCAGTCGATGACAAAACACGTACAAAATTAACACTGAAAAAACAAAGTGCCCCGACGCATCGCGAACCCACACCGACTGTCAAATTCTTTTTTTCGGTATTTACGGTAAGTTTTTTCATTTTTTTCGCACTGAAACATCTCGCGCTTTTTTCCCCATGCATTTTTCAACCATAACAGGCATTCTCCGAGCATTGCTACCTGTTCTAACGGCCAAAATTCAAGTCCGAAGTGAAATTTTTTTGTTGCTATTTTTATTATTTTTAATGTTTTTTGGATCAAAAAAGAGCTTTCCCCGACTTCTTTTGAGCTTTTTTACCACCCCCCTAATTTTGGAAATTTTAAAAAAAATTTTAGGCCTTTTTTGGCAGAAGCCGCTTCTCTGCTGTATTACCAAAAAATCAATGTAGCTCCTACAAGCTTCTGGAAAAAACATGAAAATAAACTTGCAATCAAATACTTTCAAATTAGTATTATATTTATAGTATTAATTTTAAAAATTTCTCCATCCGCAATGTGAGCATATGTGTCATCTATGTCTTGGTGGTCATGAAGTCGAGAAACTGCCATGTTGGAATTCAATTCCATCTTCCTGTGGTCAAAATGTAATCGCCTATTGCGCTGTGGCAATCACAGATGTACATTACCTTGCTACTCTATTCCGGATATTTCTGACTTGGAGGTATATAAGCTCTTTCAGTCAATAGCACTTGTTTCTTCTTTTTTGAACTTTTGCCTTCAGGAACAGGATGGATGCAGTAAATGTAACGAAAACTGTAATATACCGCGACCTCTTGGATGTCTACATCCATGTGCTCGTGGTTGCCACTTGCCACCATGTTATCGTTCTCACATAAACATCAAAATTGAATGTCACTGCGGCTTAGCTCAGCTTGTCCACAATTGCTCCGATATTTTCCAAACTGGTGAAACCAAAGAATTAACATTAGACCGACAAGAACGCTTAAAAAGCTGCGGCAATCGTTGTTTGAAAAATTAACTATACGAGTATGTGCTTAAAAAAAGAAATGTAAACGAACATGTTGAATTTTCAGTTTTCATGCGGTCATAGTTGTAGAGCCATATGTCACTCAGGGGATTGCCCTAACCCGAATTTGTGTCGGAAAGCAGTACGCATATATTGTAAGTGCAAGCATATAAAATCAGAAGTACCTTGCGAAAAGTACCGCGGAGGCCATAACTCGATTGGATGCAATGAAAACGCTCGTCAAAATTGAAGAAATTCGAAAGCAAGAAGCTGAAAATATGCGGCTGCAGGAGGAAGCTTAAAACCGGTTAGAAGAGGGGCAGTTTTAAAAGAAATTCAGCAAGCAAAAGCATAAGGAACGCAAACTTTTAGTGGGAGCATCGAAGCATAAAGTAAACTGGAAAATCGTTTCCATATATGTTGGTACAGCAATGGCGATATTTGGTGCTGTCGCTGTGGCTTTTTATGAAGAAAACTAACTTTATTTACATTTTTAATCAATTTTCCGAGACGACGCAAATTTTATTAATGAACGGAAATTACAGAGGTCATTACGTCACATACAATATATATAAAACAATAAAATGTCGAAAGGGTATTTGTATTTGATTACAATTGTATAGTACAATAGTATACATATTATCAACTTATCTAAATGCATGTGGGGGGGAGCAACTCTATTATATATAGAAAAATATTGTAACAATATTATTTTTTACTACTTGGACTGAATTATTATATAAGACACGAAGTATACTATACTAATCTCATTTAATCAAATATCTAAACTTCTAAATAAAATCCACAATTACCAATTACATATGATTAAGCTAGCTGGCAGCTAGTGCGTATTCGCAACTCTAGTTCAATAACAAATAAATATACATCTTAGAATACCAAGTACATTTCTATGTACTTACATATGTGACCAGCTCCGAAGAAAGAGGTTATATCTAAAAAATCACGCTATAAGTGTATATGAAGCCCCTCTTATGCATACATATATTCACATGCACTTTCCTGATAGTCGTTGTGTGGAATTTTGGAAAATCGTTCAGTCTTTACTTAGCTCACGGTCCAAAATTTGAAACCATTTTCTCGGAAAGGGACTTACGGTTCTCTTTTCAATTGCTTCCTTATGTATGTAAAAGCGGAATTCGTAATCAACGTTACACTGAGGACAAAATCTTCATTGTTGAAGTTAACATGGTGTGTCAGTCATATCAATACAAATCAGCTCATATCTACAAATTTCCTAAAAAAGCTGTTCAATATAACTGATGACACTTTAAAGGAAAGTTTTGGAATCCTATACTTATCCACGTGCACAACACAAACCATTAGCCTCATAGAGGCAGTTTTTAATTCGCCAATAGAAACAGATATATTTCATAGATCCAATCAGGATAGAGAGAAGATTGTCATAATCGACATTAGCATTTTATATAAAGGATGTTCTTTTTTGTTAGCTATTAATGGGAACTATGTTATTGTTCCTGTTTGTTCCGATATGCTGACGTCAGCATGTCCATGGTATATTCCACCTAATCCACATCTTCCACTTTCCTTTATTGATTTCAACATTTTTCTTGTTCAGTGTCTTTGAGAAGCTGTAACTTGTAGCTCGCTAAACACGGAAATCGCGTGACTAGACAGTTTTAGTAAAGAAAGCTGAAGTCAGGTTAGACCGACTTGGAGATACCCTTTACCCTAACGTGTGCTTGCGAGCTAAACCATGATAATGTACATTTGATTCATATATCATCATTAGGAGCATATCTTCAGAAATTTTCACTGAGATACCCACATTTAATTATGTGGGACGGAGGCGTGTACCATATTTGATCGACCACATTTCTTCAGTAGCGCGAAACTATTTATTCACATCAAATTTGGATCACAAATTTTGTATAGGTCCTAAAGGTCTGCACCATAATTAATTAATGCTCAATTATAAAAATGTATGTTAATTTTTTCTAACTACACATCCATATGTAGGTGTCGTAGAGAAAAGGAAATGAGCAAAATAAAACAATGTAGCTGGAGTAATGAATTCATTGATCGACAAGAATAGCAGCGTCTCTAAAATTCAATGAAACAAATAGCATTACAAAAACAAATTATATATTGATTGTGGTAATAAGTTTAGGTTTAGTGATTTAGTACTACCATTGGCTGTTTTATATGAGGTGATCACATTTTTAGTATTTCCTATACTATTCTTATGTACATGCTTCAGTTTCGGTAGAATTTGTAATTAAAAGATAAAATTACAAATAAGCTCCAAGAACAGTCAGCAGAAGTGTTTGTATATTTGTATTACCTAATTCAAGTTGAGTCATTTTAATTAAATCGTTATTTGCAAACAACTATGGTATATGATTTAACTGAAAGGTAATTACAATTCTTAAAAATGTAAAATTGTTCGACGTACGTAATTTTTTAAATAAACTCCGGTCCTTGTTGGTATTTTCGTGGCCCCCTCCGAAAACATGTTCCACATCTTGCAAACAGTAATATTTTTACCCACTAGACATTTAAATGCTTATAAATTCTTTAATTGTGAACAAATAAGTTGATTTGATTTATGTTCACTTATGAAGGCATATCACAATGTAGAAAACTAGATTTTTCAGAACCTGTACAAAAAATTCGTGTTATTTTCTCAGTTGTGTTTAGAAGATCTGGGAAGATCGATTGTTGAGTAAGCGTTATTGTTATAAACTAGTTTTTTTATGATAAACTTTTGAGGCTTACCACTGGAAAGGTCAGTATTATAATGGGAAATAGTTTCAGGTAAATCAGTGTTGCAAAGATAATATAAATTACTGCGACCAGTTCCGTTTTAGTGCCTAACAAATTTTGATATTGGAAAACAAAATATATAAGCACGTATTCCTGAACGAGTAGAATAGGATACTCCATATAGGAGAGAAACTTATAGCCACTGCTATAGTTATATGACATCATAACAGTATAACTGAAGAGCTCCAAACATAGGCCCAATACACTGATTCCTACCAGAGAAAACTTTAATTAATTTATATGCGCTTCATATGTAATACACTCACCTTGGGACGAGTTATTTTTACCGATAGTGTTGATTTGAGGGACTTTAATTACAAGGCAAACGAAACTGTTATTAGACTAAGCAAATCAGCTAAAATGAGGATAACCCCTTTCTTCAGATAGTCAGAAACTACAGCACCGTATCCTTCCAAAGTTGTCCATTGTTGAAAAAAATATTAAGTTGGTTTTAATTCCAAGTTGATTTGAAGAATAAGCAAGTATGCAACTACTCCCAAAAATATAAGATATCTAGTATCTACCACACTGTTCCCTATTTTAAAAACTGGAACCTAGCCCGGTCAGCTAGATCACCCATCACACATAAGAAACATGTGACCTATTTTGTGAGTGTCCTGTGAGGTCAAAATAATTTATAATAGGTTTTTTCGCGTCGCATGAACTGGTTGCTTTATCTGCTCTGAACTCTGTTCGTGTCGCGGGTTCATTTGCAATTTCCTGTTCGCATCACAGAAGGTTCACTGTCAGTTAATCAACTGGCTGCACTGAAATGTTTTTGAAAATTAACGAAAATTTTTCATATTTTTTCCTTTATTTTGTTGTGGTTGTCTATGGGATTTTGATTTTGTTTACACTTGCTTCTCAGCTGCTTTCAGTAGCGTCCCTTTTGTTGTTAAGCCGGTGGTCCATTTGAAAGCTAATGTTTTAATTGTTGTTTAATTAATGTTTTCATTATTGCTTTAATTCTGTGTATCAACAACACATTTGTAAACATTTGTATATTATAAACTGTCAGCGGTGTCTCCTCTATACACCTTTCCAGCACTCTAGTTGGAGGATTGACCAGCACTGGAATGATAGGAAGTTTTTGTACCGGTATAGTAGCCGGTACACAAACCAGAGTATTTGTATTGATACTGCCTATCGGAACAGTGGATCGAGAGAATGAGCGGGTATATGTGTGTGAGTAAATGGGGGAGAAGTCTATAAATTTAATTGGTCGAATGAAGGTGGAAAGTATGAATATGGGTCAATGGCGGGCGGTAAGTAGATTGTTGACCTACTCAGGGCAGCTGTTGCTAAGGCTGCTGCTGATTGGGACAAACAAGGATAGTATGTGATAGATTGAATGTGATAGGGGAAGCGGAATTAGGAGAGAGGCCTCTTTTGGTAGAGTAGCGGGTAAATTTGAGGAGATATACAAGAGGCAAAAGGAACACCAAACAGGATCAGTCAGTGACAGGCAGCAAATGTATATTTAAAAAATAACTGGAAAAATTGAGACGTTGATGGCAAACCAAACAAACGTTTTAAATAAAAAATTTGTGGAGACTAATTTATAGTAGTTTTTTAAAATTACAAGTGAAAAACTGTCAGGAATTAAAATGGAAATTGAAAACGAAATGGCAAAGGTGTTTGAATGAAACGATATATAAAGAGAGACATACATATATTGTGTGTGGCTAGAAGCATCAGCAGTTGCATTTAACAATATACAAAAAAAGGTGAAGTTGGAATGGGGGTCAATGGCGGACAGCAGTAAGGTGTTTGACCTACTGAGTACAGCTGCTGGTTGCTATCGCTGCTGCTGAGTGGGTTAAACCAAGAGAGAAGATGAAAGGCTGGATAGGTGGTAAGAGTAGAGGTAGATACCTAAAGATAGGGGGTAGCGGGAAGTTAAAGAAGCTTCAGAAAGAGTAAATAAGGCACAAGAGGAGGAAAATCGGGGTCAGAGTTTTTGAGAAAAATCCGTGGATCGCTCAGTCGTTGTGGATCGTCGTGTGTTGAGATCTGTGCGTTTGTGTGGAGACGAATACGAAAGAAAGAAAGGCCTGCTGATTCCAAGTTCTAAATACAAAAATATATGGTAGGATAAAATATGATCAAAATGTGCTTTGAAAATGGGTGCTTTTAATAGAATCACAAACCTAACCAAAACAAATGAGTAAATCGGTAGATTTCGTCGGGAATAGTTTCATGTGGTTAGGTCGTGGAGTTTAAAGCAAATAAAAAGATGCTGGAGTGACTTTTAAGCAAATTAATATTAAAAAAGATAATTGCAGTTACAATTAAAAATTAAACAAAAGTGTAAAAAAATAATAGTTTAATAAAGAAAAAGAAAATCAGGAAAGGAAATCCGCCCCATCTAGCAGGAATATTATAAGCCAAGCAGGGTGTCCAGACGTCACGCTTTTGGCGTGATTGTCACACTTTTGAAATCTTCCTGGCGTGTCACGCTTTGTTTTCAAAAATCACGCCAGATACAATGCTAGAGCTAGGCAAAACATTCAAATTTAAAACGTTTAGTTAAATACAATGTACAATGGGAGAAAAAGTTCCATTGGTTGAATAGTTGTGAAGAAGAAAATGCTGCAAAATGTAAAATTTGCAACACAACATTCAAAATTGGCCATAGTGGAGAATATGACGTTAAAAAACATTCTAAGACTCAGCAACATCTAAAAAATGTTAACGATTCCGCAGCTTCAATTTTATCATTTTTGCCTGTTGAAAAATCATCCGATGAACTGAAGGTGATCGCTGCCGAAACTGCTTTTATTTTCCATGTAGTTAAGCACTCGCAATCCTACAATTCAGCGGATTGCGCCGGAAAATTATTTTCCACTCTATTTGGCGACTCGAACACCGCTAATGTATAGAATGTATAGAAATGTATAGTTGTGGCAAAACAAAAGCAGCTAGAATAGTAAGGAAGGTACTAGCGCCTGAATCGCAGAGACTGATTTTAAGTGAAATTCGAGAGGCAAAGTACTTTTCCGTGAGCACCGATGCTTCCAATAAAGGAAATATAAAAACGTTTCCTTGGATCGTGCGGTTCTTTGATAAGACTCCTTGGTACAAAATCAGCTCTTCTGAGTTTCTACTCGCTGGAAGATGAGACATCTATAACAATAGCCAAATCACTCGTTTCCAAAATTGAATTCCATGGCTTATCAACTGAATTCATTTCATCATTTTGCGCTGATAACGCTAATGTTAATTTGGCAAAAATCAGAGTGTTTATACAGAGTTCAAAAAACAAAATGTTAACATAGTTCCTGTTGGGTGTAACTGTCATATTCTCTCCAACACTTTGAAGAAGGGAATATGTGCATAAAAAGTGGACGTGGATGTGATAATTATAAAAATATTTAACGAATTCAGTTCTTCAACTAAATGCGCAACAGAACTTAAAGAATTTTTTGATTGGCTTGAAGTGGAATGGTCGGAAACGCTACGCCATGTAACAACAAGATGGCTTAGACTCTACCCTGCGATTGAAATACTCATAAAAAACTTGAGCCATTGAAAGCATATTTCTTTCTAAAAGTAATGTGGCGCATTCCATTACACGTTTTTTCGAAGATGAACTTTCTATGGCTTATTTAGGATTTGTAATGAACATTTGTACAATATTTCAACCAGCCATAAAATTTCTGGAAAAAGATAGTGGAGTTATATTAGAAACTTTTGATATAATGGTAAATAATTTGTTGTTATTTAATAAAAGTTTTTATTGCTTTGCTTGTTTTTATTTTAGGAAAATGTTCGTCAAGCCCTCAACGAAAGAGTTGAAAATAAATTCTTCGGCGCAATTGCACGATCCACCTTGCTCAAATGTAGCAACGGAGATGCTGTTACACGATTTAAGATAGAAGCGTTGAATTGTTTGCGAACATCAATTTCTTATTTAGAAAACTGGTTTAATTTCGATGAAAACTGCTTCAAAGATTTTATATCATTAAAATTGAATAGTACTGCGGCTCCCACACTGGAAAAATTTAATAATATTGTATCAAAATATAAAATACCTGATGTAGATATTGATGCGATGTTCGAAGAATGTATAAAATTAAAAAGATTTTTGGCAGTTTCAATTGAGGCTTACCAAGAAAAAGATTGTAGCGAAGAAATATGGCTCAAATTCTTTCAACAATTTCCGGAGTCAAAAAATATTTTAAGAGTATTAAGTTTTATCTATTCAATTCCACATGCCAATGCATCTTCCGAAAGAATTTTCAGTTTGATGGGGAATTCTTGGAGAAAAGAGAGAAACCGAATGCATTTAGAAACAGTGGAAGCAGAGCTCATAATAAAACAAAATTTCAGAATGAGCTGCACTGAATTCAAAAAATATTTAAACACCGAAGAAGGGATTTTACTTTTGAAAAAAGTGAAATTAAGTGATAAATATCTTTAGTTTAATTATAAATGTTCCTTTATTATTTTTAGTTATTTGTGATTCGAAAATCGTGATAAAAGTCAATGAATGACTTTTTTTGTGATTTTTATTATTTTAAAACGTTCTTTATGTTTATGTTTATTTAATTATTTAAAAATCGAGACCTGAAAAGTGAATGAATGACTTATTTTTTGATTTAATAAAATCAATAACTTCAAAAATAATAAAAATAAAAAATTATTTTTAGAAAGCTTGTCGGTGTCAAGCACTTACTATAATAAATAAACGACTAATAAACTTTAGGTTTGAATGTTTTTTTTTCAAACTTGTCACGCCGTCGAAAAAATTAGATCTGGACACCCTAAAGCTAAGTGGTGTTTGGTATCGTATTTTATATATATTTATTTATTTTACATGCTAAGTATATATATATATATATATATATATATATATATATATATATATATATTATATATATATATATATTATATATATATATATATATATATATATATATATATATATATATATATATATATATTATATATATATATATATATATATATATATATATATATATATATATATAAAACAACAGTAACAATTAGAAATCAATATCGGCTAACGGTGTTATGTAAAATTGTACATAGACTTCTGCTTTTTCATCCTTTTGGTGTATCATGAAATGCATTTCCAGTAAACCAGATGCGTCTGTCTTTATTGCAACTTTCGATGCAATTGCCAATGTTTTCTTTGTCATACGCATTTGGGAGTGTCGGTAACGTGCAATCGTTGTTTGACGGCAATTGAAGAGTATTATCATATCGCTCGTCTTAGCTACTTCCACACTAGTTTCGGACTGCATTACCCCTAATGTATCAATTCTAAAATGTGGTATATGAGGCGACAATCTGATTTTTAATTCGTCTGCTGATTTATCAAGTTCATTGAATATTGTTGCTAAATCGGGACCACGAACAAAAACTATATTCAAACTAGCACTATTCTCGTCCAATTCGAAATCTATTGATTCCTCATAGTCTGAAGTCTTAATGGAACATTCTGTAGATATATCTTCATCATGAGGCTCTATAATTAATATTAAAGGCGTGCCTTGGCCCTTATAGAACATTTTCATGCTACAATCAATCCCACTGAATATGCTTAAGCACTCGGAAATCACATTGATGTTTACGCCAAAGTTTAAAGCTCCGTCGACGTGATACTGGGAAAAATACGAGGTATTGAAGAACAGGCTTGCTTGTATAGATTTGTCCTGTTCTACGGTGATTCGAAATCCATCTTCATTAATATGGAAAAACCCATTCTAAGATTAAACAAGTGATATAAATTATTAAATTATTTGATTCTATGCGTATACCAACCTCCCCAAAATTGATAGCTTTTAATCCAGATTGAAGGATTTTAATGTGATCTAATCGACCAACAAACTTAAAATTAGAGTACTGCAATTGTGTAAACATATTTTGATTCCTTTTTGTGTAGTTTTCGATGTTTGCATGTATTATTAAAAAAATACACCAGGTTGCATCTGCATTAAAAGGTAGCTGAATATATGGTTCGGCAAAGTTACATTACGTTGTGAAGGTACACGGAGTATTTTCAACAGCCGTAATGTAAGCACGTGTTTGCAGATATAACTCTCAATAGAAGAAGATGCAACTCCAGCTGTCGACGTCGTAGGTAACTCCAATTTCAGAACATGCCTAACATAATATTCACACGGGCAATAATTTATGCCTGTAAATATTTTATGTTCGACTGCTGAGGTCCGACCCTCTGCGATTTCAGCCGATTCATGTGTTCCTGAGGTGTTGCCGTAAATTGTGATGATTTCCTTCCAGAAGACGCAGAGCATCAGCTAACAGTTCACTGCCAACTACTGAATTCAATTCGATGGAAAATTCCCCGTTCGCTACAGATAGTAATGTTACATATAGGATTGTGTATAGTTTTTGCTTATACTCGTATGTATGTATATGTGTTTATGTATATGCACTCACAGGGTAATCGACTATTTTCGCTTTCGTCAAATTTAAATTCGTATTTTTTAAATATGGAAGACAGCAGATTAGGTACAAATAAAACTTGCAATTTTGGCATTATAAGATACGACCATAGATCATAGAATCTATGGATACTACCAGTTTTCTAACAAATCTACTAAAGTTGCAAGAAGCAAATTTACTAAATTGAGGCACGATTATCAAGCAGCAAACGCGGTTTTACTTCAATTCAAACTAATATTGAATCAGCTGTTTGGCGTTGCCATTTCTTAGCTTTACTAATATACTTTATAAAACTCTGTTGCTTTCATAAAGAAAATATTGGTTAGGCAACTCTTTAAAATACATCATCTGGTTCACTCATTTATGGCGGGCCACAAGAATTGTTTGGAATTTGACACAATTTATATATGGAATAAATATACACAATGGCTGCATTCTGGCACTCCATCGGATACCCAACCGATCAGAATTCTCCGAATTTTTGCAATCAGCTGATTGAGCGGACGCAATTTCTTTGAGCGGAAATTTCCTTCGCTACCGTACTCAACACTTAGCACAGCTGTTTTTAGAACAGATGTTTACGTATAAAGTGACAAATTTGTGTAGCGGCCCATTCTAAAACAAAGTGCTCTGTTTCACTCACCCGATAGGCAACCGATAGGTCGCCAGAATGCAGCCAGTGACAAATTTTTGTAGCGGCACATTCACAAACAACGTGCGCGGCTTCACTCACCCGATAGGCATCCGATAGGTTGCCAGAATGCACCCAATGGCTAAAAGGGGTGCGCTAGGATGCAGCAGTTCTAAAGACAAGCAATTATCATTGCGAGCGTTTTTGGGATGCAGTCAATCAAAAGCACCAGGTAAAAGCAAAAACAATATACAGAAAGCAAGAATGATAAAATAGAAGATTGCGCCAATGCTGCTACGAAAATTTCCTCTCTCTGCGCACCACGTCACTAGGCACATACGAAATGAGAGAACAGCCAAAATGCATACATTTTTGTGTGAGAAATGTGAAAATTTGTGTTTAATATTAAATATTTTAATATTTATCGCATTTTATAATAATATTTATATAAATAAATTTGAAATAATATATTTCAATTGATTTGGCATTTAAATTTTTGTTCTATTAAAAAAATTTGTTGGTTAAATTTGTGCCGTAAACGTTGGTATTTACTGTTTTCGTGCGATAATGGGAATATAAAATGAAAAAATTATGGGAAATGAAATTCTAATATGTGTATATTTATTAAATATATGTATATTTATATTATATTAATATATTTATATATATTAAATCAGTACACAAATTCACTTTTTCTTTGTTGGTACATGAAAATCTGCTTAATCCGCTGTGATATTTTTTGGAACGGGTTTTTCAATCATTTGTACTCGCTTACTTGCAAGTGGATTTGTTAACTTATATATAATTGAAAATAATTAAAAAGCTTTTAATATACAAATTATTGCCTTTGTGTATGCATTTTTCATATCACAAAATATTTGAAAATGCTACCTGTCGTCACAGCCAATCAGCTGTGCTGAGATTTTGTCGAGAGAGGAATAGCGGACCTGCGCATGGCGCAATCTTCTATCAAAAACAATATACAGAAAGACCTTTCATTGCTCTCTTGAGTGAGAATCAGCATATTGATGTGTATGGCAACCACATCGGAATCCTGATCGGCAATTTCACGAAGCAGTCGTAAATATATATCCATCGGCAGCCACACACATGGCTATTGTTGTTTGCACATTCGTATGAATAATTTAGTGTGTGTGTGCTCACAGCAGAAGCGACTGATTTGAAATCAAATTTTTATTTTCTGTTCTGTGTGGCTGGGGTAAAATCCACAAGAATGAATTTTCTGTATAGCAAAGCTTTTTATACGGAAAGTGGGGCTTAAAATAAGTCATTTGTGGTTTTGCGTATAAAAAAGATTTGCCATACGATGAGAAAGCATAATGTGTGCATTGGTGTGCATATTAAAACACTTGACAATATAAAAGAAATATGCATGCATACGATATTTTATAAAGATCGATAGCACAAGTGGTAAAGTGTTGGTCTATCAATTTTATGATGCCGGGTTCAAGTCCGCTGAAAAATGTGTTTATTTTTATATTTTTTTTAATTGTTCATACTTTTTTTGAAAGCAAACTAATAATTATTTTTATAAAAAAATAATAAGAATAGTTTCTACTTTAGCATAAATTATCCAGTATTAAATAATTTTACTGAACCATATTGAATTGCTGCTGCTATAGCAGATCATTACAGCAAAGAAATTTATATCTTCTAAAAATAGTCATAACGGTGTTTCTTAAGTCACATACATAAATTCATGTGCGCATGAAATTGTGTTAGTATTTGTACGATTTCAATACCTTTGGTTATGTTGGTTTTTTTGATGCCTTTGCGCAATTCGTCTGAAGAAGGTCATAAATTTCACAAAATCTAATCCAATCCAGCATTTCGTTCGTCAATGAATATGTGCAATTTTAGGAAGTTTTTGTTTTTCCGTATACATATGCTATATTAAGTAAATTGTTAGATTGTATTTTATTCTTATGGTAGGAAAAGGAAAATTTTGCAGATGTATTAAAATTTTTGATATTTCTTTTATATTAATACATTATTTACAAAATAAAAATTAGCTTAAATTAATATAATTAAATTAATATCATTATAATATATAAAAAAAAACATGCAGTTGCTTAGAAGAACTTAGACAGCAAATAATTAAAAAATAAAACTGAAAAGAAGTCCGAAATATTATTCCCGAATGTAGGTCAAGACAGATTATTTGATTCAAAGTATTTTCTATATACATATGTATGTGGATACACATCCACAGACAAGTTCTTTAGAGGTAAATGTCAAATGTAATTGGCAAAAAGACGCACCTTATATTAAAATATGTTTAACTAAACATTATTTAACATAATATAAATTTAAAATTTCTTGGATTTTTAAATACTTGAAATAATTTTTTATAGATTTTTTGTTGAAATGTATTAAAGAATTACACATTTCATCACACTGTAGAATAAGAAGAGCATGTATTATGAATATACACACATCCATACATGTATACATGAACACAATATAGAAAGAAATCACAAGAAACTTTATTCCATGCTGAATGTTTAAATCGGACGGACGCGTTTAATTTAAGTCGCAGATTTTAGGTGCGCGTTTACGATCAAACTCATTTTCCTACGGTTTTTCGGTTATTATTTTTGATTATAATAATTTTCGATTATAAGGTGGTTGAACTACATTTTTCCATAGGAAAGAACTGTTTATACGGTTTTATTTACAAAACTTTGTAAATCAATGTATAACAAGAACATATGCACTTAATACTAGATATTGAAGTTCATAAAATTTACTTCAAACATGAACATATCATATACTATGTAAATGCGGAGAATCAGTGTTCATATATATGTATGCACATATTCATGTATGTACGTACGAGTGGTTTAATTTGTAATAGAATGAGGTAATAGTATTTCAAGCTGACCTTGATTTTGTTGACTGTACCATGTTACCGCACCACTAGAATGATGCAGTGTGGTGGCCGCGGCTAGCTCACAGCAATGGTCGTGGTCCTTAACCCGCCACACTGCATCGGGTGGGACAACACTACAAAAAAAAAGAACTTCAACTCACCATTTTGCCGGGCATCCTCCTCTACGACGACAAGCGAGCCCGCCCCATATTTGCCGCCTTAGCCGAACATTTTCAACATAAATTTATACATAACTAAACATTCTACTTTACACTTAAATAAATAACATACATATACTCGTATACTTAATAACTTAAATAAATACCATATATACTTATCTCTAGGGGGCGGGCGGCAACCTCCTTTTTCCTCCGATTCTCGAATGGGATGGGCCGGAAACAATCAGTTATCCCTCTATTCAGCACAATCACAACATTTTAATGCGGAAGAAGTATTTGAATTCAAATATTTTATTTTTATTTTTATTTTTATTTGGAACCATTCACACTTTTGCTGTATCAGCACAAATAACAAGAACAACCGTCGAGACGAGAGACTATCCACACTAAATCAGACACGAATGCAAATAAAAAATCTTAGTTTTCTCTCTCAAAAATCCTCCACAGTAAAACACAAATTTTGAACGCGCGCGGCAACCAAAAATTTGTTCGACACAACTTTCTTCCTAAACACTTAACACTCTATAGAGACCGTTTTTTCCCTACCACTGCCTTAAATGTTTTTTTTTTTCCTTCTCTCCTGAAACCGTATCTTTTCCATTTCCTCGGCCTCTTCCGCTATTCCATCATTGACCGCTCCAGCGGTCGAGTCGGTCAGTTACCTTTCTTTGGAATTTTTACTATTCTGAGGCAGCGCCATCTCTACCTCAGAATCGCCTGGTAGGTTTTAGCCTGGCCGCATTCACTAGTAAAGCGGACAAGTGGAAGGAAGAAAAGAAGGAGAGAAGCAAAATAAACATATAGACGGTAGACGCCAAAAACAACGATAGCAACAACCATTAATCTAAAAACTATTTAGATAAATTTTCTGATGGAATATTAACACTAATTTTAGCAAAATTGGTCTTTTGTGCATAATTATTCTCTCTTTAGATTCACTCACAAATGTTTGATCGGATCCTGCTAAAATCGAAAGAATAAACTTTGCTGAGATTTGTCTATTCTGAAAAAATTCAAATATCCAAAATTTCATGACAAATTGAATTCATTATATTTAAATAATCCAAACAGCACATAAAATAAACACATCAGACATGAGGGCGCTTCCATTTTCATTTCTTTCTTTTGAAATCTTCCTGGCGTGTCACGCTTTGTTTTCAAAAATCACGCCAGATACAATGGTAGAGCTAGGCAAAACATTCAAATTTAAAACGTTTAGTTAAATACAATGTACAATGGGAGAAAAAGTTCCATTGGTTGAATAGTTGTGAAGAAGAAAATGCTGCAAAATGTAAAATTTGCAACACAACATTCAAAATTGGCCATAGTGGAGAATATGACGTTAAAAAACATTCTAAGACTCAGCAACATCTAAAAAATGTTAACGATTCCGCAGCTTCAATTTTATCATTTTTGCCTGTTGAAAAATCATCCGATGAACTGAAGGTGATCGCTGCCGAAACTGCTTTTATTTTCCATGTAGTTAAGCACTCGCAATCCTACAATTCAGCGGATTGCGCCGGAAAATTATTTTCCACTCTATTTGGCGACTCGAACACCGCTAATGTATAGAATGTATAGAAATGTATAGTTGTGGCAAAACAAAAGCAGCTAGAATAGTAAGGAAGGTACTAGCGCCTGAATCGCAGAGACTGATTTTAAGTGAAATTCGAGAGGCAAAGTACTTTTCCGTGAGCACCGATGCTTCCAATAAAGGAAATATAAAAACGTTTCCTTTGATCGTGCGGTTCTTTGATAAGACTCCTTGGTACAAAATCAGCTCTTCTGAGTTTCTACTCGCTGGAAGATGAGACATCTATAACAATAGCCAAATCACTCGTTTCCAAAATTGAATTCCATGGCTTATCAACTGAATTCATTTCATCATTTTGCGCTAATAACGCTAATGTTAATTTGGCAAAAATCAGAGTGTTTATACAGAGTTCAAAAAACAAAATGTTAACATAGTTCCTGTTGGGTGTAACTGTCATATTCTCTCCAACACTTTGAAGAAGGGAATATGTGCATAAAAAGTGGACGTGGATGTGATAGTTATAAAAATATTTAACGAATTCAGTTCTTCAACTAAATGCGCAACAGAACTTAAAGAATTTTTTGATTGGCTTGAAGTGGAATGGTCGGAAACGCTACGCCATGTAACAACAAGATGGCTTAGACTCTACCCTGCGATTGAAATACTCATAAAAAACTTGAGCCATTGAAAGCATATTTCCTTTCTAAAAGTAATGTGGCGCATTCCATTACACGTTTTTTCGAAGATGAACTTTCTATGGCTTATTTAGGATTTGTAATGAACATTTGTACAATATTTCAACCAGCCATAAAATTTCTGGAAAAAGATAGTGGAGTTATATTAGAAACTTTTGATATAATGGTAAATAATTTGTTGTTATTTAATAAAAGTTTTTATTGCTTTGCTTGTTTTTATTTTAGGAAAATGTTCGTCAAGCCCTCAACGAAAGAGTTGAAAATAAATTCTTCGGTGCAATTGCACGATCCACCTTGCTCAAATGTAGCAACGGAGATGCTGTTACACGATTTAAGATAGAAGCGTTGAATTGTTTGCGAACATCAATTTCTTATTTAGAAAAATGGTTTAATTTCGATGAAAACTGCGTCAAAGATTTTATATCATTAAAATTGAATAGTACTGCGGCTCCCACACTGGAAAAATTTAATAATATTGTATCAAAATATAAAATACCTGATGTAGATACTGATGCGATGTTCGAAGAATGTATAAAATTAAAAAGATTTTTGGCAGTTTCAATTGAGGCTTACCAAGAAAAAGATTGTAGCGAAGAAATATGGCTCAAATTCTTTCAACAATTTCCGGAGTCAAAAAATATTTTAAGAGTATTAAGTTTTATCTATTCAATTCCACATGCCAATGCATCTTCCGAAAGAATTTTCAGTTTGATGGGGAATTCTTGGAGAAAAGAGAGAAACCGAATGCATTTAGAAACAGTGGAAGCAGAGCTCATAATAAAACAAAATTTCAGAATGAGCTGCACTGAATTCAAAAAATATTTAAACACCGAAGAAGGGATTTTACTTTTGAAAAAAGTGAAATTAAGTGATAAATATCTTTAGTTTAATTATAAATGTTCCTTTATTATTTTTAGTTATTTGTGATTCGAAAATCGTGATAAAAGTCAATGAATGACTTTTTTTTGTGATTTTTATTATTTTAAAACGTTCTTTATGTTTATGTTTATTTAATTATTTAAAAATCGAGACCTGAAAAGTGAATGAATGACTTATTTTTTGATTTAATAAAATCAATAACTTCAAAAATAATAAAAATAAAAAATTATTTTTAGAAAGCTTGTCGGTGTCAAGCACTTACTATAATAAATAAACGACTAATAAACTTTAGGTTTGAACGTTTTTTTTTTCAAACTTGTCACGCCGTCGAAAAAATTAGATCTGGGCACCCTAAAGCTAAGTGGTGTTAGGTATCGTATTTTATATATATTTATTTATTTTACATGCTAAGTATATATATATATATATATATATATATATATATATATATATATATATATATATATATATATATATATATATATATATATATATATATATGTATATATATATATATATATATATATATATATATATATATATATATATAAAACAACAGTAACAATTAGAAATCAATATCGGCTAACGGTGTTATGTAAAATTGTACATAGACTTCTGCTTTTTCATCCTTTTGGTGTATCATGAAATGCATTTCCAGTAAACCAGATGCGTCTGTCTTTATTGCAACTTTCGATGCAATTGCCAATGTTTTCTTTGTCATACGCATTTGGGAGTGTCGGTAACGTGCAATCGTTGTTTGACGGCAATTGAAGAGTATTATCATATCGCTCGTCTTAGCTACTTCCACACTAGTTTCGGACTGCATTACCCCTAATGTATCAATTCTAAAATGTGGTATATGAGGCGACAATCTGATTTTTAATTCGTCTGCTGATTTATCAAGTTCATTGAATATTGTTGCTAAATCGGGACCACGAACAAAAACTATATTCAAACTAGCACTATTCTCGTCCAATTCGAAATCTATTGATTCCTCATAGTCTGAAGTCTTAATGGAACATTCTGTAGATATATCTTCATCATGAGGCTCTATAATTAATATTAAAGGCGTGCCTTGGCCCTTATAGAACATTTTCATGCTACAATCAATCCCACTGAATATGCTTAAGCACTCGGAAATCACATTGATGTTTACGCCAAAGTTTAAAGCTCCGTCGACGTGATACTGGGAAAAATACGAGGTATTGAAGAACAGGCTTGCTTGTATAGATTTGTCCTGTTCTACGGTGATTCGAAATCCATCTTCATTAATATGGAAAAACCCATTCTAAGATTAAACAAGTGATATAAATTATTAAATTATTTGATTCTATGCGTATACCAACCTCCCCAAAATTGATAGCTTTTAATCCAGATTGAAGGATTTTAATGTGATCTAATCGACCAACAAACTTAAAATTAGAGTACTGCAATTGTGTAAACATATTTTGATTCCTTTTTGTGTAGTTTTCGATGTTTGCATGTATTATTAAAAAAATACACCAGGTTGCATCTGCATTAAAAGGTAGCTGAATATATGGTTCGGCAAAGTTACATTACGTTGTGAAGGTACACGGAGTATTTTCAACAGCCGTAATGTAAGCACGTGTTTGCAGATATAACTCTCAATAGAAGAAGATGCAACTCCAGCTGTCGACGTCGTAGGTAACTCCAATTTCAGAACATGCCTAACATAATATTCACACGGGCAATAATTTATGCCTGTAAATATTTTATGTTCGACTGCTGAGGTCCGACCCTCTGCGATTTCAGCCGATTCATGTGTTCCTGAGGTGTTGCCGTAAATTGTGATGATTTCCTTCCAGAAGACGCAGAGCATCAGCTAACAGTTCACTGCCAACTACTGAATTCAATTCGATGGAAAATTCCCCGTTCGCTACAGATAGTAATGTTACATATAGGATTGTGTATAGTTTTTGTTTATACTCGTATGTATGTATATGTGTTTATGTATATGCACTCACAGGGTAATCGACTATTTTCGCTTTCGTCAAATTTAAATTCGTATTTTTTAAATATGGAAGACAGCAGATTAGGTACAAATAAAACTTGCAATTTTGGCATTATAAGATACGACCATAGATCATAGAATCTATGGATACTACCAGTTTTCTAACAAATCTACTAAAGTTGCAAGAAGCAAATTTACTAAATTGAGGCACGATTATCAAGCAGCAAACGCGGTTTTACTTCAATTCAAACTAATATTGAATCAGCTGTTTGGCGTTGCCATTTCTTAGCTTTACTAATATACTTTATAAAACTCTGTTGCTTTCATAAAGAAAATATTGGTTAGGCAACTCTTTAAAATACATCATCTGGTTCACTCATTTATGGCGGGCCACAAGAATTGTTTGGAATTTGACACAATTTATATATGGAATAAATATACACAATGGCTGCATTCTGGCACTCCATCGGATACCCAACCGATCAGAATTCTCCGAATTTTTGCAATCAGCTGATTGAGCGGACGCAATTTCTTTGAGCGGAAATTTCCTTCGCTACCGTACTCAACACTTAGCACAGCTGTTTTTAGAACAGATGTTTACGTATAAAGTGACAAATTTGTGTAGCGGCCCATTCTAAAACAAAGTGCTCTGTTTCACTCACCCGATAGGCAACCGATAGGTCGCCAGAATGCAGCCAGTGACAAATTTTTGTAGCGGCACATTCACAAACAATGTGCGCGGCTTCACTCACCCGATAGGCATCCGATAGGTTGCCAGAATGCACCCAATGGCTAAAAGGGGTGCGCTAGGATGCAGCAGTTCTAAAGACAAGCAATTATCATTGCGAGCGTTTTTGGGATGCAGTCAATCAAAAGCACCAGGTAAAAGCAAAAACAATATACAGAAAGCAAGAATGATAAAATAGAAGATTGCGCCAATGCTGCTACGAAAATTTCCTCTCTCTGCGCACCACGTCACTAGGCACATACGAAATGAGAGAACAGCCAAAATGCATACATTTTTGTGTGAGAAATGTGAAAATTTGTGTTTAATATTAAATATTTTAATATTTATCGCATTTTATAATAATATTTATATAAATAAATTTGAAATAATATATTTCAATTGATTTGGCATTTAAATTTTTGTTCTATTAAAAAAATTTGTTGGTTAAATTTGTGCCGTAAACGTTGGTATTTACTGTTTTCGTGCGATAATGGGAATATAAAATGAAAAAATTATGGGAAATGAAATTCTAATATGTGTATATTTATTAAATATATGTATATTTATATTATATTAATATATTTATATATATTAAATCAGTACACAAATTCACTTTTTCTTTGTTGGTACATGAAAATCTGCTTAATCCGCTGTGATATTTTTTGGAACGGGTTTTTCAATCATTTGTACTCGCTTACTTGCAAGTGGATTTGTTAACTTATATATAATTGAAAATAATTAAAAAGCTTTTAATATACAAATTATTGCCTTTGTGTATGCATTTTTCATATCACAAAATATTTGAAAATGCTACCTGTCGTCACAGCCAATCAGCTGTGCTGAGATTTTGTCGAGAGAGGAATAGCGGACCTGCGCATGGCGCAATCTTCTATCAAAAACAATATACAGAAAGACCTTTCATTGCTCTCTTGAGTGAGAATCAGCATATTGATGTGTATGGCAACCACATCGGAATCCTGATCGGCAATTTCACGAAGCAGTCGTAAATATATATCCATCGGCAGCCACACACATGGCTATTGTTGTTTGCACATTCGTATGAATAATTTAGTGTGTGTGTGCTCACAGCAGAAGCGACTGATTTGAAATCAAATTTTTATTTTCTGTTCTGTGTGGCTGGGGTAAAATCCACAAGAATGAATTTTCTGTATAGCAAAGCTTTTTATACGGAAAGTGGGGCTTAAAATAAGTAATTTGTGGTTTTGCGTATAAAAAAGATTTGCCATACGATGAGAAAGCATAATGTGTGCATTGGTGTGCATATTAAAACACTTGACAATATAAAAGAAATATGCATGCATACGATATTTTATAAAGATCGATAGCACAAGTGGTAAAGTGTTGGTCTATCAATTTTATGATGCCGGGTTCAAGTCCGCTGAAAAATGTGTTTATTTTTATATTTTTTTTAATTGTTCATACTTTTTTTGAAAGCAAACTAATAATTATTTTTATAAAAAAATAATAAGAATAGTTTCTACTTTAGCATAAATTATCCAGTATTAAATAATTTTACTGAACCATATTGAATTGCTGCTGCTATAGCAGATCATTACAGCAAAGAAATTTATATCTTCTAAAAATAGTCATAACGGTGTTTCTTAAGTCTCATACATAAATTCATGTGCGCATGAAATTGTGTTAGTATTTGTACGATTTCAATACCTTTGGTTATGTTGGTTTTTTTGATGCCTTTGCGCAATTCGTCTGAAGAAGGTCATAAATTTCACAAAATCTAATCCAATCCAGCATTTCGTTCGTCAATGAATATGTGCAATTTTAGGAAGTTTTTGTTTTTCCGTATACATATGCTATATTAAGTAAATTGTTAGATTGTATTTTATTCTTATGGTAGGAAAAGGAAAATTTTGCAGATGTATTAAAATTTTTGATATATCTTTTATATTAATACATTATTTACAAAATAAAAATTAGCTTAAATTAATATAATTAAATTAATATCATTATAATATATAAAAAAAACATGCAGTTGCTTAGAAGAACTTAGACAGCAAATAATTAAAAAATAAAACTGAAAAGAAGTCCGAAATATTATTCACGAATGTAGGTCAAGACAGATTATTTGATTCAAAGTATTTTCTATATACATATGTATGTGGATACACATCCACAGACAAGTTCTTTAGAGGTAAATGTCAAATGTAATTGGCAAAAAGACGCACCTTATATTAAAATATGTTTAACTAAACATTATTTAACATAATATAAATTTAAAATTTCTTGGATTTTTAAATACTTGAAATAATTTTTTATAGATTTTTTGTTGAAATGTATTAAAGAATTACACATTTCATCACACTGTAGAATAAGAAGAGCATGTATTATGAATATACACACATCCATACATGTATACATGAACACAATATAGAAAGAAATCACAAGAAACTTTATTCCATGCTGAATGTTTAAATCGGACGGACGCGTTTAATTTAAGTCGCAGATTTTAGGTGCGCGTTTACGATCAAACTCATTTTCCTACGGTTTTTCGGTTATTATTTTTGATTATAATAATTTTCGATTATAAGGTGGTTGAACTACATTTTTCCATAGGAAAGAACTGTTTATACGGTTTTATTTACAAAACTTTGTAAATCAATGTATAACAAGAACATATGCACTTAATACTAGATATTGAAGTTCATAAAATTTACTTCAAACATGAACATATCATATACTATGTAAATGCGGAGAATCAGTGTTCATATATATGTATGCACATATTCATGTATGTACGTACGAGTGGTTTAATTTGTAATAGAATGAGGTAATAGTATTTCAAGCTGACCTTGATTTTGTTGACTGTACCATGTTACCGCACCACTAGAATGATGCAGTGTGGTGGCCGCGGCTAGCTCACAGCAATGGTCGTGGTCCTTAACCCGCCACACTGCATCGGGTGGGACAACACTACAAAAAAAAAGAACTTCAACTCACCATTTTGCCGGGCATCCTCCTCTACGACGACAAGCGAGCCCGCCCCATATTTGCCGCCTTAGCCGAACATTTTCAACATAAATTTATACATAACTAAACATTCTACTTTACACTTAAATAAATAACATACATATACTCGTATACTTAATAACTTAAATAAATACCATATATACTTATCTCTAGGGGGCGGGCGGCAACCTCCTTTTTCCTCCGATTCTCGAATGGGATGGGCCGGAAACAATCAGTTATCCCTCTATTCAGCACAATCACAACATTTTAATGCGGAAGAAGTATTTGAATTCAAATATTTTATTTTTATTTTTATTTTTATTTGGAACCATTCACACTTTTGCTGTATCAGCACAAATAACAAGAACAACCGTCGAGACGAGAGACTATCCACACTAAATCAGACACGAATGCAAATAAAAAATCTTAGTTTTCTCTCTCAAAAATCCTCCACAGTAAAACACAAATTTTGAACGCGCGCGGCAACCAAAAATTTGTTCGACACAACTTTCTTCCTAAACACTTAACACTCTATAGAGACCGTTTTTTCCCTACCACTGCCTTAAATGTTTTTTTTTCCTTCTCTCCTGAAACCGTATCTTTTCCATTTCCTCGGCCTCTTCCGCTATTCCATCATTGACCGCTCCAGCGGTCGAGTCGGTCAGTTACCTTTCTTTGGAATTTTTACTATTCTGAGGCAGCGCCATCTCTACCTCAGAATCGCCTGGTAGGTTTTAGCCTGGCCGCATTCACTAGTAAAGCGGACAAGTGGAAGGAAGAAAAGAAGGAGAGAAGCAAAATAAACATATAGACGGTAGACGCCAAAAACAACGATAGCAACAACCATTAATCTAAAAACTATTTAGATAAATTTTCTGATGGAATATTAACACTAATTTTAGCAAAATTGGTCTTTTGTGCATAATTATTCTCTCTTTAGATTCACTCACAAATGTTTGATCGGATCCTGCTAAAATCGAAAGAATAAACTTTGCTGAGATTTGTCTATTCTGAAAAAATTCAAATATCCAAAATTTCATGACAAATTGAATTCATTATATTTAAATAATCCAAACAGCACATAAAATAAACACACCAGACATGAGGGCGCTTCCATTTTCATTTCTTTCTTTTGAAATCTTCCTGGCGTGTCACGCTTTGTTTTCAAAAATGACGCCAGATACAATGCTAGAGCTAGGCAAAACATTCAAATTTAAAACGTTTAGTTAAATACAATGTACAATGGGAGAAAAAGTTCCATTGGTTGAATAGTTGTGAAGAAGAAAATGCTGCAAAATGTAAAATTTGCAACACAACATTCAAAATTGGCCATAGTGGAGAATATGACGTTAAAAAACATTCTAAGACTCAGCAACATCTAAAAAATGTTAACGATTCCGCAGCTTCAATTTTATCATTTTTGCCTGTTGAAAAATCATCCGATGAACTGAAGGTGATCGCTGCCGAAACTGCTTTTATTTTCCATGTAGTTAAGCACTCGCAATCCTACAATTCAGCGGATTGCGCCGGAAAATTATTTTCCACTCTATTTGGCGACTCGAACACCGCTAATGTATAGAATGTATAGAAATGTATAGTTGTGGCAAAACAAAAGCAGCTAGAATAGTAAGGAAGGTACTAGCGCCTGAATCGCAGAGACTGATTTTAAGTGAAATTCGAGAGGCAAAGTACTTTTCCGTGAGCACCGATGCTTCCAATAAAGGAAATATAAAAACGTTTCCTTTGATCGTGCGGTTCTTTGATAAGACTCCTTGGTACAAAATCAGCTCTTCTGAGTTTCTACTCGCTGGAAGATGAGACATCTATAAAAAAACAAAATGTTAACATAGTTCCTGTTGGGTGTAACTGTCATATTCTCTCCAACACTTTGAAGAAGGGAATATGTGCATTAAAAGTGGACGTGGATGTGATAATTATAAAAATATTTAACGAATTCAGTTCTTCAACTAAATGCACAACAGAACTTAAAGAATTTTTTGATTGGCTTGAAGTGGAATGGTCGGAAACGCTACGCCATGTAACAACAAGATGGCTTAGACTCTACCCTGCGATTGAAATACTCATAAAAAACTTGAGCCATTGAAAGCATATTTCCTTTCTAAAAGTAATGTGGCGCATTCCATTACACGTTTTTTCGAAGATGAACTTTCTATGGCTTATTTAGGATTTGTAATGAACATTTGTACAATATTTCAACCAGCCATAAAATTTCTGGAAAAAGATAGTGGAGTTATATTAGAAACTTTTGATATAATGGTAAATAATTTGTTGTTATTTAATAAAAGTTTTTATTGCTTTGCTTGTTTTTATTTTAGGAAAATGTTCGTCAAGCCCTCAACGAAAGAGTTGAAAATAAATTCTTCGGTGCAATTGCACGATCCACCTTGCTCAAATGTAGCAACGGAGATGCTGTTACACGATTTAAGATAGAAGCGTTGAATTGTTTGCGAACATCAATTTCTTATTTAGAAAAATGGTTTAATTTCGATGAAAACTGCGTCAAAGATTTTATATCATTAAAATTGAATAGTACTGCGGCTCCCACACTGGAAAAATTTAATAATATTGTATCAAAATATAAAATACCTGATGTAGATACTGATGCGATGTTCGAAGAATGTATAAAATTAAAAAGATTTTTGGCAGTTTCAATTGAGGCTTACCAAGAAAAAGATTGTAGCGAAGAAATATGGCTCAAATTCTTTCAACAATTTCCGGAGTCAAAAAATATTTTAAGAGTATTAAGTTTTATCTATTCAATTCCACATGCCAATGCATCTTCCGAAAGAATTTTCAGTTTGATGGGGAATTCTTGGAGAAAAGAGAGAAACCGAATGCATTTAGAAACAGTGGAAGCAGAGCTCATAATAAAACAAAATTTCAGAATGAGCTGCACTGAATTCAAAAAATATTTAAACACCGAAGAAGGGATTTTACTTTTGAAAAAAGTGAAATTAAGTGATAAATATCTTTAGTTTAATTATAAATGTTCCTTTATTATTTTTAGTTATTTGTGATTCGAAAATCGTGATAAAAGTCAATGAATGACTTTTTTTTGTGATTTTTATTATTTTAAAACGTTCTTTATGTTTATGTTTATTTAATTATTTAAAAATCGAGACCTGAAAAGTGAATGAATGACTTATTTTTTGATTTAATAAAATCAATAACTTCAAAAATAATAAAAATAAAAAATTATTTTTAGAAAGCTTGTCGGTGTCAAGCACTTACTATAATAAATAAACGACTAATAAACTTTAGGTTTGAACGTTTTTTTTTTCAAACTTGTCACGCCGTCGAAAAAATTAGATCTGGACACCCTAAAGCTAAGTGGTGTTAGGTATCGTATTTTATATATATTTATTTATTTTACATGCTAAGTATATATATATATATATATATATATATATATATATATATATATATATATTATATATATATATATATATATATATATATTATATATATATATATATATATATATATATATATATATTATATATATATATATATATATATATATATATATATATATATATTATATATATATATATATATATATATATATATATATAAAACAACAGTAACAATTAGAAATCAATATCGGCTAACGGTGTTATGTAAAATTGTACATAGACTTCTGCTTTTTCATCCTTTTGGTGTATCATGAAATGCATTTCCAGTAAACCAGATGCGTCTGTCTTTATTGCAACTTTCGATGCAATTGCCAATGTTTTCTTTGTCATACGCATTTGGGAGTGTCGGTAACGTGCAATCGTTGTTTGACGGCAATTGAAGAGTATTATCATATCGCTCGTCTTAGCTACTTCCACACTAGTTTCGGACTGCATTACCCCTAATGTATCAATTCTAAAATGTGGTATATGAGGCGACAATCTGATTTTTAATTCGTCTGCTGATTTATCAAGTTCATTGAATATTGTTGCTAAATCGGGACCACGAACAAAAACTATATTCAAACTAGCACTATTCTCGTCCAATTCGAAATCTATTGATTCCTCATAGTCTGAAGTCTTAATGGAACATTCTGTAGATATATCTTCATCATGAGGCTCTATAATTAATATTAAAGGCGTGCCTTGGCCCTTATAGAACATTTTCATGCTACAATCAATCCCACTGAATATGCTTAAGCACTCGGAAATCACATTGATGTTTACGCCAAAGTTTAAAGCTCCGTCGACGTGATACTGGGAAAAATACGAGGTATTGAAGAACAGGCTTGCTTGTATAGATTTGTCCTGTTCTACGGTGATTCGAAATCCATCTTCATTAATATGGAAAAACCCATTCTAAGATTAAACAAGTGATATAAATTATTAAATTATTTGATTCTATGCGTATACCAACCTCCCCAAAATTGATAGCTTTTAATCCAGATTGAAGGATTTTAATGTGATCTAATCGACCAACAAACTTAAAATTAGAGTACTGCAATTGTGTAAACATATTTTGATTCCTTTTTGTGTAGTTTTCGATGTTTGCATGTATTATTAAAAAAATACACCAGGTTGCATCTGCATTAAAAGGTAGCTGAATATATGGTTCGGCAAAGTTACATTACGTTGTAAGGTACACGGAGTATTTCCAAAAGCCGTAATGCAAGCACGTGTTTGCAGATATAACTCTCAATAGAAGAAGATGCAACTCCAGCTGTCGACGTCGTAGGTAACTCCAATTTCAGAACATGCCTAACATAATATTCACACGGGCAATAATTTATGCCTGTAAATATTTTATGTTCGACTGCTGAGGTCCGACCCTCTGCGATTTCAGCCGATTCATGTGTTCCTGAGGTGTTGCCGTAAATTGTGATGATTTCCTTCCAGAAGACGCAGAGCATCAGCTAACAGTTCACTGCCAACTACTGAATTCAATTCGATGGAAAATTCCCCGTTCGCTACAGATAGTAATGTTACATATAGGATTGTGTATAGTTTTTGCTTATACTCGTATGTATGTATATGTGTTTATGTATATGCACTCACAGGGTAATCGACTATTTTCGCTTTCGTCAAATTTAAATTCGTATTTTTTAAATATGGAAGACAGCAGATTAGGTACAAATAAAACTTGCAATTTTGGCATTATAAGATACGACCATAGATCATAGAATCTATGGATACTACCAGTTTTCTAACAAATCTACTAAAGTTGCAAGAAGCAAATTTACTAAATTGAGGCACGATTATCAAGCAGCAAACGCGGTTTTACTTCAATTCAAACTAATATTGAATCAGCTGTTTGGCGTTGCCATTTCTTAGCTTTACTAATATACTTTATAAAACTCTGTTGCTTTCATAAAGAAAATATTGGTTAGGCAACTCTTTGAAATACATCATCTGGTTCACTCATTTATGGCGGGCCACAAGAATTGTTTGGAATTTGACACAATTTATATATGGAATAAATATACACAATGGCTGCATTCTGGCACTCCATCGGATACCCAACCGATCAGAATTCTCCGAATTTTTGCAATCAGCTGATTGAGCGGACGCAATTTCTTTGAGCGGAAATTTCCTTCGCTACCGTACTCAACACTTAGCACAGCTGTTTTTAGAACAGATGTTTACGTATAAAGTGACAAATTTGTGTAGCGGCCCATTCTAAAACAAAGTGCTCTGTTTCACTCACCCGATAGGCAACCGATAGGTCGCCAGAATGCAGCCAGTGACAAATTTTTGTAGCGGCACATTCACAAACAATGTGCGCGGCTTCACTCACCCGATAGGCATCCGATAGGTTGCCAGAATGCACCCAATGGCTAAAAGGGGTGCGCTAGGATGCAGCAGTTCTAAAGACAAGCAATTATCATTGCGAGCGTTTTTGGGATGCAGTCAATCAAAAGCACCAGGTAAAAGCAAAAACAATATACAGAAAGCAAGAATGATAAAATAGAAGATTGCGCCAATGCTGCTACGAAAATTTCCTCTCTCTGCGCACCACGTCACTAGGCACATACGAAATGAGAGAACAGCCAAAATGCATACATTTTTGTGTGAGAAATGTGAAAATTTGTGTTTAATATTAAATATTTTAATATTTATCGCATCTTATAATAATATTTATATAAATAAATTTGAAATAATATATTTCAATTGATTTGGCATTTAAATTTTTGTTCTATTAAAAAAATTTGTTGGTTAAATTTGTGCCGTAAACGTTGGTATTTACTGTTTTCGTGCGATAATGGGAATATAAAATGAAAAAATTATGGGAAATGAAATTCTAATATGTGTATATTTATTAAATATATGTATATTTATATTATATTAATATATTTATATATATTAAATCAGTACACAAATTCACTTTTTCTTTGTTGGTACATGAAAATCTGCTTAATCCGCTGTGATATTTTTTGGAACGGGTTTTTCAATCATTTGTACTCGCTTACTTGCAAGTGGATTTGTTAACTTATATATAATTGAAAATAATTAAAAAGCTTTTAAAATACAAATTATTGCCTTTGTGTATGCATTTTTCATATCACAAAATATTTGAAAATGCTACCTGACGTCACAGCAAATCAGCTGTGCTGAGATTTTGTCGAGAGAGGAATAGCGGACCTGCGCATGGCGCAATCTTCTATCAAAAACAATATACAGAAAGACCTTTCATTGCTCTCTTGAGTGAGAATCAACATATTGATGTGTATGGCAACCACATCGGAATCCTGATCGGCAATTTCACGAAGCAGTCGTAAATATATATCCATCGGCAGCCACACACATGGCTATTGTTGTTTGCACATTCGTATGAATAATTTAGTGTGTGTGTGCTCACAGCAGAAGCGACTGATTTGAAATCAAATTTTTATTTTCTGTTCTGTGTGGCTGGGGTAAAATCCACAAGAATGAATTTTCTGTATGGCAAAGCTTTTTATACGGAAAGTGGGGCTTAAAATAAGTCATTTGTGGTTTTGCGTATAAAAAAGATTTGCCATACGATGAGAAAGCATAATGTGTGCATTGGTGTGCATATTAAAACACTTGACAATATAAAAGAAATATGCATGCATACGATATTTTATAAAGATCGATAGCACAAGTGGTAAAGTGTTGGTCTATCAATTTTATGATGCCGGGTTCAAGTCCGCTGAAAAATGTGTTTATTTTTATATTTTTTTTAATTGTTCATACTTTTTTTGAAAGCAAACTAATAATTATTTTTATAAAAAAATAATAAGAATAGTTTCTACTTTAGCATAAATTATCCAGTATTAAATAATTTTACTGAACCATATTGAATTGCTGCTGCTATAGCAGATCATTACAGCAAAGAAATTTATATCTTCTAAAAATAGTCATAACGGTGTTTCTTAAGTCACATGTACATAAATTCATGTGCGCATGAAATTGTGTTAGTATTTGTACGATTTCAATACCTTTGGTTATGTTGGTTTTTTTGATGCCTTTGCGCAATTCGTCTGAAGAAGGTCATATATTTCGCAAAATCTAATCCAATCCAGCATTTCGTTCGTCAATGAATATGTGCAATTTTAGGAAGTTTTTGTTTTTCCGTATACATATGCTATATTAAGTAAATTGTTAGATTGTATTTTATTCTTATGGTAGGAAAAGGAAAATTTTGCAGATGTATTAAAATTTTTGATATTTCTTTTATATTAATACATTATTTACAAAATAAAAATTAGCTTAAATTAATATAATTAAATTAATATCATTATAATATATAAAAAAAAACATGCAGTTGCTTAGAAGAACTTAGACAGCAAATAATTAAAAAATAAAACTGAAAAGAAGTCCGAAATATTATTCACGAATGTAGGTCAAGACAGATTATTTGATTCAAAGTATTTTCTATATACATATGTATGTGGATACACATCCACAGACAAGTTCTTTAGAGGTAAATGTCAAATGTAATTCGCAAAAAGACGCACCTTATATTAAAATATGTTTAACTAAACATTATTTAACATAATATAAATTTAAAATTTCTTGGATTTTTAAATACTTGAAATAATTTTTTATAGATTTTTTGTTGAAATGTATTAAAGAATTACACATTTCATCACACTGTAGAATAAGAAGAGCATGTATTATGAATATACACACATCCATACATGTATACATGAACACAATATAGAAAGAAATCACAAGAAACTTTATTCCATGCTGAATGTTTAAATCGGACGGACGCGTTTAATTTAAGTCGCAGATTTTAGGTGCGCGTTTACGATCAAACTCATTTTCCTACGGTTTTTCGGTTATTATTTTTGATTATAATAATTTTCGATTATAAGGTGGTTGAACTACATTTTTCCATAGGAAAGAACTGTTTATACGGTTTTATTTACAAAACTTTGTAAATCAATGTATAACAAGAACATATGCACTTAATACTAGATATTGAAGTTCATAAAATTTACTTCAAACATGAACATATCATATACTATGTAAATGCGTAGAATCAGTGTTCATAGATATGTATGCACATATTCATGTACGTACGAGTGGTTTAATTTGTAATAGAATGAGGTAATAGTATTTCAAGCTGACCTTGATTTTGTTGACTGTACCATGTTACCGCACCACTAGAATGATGCAGTGTGGTGGCCGCGGCTAGCTCACAGCAATGGTCGTGGTCCTTAACCCGCCACACTGCATCGGGTGGGACAACACTACAAAAAAAAAGAACTTCAACTCACCATTTTGCCGGGCATCCTCCTCTACGACGACAAGCGAGCCCGCCCCATATTTGCCGCCTTAGCCGAACATTTTCAACATAAATTTATACATAACTAAACATTCTACTTTACACTTAAATAAATAACATACATATACTCGTATACTTAATAACTTAAATAAATACCATATATACTTATCTCTAGGGGGCGGGCGGCAACCTCCTTTTTCCTCCGATTCTCGAATGGGATGGGCCGGAAACAATCAGTTATCCCTCTATTCAGCACAATCACAACATTTTAATGCGGAAGAAGTATTTGAATTCAAATATTTTATTTTTATTTTTATTTTTATTTGGAACCATTCACACTTTTGCTGTATCAGCACAAATAACAAGAACAACCGTCGAGACGAGAGACTATCCACACTAAATCAGACACGAATGCAAATAAAAAATCTTAGTTTTCTCTCTCAAAAATCCTCCACAGTAAAACACAAATTTTGAACGCGCGCGGCAACCAAAAATTTGTTCGACACAACTTTCTTCCTAAACACTTAACACTCTATAGAGACCGTTTTTTCCCTACCACTGCCTTAAATGTTTTTTTTTCCTTCTCTCCTGAAACCGTATCTTTTCCATTTCCTCGGCCTCTTCCGCTATTCCATCATTGACCGCTCCAGCGGTCGAGTCGGTCAGTTACCTTTCTTTGGAATTTTTACTATTCTGAGGCAGCGCCATCTCTACCTCAGAATCGCCTGGTAGGTTTTAGCCTGGCCGCATTCACTAGTAAAGCGGACAAGTGGAAGGAAGAAAAGAAGGAGAGAAGCAAAATAAACATATAGACGGTAGACGCCAAAAACAACGATAGCAACAACCATTAATCTAAAAACTATTTAGATAAATTTTCTGATGGAATATTAACACTAATTTTAGCAAAATTGGTCTTTTGTGCATAATTATTCTCTCTTTAGATTCACTCACAAATGTTTGATCGGATCCTGCTAAAATCGAAAGAATAAACTTTGCTGAGATTTGTCTATTCTGAAAAAATTCAAATATCCAAAATTTCATGACAAATTGAATTCATTATATTTAAATAATCCAAACAGCACATAAAATAAACACACCAGACATGAGGGCGCTTCCATTTTCATTTCTTTCTTTTGAAATCTTCCTGGCGTGTCACGCTTTGTTTTCAAAAATCACGCCAGATACAATGCTAGAGCTAGGCAAAACATTCAAATTTAAAACGTTTAGTTAAATACAATGTACAATGGGAGAAAAAGTTCCATTGGTTGAATAGTTGTGAAGAAGAAAATGCTGCAAAATGTAAAATTTGCAACACAACATTCAAAATTGGCCATAGTGGAGAATATGACGTTAAAAAACATTCTAAGACTCAGCAACATCTAAAAAATGTTAACGATTCCGCAGCTTCAATTTTATCATTTTTGCCTGTTGAAAAATCATCCGATGAACTGAAGGTGATCGCTGCCGAAACTGCTTTTATTTTCCATGTAGTTAAGCACTCGCAATCCTACAATTCAGCGGATTGCGCCGGAAAATTATTTTCCACTCTATTTGGCGACTCGAACACCGCTAATGTATAGAATGTATAGAAATGTATAGTTGTGGCAAAACAAAAGCAGCTAGAATAGTAAGGAAGGTACTAGCGCCTGAATCGCAGAGACTGATTTTAAGTGAAATTCGAGAGGCAAAGTACTTTTCCGTGAGCACCGATGCTTCCAATAAAGGAAATATAAAAACGTTTCCTTTGATCGTGCGGTTCTTTGATAAGACTCCTTGGTACAAAATCAGCTCTTCTGAGTTTCTACTCGCTGGAAGATGAGACATCTATAACAATAGCCAAATCACTCGTTTCCAAAATTGAATTCCATGGCTTATCAACTGAATTCATTTCATCATTTTGCGCTGATAACGCTAATGTTAATTTGGCAAAAATCAGAGTGTTTATACAGAGTTAAAAAAACAAAATGTTAACATAGTTCCTGTTGGGTGTAACTGTCATATTCTCTCCAACACTTTGAAGAAGGGAATATGTGCATAAAAAGTGGACGTGGATGTGATAGTTATAAAAATATTTAACGAATTCAGTTCTTCAACTAAATGCGCAACAGAACTTAAAGAATTTTTTGATTGGCTTGAAGTGGAATGGTCGGAAACGCTACGCCATGTAACAACAAGATGGCTTAGACTCTACCCTGCGATTGAAATACTCATAAAAAACTTGAGCCATTGAAAGCATATTTCCTTTCTAAAAGTAATGTGGCGCATTCCATTACACGTTTTTTCGAAGATGAACTTTCTATGGCTTATTTAGGATTTGTAATGAACATTTGTACAATATTTCAACCAGCCATAAAATTTCTGGAAAAAGATAGTGGAGTTATATTAGAAACTTTTGATATAATGGTAAATAATTTGTTGTTATTTAATAAAAGTTTTTATTGCTTTGCTTGTTTTTATTTTAGGAAAATGTTCGTCAAGCCCTCAACGAAAGAGTTGAAAATAAATTCTTCGGTGCAATTGCACGATCCACCTTGCTCAAATGTAGCAACGGAGATGCTGTTACACGATTTAAGATAGAAGCGTTGAATTGTTTGCGAACATCAATTTCTTATTTAGAAAAATGGTTTAATTTCGATGAAAACTGCGTCAAAGATTTTATATCATTAAAATTGAATAGTACTGCGGCTCCCACACTGGAAAAATTTAATAATATTGTATCAAAATGAAAAGAATGTATAAAATTAAAAAGATTTTTGGCAGTTTCAATTGAGGCTTACCAAGAAAAAGATTGTAGCGAAGAAATATGGCTCAAATTCTTTCAACAATTTCCGGAGTCAAAAAATATTTTAAGAGTATTAAGTTTTATCTATTCAATTCCACATGCCAATGCATCTTCCGAAAGAATTTTCAGTTTGATGGGGAATTCTTGGAGAAAAGAGAGAAACCGAATGCATTTAGAAACAGTGGAAGCAGAGCTCATAATAAAACAAAATTTCAGAATGAGCTGCACTGAATTCAAAAAATATTTAAACACCGAAGAAGGGATTTTACTTTTGAAAAAAGTGAAATTAAGTGATAAATATCTTTAGTTTAATTATAAATGTTCCTTTATTATTTTTAGTTATTTGTGATTCGAAAATCGTGATAAAAGTCAATGAATGACTTTTTTTGTGATTTTTATTATTTTAAAACGTTCTTTATGTTTATGTTTATTTAATTATTTAAAAATCGAGACCTGAAAAGTGAATGAATGACTTATTTTTTGATTTAATAAAATCAATAACTTCAAAAATAATAAAAATAAAAAATTATTTTTAGAAAGCTTGTCGGTGCAGTTACTATAATAAATAAACGACTTATAAACTTTGGGTTTGAATGTTTTTTTTTTCAAACTTGTCACGCCGTCGAAAAAATTAGATCTGGACACCCTAAAGCTAAGTGGTGTTTGGTATCGTATTTTATATATATTTATTTATTTTACATGCTAAGTATATATATATATATATATATATATATATATATATATATATATATATATATATATATCTATATTATATATATATATATATATATATATATATATATATATATATATATATAAAACAACAGTAACAATTAGAAATCAATATCGGCTAACGGTGTTATGTAAAATTGTACATAGACTTCTGCTTTTTCATCCTTTTGGTGTATCATGAAATGCATTTCCAGTAAACCAGATGCGTCTGTCTTTATTGCAACTTTCGATGCAATTGCCAATGTTTTCTTTGTCATACGCATTTGGGAGTGTCGGTAACGTGCAATCGTTGTTTGACGGCAATTGAAGAGTATTATCATATCGCTCGTCTTAGCTACTTCCACACTAATTTCGGACTGCATTACCCCTAATGTATCAATTCTAAAATGTGGTATATGAGGCGACAATCTGATTTTTAATTCGTCTGCTGATTTATCAAGTTCATTGAATATTGTTGCTAAATCGGGACCACGAACAAAAACTATATTCAAACTAGCACAATTCTCGTCCAATTCGAAATCTATTGATTCCTCATAGTCTGAAGTCTTAATGGAACATTCTGTAGATATATCTTCATCATGAGGCTCTATAATTAATATTAAAGGCGTGCCTTGGCCCTTATAGAACATTTTCATGCTACAATCAATCCCACTGAATATGCTTAAGCACTCGGAAATCACATTGATGTTTACGCCAAAGTTTAAAACTCCGTCGACGTGATACTGGGAAAAATACGAGGTATTGAAGAACAGGCTTGCTTGTATAGATTTGTCCTGTTCTACGGTGTTTCGAAATCCATCTTCATTAATATGGAAAAACCCATTCTAAGATTAAACAAGTGATATAAATTATTTATATTTGATTCAATGCGTATACCAACCTCCCCAAAATTGATAGCTTTTAATCCAGATTGAAGGATCTTAATGTGATCTAATCGACCAACAAACTTAAAATTAGAGTACTGCGATTGCGTAAACATATTTTGATTTCTTTTGTGTAGTTTTCGAGGTTTGCATGTATTATTAAAAAAATACACCAGTTGCATCTGCATTAAAAGGTAGCTGAATATATGGTTCGGCAAAGTTACATTACGTTGTAAGGTACACGGAGTATTTCCAAAAGCCGTAATGCAAGCACGTGTTTTCAGGTATAACTCTCAATAGAAGAAGATGCAACTCCAGCTGTCGACGTCGTAGGTAACTCCAATTTCAGAACATGCCTAACAAAATATTCACACGGGCAATAATTTATGCCTGTAAATATTTTATGTTCGACTGCTGAGGTCCGACCCTCTGCGATTTCAGCCGATTCATGTGTTCCTGAGGTGTTGCCGTAAATTGTGATGATTTCCTCGTCCAGAAGACGCAGAGCATCAGCTAACAGTTCACTGCCAACTACTGAATTCAATTCGATGGAAAATTCCCCGTTCGCTACAGATAGTAACGCTACATATAGGATTGTGTATAGTTTTTGCTTATACTCGTATGTATGTATATGTGTTTATGTATATGCACTCACAGGGTAATCGACTATTTTCGCCTTCGTCAAATTTAAATTCGTATTTTTTAAATATGGAAGACAGCAGATTAGGTACAAATAAAACTTGCAATTTTGGCATTATAAGATACGACCATAGAATCTATGGATACTACCAGTTTTCTAACAAATCTACTAAAGTTGCGAGAAGCAAATTTACTAAATTGAGGCACGATTATCAAGCAGCAAACGCGGTTTTACTTCAATTCAAACTAATATTGAATCAGCTGTTTGGCGTTGCCATTTCTTAGCTTTACTAATATACTTTATAATACTCTGTTGCTTTCATAAAGAAAATATTGGTTAGGTAACTCTTTGAAATACATCATCTGGTTCACTCATTTATGGCGGGCCACAAGAATTGTTTGGAATTTGACACAATTTATATATGGAATAAATATACACAATGGCTGCATTCTGGCACTCCATCGGATACCCAACCGTTCAGAATTCTCCGAATTTTTGCAATCAGCTGATTGAACGGACGCAATTTCTTTGAGCGGAAATTTCCTTCGCTACCGTACTCAACACTTAGCACAGCTGTTTTTAGAACAGATGTTTACGTATAAAGTGACAAATTTGTGTAGCGGCCCATTCTAAAACAAAGTGCGCTGTTTCACTCACCCGATAGGCAACCGATAGGTCGCCAGAATGCAGCCACTGGCTAAAAGGGGTGCGCTAGTATGCAGCAGTTCTAAAGACAAGCAATTATCATTGCGAACCTTTTTGGGATGCAGTCAATCAAAAGCACCAGGTAAAAGCAAAAACAATATACAGAAAGCAAGAATGATAAAATAGAAGATTGCGCCAATGCTGCTACGAAAATTTCCTCTCTCTGCGCACCACGTCACTAGGCACATACGAAATGAGAGAACAGCCAAAATGCATAAATTTTTGTGTGAGAAATGTGAAAATTTGTGTTTAATATTAAATATTTTAATATTTATCGCATTTTATAATAATATTTATATAAATAAATATGAAATAATATATTTCAATTGATTTGGCATTTAAATGTTTGTTCTATTAAAAAATTTGTTGGTTAAATTTGTGCCGTAAACGTTGGTATTTACTGTTTTCGTGCGATAATGGGAATATAAAATGAAAAAATTATGGGAAATGAAATTCTAATATGTGTATATTTATTAAATATATGTATATTTATATTATATTAATATATTTATATATATTAAATCAGTACACAAATTCACTTTTTCTTTGTTGGTACATGAAAATCTGCTTAATCCGCTGTGATATTTTTTGGAACGGGTTTTTCAATCATTTGTACTCGCTTACTTGCAAGTGGATTTGTTAACTTATATATAATTGAAAATAATTAAAAAGCTTTTAAAATACAAATTATTGCCTTTGTGTATGCATTTTTCATATCACAAAATATTTGAAAATGCTACCTGACGTCACAGCAAATCAGCTGTGCTGAGATTTTGTCGAGAGAGGAATAGCGGACCTGCGCATGGCGCAATCTTCTATCAAAAACAATATACAGAAAGACCTTTCATTGCTCTCTTGAGTGAGAATCAACATATTGATGTGTATGGCAACCACATCGGAATCCTGATCGGCAATTTCACGAAGCAGTCGTAAATATATATCCATCGGCAGCCACACACATGGCTATTGTTGTTTGCACATTCGTATGAATAATTTAGTGTGTGTGTGCTCACAGCAGAAGCGACTGATTTGAAATCAAATTTTTATTTTCTGTTCTGTGTGGCTGGGGTAAAATCCACAAGAATGAATTTTCTGTATGGCAAAGCTTTTTATACGGAAAGTGGGGCTTAAAATAAGTCATTTGTGGTTTTGCGTATAAAAAAAATTTGCCATACGATGAGAAAGCATAATGTGTGCTTTGGTATGCACTTGACAATATAAAAGAAATATGCATGCATACGATATTTTATAAAGATCGATAGCACAAGTGGTAAAGTGTTGGTCTATCAATTTTATGAAGCCGGGTTGAAGTCCGCTGAAAAATGTGTTTATTTTTATATTTTTTTTAATTGTTCATACTTTTTTTGAAAGCAAACTAATAATTATTTTTATAAAAAAATAATAAGAATAGTTTCTACTTTAGCATAAATTATCCAGTATTAAATAATTTTACTGAACCATATTGAATTGCTGCTGCTGTAGCAGATCATTACAGCAAAGAAATTTATATCTTCTAAAAATAGTCATAACGGTGTTTCTTAAGTCACAATCATATGTACATACATAAATTCATGTGCGCATGAAACTGTGTTAGTTTTGTACGATTTCAATACCTTTGGTTATGTTGGTTTTTTTGATGCCTTTGCGCAATTCGTCTGAAGAAGGTCATAAATTTCACAAAATCTAATCCAATCCAGCATTTCGTTCGTCAATGAATGTGCAATTTTAGGAAGTTTTTGTCTTTCCGTATACATATGCTATATTAAGTAAATTGTTAGATTGTATTTTATTCTTATGGTAGGAAAAGGAAAATTTTGCAGATGTATTAAAATTTTTGATATTTCTTTTATATTAATACATTATTTACAAAATAAAAATTAGCTTAAATTAATATAATTAAATTAATATCATTATAATATATAAAAAAAACATGCAGTTGCTTAGAAGAACTTAGACAGCAAATAATTAAAAAATAAAACTGAAAAGAAGTCCGAAATATTATTCACGAATGTAGGTCAAGACAGATTATTTGATTCAAAGTATTTTCTATATACATATGTATGTGGATACACATCCACAGACAAGTTCTTTAGAGGTAAATGTCAAATGTAATTGGCAAAAAGACGCACCTTATATTAAAATATGTTTTACTAAACATTATTTAACATAATATAAATTTAAAATTTCTTGGATTTTTAAATACTTTAGATTTTTTGTTGAAATGTATTAAAGAATTACACATTTCATCACACTGTAGAATAAGAAGAGCATGTATTATGAATATACACACATCCATACATGTATACATGAACACAATATAGAAAGAAATCACAATAAACTTTATTCCATGCTGAATGTTTAAATCGGACGGACGCGTTTAATTTAAGTCGCAGATTTTAGGTGCGCGTTTACGATCAAACTCATTTTCCTACGGTTTTTCGGTTATTATTTTTGATTATAATAATTTTCGATTATAAGGTGGTTGAACTACATTTTTCCATAGGAAAGAACTGTTTATACGGTTTTATTTACAAAACTTTGTAAATCAATGTATAACATGAACATATGCACTTAATACTAGATATTGAAGTTCATAAAATTTACTTCAAACATGAACATATCATATACTATGTAAATGCGGAGAATCAGTGTTCATATATATGTATGCACATATTCATGTATGTACGTACGAGTGGTTTAATTTGTAATAGAATGAGGTAATGGTATTTCAAGCTGACCTTGATTTTGTTGACTGTACCATGTTACCGCACCACTAGAATGATGCAGTGTGGTGGCCGCGGCTAGCTCACAGCAATGGTCGTGGTCCTTAACCCGCCACACTGCATCGGGTGGGACAACACTACAAAAAAAAAAGAACTTCAACTCACCATTTTGCCGGGCATGCTCCTCTACGACGACAAGCAAGCCCGCCCCATATTTGCCGCCTTAGCCGAACATTTTCAACATAAATTTATACATAACTAAACATTCTACTTTACACTTAAATAAATAACATACATATACTCGTATACTTAATAACTTAAATAAATACCATATATACTTATCTCTAGGGGGCGGGCGGCAGCCTCGTTTTTCCTCCGATTCTCGAATGGGATGGGCCGGAAACAATCAGTTATCCCTCTATTCAGCACAATCACAACATTTTAATGCGGAAGAAGTATTTGAATTCAAATATTTTATTTTTATTTTTATTTGGAACCGTTCACACTTTTGCTGTATCAGCACAAATAACAAGAACAACCGTCGAGACGAGAGACTATCCACACTAAATCAGACACGAATGCAAATAAAAAATCTTAATTTTCTCTCTCAAAAATCCTCCACAGTAAAACACAAATTCTGAACGCGCGCGGCAACCAAAAATTTGTTCGACACAACTTTCTTCCTAAACACTTAACACTCTATAGAGACCGTTTTTTCCCTACCACTGCCATAAATGTTTTTTTCCTTCTCTCCTGAAACCGTATCTTTTCCATTTCCTCGGTCTCTTCCGCTATTCCATCATTGACCGCTCCAGCGGTCGAGTCGGTCAGTTACCTTTCTTTGGAATTTTTACTATTCTGAGGCAGCGCCATCTCTATCTCAGAATCGTCTGGTAGGTTTTAGCCTGGCCGCATTCACTAGTAAAGCGGACAAGTGGAAGGAAGAAAAGAAGGAGAGAAGCAAAACAAACATATAGACGGTAGACGCCAAAAACAACGATAGCAACAACCATTAATCTAAAAACTATTTAGATAAATTTTCTGATGGAATAGACAACAGACGAACATATGTATGAATATTAAAATATTAACACTAATTTTAGCAAAATTGGTCTTTTGTGCATAATTATTCTCTCTTTAGATTCACTCACAAATGTTTGATCGGATCCTGCTAAAGCGAAAATATAAAATCGAAAGAATAAACTTTGCTGAGATTTGTCTATTCTGAAAAAATTCAAATATCCAAAATTTCATGACAAATTGAATTCATTATATTTAAATAATCCAAACAGCACATAAAATAAACACACCAGACATGAGGGCGCTTCCATTTTCATTTCTTTCATTCTTTTTATGGCACAATTCGCTACCTGGCAAAATTATCGAAACAGAAATAAGTACATATGTATGTACATACATACATATGTATGTATGTATATGATTTGTCAAGATTGAATTTCATAATACTCCGCCGTTTCCAGTCTTCTTCTATAGCAGATATGAAATAATTCTGCTCTAGTTTTGGTCCAGTAAAATGATATAATACTGGCCCGCTGTTGACAAAAAGTAATGCCTCGTCTTCGATTGCTATGATTGAAATTCGTTTTCATTCCAATTCCAACAAATAAATAAAAATAACATTCTTACAGCCACCCTCTGTGGTCTAGTGGTAAGCATGCTAGACTCACACCCCGAGGGTCGCAGGTTCAAATCCTGCCACGGGCTTGGTCTCCAAAATGCTTCTTTCTATAAAATCCTTTTCTCTTCGAGTCGAACGCCTCTGTAGCTAGTACTCATTCCCACAACACCTTGCACTCATAATTAATTATGGTGTAAGAATAATAATAATAATAAAAATAACATTCTTACATTCATATCCATACACACATATGCATGGCGTAAACATGCAAGCAAGCATAGAAACATTCGCACATGTAGTAAACACACACGCACATATAGAAGTCGTAACAAAACGAAAAAACCAGAATGTGTGTCTACATAATTTGCCTTTGCATTGCCGAGCACACTTCGGGTGTTGAGTTAATAATATCTCCATAGGCAGCCACGCAATTTTAACTCATTTCGCCGAGTGAAGAGAACGATGTAATATCTTTATAGTATATTGTCTTTGGTAAAAGTTTTTGGGTAATACTGCAGAGAAGCGGCTTTTGCCAAAAAAGGCCTAAAAATTTTTTAAAAATTACCAAATTAGGGGGGTGTTAAAAAACTGTAACAAACTGAAGCACATTTTTGGTCCAAAAAACATTAAAAATTATAAAAATAGCAAAAAAAATTTCACTTCGGACTTGAATGTGGAGAATCCATTTTTCTACTAACTGTTAAATATTTATGTATTTTTCTCTGTTGCATTTATAAAAAGTAATTAAATTTTAATGAAAATATTTACCCTCAATGACCAATGCAGTCGATGACAAAACACGTAAAAAATTAACACTGAAAAAACAAAGTGCCCCGACGCATCGCGAACCCACACCGACTGTCAAATTCTTTTTTTCGGTATTTATGGTAAGTTTTTTCATTTTTTTCGCACTGAAACATCTCGCGCTTTTTTCCCCATGCATTTTTCAACCATAACAGGCATTCTCCGAGCATTGCTACCTGTTCTAACGGCCAAAATTTTCCGAAGTTTTTTTTTTTATTATACCATTTATTTGTTATTGCATCTTACTCCATTGGAAACTAACAATAAGTAATCAAATCTTAAAACTAATGTATTAAATACGCTCTTTGCCTATTGCCTGGAGCTATTTGGGTTCTACTAGTTCATATATATTAATTAATTATAATTTTAAAAACAAGAGGGAAACAAAATTTTATATAAATACATATTACAGCTTAGTTTGTAAATAAGTTTAGAACCATGGTCTTTAGACGTGAAGCAGAATTCTGCTGGAGTAGACTTCTTGAAAGTATCTGCGGATGATTTTGCAGGCGATTCAGGTATTTCTGCCTTAATTCTACGATTTCTTCTTCTATAGTGGATATATGTATATCGTTGTGAATGTTTTTATTCTTGATAAACCATGGTGCGCCGGTAATTGTTCTTAGAATTTTCTTGAGGGAGAACGTTATGTGAGTACATTTCGCTTCGTTAACTTTAATACGCCAGTTTGCCAGCCAAATTTCTACATCTATAAGGTGTTCGTTTAGGTCACGAGAGGCGATATGCGGATTTTGATGGGTACTTAAAATAGCTGTGTCGTCAGCAAATGTGGAAGTAACTAGACTGTTATTTATTGGTAGGTCAGACGTATATATTAGGTAGAGAATAGGACCAAGCACACTCCCTTGTGGTACTCCAGCAAATATTTGAAATTCGGGGGTTACAAATTGCTTGTATTTCACTTTGTACTTCCTATTCGCTATGTAAGATTCCAGCACTCTGTGTGTGTTGTATGGCAGAAACTTTTTGATCTTGTGCACTAGCCCCTCATGGCAGACTTTATCGAAGGCTTGGGCAATGTCTGGAAATATTGCTGAACAGTATTTCTTCTGTTCGAAAGCTCTTCTAATTTCGCTAGTTATACGGTGCACCTGCTCTATTGTACCGTGCTCTTTTCTAAATCCGAATTGATGAGTAGGAATGGTGCCATTTTGATTTAGATAGGGCATAATTTTCCCAAGTAGCCATTTTTCAAATATTTTTGTGAGGGTGGGTAGAAGGCTTATGGGCCGATATGAGCACACCTGCGTTGGATCTTTCCCTGGTTTAGGAATCATTGTAATTTGCGATATCTTCCATATACTCGTATGCGGGAAATGACCCAAGAGAAGGATAGCATTGAACAATTTCGTTAGGTGTATTAACGCTATGTGTGGTAATTCCATGACCATTTTATTTGTGATTAGGTCATATCCAGGGGACTTTTTTGCATTAAGACTTTTTTGTTTTAATGACACACTCTAAGTCTTTGATTTTTAGTTGAAGCGGCTGAGTCACTTTGGTTCTAGGTAAAGTAGGGACCTCGAAGTTATTGCACGTTGCATTAGGGCAAAAAACTGTTTGTAGATGTGCAGCAAACGCTGCTCCCTTTTCTTCGTCGCTTTTGGCCCAACTTCCATTTCCAAGCCTTACTGGTGGCTCACTTTCCTTTGGGCTTTTTGCAGCCTTTGTAGCTCTTCAAAGTGAGTAATTGGTGTATTTAAGCGGGCCCAGATCTTTAATATAGGTGTCAATACTTGCTTCAGCTTCCTTTTGAAGTACATCTCTAAGGTGATCTTGTGACAATTTTAATTTCCTCTTTAGGGCAGGTGACCTATATTTCTGCCATTCTCGTCTTAGGCGTCTTTTCTCCTGACCGAGGCACTGCACATGGGTTGAAGTTATATAAGCGGTAGCAACCTGCATCGTTTTTTCTGTTGGTGTTGCGCACGCAGCCGCTGATGCTAACAAGGAATTAAACTCGTGGAGCGCTCTCTCTAAGTCATCTTTGTTTTTAGGAGGAGAATCCAGGCAAATATGTGTACTCACGTACACATATTTATACATTTTATGGAAATTTAACGTGACTATGTGTGAAATATGACATCAGACAAATGACCACCATTTTGCTCGATACAGGCATTGGGTCTTTTTAGCGCATTTTGCATTACACGGCGTAATGTTTCTGGTTGCAGGCGCCGTATTTCGTCTCGAATATTCTGCTTGAGCTGTCCAAGTGTCTGTGGTCTGTTAACATACACTTTGTCTTTTAAATATCCCCGTAAAAAAAAATCGGGCGCAGTTAAATCTGGTGAACGAGGAGGCCAAGGGAAATCTGAATTTCTTGAAATTATGCGTTCACCAAAAATTTCACGCAGCATGTCAATAGCACAGACAACGTAGTCATATAGATTTCCAAATGCTTTGAAAATAAGTGTTCCAAAATTTGTCGACTAAAGTTAGCTTTTGTCCAAAATACATTTACCAGGTATTATTAATAGAAGACCGCTCTCCAAATGTCATTTTCTCTCAGTCATAATAAGTGACAAAATGAATAAACAATGTTGCTTCTTTTGTAAATTTTGGCCGCAATCTTCGGGCTTTGCATTTTTTTTTCGTAATAAGTAAAAACTCAAATGCCCTTTATTTTTTTGGGTTTTTTCATTTATTATTATTTAAAAACAAAATTATACATACACACATATAACAACTAATATAACTTAAAATAATATTTTTAATAATTTACTATTGCCTACTATTCTGTTTTTTTTTTAATTGCTAATTTTTTATTTAAAAATTTAATTCTAAAATACATTCGACATTTAAAAGAAATTTGTTTTACCGCATTTGGTAAATTAACTTTATTTATTATTGTTTATATATATTTTTAAGTGATTTCACTACACTTTGGAAGCTGACGACAATAATTTACTTGTTTCCAATCACAATAATTTACTACTATTTTTTTAGTTTCTTTTCGTATACAACATTAGCTAAGAGAGCAGATTTGACACATTTCATGACTGTTTTCCTCTCACTCTCTCAATTAATAATACCTGGTAAATGTATTTTGGCTTTTGTCGACTTATCGCACAAACACATATAAGCCCCAGAGAAGAAGAGAAACGTGAGAGCAAAGAAGACAAAGAAAAGACATTCAATTCCCTCCAAATTTATTTACCATTCCGACCATTTTTTTTGATCACATGTATAGTGTATGTGAATTTATTGTGTTTGTTGTAAAAATATTCCATATCCCTGTAGTGAAAATTATAGGCAGTCTTCAAAATGTACTACTAAATTTAATAGTTAAAAAATCAAGTGGTTAATTTACTAGTTCAAAACTTATTTATAAGTTAACCAGTTACTGACTTTTGCGGCACTTCATTGCCGTGTATACTAAATTTTTCCTTTCTTGTCAATTTAATAAAAAAGGAAGTAAAGACAAACATTGGAATTTGAAGAAAAACAGTTATTTTTATAATTTCAAGCACTTTTTGTAATACCTCAATTTAAAGTTAACGCGTGTTTTAATATATCCGCAAAGTGTCCGCAAAGAAGAGTGGAAATGTGGCACCATGAATTAACATGCTGAATTAATGTCGAGTACACATTATTATATTATGTACATACATACATAAACTCGTATATGAATTTTACATATAATTATGAGTTTTACTAGTATTTTACATGTCGAGTACACATTATTATAATATGTATATATGAATTTTGCATATAATCTGAGTTTTACTAGTACTTTAACTAGTTGGTTTCACTGCTGGGATGTTGTCTAAAATAGCGAATATTCGGAGAAAAAAATCAGAAGAAATCAGGGCTACGTTTAAATTAAACTTTTAGGGGGTCACTTCATTTGTATTTTAAAAAGAACTGCGAAGCTTCTAAAAATAAAATAAAATAATAAATCAGAAAAATTGTATTTTTTCATTTGGAATTGAAAACTCAAATGTTAACAAATTTTTTTCATAAATTATAACTATTCTTAATGTAAAATCTGATCCAATTGCTTTCCATTTACACTTCTGTTCACTGTAAACGCACCATAGTAATCATAAGATGTAGAATAATAATTATTTGGTTTTTTGACATAATATTTTACTACTAATAACTAAAATAATTAATAAAAATTCATATATATTAAAATGGGGTCCGACTGCCCCAGTAGTGCCCCAAGCGTGGTAAAATATGCATGGCCATGAACGAATGAAAGTGCACAGGGGACAGCAAAAATATTAGAATTTGGAACAGAAGGAGACAAAAATTAAGAAATTGACGGTCAAAAGAAAATTCAACGTTTTTACAGTATTCTCACAAGTAACAACAGTTTCAATAATCTCAGAAAAATCTTCAAAATAGGTCAAAAATGCACCTAAACGAATTAAGTTAACGGCTTTATGCTTTTAATTAAACAGAGGTAGTGTTTCTTTCTTTAATAATGTAGAAAACAATTTTTTATTTTGTCAAATTAATTTTTTTACTTAAACGTAACTGGAATATTTCGACTTGTGGATTTTGTGGGTTCATTGACAATGAGCAATTATCAAAGAAATTCTATGTTTTCATTTATTTTGAGAAGTTAAGTGAATTGAGGAATGACGATAGTTAGAGTTATTTTTACCACTACACACATCAATTTTAAAAACTCCTCTCAGTAGCAGAACTCGCACAAATACATTCAAATCAACTGTCTATTCCTGTATGTTCTTTGGTGAGACGTCGATCTCTTGCTAGAGGTGGAGAGCGCAAAATGCTCATGTATAATTTGCTTTTGTTTTTTGTTTTGTTATTACCACTATTTGGACTTTTGCCTATTATTAATTTTGATTTTTGGTTTACACATTAATTTAAACAAAGGTGCAATCTCAAACCAGTGGTAGAGTCACTATCTCGGCGATTTGCGTGATCACTTTAGGTGTTCACAATTTGTATTATTTTTATTATTTTAAATTTTATATTTCCCTTTTTTTATGAAACTATGTGGAACGTTTTAAAAACACATCCGCACAGTATGAAATCACAAGTGTTAATGAGTCCGAAGTGAAATTTTTTTATTGCTATTTTTATTATTTTTAATGTTTTTTGGATCAAAAAAGAGCTTTCCCCCGACTTCTTTTGAACTTTTTTACCAACCCCCTAATTTTGGAAAATTTAACAAATTTTTAGGCCTTTTTTGTCAGAAGCCGCTTCTCTGCAGTATTACCAAAAAATCAATGTAGCTTCTGGAAACAACATGAAAAAGTCATAATTTGCCCCAAATAAACTTGCAATCAAATACTTTCAAATTAGTATTATATTTATAGTATGAATTTTAAAAAATTCCCCATCCGCAATGTGAGCATAAAACATCTATTATATGTCTTGGTGGTCATGAAGTCGAGGAACGGCCATGTTGGAATTCAATTCCATCTTCCTGTGGTCACAAATGTAATCGCCTATTGCGCTATGGCAATCACAGATGTGCATTACCTTGCTACTCTATTCCGGATATTTCTGACTTGGAGGTATGTAAGCTCTTTCAGTCAATAGCACTTGTTTCTTCTTTTTTAAACTTTTATCTTCAGGAACAGGATGGATGCAGTAAATGTAACGAAAACTGTAATATACCGCGACCTCTTCGATGTCTACATCCATATGCTCGTGGTTGCCACTTGCCACCATGTTATCGTTCTCACATAAACATCAAAATTGAATGTCACTGCGGCTTAGCTCAGCTTGTCCACAATTGCTCCGATATTTTCCAAACTGGTGAAACCAAAGAATTAACATTAGACCGACAGGAACGCTTAAAAAGCTGCGGCAATCGTTGTTTGAAAAATTAACTATACGAGTATGTGCTTAAAAAAAGAAATGTAAACGAACATGTTGAATTTTCAGTTTTCATGCGGTCATAGTTGTAGAGCCATATGTCACTCAGGGGATTGCCCTAACCCGAATTTGTGTCGGAAAGCAGTACGCATATATTGTAAGTGCAAGCATATAAAATCAGAAGTACCTTGCGAAAAGTACCGCGGAGGCCATAACTCGATTGGATGCGATGAAAACGCTCGTCAAAATTGAAGAAATTCGAAAGCAAGAAGCTGAAAATATGCGGCTGCAGGAGGAAGCTTAAAACCGGTTAGAAGAGGGGCAGTTTTAAAAGAAATTCACCAAGCAAAAGCATAAGGAACGCAAACTTTTAGTGGGAGCATCGAAGCATAAAGTAAACTGGAAAATCGTTTCCATATATGTTGGAACAGCAATGGCGATATTTGGTGCTGTCGCTGTGGCTTTTTATGAAGAAAACTAAATTTATTTACATTTTTAATCAATTTTCCGAGACGACGCAAATTTTATTAATGAACGGAAATTACAGAGGTCATTACGTCACATACAATATATATAAAACAATAAAATGTCGAAAGGGTATTTGTATTTGATGCTTAAAATTCAGCTATTTTAATGAAAATGTTCTCGCTTTTCTCCGAAATTAAGTTGAATCGGTAAGTGGGAGAGTCAAAAAATGCAGCCTGAGATGCAAATTATTGTTTGTTTGTTTTTTAAATTATACACAAAACTAATTTAACACAAAATGCATTTACCATTTAAATATTTACGAAAATAGAATTGGCTTGTATTGCGGTTCCGCCCATTACTTCAGCTGTGATTTCAAAAAATTAAAAAATAAATTGTCAAAACATTTCTTAAAAGTATTTTAATAATTTAATTTTAATCGCTTAATTCTCGTTTGGTTTTCTTTTTATAAATGCACGCTGCCAGAAATACGATGAACTGAGGAAACTCGGTATGAAAATATTTGTCAGCAGCATCCAATCGTACGATTGCACATAGATGCGGGCTAAAATTATTGTTTACATATAATAAAATCTCATACGAACTATGGCAAAAATCCAAAGGATACGTACTCATGTTGGTGAATGCTGAAAGAGCTCAAGTTGTGCGACTGACGGAACTTGCATCCTTTGTCCTCAATATTTCTAGCAATTGCAGTATTTTGCTTGTAGCTCCAATCGGGGTGCAAAAGGGCTGGAATGTTCAATTTTATTAAAATTTTTTATTACAATTGTATAGTACAATAGTATACATATTATCAACTTATCTAAATGCATGTGGGGGGGAGCAACTCTATTATATATAGATAAATAAACCAAATACGAACCACTACCTGACCTATTATTATATATTAATTGTAATAATATTATTTTTTACTACTTGGACTGAATTATTATATAAGACACGAAGTATACTATACTAATCTCATTTAATCAAATATCTAAACTTCTAAATAAAATCCACAATTACCAATTACATATGATTAAGCTAGCTGGCAGCAAGTGCGTATTCGCAACTCTAGTTCAATAACAAATAAATATACATCTTAAAATACCAAGTACATTTCTATGTACTTACATATGTGACCAGCTCCGAAGAAAGAGGTTATATCTAAAAAATTACGCTATAAGTGTATATGAAGCCCCTCTTATGCATACATATATTCACATGCACTTTCCTGATAGTCGTTGTGTGGAATTTTGGAAAATCGTTGTCTTTACTTAGCTCACGGTCTAAAATTTGAAACCATTTTCTCGGAAAGGGACTTACGGTTCTCTTTTCAGTTGCTTCCTTATGTATGTAAAAGCGGAATTCGTAATCAACGTTACACTGAGGACAAAATCTTCATTGTTGAAGTTAAAATGGTGTGTCAGTCATATCAACACAAATCAGTTCATATCTACAAATGTCCTAAAAAAGCTGTTCAATATAACTGATGACACTTTAAAGGAAAATTTTTGAATCCTATACTTATCCACGTGCACAACACAAACCATTAGCCTCATAGAGGCAGTTTGTAATTCGCCAATAGAAACAGATATATTTCATAGATCCAATCAGGATAGAGAGAAGATTATCATAATCGACATTACCATTTTATATAAAGGATGTTCTTTTTGTTAGCTATTAATGGGAACTATGTTATTGTTCCTGTTTGTTCCGATATGCTGACGTCAGCATGTCCATGGTATATTCCACCTAATCCGCTTCTTCCACTTTCCTTTATTGATTTCAACATTTTTCTTATTCAGTATGTCTTTGAGAAGCTGTAACTTGTGGCTCGGGATACACGGAAATCGAGTGACTAGACAGTTTTAGTAAAGAAAGCCGAATTCAGGTTAGACCGACTTCGAGATACCCGAAAGTGTGCTTGCGAGCTAAACCATGATAATGTACATTTGATTAATATATCCTCATTAGGAGCATATCTTCAGAAATGTTCACTGAGATACCCACATTTAATTATATGGGACGGAGGCGTGCACCATATTTGATCGACCGCATTTCTTCAGTAGCGCGAAACTACTTATTCACATAAAATTTGGATCATAAATTTTGTATAGGTCCTAAGGGTCTGCACCTTAATTAATTAATGCTCAATTAGAAAAATTTATGTTAATTTTTTCTAACTACACATCCATATGTAGGTGTCGTAGAGGAAAGGAAATGAGCAAACTAAAACAATGTAGCTGGAGTAATGAATTCATTGATCGACGAGAATAGCAGCGTCTCTGAAATTCAATGAAACAAATAGCATTACAAAAACAAATTATATATTGATTGTGGTAATAAGTTTAGGTTTAGTGATTTAGTACTACCATTGGCTGTTTTATATGAGGTGATCACATTTTTAGTATTTCCTATAAGATTCTTATGTACATGCTTCAGTTTCGGTAGAATTTGCAATTAGAAGATAAAATTACAAATAAGCTCCAAGAACAGTCAGCAGAAGTGTTTGTATATTTGTATTACCTAATTCAAGTTGAGTCATTTTAATTAAATCGTTATTTGCAAACAACTATGGTATATGATTTAACTGAAAGGTAATTACAATTCTTAAAAATGTAAAATTGTTCGACGTACGTAATTTTTTAAATAAACTCCGGTCCTTGTTGGTATTTTCGTGGCCCCCCTCCAAAAACATGTTCCACATCTTGCAAACAGTAATATTTTTACCCACTAGACATTTAAATGCTTATAAATTCTTTAATTGTGAACAAATAAGTTGATTTGATTTATGTTCACTTATGAAGGCATATCACAATGTAGAAAACTAGATTTTTCAGAACCTATATAAAAAATTCGTGTTATTTTTCCAGATGTGTTTAGAAGATCTGGGAAGATCGATTGTTGAGTAAGCGTTATTGTTATAAACTAGTTTTTTTGTGATAAACCTTTGAGGCTTACCACTGGAAAGGTCAGTATTATAATGGGAAATAGTTTCAGGTAAATCAGTGTTGCAAAGATGATATAAATTACTGCGACCAGTTCCGTTTTAGTGCCTAACAAATTTTGATATTGGAAAACAAAATATATAAGCACGTATTCCTGAACGAGTAGAATAGGATACTCTCCATATAGGAGAGAAACTTATAGCCGTTGCTATAGTTATAAGAGATCATAACAGTATAACTTAAGAGCTCCAAACATAGGCCCAATACACTGATTCCTACCAGAGAAAACTTTAATTAATTTATATGCGCTTCATATGTAATACACTCACCTTGGGACGAGTAATCTTTACCGATAGTGTTGATTTGAGGGACTTTAATTACAAGGCAAGACGAAACTGTTATTAGACTAAGCAAATCAGCTATAATGAGGATAACCCCTTTCTTCAGATAGTCAGAAACTACAGCACCGTATCCTTCCGAAAAGTTGTCCATTGTTGAAAAAAATATTAAGTTGGTTTTAACTCCAAGTTGATTTGAAGAATAAGCAAGTATGCAACTACTCCCAAAAATATAAGATATCTAGTATCGACCACACTGTTCCCTATTTTAAAAACTGGAACCTAGCCCGGTCAGCTAGATCACCCATCACACATAAGAAACATGTGACCTATTTTATGAGTGTCCTGTGAGGTCAAAATAATTTATAATAGGTTTTTTCGCGTCGCATGAACTGGTTGCTTTATCTGCTCTGAACTCTGTTCGTGTCGCGGGTTCATTTGCAATTTCCTTTTCGCGTCGCAGAAGGTTCACTTTCAGTTAATCAACTGGCTGCACTGAAATGCTTTTGAAAATTAACGAAAATTTTTCATATTTTTTCCTTTATTTTGTTGTGGTTGTCTATGGGATTTTGATTTTGTTTACACTTGCTTCTCAGCTGCTATCTGTAGCGTCCCTTTTGTTGTTAAGCCGGTGGTCCATTTGAAAGCTAATGTTTTAATTGTTGTTTAATTAATGTTTTCATTATTGCTTTAATTCTGTGTATCAACAACACATTTGTAAACATTTGTATATTATAAACTGTCATCGGTGTCTCCTCTATACACCTTTCCAGCACTCTAGTTGGAGGATTGACCAGCACTGGAATGATAGGAAGTTTTTGTACCGGTATAGTAGCCGGTACACAAACCAGAGTATTTGTAGTTAAACTGCCTATCGGAACAGTGGATCGTGTGATTGAGCGAGTTTGTGTGTGTGAGTAAATGGGGGAGAAGTCTATAAATTTAATTGGACGAATGAAGGTGGAAAGTATGAATATGGGTCAATGACGGCGGTAAGTAGGTTGTTGACCTACTCAGTGCAGCTGTTGCTAAGGCTGCTGCTGATTGGGACAAACAAGGATAGTATGTGATAGATAGTTGATAGGGGAAGCGGAATTAGGAGAGAGACCTCTATTGGTAGAGTAGCGGGTAAATTTGAGGAGATATATAAGAGGCAAACGGACACCAAACAGGATCAGTCAGTGAGAGGCAGCAAATATATATTTAAAAAATAACTGGAAAAATTGAGACGTTGATGGCAAATAAAACAAACAAAATAAAAAATTGTGGAGACTAATTTATATTAGTTTTTTAAAAATTACAAGTGAAAAATTGTCAGGAATTAAAAGGGAAATGGAAAAGGTGTTTGAATGAAACGATATATAAAGAGAGACATATGTACATATATTGTGTGTGGCTAGAAGCATCAGCAGTTTCATTTAACAATATACAAAAAAAGGTGAAGTGGGAATGGGGGTCAATGGCGGACAGCAGTAAGGTGTTTGACCTACTGAGTACAGCTGCTGGTTGCTATCGCTGCTGCTGAGTGGGTTAAACCAAGAGAGAAGATGAAAGGCTGGATAGGTGGTAAGAGTAGAGGTAGATACCTAAAGATAGGGGGTAGCGGGAAGTCAAAGAAGCTTCAGAAAGAGTAAATAAGGCACAAGTAGAGGAAAATCGGGGTCAGAGTTTTTGAGAGAAATCCGTGGATCGCTCAGTCGTTGTGGATCGTCGTGTATTGAGATCTGTGCGTTTGTGTGGAGACGAATACGAAAGAAAGGCCTGCTGATTCCAAGTTCTAAATACAAAAATATATGGTAGGATAAAATATGATAAAAATGTGCTTTGAAAATAGGTGCTTTTAATAGAATCACAAACCTAACCAAAACAAATGAGTAAATCGGTAGATTTCGTCGGGAATAGTTTCATGTGGTTAGGTCGTGGAGTTTAAAGCAAATAAAAAGATGTTGGAGTGACTTTTAAGCAAATTAATATTAAAAAAGATAATTGCAGTTAAAATTAAAAATTAAACAAAAGTGTAAAAAAATAATAGTTTAATAAAGAAAAAGAAAATCAGGAAAGGAAATCCGCCCCATCTAGCAGGAATATTATAAGCCAAGCAGGGTGTCCAGACGTCACGCTTTTGGCGTGATTGTCACACTTTTGAAATCTTCCTGGCGTGTCACGCTTTGTTTTCAAAAATCACGCCAGATACAATGCTAGAGCTAGGCAAAACGTTCAAATTTAAAACGTTTAGTTAAATACAATGTACAATGGGAGAAAAAGTTCCATTGGTTGAATAGTTGTGAAGAAGAAAATGCTGCAAAATGTAAAATTTGCAACACAACATTCAAAATTGGCCATAGTGGAGAATATGACGTTAAAAAACATTCTAAGACTCAGCAACATCTAAAAAATGTTAACGATTCCGCAGCTTCAATTTTATCATTTTTGCCTGTTGAAAAATCATCCGATGAACTGAAGGTGATCGCTGCCGAAACTGCTTTTATTTTCCATGTAGTTAAGCACTCGCAATCCTACAATTCAGCGGATTGCGCCAGAAAATTATTTTCCACTCTATTTGGCGACTCGAACACCGCTAATGTATAGAATGTATAGAAATGTATAGTTTGTGGCAAAACAAAAGCAGCAAGAATAGTAAGGAAGGTACTAGCGCCTGAATCGCAGAGACTGATTTTAAGAGAAATTCGAGAGGCAAAGTACTTTTCCGTGAGCACCGATGCTTCCAATAAAGGAAATATAAAAACGTTTCCTTTGATCGTGCGGTTCTTTGATAAGACTCCTTGGTACAAAATCAGCTCTTCTGAGTTTCTACTCGCTGGAAGATGAGACATCTATAACAATAGCCAAATCACTCGTTTCCAAAATTGAATTCCATGGCTTATCAACTGAATTCATTTCATCATTTTGCGCTGATAACGCTAATGTTAATTTTGGCAAAAATCAGAGTGTTTATACAGAGTTAAAAAAACAAAATGTTAACATAGTTCCTGTTGGGTGTAACTGTCATATTCTCTCCAACACTTTGAAAAAGGGAATATGTGCATTAAAAGTGGACGTGGATGTGATAATTATAAAAATATTTAACGAATTCAGTTCTTCAACTAAATGCACAACAGAACTTAAAGAATTTTTTGATTGGCTTGAAGTGGAATGGTCGGAAACGCTACGCCATGTAACAAGATGGCTTAGCCTCTACCCTGCGATTGAAATACTCATAAAAAACTTGAGCCATTGAAAGCATATTTCTTTCTAAAAGTAATGTGGCGCATTCCATTACACGTTTTTTCGAAGATGAACTTTCTATGGCTTATTTAGGATTTGTAATGAACATTTGTACAATATTTCAACCAGCCATAACATTTCTGGAAAAAGATAGTGGAGTTATATTAGAAACTTTTGATATAATGGTAAATAATTTGTTGTTATTTAATAAAAGTTTTTATTGCTTTGCTTGTTTTTATTTTAGGAAAATGTTCGTCAAGCCCTCAACGAAAGAGTTGAAAATAAATTCTTCGGCGCAATTGCACGATCCACCTTGCTCAAATGTAGCAACGGAGATGCTGTTACACGATTTAAGATAGAAGCGTTGAATTGTTTGCGAACATCAATTTCTTATTTAGAAAAATGGTTTAATTTCGATGAAAACTGCTTCAAAGATTTTATATCATTAAAATTGAATAGTACTGCGGCTCCCACACTGGAAAAATTTAATAATATTGTATCAAAATATAAAATACCTGATGTAGATACTGATGCGATGTTCGAAGAATGTATAAAATTAAAAAGATTTTTGGCAGTTTCAATTGAGGCTTACCAAGAAAAAGATTGTAGCGAAGAAATATGGCTCAAATTCTTTCAACAATTTCCGGAGTCAAAAAATATTTTAAGAGTATTAAGTTTTATCTATTCAATTCCACATGCCAATGCATCTTCCGAAAGAATTTTCAGTTTGATGGGGAATTCTTGGAGAAAAGAGAGAAACCGAATGCATTTAGAAACAGTGGAAGCAGAGCTCATAATAAAACAAAATTTCAGAATGAGCTGCACTGAATTCAAAAAATATTTAAACACCGAAGAAGGGATTTTACTTTTGAAAAAAGTGAAATTAAGTGATAAATATCTTTAGTTTAATTATAAATGTTCCTTTATTATTTTTAGTTATTTGTGATTCGAAAATCGTGATAAAAGTCAATGAATGACTTTTTTTTGTGATTTTTATTATTTTAAAACGTTCTTTTTGTTTGTTTATTTAATTATTTAAAAATCGAGACCTGAAAAGTGAATGAATGACTTATTTTTTGATTTAATAAAATCAATAACTTCAAAAATAATAAAAATAAAAAATTATTTTTAGAAAGCTTGTCGGTGTCAAGCACTTACTATAATAAATAAACGACTAATAAACTTTAGGTTTGAACGTTTTTTTTTTCAAACTTGTCACGCCGTCGAAAAAATTAGATCTGGACACCCTAAAGCTAAGTGGTGTTAGGTATCGTATTTTATATATATTTATTTATTTTACATGCTAAGTATATATATATATATATATATATATATATATATATATATATATATATATATATTATATATATATATATATATATATATATTATATATATATATATATATATATATATATATATATATTATATATATATATATATATATATATATTATATATATATATATATATTATATATATATATATATATATATATATATATATATATAAAACAACAGTAACAATTAGAAATCAATATCGGCTAACGGTGTTATGTAAAATTGTACATAGACTTCTGCTTTTTCATCCTTTTGGTGTATCATGAAATGCATTTCCAGTAAACCAGATGCGTCTGTCTTTATTGCAACTTTCGATGCAATTGCCAATGTTTTCTTTGTCATACGCATTTGGGAGTGTCGGTAACGTGCAATCGTTGTTTGACGGCAATTGAAGAGTATTATCATATCGCTCGTCTTAGCTACTTCCACACTAATTTCGGACTGCATTACCCCTAATGTATCAATTCTAAAATGTGGTATATGAGGCGACAATCTGATTTTTAATTCGTCTGCTGATTTATCAAGTTCATTGAATATTGTTGCTAAATCGGGACCACGAACAAAAACTATATTCAAACTAGCACAATTCTCGTCCAATTCGAAATCTATTGATTCCTCATAGTCTGAAGTCTTAATGGAACATTCTGTAGATATATCTTCATCATGAGGCTCTATAATTAATATTAAAGGCGTGCCTTGGCCCTTATAGAACATTTTCATGCTACAATCAATCCCACTGAATATGCTTAAGCACTCGGAAATCACATTGATGTTTACGCCAAAGTTTAAAACTCCGTCGACGTGATACTGGGAAAAATACGAGGTATTGAAGAACAGGCTTGCTTGTATAGATTTGTCCTGTTCTACGGTGTTTCGAAATCCATCTTCATTAATATGGAAAAACCCATTCTAAGATTAAACAAGTGATATAAATTATTTATATTTGATTCAATGCGTATACCAACCTCCCCAAAATTGATAGCTTTTAATCCAGATTGAAGGATCTTAATGTGATCTAATCGACCAACAAACTTAAAATTAGAGTACTGCGATTGTGTAAACATATTTTGATTTCTTTTGTGTAGTTTTCGAGGTTTGCATGTATTATTAAAAAAATACACCAGTTGCATCTGCATTAAAAGGTAGCTGAATATATGGTTCGGCAAAGTTACATTACGTTGTAAGGTACACGGAGTATTTCCAAAAGCCGTAATGCAAGCACGTGTTTTCAGGTATAACTCTCAATAGAAGAAGATGCAACTCCAGCTGTCGACGTCGTAGGTAACTCCAATTTCAGAACATGCCTAACAAAATATTCACACGGGCAATAATTTATGCCTGTAAATATTTTATGTTCGACTGCTGAGGTCCGACCCTCTGCGATTTCAGCCGATTCATGTGTTCCTGAGGTGTTGCCGTAAATTGTGATGATTTCCTCGTCCAGAAGACGCAGAGCATCAGCTAACAGTTCACTGCCAACTACTGAATTCAATTCGATGGAAAATTCCCCGTTCGCTACAGATAGTAACGCTACATATAGGATTGTGTATAGTTTTTGCTTATACTCGTATGTATGTATATGTGTTTATGTATATGCACTCACAGGGTAATCGACTATTTTCGCCTTCGTCAAATTTAAATTCGTATTTTTTAAATATGGAAGACAGCAGATTAGGTACAAATAAAACTTGCAATTTTGGCATTATAAGATACGACCATAGAATCTATGGATACTACCAGTTTTCTAACAAATCTACTAAAGTTGCGAGAAGCAAATTTACTAAATTGAGGCACGATTATCAAGCAGCAAACGCGGTTTTACTTCAATTCAAACTAATATTGAATCAGCTGTTTGGCGTTGCCATTTCTTAGCTTTACTAATATACTTTATAATACTCTGTTGCTTTCATAAAGAAAATATTGGTTAGGTAACTCTTTGAAATACATCATCTGGTTCACTCATTTATGGCGGGCCACAAGAATTGTTTGGAATTTGACACAATTTATATATGGAATAAATATACACAATGGCTGCATTCTGGCACTCCATCGGATACTCAACCGTTCAGAATTCTCCGAATTTTTGCAATCAGCTGATTGAACGGACGCAATTTCTTTGAGCGGAAATTTCCTTCGCTACCGTACTCAACACTTAGCACAGCTGTTTTTAGAACAGATGTTTACGTATAAAGTGACAAATTTGTGTAGCGGCCCATTCTAAAACAAAGTGCGCTGTTTCACTCACCCGATAGGCAACCGATAGGTCGCCAGAATGCAGCCACTGGCTAAAAGGGGTGCGCTAGTATGCAGCAGTTCTAAAGACAAGCAATTATCATTGCGAACCTTTTTGGGATGCAGTCAATCAAAAGCACCAGGTAAAAGCAAAAACAATATACAGAAAGCAAGAATGATAAAATAGAAGATTGCGCCAATGCTGCTACGAAAATTTCCTCTCTCTGCGCACCACGTCACTAGGCACATACGAAATGAGAGAACAGCCAAAATGCATACATTTTTGTGTGAGAAATGTGAAAATTTGTGTTTAATATTAAATATTTTAATATTTATCGCATTTTATAATAATATTTATATAAATAAATTTGAAATAATATATTTCAATTGATTTGGCATTTAAATTTTTGTTCTATTAAAAAAATTTGTTGGTTAAATTTGTGCCGTAAACGTTGGTATTTACTGTTTTCGTGCGATAATGGGAATATAAAATGAAAAAATTATGGGAAATGAAATTCTAATATGTGTATATTTATTAAATATATGTATATTTATATTATATTAATATATTTATATATATTAAATCAGTACACAAATTCACTTTTTCTTTGTTGGTACATGAAAATCTGCTTAATCCGCTGTGATATTTTTTGGAACGGGTTTTTCAATCATTTGTACTCGCTTACTTGCAAGTGGATTTGTTAACTTATATATAATTGAAAATAATTAAAAAGCTTTTAAAATACAAATTATTGCCTTTGTGTATGCATTTTTCATATCACAAAATATTTGAAAATGCTACCTGACGTCACAGCCAATCAGCTGTGCTGAGATTTTGTCGAGAGAGGAATAGCGGACCTGCGCATGGCGCAATCTTCTATCAAAAACAATATACAGAAAGACCTTTCATTGCTCTCTTGAGTGAGAATCAACATATTGATGTGTATGGCAACCACATCGGAATCCTGATCGGCAATTTCACGAAGCAGTCGTAAATATATATCCATCGGCAGCCACACACATGGCTATTGTTGTTTGCACATTCGTATGAATAATTTAGTGTGTGTGTGCTCACAGCAGAAGCGACTGATTTGAAATCAAATTTTTATTTTCTGTTCTGTGTGGCTGGGGTAAAATCCACAAGAATGAATTTTCTGTATGGCAAAGCTTTTTATACGGAAAGTGGGGCTTAAAATAAGTCATTTGTGGTTTTGCGTATAAAAAAAATTTGCCATACGATGAGAAAGCATAATGTGTGCTTTGGTATGCACTTGACAATATAAAAGAAATATGCATGCATACGATATTTTATAAAGATCGATAGCACAAGTGGTAAAGTGTTGGTCTATCAATTTTATGAAGCCGGGTTGAAGTCCGCTGAAAAATGTGTTTATTTTTATATTTTTTTTTAATTGTTCATACTTTTTTTGAAAGCAAACTAATAATTATTTTTATAAAAAAATAATAAGAATAGTTTCTACTTTAGCATAAATTATCCAGTATTAAATAATTTTACTGAACCATATTGAATTGCTGCTGCTGTAGCAGATCATTACAGCAAAGAAATTTATATCTTCTAAAAATAGTCATAACGGTGTTTCTTAAGTCACAATCATATGTACATACATAAATTCATGTGCGCATGAAACTGTGTTAGTTTTGTACGATTTCAATACCTTTGGTTATGTTGGTTTTTTTGATGCCTTTGCGCAATTCGTCTGAAGAAGGTCATAAATTTCACAAAATCTAATCCAATCCAGCATTTCGTTCGTCAATGAATGTGCAATTTTAGGAAGTTTTTGTCTTTCCGTATACATATGCTATATTAAGTAAATTGTTAGATTGTATTTTATTCTTATGGTAGGAAAAGGAAAATTTTGCAGATGTATTAAAATTTTTGATATTTCTTTTATATTAATACATTATTTACAAAATAAAAATTAGCTTAAATTAATATAATTAAATTAATATCATTATAATATATAAAAAAAACATGCAGTTGCTTAGAAGAACTTAGACAGCAAATAATTAAAAAATAAAACTGAAAAGAAGTCCGAAATATTATTCACGAATGTAGGTCAAGACAGATTATTTGATTCAAAGTATTTTCTATATACATATGTATGTGGATACACATCCACAGACAAGTTCTTTAGAGGTAAATGTCAAATGTAATTGGCAAAAAGACGCACCTTATATTAAAATATGTTTTACTAAACATTATTTAACATAATATAAATTTAAAATTTCTTGGATTTTTAAATACTTGAAATAATTTTTTATAGATTTTTTGTTGAAATGTATTAAAGAATTACACATTTCATCACACTGTAGAATAAGAAGAGCATGTATTATGAATATACACACATCCATACATGTATACATGAACACAATATAGAAAGAAATCACAATAAACTTTATTCCATGCTGAATGTTTAAATCGGACGGACGCGTTTAATTTAAGTCGCAGATTTTAGGTGCGCGTTTACGATCAAACTCATTTTCCTACGGTTTTTCGGTTATTATTTTTGATTATAATAATTTTCGATTATAAGGTGGTTGAACTACATTTTTCCATAGGAAAGAACTGTTTATACGGTTTTATTTACAAAACTTTGTAAATCAATGTATAACATGAACATATGCACTTAATACTAGATATTGAAGTTCATAAAATTTACTTCAAACATGAACATATCATATACTATGTAAATGCGGAGAATCAGTGCTCATATATATGTATGCACATATTCATGTATGTACGTACGAGTGGTTTAATTTGTAATAGAATGAGGTAATGGTATTTCAAGCTGACCTTGATTTTGTTGACTGTACCATGTTACCGCACCACTAGAATGATGCAGTGTGGTGGCCGCGGCTAGCTCACAGCAATGGTCGTGGTCCTTAACCCGCCACACTGCATCGGGTGGGACAACACTACAAAAAAAAAAGAACTTCAACTCACCATTTTGCCGGGCATGCTCCTCTACGACGACAAGCAAGCCCGCCCCATATTTGCCGCCTTAGCCGAACATTTTCAACATAAATTTATACATAACTAAACATTCTACTTTACACTTAAATAAATAACATACATATACTCGTATATTAATAACTTAAATAAATACCATATATACTTATCTCTAGGGGGCGGGCGGCAGCCTCGTTTTTCCTCCGATTCTCGAATGGGATGGGCCGGAAACAATCAGTTATCCCTCTATTCAGCACAATCACAACATTTTAATGCGGAAGAAGTATTTGAATTCAAATATTTTATTTTTATTTTTATTTTTATTTGGAACCGTTCACACTTTTGCTGTATCAGCACAAATAACAAGAACAACCGTCGAGACGAGAGACTATCCACACTAAATCAGACACGAATGCAAATAAAAAATCTTAATTTTCTCTCTCAAAAATCCTCCACAGTAAAACACAAATTCTGAACGCGCGCGGCAACCAAAAATTTGTTCGACACAACTTTCTTCCTAAACACTTAACACTCTATAGAGACCGTTTTTTCCCTACCACTGCCATAAATGTTTTTTTCCTTCTCTCCTGAAACCGTATCTTTTCCATTTCCTCGGTCTCTTCCGCTATTCCATCATTGACCGCTCCAGCGGTCGAGTCGGTCAGTTACCTTTCTTTGGAATTTTTACTATTCTGAGGCAGCGCCATCTCTATCTCAGAATCGTCTGGTAGGTTTTAGCCTGGCCGCATTCACTAGTAAAGCGGACAAGTGGAAGGAAGAAAAGAAGGAGAGAAGCAAAACAAACATATAGACGGTAGACGCCAAAAACAACGATAGCAACAACCATTAATCTAAAAACTATTTAGATAAATTTTCTGATGGAATAGACAACAGACGAACATATGTATGAATATTAAAATATTAACACTAATTTTAGCAAAATTGGTCTTTTGTGCATAATTATTCTCTCTTTAGATTCACTCACAAATGTTTGATCGGATCCTGCTAAAGCGAAAATATAAAATCGAAAGAATAAACTTTGCTGAGATTTGTCTATTCTGAAAAAATTCAAATATCCAAAATTTCATGACAAATTGAATTCATTATATTTAAATAATCCAAACAGCACATAAAATAAACACACCAGACATGAGGGCGCTTCCATTTTCATTTCTTTCATTCTTTTTATGGCACAATTCGCTACCTGGCAAAATTATCGAAACAGAAATAAGTACATATGTATGTACATACATACATATGTATGTATGTATATGATTTGTCAAGAGTGAATTTCATAATACTCCGCCGTTTCCAGTCTTCTTCTATAGCAGATATGAAATAATTCTGCTCTAGTTTTGGTCCAGTAAAATGATATAATACTGGCCCGCTGTTGACAAAAAGTAATGCCTCGTCTTCGATTGCTATGATTGAAATTCGTTTTCATTCCAATTCCAACAAATAAATAAAAATAACATTCTTACAGCCACCCTCTGTGGTCTAGTGGTAAGCATGCTAGACTCACACCCCGAGGGTCGCAGGTTCAAATCCTGCCACGGGCTTGGTCTCCAAAATGCTTCTTTCTATAAAATCCTTTTCTCTTCGAGTCGAACGCCTCTGTAGCTAGTACTCATTCCCACAACACCTTGCACTCATAATTAATTATGGTGTAAGAATAATAATAATAATAAAAATAACATTCTTACATTCATATCCATACACACATATGCATGGTGTAAACATGCAAGCAAGCATAGAAACATTCGCACATGTAGTAAACACACACGCACATATAGAAGTCGTAACAAAACGAAAAAACCAGAATGTGTGTCTACATAATTTGCCTTTGCATTGCCGAGCACACTTCGGGTGTTGAGTTAATAATATCTCCATAGGCAGCCACGCAATTTTAACTCATTTCGCCGAGTGAAGAGAACGATGTAATATCTTTATAGTATATTGTCTTTGGTAAAAGTTTTTGGGTAATACTGCAGAGAAGCGGCTTTTGCCAAAAAAGGCCTAAAAATTTTTTAAAAATTACCAAATTAGGGGGGTGTTAAAAAACTGTAACAAACTGAAGCACATTTTTGGTCCAAAAAACATTAAAAATTATAAAAATAGCAAAAAAAATTTCACTTCGGACTTGAATGTGGAGAATCCATTTTTCTACTAACTGTTAAATATTTATGTATTTTTCTCTGTTGCATTTATAAAAAGTAATTAAATTTTAATGAAAATATTTACCCTCAATGACCAATGCAGTCGATGACAAAACACGTAAAAAATTAACACTGAAAAAACAAAGTGCCCCGACGCATCGCGAACCCACACCGACTGTCAAATTCTTTTTTTCGGTATTTACGGTAAGTTTTTTCATTTTTTTCGCACTGAAACATCTCGCGCTTTTTTCCCCATGCATTTTTCAACCATAACAGGCATTCTCCGAGCATTGCTACCTGTTCTAACGGCCAAAATTTTCCGAAGTTTTTTTTTTTATTATACCATTTATTTGTTATTGCATCTTACTCCATTGGAAACTAACAATAAGTAATCAAATCTTAAAACTAATGTATTAAATACGCTCTTTGCCTATTGCCTGGAGCTATTTGGGTTCTACTAGTTCATATATATTAATTAATTATAATTTTAAAAACAAGAGGGAAACAAAATTTTATATAAATACATATTACAGCTTAGTTTGTAAATAAGTTTAGAACCATGGTCTTTAGACGTGAAGCAGAATTCTGCTGGAGTAGACTTCTTGAAAGTATCTGCGGATGATTTTGCAGGCGATTCAGGTATTTCTGCCTTAATTCTACGATTTCTTCTTCTATAGTGGATATATGTATATCGTTGTGAATGTTTTTATTCTTGATAAACCATGGTGCGCCGGTAATTGTTCTTAGAATTTTCTTGAGGGAGAACGTTATGTGAGTACATTTCGCTTCGTTAACTTTAATACGCCAGTTTGCCAGCCAAATTTCTACATCTATAAGGTGTTCGTTTAGGTCACGAGAGGCGATATGCGGATTTTGATGGGTACTTAAAATAGCTGTGTCGTCCGCAAATGTGGAAGTAACTAGACTGTTATTTATTGGTAGGTCAGACGTATATATTAGGTAGAGAATAGGACCAAGCACACTCCCTTGTGGTACTCCAGCAAATATTTGAAATTCGGGGGTTACAAATTGCTTGTATTTCACTTTGTACTTCCTATTCGCTATGTAAGATTCCAGCACTCTGTGTGTGTTGTATGGCAGAAACTTTTTGATCTTGTGCACTAGCCCCTCATGGCAGACTTTATCGAAGGCTTGGGCAATGTCTGGAAATATTGCTGAACAGTATTTCTTCTGTTCGAAAGCTCTTCTAATTTCGCTAGTTATACGGTGCACCTGCTCTATTGTACCGTGCTCTTTTCTAAATCCGAATTGATGAGTAGGAATGGTGCCATTTTGATTTAGATAGGGCATAATTTTCCCAAGTAGCCATTTTTCAAATATTTTTGTGAGGGTGGGTAGAAGGCTTATGGGCCGATATGAGCACACCTGCGTTGGATCTTTCCCTGGTTTAGGAATCATTGTAATTTGCGATATCTTCCATATACTCGTATGCGGGAAATGACCCAAGAGAAGGATAGCATTGAACAATTTCGTTAGGTGTATTAACGCTATGTGTGGTAATTCCATGACCATTTTATTTGTGATTAGGTCATATCCAGGGGACTTTTTTGCATTAAGACTTTTTTGTTTTAATGACACACTCTAAGTCTTTGATTTTTAGTTGAAGCGGCTGAGTCACTTTGGTTCTAGGTAAAGTAGGGACCTCGAAGTTATTGCACGTTGCATTAGGGCAAAAAACTGTTTGTAGATGTGCAGCAAACGCTGCTCCCTTTTCTTCGTCGCTTTTGGCCCAACTTCCATTTCCAAGCCTTACTGGTGGCTCACTTTCCTTTGGGCTTTTTGCAGCCTTTGTAGCTCTTCAAAGTGAGTAATTGGTGTATTTAAGCGGGCCCAGATCTTTAATATAGGTGTCAATACTTGCTTCAGCTTCCTTTTGAAGTACATCTCTAAGGTGATCTTGTGACAATTTTAATTTCCTCTTTAGGGCAGGTGACCTATATTTCTGCCATTCTCGTCTTAGGCGTCTTTTCTCCTGACCGAGGCACTGCACATGGGTTGAAGTTATATAAGCGGTAGCAACCTGCATCGTTTTTTCTGTTGGTGTTGCGCACGCAGCCGCTGATGCTAACAAGGAATTAAACTCGTGGAGCGCTCTCTCTAAGTCATCTTTGTTTTTAGGAGGAGAATCCAGGCAAATATGTGTACTCACGTACACATATTTATACATTTTATGGAAATTTAACGTGACTATGTGTGAAATATGACATCAGACAAATTACCACCATTTTGCTCGATACAGGCATTGGGTCTTTTTAGCGCATTTTGCATTACACGGCGTAATGTTTCTGGTTGCAGGCGCCGTATTTCGTCTCGAATATTCTGCTTGAGCTGTCCAAGTGTCTGTGGTCTGTTAACATACACTTTGTCTTTTAAATATCCCCGTAAAAAAAAATCGGGCGCAGTTAAATCTGGTGAACGAGGAGGCCAAGGGAAATCTGAATTTCTTGAAATTATGCGTTCACCAAAAATTTCACGCAGCATGTCAATAGCACAGACAACGTAGTCATATAGATTTCCAAATGCTTTGAAAATAAGTGTTCCAAAATTTGTCGACTAAAGTTAGCTTTTGTCCAAAATACATTTACCAGGTATTATTAATAGAAGACCGCTCTCCAAATGTCATTTTCTCTCAGTCATAATAAGTGTCAAAATGAATAAACAATGTTGCTTCTTTTGTAAATTTTGGCCGCAATCTTCGGGCTTTGCATTTTTTTTTTCGTAATAAGTAAAAACTCAAATGCCCTTTATTTTTTTGGGTTTTTTCATTTATTATTATTTAAAAACAAAATTATACATACACACATATAACAACTAATATAACTTAAAATAATATTTTTAATAATTTACTATTGCCTACTATTCTGTTTTTTTTTAATTGCTAATTTTTTATTTAAAAATTTAATTCTAAAATACATTCGACATTTAAAAGAAATTTGTTTTACCGCATTTGGTAAATTAACTTTATTTATTATTGTTTATATATATTTTTAAGTGATTTCACTACACTTTGGAAGCTGACGACAATAATTTACTTGTTTCCAATCACAATAATTTACTACTATTTTTTTAGTTTCTTTTCGTATACAACATTAGCTAAGAGAGCAGATTTGACACATTTCATGACTGTTTTCCTCTCACTCTCTCAATTAATAATACCTGGTAAATGTATTTTGGCTTTTGTCGACTTATCGCACAAACACATATAAGCCCCAGAGAAGAAGAGAAACGTGAGAGCAAAGAAGACAAAGAAAAGACATTCAATTCCCTCCAAATTTATTTACCGTTCCGACCATTTTTTTTGATCACATGTATAGTGTATGTGAATTTATTGTGTTTGTTGTAAAAATATTCCATATCCCTGTAGTGAAAATTATAGGCAGTCTTCAAAATGTACTACTAAATTTAATAGTTAAAAAATCAAGTGGTTAATTTACTAGTTCAAAACTTATTTATAAGTTAACCAGTTACTGACTTTTGCGGCACTTCATTGCCGTGTATACTAAATTTTTCCTTTCTTGTCAATTTAATAAAAAAGGAAGTAAAGACAAACATTGGAATTTGAAGAAAAACAGTTATTTTTATAATTTCAAGCACTTTTTGTAATACCTCAATTTAAAGTTAACGCGTGTTTTAATATATCCGCAAAGTGTCCGCAAAGAAGAGTGGAAATGTGGCACCATGAATTAACATGCTGAATTAATGTCGAGTACACATTATTATATTATGTACATACATACATAAACTCGTATATGAATTTTACATATAATTATGAGTTTTACTAGTATTTTACATGTCGAGTACACATTATTATAATATGTATATATGAATTTTGCATATAATCTGAGTTTTACTAGTACTTTAACTAGTTGGTTTCACTGCTGGGATGTTGTCTAAAATAGCGAATATTCGGAGAAAAAAATCAGAAGAAATCAGGGCTACGTTTAAATTAAACTTTTAGGGGGTCACTTCATTTGTATTTTAAAAAGAACTGCGAAACTTCTAAAAATAAAATAAAATAATAAATCAGAAAAATTGTATTTTTTCATTTGGAATTGAAAACTCAAATGTTAACAAATTTTTTTCATAAATTATAACTATTCTTAATGTAAAATCTGATCCAATTGCTTTCCATTTACACTTCTGTTCACTGTAAACGCACCATAGTAATCATAAGATGTAGAATAATAATTATTTGGTTTTTTGACATAATATTTTACTACTAATAACTAAAATAATTAATAAAAATTCATATATATTAAAATGGGGTCCGACTGCCCCAGTAGTGCCCCAAGCGTGGTAAAATATGCATGGCCATGAACGAATGAAAGTGCACAGGGGACAGCAAAAATATTAGAATTTGGAACAGAAGGAGACAAAAATTAAGAAATTGACGGTCAAAAGAAAATTCAACGTTTTTACAGTATTCTCACAAGTAACAACAGTTTCAATAATCTCAGAAAAATCTTCAAAATAGGTCAAAAATGCACCTAAACGAATTAAGTTAACGGCTTTATGCTTTTAATTAAACAGAGGTAGTGTTTCTTTCTTTAATAATGTAGAAAACAATTTTTTATTTTGTCAAATTAATTTTTTTACTTAAACGTAACTGGAATATTTCGACTTGTGGATTTTGTGGGTTCATTGACAATGAGCAATTATCAAAGAAATTCTATGTTTTCATTTATTTTGAGAAGTTAAGTGAATTGAGGAATGACGATAGTTAGAGTTATTTTTACCACTACACACATCAATTTTAAAAACTCCTCTCAGTAGCAGAACTCGCACAAATACATTCAAATCAACTGTCTATTCCTGTATGTTCTTTGGTGAGACGTCGATCTCTTGCTAGAGGTGGAGAGCGCAAAATGCTCATGTACATATAATTTGCTTTTGTTTTTTGTTTTGTTATTACCACTATTTGGACTTTTGCCTATTATTAATTTTGATTTTTGGTTTACACATTAATTTAAACAAAGGTGCAATCTCAAACCAGTGGTAGAGTCACTATCTCGGCGATTTGCGTGATCACTTTAGGTGTTCACAATTTGTATTATTTTTATTATTTTAAATTTTATATTTCCCTTTTTTTATGAAACTATGTGGAACGTTTCAAAAACACATCCGCACAGTATGAAATCACAAGTGTTAATGAGTCCGAAGTGAAATTTTTTTATTGCTATTTTTATTATTTTTAATGTTTTTTGGATCAAAAAAGAGCTTTCCCCCGACTTCTTTTGAACTTTTTTACCAACCCCCTAATTTTGGAAAATTTAACAAATTTTTAGGCCTTTTTTGTCAGAAGCCGCTTCTCTGCAGTATTACCAAAAAATCAATGTAGCTTCTGGAAACAACATGAAAAAGTCATAATTTGCCCCAAATAAACTTGCAATCAAATACTTTCAAATTAGTATTATATTTATAGTATGAATTTTAAAAAATTCCCCATCCGCAATGTGAGCATAAAACATCTATTATATGTCTTGGTGGTCATGAAGTCGAGGAACGGCCATGTTGGAATTCAATTCCATCTTCCTGTGGTCACAAATGTAATCGCCTATTGCGCTATGGCAATCACAGATGTGCATTACCTTGCTACTCTATTCCGGATATTTCTGACTTGGAGGTATGTAAGCTCTTTCAGTCAATAGCACTTGTTTCTTCTTTTTTAAACTTTTATCTTCAGGAACAGGATGGATGCAGTAAATGTAACGAAAACTGTAATATACCGCGACCTCTTCGATGTCTACATCCATATGCTCGTGGTTGCCACTTGCCACCATGTTATCGTTCTCACATAAACATCAAAATTGAATGTCACTGCGGCTTAGCTCAGCTTGTCCACAATTGCTCCGATATTTTCCAAACTGGTGAAACCAAAGAATTAACATTAGACCGACAGGAACGCTTAAAAAGCTGCGGCAATCGTTGTTTGAAAAATTAACTATACGAGTATGTGCTTAAAAAAAGAAATGTAAACGAACATGTTGAATTTTCAGTTTTCATGCGGTCATAGTTGTAGAGCCATATGTCACTCAGGGGATTGCCCTAACCCGAATTTGTGTCGGAAAGCAGTACGCATATATTGTAAGTGCAAGCATATAAAATCAGAAGTACCTTGCGAAAAGTACCGCGGAGGCCATAACTCGATTGGATGCGATGAAAACGCTCGTCAAAATTGAAGAAATTCGAAAGCAAGAAGCTGAAAATATGCGGCTGCAGGAGGAAGCTTAAAACCGGTTAGAAGAGGGGCAGTTTTAAAAGAAATTCACCAAGCAAAAGCATAAGGAACGCAAACTTTTAGTGGGAGCATCGAAGCATAAAGTAAACTGGAAAATCGTTTCCATATATGTTGGAACAGCAATGGCGATATTTGGTGCTGTCGCTGTGGCTTTTTATGAAGAAAACTAAATTTATTTACATTTTTAATCAATTTTCCGAGACGACGCAAATTTTATTAATGAACGGAAATTACAGAGGTCATTACGTCACATACAATATATATAAAACAATAAAATGTCGAAAGGGTATTTGTATTTGATGCTTAAAATTCAGCTATTTTAATGAAAATGTTCTCGCTTTTCTCCGAAATTAAGTTGAATCGGTAAGTGGGAGAGTCAAAAAATGCAGCCTGAGATGCAAATTATTGTTTGTTTGTTTTTTAAATTATACACAAAACTAATTTAACACAAAATGCATTTACCATTTAAATATTTACGAAAATAGAATTGGCTTGTATTGCGGTTCCGCCCATTACTTCAGCTGTGATTTCAAAAAATTAAAAAATAAATTGTCAAAACATTTCTTAAAAGTATTTTAATAATTTAATTTTAATCGCTTAATTCTCGTTTGGTTTTCTTTTTATAAATGCACGCTGCCAGAAATACGATGAACTGAGGAAACTCGGTATGAAAATATTTGTCAGCAGCATCCAATCGTACGATTGCACATAGATGCGGGCTAAAATTATTGTTTACATATAATAAAATCTCATACGAACTATGGCAAAAATCCAAAGGATACGTACTCATGTTGGTGAATGCTGAAAGAGCTCAAGTTGTGCGACTGACGGAACTTGCATCCTTTGTCCTCAATATTTCTAGCAATTGCAGTATTTTGCTTGTAGCTCCAATCGGGGTGCAAAAGGGCTGGAATGTTCAATTTTATTAAAATTTTTTATTACAATTGTATAGTACAATAGTATACATATTATCAACTTATCTAAATGCATGTGGGGGGGAGCAACTCTATTATATATAGATAAATAAACCAAATACGAACCACTACCTGACCTATTATTATATATTAATTGTAATAATATTATTTTTTACTACTTGGACTGAATTATTATATAAGACACGAAGTATACTATACTAATCTCATTTAATCAAATATCTAAACTTCTAAATAAAATCCACAATTACCAATTACATATGATTAAGCTAGCTGGCAGCAAGTGCGTATTCGCAACTCTAGTTCAATAACAAATAAATATACATCTTAAAATACCAAGTACATTTCTATGTACTTACATATGTGACCAGCTCCGAAGAAAGAGGTTATATCTAAAAAATTACGCTATAAGTGTATATGAAGCCCCTCTTATGCATACATATATTCACATGCACTTTCCTGATAGTCGTTGTGTGGAATTTTGGAAAATCGTTGTCTTTACTTAGCTCACGGTCTAAAATTTGAAACCATTTTCTCGGAAAGGGACTTACGGTTCTCTTTTCAGTTGCTTCCTTATGTATGTAAAAGCGGAATTCGTAATCAACGTTACACTGAGGACAAAATCTTCATTGTTGAAGTTAAAATGGTGTGTCAGTCATATCAACACAAATCAGTTCATATCTACAAATGTCCTAAAAAAGCTGTTCAATATAACTGATGACACTTTAAAGGAAAATTTTTGAATCCTATACTTATCCACGTGCACATTACAAACTGCCTCATAGAGGCAGTTTGTAATTCGCCAATAGAAACAGATATATTTCATAGATCCAATCAGGATAGAGAGAAGATTATCATAATCGACATTAGCATTTTATATAAAGGATGTTCTTTTTGTTAGCTATTAATGGGAACTATGTTATTGTTCCTGTTTGTTCCGATATGCTGACGTCAGCATGTCCATGGTATATTCCACCTAATCCGCTTCTTCCACTTTCCTTTATTGATTTCAACATTTTTCTTATTCAGTATGTCTTTGAGAAGCTGTAACTTGTGGCTCGGGATACACGGAAATCGAGTGACTAGACAGTTTTAGTAAAGAAAGCCGAATTCAGGTTAGACCGACTTCGAGATACCCGAAAGTGTGCTTGCGAGCTAAACCATGATAATGTACATTTGATTCATATATCATCATTAGGAGCATATCTTCAGAAATGTTCACTGAGATACCCACATTTAATTATATGGGACGGAGGCGTGCACCATATTTGATCGACCGCATTTCTTCAGTAGCGCGAAACTACTTATTCACATAAAATTTGGATCATAAATTTTGTATAGGTCCTAAGGGTCTGCACCTTAATTAATTAATGCTCAATTAGAAAAATTTATGTTAATTTTTTCTAACTACACATCCATATGTAGGTGTCGTAGAGGAAAGGAAATGAGCAAACTAAAACAATGTAGCTGGAGTAATGAATTCATTGATCGACGAGAATAGCAGCGTCTCTGAAATTCAATGAAACAAATAGCATTACAAAAACAAATTATATATTGATTGTGGTAATAAGTTTAGGTTTAGTGATTTAGTACTACCATTGGCTGTTTTATATGAGGTGATCACATTTTTAGTATTTCCTATAAGATTCTTATGTACATGCTTCAGTTTCGGTAGAATTTGCAATTAGAAGATAAAATTACAAATAAGCTCCAAGAACAGTCAGCAGAAGTGTTTGTATATTTGTATTACCTAATTCAAGTTGAGTCATTTTAATTAAATCGTTATTTGCAAACAACTATGGTATATGATTTAACTGAAAGGTAATTACAATTCTTAAAAATGTAAAATTGTTCGACGTACGTAATTTTTTAAATAAACTCCGGTCCTTGTTGGTATTTTCGTGGCCCCCCTCCAAAAACATGTTCCACATCTTGCAAACAGTAATATTTTTACCCACTAGACATTTAAATGCTTATAAATTCTTTAATTGTGAACAAATAAGTTGATTTGATTTATGTTCACTTATGAAGGCATATCACAATGTAGAAAACTAGATTTTTCAGAACCTATATAAAAAATTCGTGTTATTTTTCCAGATGTGTTTAGAAGATCTGGGAAGATCGATTGTTGAGTAAGCGTTATTGTTATAAACTAGTTTTTTTGTGATAAACCTTTGAGGCTTACCACTGGAAAGGTCAGTATTATAATGGGAAATAGTTTCAGGTAAATCAGTGTTGCAAAGATGATATAAATTACTGCGACCAGTTCCGTTTTAGTGCCTAACAAATTTTGATATTGGAAAACAAAATATATAAGCACGTATTCCTGAACGAGTAGAATAGGATACTCTCCATATAGGAGAGAAACTTATAGCCGTTGCTATAGTTATAAGAGATCATAACAGTATAACTTAAGAGCTCCAAACATAGGCCCAATACACTGATTCCTACCAGAGAAAACTTTAATTAATTTATATGCGCTTCATATGTAATACACTCACCTTGGGACGAGTAATCTTTACCGATAGTGTTGATTTGAGGGACTTTAATTACAAGGCAAGACGAAACTGTTATTAGACTAAGCAAATCAGCTATAATGAGGATAACCCCTTTCTTCAGATAGTCAGAAACTACAGCACCGTATCCTTCCGAAAAGTTGTCCATTGTTGAAAAAAATATTAAGTTGGTTTTAACTCCAAGTTGATTTGAAGAATAAGCAAGTATGCAACTACTCCCAAAAATATAAGATATCTAGTATCGACCACACTGTTCCCTATTTTAAAAACTGGAACCTAGCCCGGTCAGCTAGATCACCCATCACACATAAGAAACATGTGACCTATTTTATGAATGTCCTGTGAGGTCAAAATAATTTATAATAGGTTTTTTCGCGTCGCATGAACTGGTTGCTTTATCTGCTCTGAACTCTGTTCGTGTCGCGGGTTCATTTGCAATTTCCTTTTCGCGTCGCAGAAGGTTCACTTTCAGTTAATCAACTGGCTGCACTGAAATGCTTTTGAAAATTAACGAAAATTTTTCATATTTTTTCCTTTATTTTGTTGTGGTTGTCTATGGGATTTTGATTTTGTTTACACTTGCTTCTCAGCTGCTATCTGTAGCGTCCCTTTTGTTGTTAAGCCGGTGGTCCATTTGAAAGCTAATGTTTTAATTGTTGTTTAATTAATGTTTTCATTATTGCTTTAATTCTGTGTATCAACAACACATTTGTAAACATTTGTATATTATAAACTGTCAGCGGTGTCTCCTCTATACACCTTTCCAGCACTCTAGTTGGAGGATTGACCAGCACTGGAATGATAGGAAGTTTTTGTACCGGTATAGTAGCCGGTACACAAACCAGAGTATTTGTAGTTAAACTGCCTATCGGAACAGTGGATCGTGTGATTGAGCGAGTTTGTGTGTGTGAGTAAATGGGGGAGAAGTCTATAAATTTAATTGGACGAATGAAGGTGGAAAGTATGAATATGGGTCAATGACGGCGGTAAGTAGGTTGTTGACCTACTCAGTGCAGCTGTTGCTAAGGCTGCTGCTGATTGGGACAAACAAGGATAGTATGTGATAGATAGTTGATAGGGGAAGCGGAATTAGGAGAGAGACCTCTATTGGTAGAGTAGCGGGTAAATTTGAGGAGATATATAAGAGGCAAACGGACACCAAACAGGATTAGTCAGTGAGAGGCAGCAAATATATATTTAAAAAATAACTGGAAAAATTGAGACGTTGATGGCAAATAAAACAAACAAAATAAAAAATTGTGGAGACTAATTTATATTAGTTTTTTAAAAATTACAAGTGAAAAATTGTCAGGAATTAAAAGGGAAATGGAAAAGGTGTTTGAATGAAACGATATATAAAGAGAGACATATGTACATATATTGTGTGTGGCTAGAAGCATCAGCAGTTGCATTTAACAATATACAAAAAAAGGTGAAGTGGGAATGGGGGTCAATGGCGGACAGCAGTAAGGTGTTTGACCTACTGAGTACAGCTGCTGCTGAGTGGGTTAAACCAAGAGAGAAGATGAAAGGCTGGATAGGTGGTAAGAGTAGAGGTAGATACCTAAAGATAGGGGGTAGCGGGAAGTCAAAGAAGCTTCAGAAAGAGTAAATAAGGCACAAGTAGAGGAAAATCGGGGTCAGAGTTTTTGAGAAAAATCCGTGGATCGCTCAGTCGTTGTGGATCGTCGTGTGTTGAGATCTGTGCGTTTGTGTGGAGACGAATACGAAAGAAAGGCCTGCTGATTCCAAGTTCTAAATACAAAAATATATGGTAGGATAAAATATGATCAAAATGTGCTTTGAAAATGGGTGCTTTTAATAGAATCACAAACCTAACCAAAACAAATGAGTAAATCGGTAGATTTCGTCGGGAATAGTTTCATGTGGTTAGGTCGTGGAGTTTAAAGCAAATAAAAAGATGTTGGAGTGACTTTTAAGCAAATTAATATTAAAAAAGATAATTGCAGTTAAATTAAAAAAATAAAAAAAGGGTAAAAAAATAATAGGTTAATAAAGAAAAAGAAAATCAGGAAAGGAAATCCGCCCCATCTAGCAGGAATATTATAAGCTAAGTGGTGTTTGGTATCGTATTTTATATATATTTATTTATTTTACATGCGAAGTATATATATATATATATATATATATATATATATATATATATATATATATATATATATATATATATACATATATATATATATATATATATATATATATATATATATATATATATATATATATATATATATAAAACAACAGTAACAATTAGAAATCAATATCGGCTAACGGTGTTATGTAAAATTGTACATAGACTTCTGCTTTTTCATCCTTTTGGTGTATCATAAAATGCATTTCCAGTAAACCAGATGCGTCTGTCTTTATTGCAACTTTCGATGCAATTGCCAATGTTTTCATTGTCATACGCATTTGGGAGTGTCGGTAACGTGCAATCTTTGTTTGACGGCAATTGAAGGGGATTATCATATCGCTCGTCTTAGTTCCACACTAGTTTCGGACTGCATTACCCCTAATGTATCAATTCTAAAATGTGGTATATGAGGCGACAATCTGATTTTTAATTCGTCTGCTGATTTATCAAGTTCATTGAATATTGTTGCTAAATCGGGACCACGAACAAAAACTATATTCAAACTAGCACTATTCTCGTCCAATTCGAAATCTATTGATTCCTCATAGTCTGAAGTCTTAATGGAACATTCTGTAGATATATCTTCATCATGAGGCTCTATAATTAATTTTAAAGGCGTGCCTTGGCCCTTATAGAACATTTTCATGCTACAATCAATCCCACTGAATATGCTTAAGCACTCGGAAATCACATTGATGTTTACGCCAAAGTTTAAAGCTCCGTCGACGTGATACTGGGAAAAATACGAGGTATTGAAGAACAGGCTTGCTTGTATAGATTTGTCCTGTTCTACGGTGATTCGAAATCCATCTTCATTAATATGGAAAAACCCATTCTAAGATTAAACAAGTGATATAAATTATTAAATTATTTGATTCTATGCGTATACCAACCTTCCCAAAATTGATAGCTTTTAATCCAGATTGAAGGATCTTAATGTGATCTAATCGACCAACAAACTTAAAATTAGAGTACTGCGATTGTGTAAACATATTTTGATTCCTTTTGTGTAGTTTTCGAGGTTTGCATGTATTATTAAAAAAATACACCAGTTGCATCTGCATTAAAAGGTAGCTGAATATATGGTTCGGCAAAGTTACATTACGTTGTAAGGTACACGGAGTATTTCCAAAAGCCGTAATGCAAGCACGTGTTTGCAGGTATAACTATCAATAGAAGAAGATGCAACTCCAGCTGTCGACGTCGTAGGTAACTCCAATTTCAGAACATGCCTAACAAAATATTCACACGGGCAATAATTTATGCCTGTAAATATTTTATGTTCGACTGCTGAGGTCCGACCCTCTGCGATTTCAGCCGATTCATGTGTTCCTGAGGTGTTGCCGTAAATTGTGATGATTTCCTCGTCCAGAAGACGCAGAGCATCAGCTAACAGTTCACTGCCAACTACTGAATTCAATTCGATGGAAAATTCCCCGTTCGCTACAGATAGTAACGCTACATATAGGATTGTGTATAGTTTTTGCTTATACTAGTATGTATGTATATGTGTTTATGTATATGCACTCACAGGGTAATCGACTATTTTCGCCTTCGTCAAATTTAAATTCGTATTTTTTAAATATGGAAGACAACAGATTAGGTACAAATAAAACTTGCAATTTTGGCATTATAAGATACGACCATAGATCATAGAATCTATGGATACTACCAGTTTTCTAACAAATCTACTAAAGTTGCAAGAAGCAAATTTACTAAATTGAGGCACGATTATCAAGCAGCAAACGCGGTTTTACTTCAATTCAAACTAATATTGAATCAGCTGTTTGGCGTTGCCATTTCTTAGCTTTACTAATATACTTTATAAGACTCTGTTGCTTTCATAAAGAAAATATTGGTTAGGTAACTCTTTGAAATACATCATCTGGTTCACTCATTTATGGCGGGCCACAAGAATTGTTTTCGATTAACACGTACAAATTTTGTTTACTTAGAGACAATTTATATATGGAAAAAATATACACAATGGCTAAAAGGGGTGCGCTAGAATGCAGTAGTTCTAAAGACCAGCAATTATCATTGAGAGCATTTTTGGGAAGCAGTCAATCAAAAGCACCAGGTAAAAGTTTTTGGGTAATACTGCAGAGAAGTAAAAAATGTTTAGGTCTTTCTCTGCAGTATTACCAAATTTTTTATTACAATAGTATAGTACAATAGTATAAATATTATCAACTTATCTAAATGTATGTGGGGGTTTTGATATATCGAGCAACTCTACTATATATAGATAAATACACCAAATACGAACCACTACCCCACCTATTAATATATATTAATTGTAACAATATTATTTTTTACTACTTGGACTGAATTATTATATAAGACACGAAGTATACTATACTCATCTCATTTAATCAAATATCTAAACTTCTAAATAAAATCCACAATTACCAATTACATATGATTAAGCTAGCTGGCAGCAAGTGCGTATTCGCAACTTTAGTTCAATAACAAATAAATATACATCTTAGAATACCAAGTACATTTCTATGTACTTACATATGTGACCAGCTCCGAAGAAAGAGGTTATATCTAAAAAATCACGCTATAAGTGTATATGAAGCCCCTCTTATGCATACATATATTCACATGCAATTTCCTGATAGTCGTTGTGTGGAATTTTGGAAAATCGTTCAGTCTTTACTTAGCTCACGGTCTAAAATTTGAAACCATTTTCTCGGAAAGGGACTTACGGTTCTCTTTTCAATTGCTTCCTTATGTATGTAAAAGCGGAATTCGTAATGAACGTTACACTGAGGACAAAATCTTCATTGTTGAAGTTAACATGGTGTGTCAGTCATATCAACACAAATCAGTTCGTATCTACAAATGTCCTAAAAAAGCTGTTCAATATAACTGATGACACTTTAAAGGAAAATTTTGGAATCCTATACTTATCCACGTGCACAACACAAACCATTAGCCTCATAGAGGCAGTTTTTAATTCGCCAATAGAAACAGATATATTTCATAGATCCAATCAGGATAGAGAGAAGATTATCATAATCGGCATTAGCATTTTATATAAAGGATGTTCTTTTTGTTAGCTATTAATGCGAACTATGTTCTGTTTTTATATTATAATGTTACACTTTTTTATATTTTTTGTTGTGGATACTATATATGAGTATGTATACTTAAGTAAGTTATTATTGTTCACAGTTGTGCAGAATTCATTGTACCTTTTTAAATGCTCTTGCGGGTTGCTCTTAAGTTCAGATCGTAACCAAACTGTATGTGTTGCCAAATTAATATTAAGGAGAGTATATGATCGTATACTTTCATTGCTAACTCATCGTCGCTACAGTCGTTTCGAATGGTCTAATTAACCTATCAGTGGGTTCCAGAGATAGTAATTATAACCTTATTAGTATTCTTGGTAGATTACAAATGGGAATGAAAATTTGCCATATAAATGCACAAAGCTTAATGAATAAGATGGATGAGTTCAAATATCTATTTGAGGGTTCTGGCGTTGATTTTGTTTGTGTGTCTGAAACAAGGTTCATGCCATCAATGCAGAGTAGTTTATTTGGTGTCAATGGATACAGATTGTTTCGTGTGGATAGAGTGACTCATGCCGGCGGGGTGGCAATTTTTGTGAGGGATGGTATTGCGTGCAAAGTCCATAGCAAATCAGTTTCTGAAGGTCAGATTGAGTATTTGTTTTTAAGTGTTGACAATGGAGTTGAAAGACTTCTTGTGGGCTGTGTCTACAGACCTAATCGTACAATTGACATACAATCACTGATAGATCACATTCGGACAATTTCTTTGGACTTTCAAAGTATTGTTATTGCAGGAGACTTCAATAGCAATATTCTAGTTGAGAGCGGACTGGTCACGGAAATGTTGGCATTGGGCTTGGTTTCCGCTAATACAACATCACCGACACATTTTACGGGGACAAACAGTTCGCTGTTGGACGTGTATTTTATTGATGATTTGAAGAAGATTAAAATTTATGAACAACTCCCTACTCCCTGTTTTTCAAAACATGACCTTATTTTTCTGATGCTTGATTTTACACTTAATATGACAACCAAAGTTTTGAGATACCGAGATTTTAAAAATATTGACTACCAACATTTGTGTTCTAAACTTGACACTGTACAATGGAACTTGATATATTTTATGCCCTCAGTAAATGACAAAGTGGAATATCTACAATCTAATATTAAATGTCTTTTTGATGAGTTTGTCCCAAAGAAAGTGCGCACCGTTGAGCATAAAGAGCAGCCTTGGTTTACTAATAAAATCAAGAATTTAATTAATATACGTGACACTGCATACAGACGATGGAAGCGATATAAGCTACCTCTTCTATATGAAACTTACAGAAATCTTAGAAGGCAGGTTACTAAAGATGTCAAAGCCGCTAAATACTCCCACTTCGGAAAAACATTTAGCAGTGCAGTAACCAGTAAACAAACATGGAGACATTTTCGCAGCATAGGTATAGGGAATATTGCTACTTTTGGGAACATTACCATGGACCTAAATGATTTAAATAGGAAATTTGTCAATCTTCCAATTGAAGCAGTGCAAAAGAATGCTTATGCAAACTGTTGTAGTTCTGTGTCCTCTGATATTATGTTTGGGTTTTCTGGTGTTGACGAGTCAGATGTATTGGAGTGCTTTCTGGGTATAAAGTCAAATGCTTGTGGTACTGATGAGATTCATCCTGTTTTTGTTAAGGCCGTACTTCCTAAGCTGCTGCCAGTCATAACTCATATTTTTAATACTGTTATAACGACATCAACTTTCCCTAATTGTTGGAAGTTAGGGAAAATTATTCCAACCCTAAAGTCTGATAACGATTATAGACCAATAGCAATTTTACCATACTTGTCCAAGGTATTTGAACTAGTAATGGCGAAACAATTAAAAAAGTATTTAGTAGACAATAACATTATAACGGAACGACAGTCTGGGTTCATGCCAAGGAGGAGCTGCGTAACGGCTCTGACTGATGTAGTGGAGAGTATTCGCGCATCACTTGACTTAAATAGGGTGTCTTTCTTGGTATTATTGGACCATTCAAAGGCATTTGACTGTGTTGACCACAATATTTTATGTACGAAGCTTCTGAGAATGTACAATTTCTCAAATTGATAGAATCATACCTTACAGATAGAACCCAAGCGGTTTACCAACCCAGTCAGTGTGATGATGAGGCATCGGATTTCTTGTCGGTAGTGCGAGGTGTACCTCAGGGGTCCATATTGGGGCCTCTTCTTTTTTGTATATATATAAATGATCTACCGACTGCATTGCATAATTGTGATATTCATCTGTATGTTGATGACGTCCAAATTTACATAAGCTGTAAAAGGGACGAAATTATTAATTGTGTCACTCAAATTAATAATGACTTATTTAATGTTTATAACTGGGCAAAGAAAAATGGGCTTTCCCTTAATCCTGCTAAGTCAAAATGTTTAGTGACTTACAAGAAACACTTTGATACCACAATACTACCCAGTATTATAATGAATGGGTCTGTGATTGAACGTGTAAACACGGCTAAAAACCTGGGAGTTATATTTGATGACACTCTAACATGGAGTAACCACGTTGCTGCCACGGTTGGCAAAGTTTACGGTATGCTGCGTTCACTGTGGTCAACGCAATATTTCACCCCACAAGGAATCAGAATGCTGTTGGCTAAGGCCTACCTTCTCCCAACATTGCTGTATGGTTGTGAAATTTTTGCGAATTGTGATGCAGCTAGCAAACGAAAGCTTAATGTCCTATTTAATAATATAACAAGGTATATTTATGGCTTGACTAGAACAGATCATGTATCCACTTTATCAAGGCAAGTTTTTGGGATCACATTCGATCAACTCTTGGAGTCTAAGACTATCATCTTTCTTCACAAGATTATTTACACCCGGGAACCTCCATATTTGTTTAGATGTCTCAGGTTCACACGTTCCTGTCGTTGTAACCAACTTGTCCCGTGCAAGCACTCGTCTCTTATGTCTGATCGTCAGTTTTTCGTGTATGCAGTAAGACTCTGGAACTCACTTCCTGTATGGCTGCGAAGTATTGGCAACACTGTACAGTTCAGGAATGAACTTGAGGGCTACTTTCGGGCGCGGTGAATTTCTGGGCAATCTGTATTACTTTGTTCATAAATTGTGATCTGTATTTATCTTATTGTTTATTGTTTTGTTGTTATATTTTTTAATTTAATATTTAAAGAACGGAGAGTACGTTTAACAATATTTAATTTTAATTGTTTAAATCATCCACTTATATAATTTTTCTATTTACTTTGTATTTATATTAGTGAAACTGCATTCGACACTTGTTCGTATCGAACAACAGAATGTAGTATTTACTTATCATATCTGTATGTTATTTTTAAGTGTATTTTTAAAATATGTTAACTTTTATACATGTATGATTGGTAAATAAATTTATTATTCATTCATTCATTCATTCATTCAATTTTATAATTTTAAAACTTTATAATTTTATTTGTGTAAATCAATTTCTTTTATAATTTATATTTCATTTTACCTTGGAATGAATTGTTCCAGTTAAGTTAATTATTGAAAATATATATATACTTCATGTCGTTAGGACATCTTAAAAAGGTTATTACCTTAATGTCCTAAGATCAATTTGTAGAGATAAATAAATAAAATAAATAAATAAATGTTGTTGTTTCTGTTTGTTCCCATATGCTGACGTCAGCATGTCCATGGTATATTCCACCTAATCCACATCTTCCACTTTCCTTTATTGATTTCAACATTTTTCTTGTTCAGTATGTCTTTGAGAAGCTGTAACTTGTGGCTCAGGATACACGGAAATCGAGTGACTAGACAGTTTTAGTAAAGAAAGCCGAATTCAGGTTAGACCGACTTCGAGATACCCGAAATTGTGCTTGCGAGCTAAACCATGATAATGTACATTTGATTCATATATCCTCATTAGGAGCATATCTTCAGAAATTTTCACTGAGATACCCACATTTAATTATATGGGCCGGAGGCGTGGACCATATTTGATCGACCGCATTTCTTCAGTAGCGCGAAACTATTTATTCACATCAAATTTGGATCACAAATTTTGTATAGGTCCTAAAGGTCTGCACCATAATTAATTAATGCTCAATTAGAAAAATGTATGTTAATTTTTTCTAACTACACATCCATATGTAGGTGTCGTAGAGGAAAGGAAATGAGCAAACTAAAACAATGTAGCTGGAGTAATGAATTCATTGATCGACAAGAATAGCAGCGTCTCTGAAATTCAATGAAACAAATAGCATTACAAAAACAAATTATATATTGATTGTGGTAATAAGTTTAGGTTTAGTGATTTAGTACTACCATTGGCTGTTTTATATGAGGTGATCACATTTTTAGTATTTCCTATAAGATTCTTATGTACATGCTTCAGTTTCGGTAGAATTTGCAATTTGAAGATAAAATTACAAATAAGCTCCAAGAACAGTCAGCAGAAGTCTTTGTATATTTGTATTACCTAATTCAAATTGTCATTTTAATTAAATCGTTATTTTCAAACAACTATGGTATATGATTTAACTGAAAGGTAATTACAATTCCTCAAAATTGTAAAATTGTTCGACGTATGTAATTTTTTAAATAAACTCTCGGTCTAACTAAACGGTCCTTATTGGTATTTTCGTGGCCTCCCTCCGAGAACATTTTTACGGATAGTGTTGATTTGAGGGACTTTCATCGCAAGGCAAGACGAAACTTTTATTAGACTAAGCAAATCAGCTATAATAAGGATAACCCCTTTCTTCAGATAGTGAGAAACTACAGCACCGTTCCTTTCCGAAAAGTTGTCCATTGTTGAAATAAATATTAAGTTGGTTTTAACTCCAAGTTGATTTGAAGAATAAGCAAGTATGCAACTACTCCGAAAAATATAAGATATCTAGTATCTACCATACTGTTCTCTATTTTAAAAACTGGAACCTAGCCCGGTCAGCTAGATCACCCATCACACACAAGAAACATGTGACCTATTTTGTGAGTGTCCTGTGAGGTCATAATAATTTATAATAGGTTTTTTTCGCGTCGAATGAACTGGCTGCTTGATCTGCTCTGAACTCTGTTCGCGTCGCGGGTTCATTTGCAATTTCCTGTTCGCGTCGCAGAAGGTTCACTTTCAGTTAATCAACTGGCTGCACTGAAATGTTTTTGAAAATTAACGAAAAATTTTCATATTTTTTCCTTTATTTTGTTGTGGATTTTGATTTTTTACACTTGCTTCTCAGCTGCTTTCAGTAGCATCACTTTTGTTGGGAGCGTCCTTTCGCTGCTTGTCCTGAGCGCGCGTGTTTCTGTAAACCTAAAATCACTCTTTAGAATAAGACACTACATCACTTATAGTTTAAAACAACAAGGCGGTTTATTCTTAAAATACTAATTCTTATATACTATTCACAAAAAACAATTACAGTCTACGTATTGACTTTTCTGGTGTTCCAGTTACGCAATTGTTGATTGGTGTCAGTTGCTCAAACCAACTGATCTACTTTATGTAAAAGTGTCGTCGGTGCATTCTAAATGCCCTTCGTCAACTTGACTGCGGAACTGTGACACCCTATAAGTTTAAATAATAATTAATACATAAATACTATTCATTTACAATATTTGCACCCTAGAAATATTTGCTCTCTTAATGAATCTAATTGCGTAAAGCTAACCACACCAAATTTGTAGTATCTGTTAGGAGTCGGTGCTGTGAGTCAACTACGCGTAGGCAGCTTGATTCTTACCCACAACATCCCTCCCCTCTTTCTAAAAGAAGTTAGTGCAACTAACTTCCATTAAATCTCTACAATATTTTTCTTGCACTGTAAACAATTATGTGCATCTATTTAGCTCTATAGTACATATATATAATTTGTTTTCTTTTTTTCTTAAAATCGCCTTATTTGGGTTCTATCACCGTTTTTTTTTTTTGCTTTTTATTCTTTTCTTTTCCATATTTTTTTTTCTCAAGCTTTTATTTTCTTTTGTAGTTTTATTTTTTTTTTCTTTACTTTGTTTTTGTTTTTTCTTATTTTTATCTATAATTTTTTTTTATATTCCCCTTTTTATAATTTGGTCTTTCATTGACTTTTTTCTCATTGGCGTATTTACAAACATCTATACAATAGCTCAATTCTATTTTATACCTAAAATCTTATATTATACTGCGACCTCTGCTACCTGCTGATCCGGTTGATGGCTGTCGTTGTCGGAGTGAAGTCCCTCGATGAACTCTGCATACCCCTCCCTTCTTTCTGGACCGGTACATACAAAGATGATGCAAGTTTGTGCGACTCGATGCGCTTCGGACGAAGTCTAAATAAATATTCGATATTCGCTTAGTCAGTGACAGTGGAAATTTTCTCATTGGAGAAATCGTTACGAAGTTAGCCGATAAAGCTTGGCTATGTTATGCTCGATCTTTTCGTGGTTAAAACGATTTTTTGCACCAGGAGATTATTCTGCGAAGCTAATTGAACGATGGTAGTTGTGGCTGTTATTGTTATTGTAGCCGTTTCTCACTAAAATTACGGAGTAACCTCGGGTTTTGGCTAAAATTATCTCTTTTTCTCTAGACAATAATACAATATACATACTGACATATTAATAATGGCAGACACGTTGGATTTTCTATACGGACAACGTACAGGTTAGTGTTTTCATTCCATTTTGTCAGTTATGCAATTAAACTCAAGTATTATCAGCTTTTACTTGTCAGTTAGAGATTCTTGTATTCAGCCGGTACCATCTAAATTTTTTCATAAGCTTAAATCGTAGTCATCTCGCACATGGGAAGTTGGAAGCTCTTCCACTCTTTCATATAAAAATGAATTCCCACTAATTTTATTTTCTTTTGTATTTTTTTCCGAACCAAAAAATATCTCGGGACATCATCGTTGCAAACCTCGTATTTATTCCTTTGCGGCTTGTTGATTATCCTTCTTCTACGCCTTCTCATTTCTTTTATCCAGTCGGATTTTTGTTCGCTGCTCTTACATTTCATCTACCGGTCTCCTGGATGTTGGTTAATCTCTTACTCTGCCTTGGACCCTGCAGGAAGTCCCTCCCGGTTCATGCTGCACAAAATTGAACCATCCAGATGTCCTTGTCTGTTCACCAACGCCTGAATACCTAAAAATCATACTTTTATACATGTATCGGACTTGCCGAGATTTAATTATTCTTACTGGATATTACATTTACTTCATTTTTAATATTTTTGCTAACGAAAATAGTAAATTTTATGTATTATTTAAATTTATATATCGTATATCTAATACGTCTTAATAACCAAACTATAAATTAGTAATAAAAACCATTTTCTTTACAAATATTTTAATTAACTATGATGCAATTTTCTTTAAATTGTTAGCGGCATTCAAAATTTAAATTGTTCTCAATGAATATACATTTTATAATAATTTGATTCATACATAACAATTATTTACTATATTAAATTACATGCCGCCCAAAAAAAATGTATATATCAATTTTGGGCAAAACTAGTTGCCCATCTTACATAAGCGAGTATATAAAAGATAAACCCGCTCATGTGAAAAAATTGTCCATTGCATGATTGAACTTTTCATTGCATATACTACTCTATATACATAAATTTACTACTAGCCTGGTATGTATATATCCATTAACAAGTGTCTTTCCCTACACCATGTAACCTGTTCTTACATGAATCCAAGGCATACTATAATTAATTGCCAACGTTATTACCTAATTTGTAATGGTAAGCTAAATATATTGTTCTAATTCAAGATATATACGAGTATACATTACTATTCCCCACACGCTAATTTCGTAAGCGAAAAATCGAAAAAATCGATGTATATTTACTTGTAGCCTGCTACAGTATGTAAATATCTGCAAAAATATACATAAATACATACCCATTCCTCTTAACTAGAATACTCACTTCTTTCAATATACGTTCGTACATTCACTCTGTGTCTTATACACATATATACATATATATACTTACTTCACCAGTGGTTCTGTTGCCTGGCGTTAACACTTACGCGTCGAATTTCAGTGCATAAACTGACGTATGTATGTACATATTTTAAGTTAAGTTTTATATTACTTACCCACGACTGTCTTATGATTTTTTGTTGAATTATTGTTTAATATTTAAAAAAATATTTTTCTCTACGGTGCTTCATTCGGCTACAGTGCCTAATAAGCATATTTACATTACGTCAATTTGCTGCCATTGAGTTTGAAAATCGGAGCTGTGTGTGATATTTGATATACACACGTACGTGTTTACGTTGTTATTCTTGTGTTTACCCTGGTAAAACACTGTTAGAACATGTGTTTAGTTATGTGGTCTCATGTGGAACCATTTCAATATATTATTATGTAGCTTTTTATGATTGCCCTTAATTGTTACGACTGTTGTAACTGGGCTGCGGATCTCTGCTACTACATACGGACCTATCCAAACAGGTGAGAATTTGTTTTTCATAGCCTGATTCTTCATTAGTACTTGGTCACCCACATGAAAGACTACTGGGTTTAGTACTTTGTTGCAGGCTTCCCTGGCTACTCGTTTATCACAATCCTGGTTTTCTCTAACCAATTCGTGCGCCCGCTGCAACTGATATTTTTGCACTTGACATTTGCGCTTCAAATTCGCTGGCATGTTGATATCAAACCCGTAGAGTGTTCTAACCGGAGTTTGCTTCGTTGATACATGCACAGTATTGTTGTGTACATGCATTGCAGTGGTCAACCATTGATCCCAATTCGAGCCGTCTTCCTTGGCAAAACTGCGCAAGTACTCGGCCAGAGGTCGATTACTACGCTCCACTGAGCCATTCGTCTGTGGATGATATGGTGTTATATGCAATTTCTTGATTCCCACCATTTTACACGTTTCTGAGAATAGTTTCGATACAAAATTAGAACCATTGTCGGTTATCAAAACCTTAGGTATATTGTACCGTGCTATAATTTCGTCACAGAATGCCTTGGCCACCGTACTTGCTTCAGCATCGGGTATAGCCACGCCCGCCATATACTTTGAGAAATCGTCTTGGAACGTCAAGATGTATTTATTTCCCGAAACTGTCTCAGGTAAAATACCTACAATATCCATATGAACTTTATCAAATGGCTGTTTTGGTGTGTCAGTTAACACCATTGGTATCTTTGTTAGCCTTGAACTCTTGTTGGCCTGACATTTTGGACAACTCTTTATATACTTTTTTATGTCTCGGAGCATACCTTTCCATCCGTATACTCGCCTAATTCTGTCATGGGTTTTCCAGAACCCCTGGTGTCCACCTGGTGGTGAATCATGAAAACCCATTAACACAGCCTGGATATCATTTTTATCCTACAGCCATTCCACATTACTGGCTGTTTGTTCATTGGCATCGAAACCAGCATTGCTAACATCTCTTGTCGCATCAATTTTATTTTCTTGCATTCTCTCGGCCTCCTCCTTATCTGACCTTGCTTTGGCCCTCGTTTGCACTACTGATACCTTCTGTGCCGGCGGTACTCTGCTGAGTGCGTCCGCATTCAGATTCTTTTTCCCAGGTTTGTATATGAATTCAAAATCATACTCAGACAATTTGTGTTTGAACCTGGCTAGCCTAGACGTTTGGTCTTTCAAATTGGCTATGCCTCAACGGCTGGAGATCAGTGTACGAGGTGTGATCAAAAAATAACCGTTATTGTGTGATCAAAAAATAAAGTATTTATTTATTCATCAACAACTATCTTGTCCCCTTCAAAGTAATTCCCCTCAGATATAATAACTTATGCCAGCGTTTTTTCCACCACTTCTGAAACGCTTTTTTTGGTATCGCCAACAGCTCCTGTTTCGATTTTTCTTTTATCTCCTCAATCGTAGCAAAACGCTTTCCTTTCATCGGTGTCTTCAGTTTTGGAAAAAAGTCAGCGGGGGCCAAGTCCGGTGAATACGGTGGTTGAGGCATGATAACGGTTTTGTTTTTGGCCAAAAAATTACGCACAAGCATCGATGTGTGAGCTGGTGCGTTATCATGGTGCAAAATCCATGATTGGTTTTTCCACAATTCTGGGCGTTTCTGACGAATTTCTTCTCGCAAACGGCGCATAACTTCAAGGTAGTATTCCTTGTTGACCGTACGACCTTGTGGCAAGAATTCATGATGCACCACGCCATTGCAATCAAAGAAAACTGTCAGCAAAACCTTTACGTTCGACCGAACTTGACGTGATTTTTTCGGTCTTGGCTCATCTGGACGTTTCCATTGGGATAATTGGGCTTTGGTTTCAATGTCATAGCCATACACCCACGATTCGTCACCAGTTATGATCTTTTTGAGGAAATCTGGATCGTCGTTGACGATGTTCAACAGCTCCTTTTTTTTTTTTTTTTTTTTTTTTTTTTTGAGTAAAACGTGTCGCGAGCAGACGTGTTCTCCGCGGCTCTAAGCTTTAACCACGAAAAAGAACTAAAAAAACGAAAACAAAAAATTAAAAACATCATCAGAAACAAAAAAAATCAAAAACTCTCTACCCGGCTAACAAAAAAGTACTGATAAATATAACTACATACAACAAGGAACAAAAAAAAAAATCGCGAAAATCTGACCTGTAAACATTACATGTTGCAGTCGCCACCCGCGCGTTCAGCTAGTGCAGCAACGGCAACGAAGACAACCGATGCGCAAACACGACAAAACAATAACAACAGCGTGAAAATAAATAAAAACAGTTGCGATCTCTCGCCAAGTGAAATTAATACACTTATAGCGCAATTCGACAGCAGCGGTAGGCAGCGCAGCTTTTCAGTATCTAACTGCTCCCATAAACAGCTCTCCCTCTCTGGCTCTGCTAACGCTGGCTCTCAGCTTGAGCACATTACAGTAAGTAACGACTGCTGCAAAAACGTAAGTACGCTTATTGTTGGCTCTGGGTCGGTAAACACTTTGCCGTGGAGTATGCAAAGCAACTCTCTCTCACCATTAGAACCTCTCAACATGCATGCTACAGCCAACCAAGGAAAAGGTTCGGCAATACAGACTGGTATGGACCGCTATATTGTGGTTAAGCGCAAGTTGAGTCCTCAAAAATTGTCTCAAAAATCGGCAAAGCAGATTAAATCTAATGATTCTGCTCCTGAAAAGAATCCACTCGCTTCTAACAGGTTTGCACCTCTTGCAAATGCCGAAGACAATTCTACCCAGAAAGTGCTAAAAGAGGTAAAGCCCCCACCAATTTATTTAAGGGAGCGCAACTCTAACGCTCTCGTAAAAACTCTAACTACTCTAATTGGTGCTAAAAACTTTCATGTTGTCCCAATACTAAAAGGCAAAATACATGAAACCAAAATTCAATTATATATCGAATCAAGCTATCGCAAAGTCGTCAATCTTTTTGACACAAAGAAAAAAAACTATTACACCTACCAACTTAAAAGTAGCAAAGGCATTGTTGTTGTCCTTAGAGGAATCGAAGCTGACGTAGATGTCAACGAAATAAGAGAAGCCCTATCCCAAGAGGGTTTTACCGCAAACTCTGTGTTTAACATACGCAATAAAGATAAGATTCCACTGCCGCTCTTTCGCGTTGAGCTACAGCCAGTCGACTCGAACCTCAGAAAAGGCGAATCACACCCGATCTACAACCTTCGCTATCTTCTACATAGAAAAATCTCTGTAGAAGAACCCCACAAGCGAATTGGACTAGTTCAATGCCTGAACTGCCAAGAATTTGGGCACACTAGAAAATACTGTACACTTCCCAGTGTATGTGTCGTTTGTGGTGATCTCCACATGTCACAAAACTGCACAAAGCCCAAAGACGACTCCAGTGTCAAAAAATGCAGCAACTGTGGTGAAATTCACACTGCAAACTACAGAGGCTGCACTGTATACGCTCATATAAAAAATAAATTTGCACCTCAGCCAAAACAAGTTAAAACTGTTCCTCCCGTAACAGTTTTGCGCGAAATCTCTGCCCGTGAAGCACAGCCTTCAAGTATTTCTTACGCAAATATTCTCAAAGGCACCCCACCAGTAAACCCTAAAAATGATGAGAGTACTCTTGAAAAAAACTTTACAAGAGTTCATCGCAAATATGACGCAATTTATGTACTCAATGCAAAGTATGATGCAAGACATGATACGTAATCAGAACATGCTTTTGCAATCCCTATTAACAAAACCATGAACGCACTGAAAATCTGTCATTGGAATGCAAATGGCATAAGTCAGCACAAAAATGAGCTCAAACTATTTCTCAACGATAACTCAATAGATTTGATGCTAATTTCTGAAACTCACCTTACTCAGAAAAACTGTTTCCAGATAGCGGGATACAAAGTTTATGACACCAAACACCCCGGTGGCAAAGCACGTGGTGGTACAGCTATTCTGATCAAGAATAGAATAAAGCATTTCCCATGCAAGGATACTGTATCGATTATCTACAAGCGACGACTATTCAGCTTGAAGAATACGTCAAAGGCTTGACAGTATCATCCATCTATTGCCCACCCAGGTTTAATATAGATGAGCAGCAGTACAAACAATTCTTTAGTACTCTCGATGCTAAGTTCATTGCTGCTGGAGACTTTAATGCAAAGCATACTCATTTAGTAACTCCCAAAGGCAGAAAACTCTTCTCTGCGATAAATGCTCTTGGTCTTAATGTCTTGTCCAATGGTAAGCCTACATACTCGCCATCCGAGAAACAGAAGATTCCAGATCTTATTGACTTCGCCATCACTAGAGGTATAAATAATGTACACTCTCTTGTGCATTCCTCTCTGGAGCTGTCCTCTGATCACACTCCCACAATAATAACTATCTTTTCTGAAAACTCCTATCAGAAAAACGTGAGTGGTAGTTTCGACTACAAGAATACAGACTGGCTTAAATATAAGATGTTCATAAGTTCACATCTTGAAATAAAGACTTCCCTAAAGTCTGAGCAGGAAATAAACTCCGCTATTTTCAATTTCACTCAATTGCTATCCCAAACAGTAAAAATTGCTACACCACGTTCTAAAGCTCAAACCCGACAAGAGTGTACTCCCCAAGACTTTCTGAAGCTCCTCTCCGAAAAAAGATCTCTTAGGAGAGAATGGCAGTTGCAGAGATCACCTTCTCTGAAGAAGAAACTGAATGAATGTACTAAAAAACTGCATCACCTTCTAAAAGAAAAGGAAACCTCCGAGTTTCACGAGTTTGTAGAGACCCTCTAGCGTCAATGGTATCTCGATTGCCAAAAAGGAGCTGACAAACGCTATCAAAGAACTCAATGCCAAAAAATCTCCAGGGCGTGATCTGATTGCGGGCCAAATGATAAAAGAGCTCCCAGCAATAGCCACAATGCATCTCTTGCATATATTAAATGCTATAATACGCACTGGATTCTTTCCTTACTCATGGAAAATTTCTCAAATTATCATGATTCCCAAAGCTGGAAAGGACCCAACAAGCGTCTCTTCCTACAGACCAATTAGTCTGCTATCAATTTTTTCAAAACTCTTTGAAAGTTTGTTAATAAAGCGTATTATAGACGTTGTCAAACAGTCTAATGTTATACCAAACCACCAGTTTGGGTTTAGAGAAAAACACAGTACTATCGAACAAGTTCATCGCATTGTAAACACTATACAAGAAACGTTCGAAAAGAAGCAATACTGTTCCGCAGTTTTTCTCGACATCACTCAGGCATTTGATAAGGTCTGGCACGAAGGAATCTTGCACAAACTGAAATGTATGTTACCTCTTAACATCTACACATTGCTCGAAAGCTATCTCTCAGGTAGACGCTTTGTGGTGAAACAAAAAAGCTTCATCTCAGATGAATACCCTATACAAGGTGGAGTACCGCAAGGCAGCGTATTAGGCCTCCTGCTCTATACGTTTTTCACTGCAGATATGCCAACAAACGGCAAGACTATCACCTATACTTTTGCCGATGACACAGCCATATTGTGTACTCACACAAATCCGAAAGAGGCGTCAAAACTTCTCCAAGTACACGTCAACATGCTTCAGGAATGGCTTGACCACTGGAGAATCAAAGTCACTGAGTCGAAATGCGTTCATGTCACATTCACCCTATGCAGGAGTACTTGCCCCCCTGTGCAAATTAACACCAAGCCGATCCCTCAGGCGACAGAAACTAAATATCTAGGAATGCATTTAGATCGTAGACTTACTTGGGCAAAGCATATAAGTGCAAAAATTACTCAAATTAAATTCAAAATAAATGCGCTAAACTGGCTTTTGAACAGGCAGTCCAAGCTCAAACTGGACTTTAAAGTTCTACTCTATAAAGTAATTATCAAGCCCATATGGACCTACAGTATCCAACTCTGGGGTACTGCTTCACCCTCAAATGTCGAAAAGCTGCAAAAAGCCCAATCGAAAATTCTTCGAATGATTACCAATGCTCCTTGGTACATCAAAAACGTTAACATCCACAGAGATTTACATATCCCGTATGTAACTAAAGAAGTTTCCCGACTTGCTGAATCTTACTTAGCAAAGCTAGCATCAAGGACACACCCGCCTGAAAACGATGGACGTGCTGCGCTTAGCAACAAATTCGATTTTAAGCTTAATCATTACGCTATTATTTAAGTATTGCGCTACTTCTTTTCATATACCATAACTCCTCAAAGCACTGGCACTGGGAGGTTGGTAATGATTAATATGAATTTAAAAGTGAAATGTTAAATATACTATGAAGATTTATTGTTAGTTCTAAGATATTTTTTAGGAGATTCAATAAAATATTTATATAATAAAAAAAAAGCTCCTGAGCGATGTCCATGCGACGTTGTTTTTGCTCAAAATTTAGCAATTTTGGAACAATCTTCGCTGCCGCACGTTTCATGCCTAAAACATCCGTAAAAATTGCTTGGCATGAGCCGAACGATATGCCAACATCATCAGCAATCTCTTTGATAGTGATTCGACGATTATCCAAAATCATTTTCTTCACTGCGTCAATGTTTTCATCGGTTGTTGACGTGCTCGGGCGACCAGGACGAGCATCGTCATTGACATCTTCTCGGCCTTCCTTAAACCGGATATACCACAATTGAACTTGTGTTCTGTTCATAGTAGACTCGCCAAAGGCCACAGTCAACATTTCAAATGTCCTTGCGCATTTAATTTCATTTTTTACACAAAACTGAATACAGTTTCTTTGATCCATTTTTTCGAATAGTACAAAATCGAAGAGCACACCAAAACACGACTAACCTTTTTATATGTCAAAAACAAACTGACAATCCAAAATGGTTGGTATTGTCAACATATATAACAGACATGTGTACCAACATAACAGGAAAAAAAATGCGAACATCGAACATACGTAACTCACGAAAAGATGAAAATAACGGTTATTTTTTGATCACACCTCGTATATCTTAAATGGGTGTCCTAGCAGATATGCCCTAAAATTCTTCGTAGCCCACACTATGGCTAGGAATTCCTTCTCTATTGTGGAATATCTTTTCTCCGTATCGCTAAGCGCTCTGCTTGCGAATGCTATTGGCCGGTCATTACCGACTTCCCCTTGTGACAATACCGCCCCTAATGCTTCATTGGTCAACAAAAAAGTTTGCTCAAAGTCGGGGTACGCCAAAATCGGTGGTGAGCTAATTATTCCCTTTAGCCTCTCGAATGCTTGCTGACAGCTCTCTGTCCATTCGAACTTTGCTTCTTTTTGTAGCAGCTTATTCAATGGCAACGCAATTCCGGCTAGTCCTTCTACGAACTTTCGGTAATAGTTCACTAGTCCAAGGAATGCTTGCACTTCATTTATATTTCTCGGAATCGCTAAATTTTTAGCGCATTCCACCTTCTGCGGGTCAGGCAGTGCTCCAGCCTCTGAGCAACGATGGCCTAAATAAACCACCTCTCTTCGCAAAAATTGACATTTGTCCGTGTTCAATTTCAAATTGTGTTCTCGTAATTTCTGGAGCACCTTGCACAAGCGTTGCGAATGCTGCTGCAAGTTCTTCCCATAAATTACAATATCATCCAGATACACAAAACAATCTAACCCTTGCAAGCCTGTTAGCACATGGTTCATCAGCCGTTGGAAGGTAGCCGGTGCTCCTGTTAATCCAAACGGCAATCTGTTAAACTCATAATGCCCTAAACCGGTGCTGAACGCGGTTTTCTGCTTATCTTCGGTATCGACCAGAACTTGGTGGTAGCCACTCGGTAAATCAAGTGTAGAAAAGTATCTACTATGCCCCAATTGACCCAGAATTTCTTTTATCCTTGGAATCGGGAACACTTGCTTGATAGTGGCGTCGTTCAATTTCCTAAAATCGACGACCATTCTCCACTTCTTTTGACCCTGAGCACCTCCCTTCTTTGGTACCAAAATTATTGGTGAGTTCCAAGGCGAGATGGTTGGTTGGCTGGTTGGTTTCAGTGGCTGATCCAAGTCGGTCCTCACATGGATCACAATTATCGCCTTAGCGACGTTTTGATACCACAGCCTCTCCTAACGCCAGAGAAAACGATGGGTTGTTCACTAAATCCGCTTTGTGGAGTTTAGGTATCTTAAAAGATCTTTCGGTTTTACACCCGAGAGATCGGATAAACTCGCTAGGAAATAGTTTCCTAGTGTTCTATTTCTTGCGGCCGCCAGAGCCGGACATTCGCAAAGAAAATGGATTAAGGTTTCCTTCTCTGCTGAATTTCCACAACTTCTACAATGGGTATTGTACGGTCTCTGCAATTTCTCTGCATGAGTACCCACGAGCCAGTGACCCGTAAAGGCCGCCGTGAGGCGGCTGGTGTCCCTGCGGTCCCTGTTTATGAGATCCCTAGATCTCGCTGTGTCAAAGACTGGCCAGGTCGCCCGGGATGTATTACATGCTGTAAGTGTCCTCCATCTATTGCTCGCCAAGGTAAGACAGTGCATGTAGATGCCCCTCTTAATCGCACCCATGGAAACAGGTACTAGTTCCACATGGGTTAGATTGAGAGAGGCGCATCTGCGCGCCAATTCATCAGCGTTCTCATTTAAATCTATATTCCTGTGTCCGGGGACCCAGATGATTGTGATGTCAGCATGGTGACCTAGCACCCTAAGTTCCTCCCTGCACTGTCTGACCAGTTTGGAGTTGATGGTGTTTGATTGTAGGGCTTTTATCGCAGCCTGGCTGTCCACAAAAATAGCAACCGTGCTCCTCTGCCCTTCTCTAATGTGGTGGGTGATCTGTCGACATGCCTCTCTGATCGCGAGTACTTCCGCCTGAAAAACTGTAGCTGTATCGGGTAGGCGTGTACAGTAGTTAATGTTAGCGTGCGGAGAAAAGACCCCCGCCCCCACGCCCAGGTCCATTTTTGACCCGTCCGTATAAATGGGTATATCGTACTCCATTTAGAGTTTCCTCTTCGACCACAATTTTCTTGAGGGAAATCTAACCTTGAAGTCCTTTTTGAAGTCCAGTTCTGGTACTATGTAATCTGTCGTCATTTGTGTTAATTCCCTCGGCACTGTGTATAGTACCTTACCATGACCGTACGTTCGCTCAGACCAGCAGTTTGTCGCTTTTAACCTTAGCGCACTGTTGCAGACTACGTTCTTAATGTACAGGTCGATAGGGAGGATGTGTAGCAATACGTTGAGTGCCTCCGCTGGACACGTTCTCAGGCTCCCTACAATGCCAGCGGCAGCTGTTCTTTGAACTCTACTAAGTCTCTGAACGTTATAGCCCTTGTCTAGAGCTGGCCACCAGACTATTGAACCGTAAGTTAGTATTGGACGCACGATTGCTTCGTACATCCAGTGAGTGATATGGGGGCGTAGTCCCCATTTTTTCCCAAACATTTTCTTGCATGCGTAGAAAGCTACGTGGGCTTTCCTGACCCGTAACTCTATATTGGTTCTCCAATTTAGCTTGGGGTCCGGGATAACTCCTAAGTACTTCGCTTTCTCCGCTAGCTTTAGCTGTTGTCCGTTAAGTGTCGGAAGCTTGAAGATCGGAATCTTGGTCTTGTTAGTGAAAAGTATCAGTTCTGTATTTTCTGGATTCACACCTAGTCCATATCCTGTGGCCCAGGAATTCAGTTTGTCCAGCCCCTTTTGCATAATATCACTTATTACACAGGGGAACATGCCTGATACAGCTATCACTACATCGCCCGCGTATGCTACCGTCTTAACCCCCATTGAATCTAGTATGCCGAGGATGTTGTCAATTACCAATAGCCACTGACGTGTTTGACGAGAACCGTGTTACCCAGCTCAGACTGAATGACCCTAGTCCTAAGCATTGTAACTATCCACTCCCTAAGAACTTCCTCAACCCCTACCCTGGTGAGAGAGTCCAGAATTGCTTTGTTACTAACGTTGTTAAAAGCCCCCTCTATGTCCAGAAAGGCCGCCAACGTGTACTGCTTATGGTGGATTGTCTTTTCTATTGATCGAATTACCTCATGTGAAGCTATTTCCGTAGATTTACCCCTGAGATATGCGTGTTGTGACTTCGAGAGGGGAAACTGATCCACTGTATGCCTAAGGTGGATTTCCAGAGCCCTCTCCATTGTTTTAAGAAGAAACGACGTAAGACTAATGGGTCTAAAATCTTTTGCCGACTCATGCCCAATCTTCCCCGCTTTTGGGATGAAAACTACCTTTACCTTCCTCCAACTGAGGGGGATGTAGTTGAAGCGTATACATGCCTTATATATCCCCTTCAGCCATGGGATCACCACAACCTGTAACCTTTGCAGCATGATTGGGAAAATCCCATCCAAGCCCGGCGATTTGTAAGGTGAGAAACAGTTTATAGAGTGTTTGATTCTTTCGTCCGTGAATATCAGGTCACAAACCGGTAGCATCCGATTGCCCATAACGGATAATTGAGATACATGCGCAGTATCTTTACAGTCTGGGAAGTGTGTTTGAAGCAAGAAATCAAGTGTTTCAGAAGATGTTTCCGTCCATGCACCATCCGTCTTTCTAAGGAAAGAGGGGCTGGTGTGTTCCTTGGACAGAATCTTGCTGAGTCTTGCTGAAGTATAGGTTGCCTCAATTGATTCACAAAATTCTCTCCAGCCATTTTTCTTGGCTTCCCTGATAGATTTTTTGTAAACTTTGAGACTCCCTTTATATCGTGCCCAATCTTCGTCCCTATAACATTGGTTGAACAGTTTCCTGGTTCTCTTCCTGAGATCCGATAATTTTTTGGACCACCATGGTGGAAGAGTTTTTTTACTCCTAGTGACGGGACAAGCGCACTTGTAAGCTATATTAAGAGCTTCCTCAAGATTCCCCACTTTTTTGTCTATCGTCTCAGTAGATTCAAATTTCATTGTGTTAGAAATTTTAAGTTTTGAGCTAGCTACCCTCGTAAAAGTATCCCACTTTATTCTCCTGGGGTTTCTGTAAGAAATAGCCTCTACGGTTTTAAAATTTACCTTGAAAACTATCCAACTAGGGTCCGAGAAGGACTTCTTGTTGGATACCCTCCATTCTCCTACCTGGACTGATGCGTCTTCTGAAATTAGAGTTAAATCTAGGACTTCTTCCCATCCAGCACATTTATTAGAGCTGGGGAAGGTAAATGTGGGAGTATTCCCTCTGTTACATACTGTAAGGTTCGAAATATTTATAAAGTTAAAAAGTGACTCACCCCTTTCATTATCCTCGGTGCTACCCCACAGCGTGTGCCTCGCGTTGGCGTCGCATCCCAGAAGGAGTGGGACATTTTTGGCAGCAGCATTGGCGACCAGGGTCGCTACCTCTTCCGGTGGTGCGTCACTGTTGTGCGCCATATAAGCTGATGCAGCTAGTAGGTCTGGTCCGCTTGGCACCTCGATTTTTACGACTGTTAAATCGCCTGTGCTGTACTGTGGGCAGATAAAAGCATTAATTGTTTTCTTAACTAGGATACATGATCGAATCTTATCACCGTTCCTGATATAGTGCATATTGTATTTGGTCAGCTTGAGCCCCATAACGTCATTTCCTCTGACCCATGGCTCCTGTACAATGCCGATGTCCGCGTCTTCTTCACCCAGAAAAACGGCAAAGTTATCTGATGCATTCTTAGAATGCTGCAGATTAATCTGCACCACCTTCAGCATCGGTATCCTGTTGTGCAGGCGCTTTGGAGACCTCTTCCTGAAGGTCCGTGTCCTAGGCGAGAAACTCGGTGAAAATATGTTATCCTTTAACATTCCTTCTACTTGCCTGTTTACCTCATCTTTGTGAGCTATACTGCAGTTTACTACCTCCATACCACACTTCCTAACCCTATTCACGGTTCCTTCCTGCCACGACTTTAATGGAAGAGTAAGGATTCGACTCTTATTGTTATCATAAAATGATAACTGTTTCTCGAGCGCATCCAGTATGGTGCGGCCCCAAAGATTATCGCGGCCAATTATCCCATCAGCCGGGATACCTTTCCTATCCACTTCCACTGCGTGCACTCTAAAACTCATACCCTTAACTTCACTGTGTCCTCTTCTGAGCGACCCCAATGTCCTGATGCACCCTCCAAACACTCCGTTAACCATTCTTACGTCCATTTGATTAATATCTAACCCTTTCCGTAAAACAGCAGATTTTATGAGGCTAGTGTCCGCCCCTGAATCTACCAAAAGCACTAGCTTGCCACTAGCTGATTGCTTGCAAGGTATCTCGATGAAGGCTGCTCATAACGAAGTAATGTCCTTTTGTTCCCAACATGGACGCGTATCCACTTCTTAACTCTTCGTGATATTGGAGAGCCTCTTGCTCCTCCTTCTCCTTTCTTTCTTTTGGCTTTTCAGTCTACTGGCCTCCACTGGGCCACTGGAAGTTTCCCTGGTTCCTTTGTTGGAATTGTCTATCCCTGCATTCCTCTGCCCGATGTCCCATTCGTCCACATGAGAAGCATCTCAACCCCTGTTGGGTGTTGCTTATCCTTGGTTCACTTCTGGAATTCCAATTTGGTCGCTGCTGACCACTCCCAGTGTTGAAAGGATTTCTTCCTTGGTTAATTCCTTCCGTTGAATTAACTCGGGGACTACTACCCCTGCCGCCCCTCAAGGGTGGATCCGGGCGCCTCGTAGCTGGCTGCTTTCTACTTTGACCCCATTTATTGTCTACTTGGCACTGTCTACTTACCTCATGATCGCAAGTTTGGCACTCCATACAGTAGGGTGTGTTTTTGCGTATAACGCATTCATCCCTTGTATGCTCTGGCTTATGACAGAATGAGCAAATGGGTTTCCTTGGCTGGAACCTCTCAACCAGGAATTCTTGGTCTCTTTGTTGCGGAAATTGGCCCATCAATCTACCGACTCCACTTGTGTTTCGCTGCTGTATTGGTCCTACCTCTGCAGGAGCATCAGTCCAGCAGATTCCACCTGTTGTCGTTTGCTGTTGTATTGCTGTTTCAGCGGAAGAGACCGCTTCCACTAGCTCTGTCATGCTCCTCTGCGTGAGAGTAAGAGTATAAATAGTCCCTATTTATCAGGCCTGCCTTGAACACAGAAATCATAGCCCGTTCTACTTGAGCCTTGTATGCTGCAACGTTTCCTGGTAACTGCCTGTTGGCTTCCGTCTGAACAGCGATCCCCACAGACTGGAGTCTTTGTCCCCAAGCTCTCAATTCCTCTATAAGTTTCTGAGTTGATTCCTGAATTTCCCGAACGAGACAGTCGTATGTCTTTTGTTTCAAATACGTCTGATCCAAAAGTGCATATAATTCTGCCAGGGTGCTTATTGAGCTATGCACCAGTAAATCAAACGCATCACATGTGGTTCTTTGCCTAATACTCTTTATTAAGTGTTCCCCGTCCGCTTCCGGAAGACTCTGTTGCGCTAGCTCACAACCTTCTTTGAAGCACCGTATCTCAGTTCTCAGAAAATACAACTCGACTCCTGAGAGCATGGGCACCAACTTCTTCACCGCATGAGCAACTTCCAGAATGCCCATTTTACTCCTTTGTGTTTTCTTAATTGCTGGTAAAACCTTTGCTTTATTTATCTCTTGGGGGGTTTCCAAATCCTCTTTTCCCGGATCCCGGGAAAAAATCTATAGAAAAGGCTATATTTTCGCAAAAACCGAAATTGGATTTACGGGCAAAAGTGTCTTGATTCATTCCCGGAAGTTTGAATCCATATTCAAAAATAAACCCGTTACGTATGCGCCACGTAATAATAGCATTTAAATTTTTTCTTCAACATTGCTACGCAAATCGTAGTTTCCGAACTACAAAAACTTTGATGCAACAACACGTGTTGTCTGCACCTCTTGAAATATTTTCACCTAATACCCTAAGCTTACAATGTCAAATAATTAAAACAATTTAACAAACAATATAAATGTCCCTATCGACAAACAAACTCGATTCCCCTACAAAAAAAATCCTCACAGCTAGGACGACATACATAGACCGTCCGATCATACTGACGGTTTATGGTTGCCCATACAAAGCTACGTGCAACAGCGCAAACGCGCCTATGTGTTGCGACTTCTTTGACAAGCGCTACGGCGCCTTCAGGGTCGTAGAAGTATCTACTTAAATTACGCTACTATACACTGTACTCACCATTATACTGTTTGATGACATATTCTCTTTAGGGTCCTTTGAATTTGTTGCAGAATGCTTCACTGCTTCAGGGTTCCTTGCCTTGGGATTCCTCCTGTAGGTCGTTAAGACCGGCTGCGCCAAAATGTTGGGGACCGTATTTGTTTGTCCTCGGGGGCGTCCTCTTGCTGCTCGTCCTGGGCGCGCGTGTACCTGCAAACCTAGAATCACTCTTTAAAATGAAACACTACATTACACTTTTTGTTTGAAAACCACAAGAAGCTTTAGTCTTAAAATACTAATTCTTATATACTATTCACAAGAAATAATTACAGTCTACGTATTGACTTTTCTGGTGTTCCAGTTACGCAATTCTTGATTGGTGTCAGTGGCTCAAGCCAACTGATCTACTGAAGTGTCATCGGTGCATTCTAAATGCACTTCGTCAGCTTGACTGCGGAACTGTGACACCCTAAAAGTTTACATAATAATTAATACATAAATACTATTCATTTACAATATTTGCACCCTAGAAATATGTGCTCTCTTAATGAATTTAATTGCGTAAAGCTAACCACACTAAATGTGTAGTATCTGTTAGGAGTCGGTGCTGTGAGTCAACTACGCGTAGGTAGCTTGATTCTAACTCACAACAGTTGTTAAGCCGGTGGTCCATTTGAAAGCTAATGTTTTAATTGTTGTTTAATTAATGTTTTCATTATTGCTTTGTATCAACAACACATTTGTAAACATTTGTATATTATAAACTGTCAGCGGTGTCTCCTCTATACACCTTTCCAGCACTCTAGTTGGAGGATTGACCAGCACTGGAATGATAGGAAGTTTTTGTACCGGTATAGTAGCCGGTACACAAACCAGAGTATTTGTAGTTAAACTGCCTATCGGAACAGTGGATCGAGTGAATGAGCGAGTATATGTGTGTGAATAAATGGGGGAGAAGTCTATAAATGTAATTGGACGAATGAAGGTGGAAAGTATGAATATGGGTCAATGACGGCGGTAAGTAGGTTGTTGACCTACTCAGTGCAGCTGTTGCTAAAGCTGCTGCTGAGTGGGACAAACAAGGATAGTATGTGGCAGATTGAATGTGAAAGGGGAAGCGGAAGTAGGAGAGAGGCCTCTAGAGGTAGAGTAGCGGGTAAATTTGAGGAGATATATAAGATGCAAACGGACACCAAACAGGATCAGTCAGTGAGAGGCAGCAAATGTATATTTAAAAAATAACTGTGGAAAAATTGAAACGTTGATGGAAAACAAAACAAACAAAATAAAAAATTGTGGAGACTAATTTATAGTAGTTTTTTTTAAATTACAAGTGAAAAATTGTCAGGAATTAAAATGGAAATTGAAAAGGAAATGGAAAAGGTGTTTGAATGAAACGATATATAAAAAGAGACATACATATATTGTGTGTGGCTAGAAGCATCAGCAGTTTCATTTAACAATATACAAAAAAAGGTGAAGTGGGAATGAGGGTCAATGGCGGACAGCAGTAAGGTGTTTGGCCTACTGAGTACAGCTGCTGGTTGCTATGGCTGCTGCTGAGTGGGTTAAACCAAGAGAGAAGATGAAAGGCTGGATAGGTGGTAAGAGTAGAGGTAGATACCTAAAGATAGGTGGGTAGCGGGAAGTCAAAGAAGCTTCAGAAAGAGTAAATAAGGCACAAGTAGAGGAAAATCGGGGTCAGAGTTTCCGTGGATCGCTCTGTCGTTGTAGATCGTCATTTGTTGAGATCTGTGCGTTTGTATATATATATATATATATATATATATATATATATATATATATATATATATATATATATATATATATATATATACGAGTATATTTATTTTACCTTCTAAGTATATGCATTGGAGTTTGGTGAAGTACTGTTCACCCTAGAAGTAAGAGTGGTATGTGTAGGGAGCACCAGCTGCCCGGGGCCTATAGATAGAAAGATATGTTTAAGGGTGTTATACACTGCGACCTGAAAGATCTATTTTGATGCCCCTATTTAATTGAAAGATGAGGATAGTCTCATCTATAAATCTTCTGTCAGGTTAATTTCCGACAGGAATTCATATATTTTGGAGGAATCAAGATGTGGGATCTTGCTCATATCTGAGATATATTCTCTAAAATACCTGTGTCTTTTGTGTGCCAATGGTCCGCAGTCTGTGATCAGGTGCAGTGAGGTTTCGTCACTTTCTCCACAGAATCGACAGATGGCATCTGAAGATATACCCAACTTGTTTAAATGGTAGTTCAGTCCACAATGTCCGCTTAAAATGCCTGTGATGATTCTTAATTTACCCCTAGGCATATTTATTAACTCCTTAGCTCTTTTAGAATTAAAATCTCCCAGAAGAGCTTTGGACTGTCTTCAACCCGGAAGAGTTTTCCAGGTTTGACTTCGTTTTGCATCTGTACACTTCTTCAGCAGACCTCCAATGGTATTGGATGATAGTCCAGAGAAGGATTCAGGACCGTTGAAAGGAGAGGCCGCAGCCTTTCTTGCTAAGCTATCAGCCTTCTCACTTCCCTCTACTCCTATGTGGCCTGGTACTCACATTAGAGATAACTTGTTCATATTGCCTAGGGAGTTTAGCAGTTCCATACAAGTTTAGACCTCACCAAGGGTGAGCGCAGACTCTTGAGTGCTGCTTGACTATCAGATAGTATCACGATGTTTTTCTCCCGATACTTCCTGTCAATGTTGATCTGGGCACATCCTTTAATAGCGTGAATTCCCGCTTGAAAAATGCTTGGAAAAGAACCCATTGGTTCCCAGTAGTTGGATCTAGGCCCAAATACTCCTGCCCCAGTTCCGTCCATTGTCTTAGAACCGTCAGTATACCATAAGAGGGAATTTTCTCTAATTTTATACGTCTCAGTTAGACCTTTCCATTCTTTTTTGCAACTCATCATTGCACAGTATTTGTGTGCAAAACTGAATGTACTTTGCATAAAAGCCTTGTGAGATTTTAGTATACCGTATTCTTGAGTAGAATTTTTACCCCATATATTTTGGGCGTAATTTGATTCTCTCGAAATAATTTCTTGTATTTTGGTAAGAGATTTCCTAGCAGAGTCTTGAATTACTAGATGTAAGGGTATTAGATCTACTATAATCATTGCTGCTGTTGGACAGGTGCGCATAGCTCCAGTGATAACAAGGCAAGCAAGGCGTTGTACTTTACTTAATGCAGATTTCGCTGTCTTAAGTCTGACTCTATTTGACCCGGCTACAGAACCATAGGTATGATTGGTCTCACCATCATGGTATACATCCAGCGAACGGTTTTTGGGTTACATCCCCAAGATTTACCAGCAAGCCGTCTACATATCATTAAGGAAGCTGTAGCCCTCTTGGTGGTTGCTGTCAGATGAGCCTTCCACAATAACTTTTTGTCGAAAATGACTCCGAGGTATTTGGTCTCAGAGCTAATATCGACCTGTGTACCATTTAGAAGAATAGGTTTCATATATAGTAGAGATCTTTTTCTAGTGTTGATTTTCAATCCTGTTCCCCTGCACCATTCACTAGCTGCTAATAAGCCCCTCTGGATAATATCACAAAAAGTGGATTCATGTTTTCCTCTAGCTATTATCACAATATTGTCCGCATATCCTTGATATGATATGCCTAGATTTGTGAGTTTTACCAGAAGATCATCAACTACTATGCTCCACAAAATGGGTGATAATACCCCACCCTGCGGACATCCTTTATTGACTTTGACTTTGGAATTGGTATTATCTATTCCTCTATTTTTAAAAGCCCTAATCATATATTCATGAGGAGTGTTGTCAAAAGCCCCTTCAATATCGAGAAAGACACAAAGTGCTATTTCTTTTTTATCCAGTGCTGCCTGAATAAAATCAGTCAGATGGTATAGTGCGGTTTCAGTCGATTTTCCCGTAATATATGCAAACTAACAGGGATGTAAAGGCTCCTTTTTCAATAGGTCTCAAGGAGATGTATATTAACTATTTTCTCCATTGTTTTAAGTACAAACGATGTCAAACTGATAGGCCTGAAGGATTTGGGATGGGCCATCCTCCTTGCCTACCTTGGGGATAAATACCACTTTAGCTGTGCGCCATGCTTCCGGTATGTACCCAAAAGCAAGACTTGCCCTAGTGATATTTACCAGGCGCGGAATCAGTGCCTCACCACTCCTTTGGAGAAGGATCGGGAAAATACCATCCGCACCAGGCGATTTATATGGCTGAAAAGAGCTGATGGCCCATCTCAACCTCTCAGTAGTTATAATTTCTTTGGCCACCTTCCAGCCAATCTTGCTTGCTCTTTTAGGAATATCATCCATCTGCAACGATGGCGGTAACTGGATCGAGCTCTCAGGAAAGTGCACACGCAGCAAAGGAGAGTGCGATCTTCTTCATTTGCCGTGAACGTCCCATCCTCAGATTTCAATGCCAGCTTTAAGTCGACTTTGTATTTCGCAAGAGCTCTACGGAGTCGTGCTACTTCAGGAGTCGATTCTACACTTTCACAAAAGGATCTAAAGCTAGTGCTTTTGGCTTGTCTGATCTCTTTGTTATAGATCGTCAACTCTTTTTTATATTCTTCCCAGTCCCCCGTACGCTTAGCTAGATTGAATAGCCTACGCACCTTAGTACGTCTAGTAGACAGACTAGAGTTCCACCAAGGAACATTCCTGCTATTTTTCTTTGTTCTTAGAGGACAAGATAAAGCATAGGATTCGGAAATGATTTCATTCAGCTCATTGACACCCTCCTCTATCTCCACCGGATTTTTATATATTCCTTGGATGTTTGAGGATGAGAGTAGTGAATGCACTGAACTATCGAAGAATTCCCAGTTAGTATACCTAGGATTTCTAAAAACTACCGTTTTTGTGCCGATACCTCCTATATCAAACTCAAAAGTTTCGGACGAACCCTCTGACAGAGAGGGTTCGTCCGAAACTTTCCAATTGTTAACAATATCAGTTAGCTCTGGACTACAGAAAGTCAGATCAAGAACTTTCTCCCTAATTACATTTCTAAAAGTGGGTGTGTTCCCCTTATTCAATATATATAAATTAAGTGATAATAAAAATTCTAGAACTGACTCACCCCGTTTATTGGTGTCACTGCTACCCCAGATGGTATTGTGTGCGTTTGAGTCACAGCCCGCCAAAAGTGGAATCCTTTTGGATAGGCAATACCTCGCCAGCTTATAGACTTCTTCCGGGATGTCATTCATATCTCCCGGAAAGTAGGCCGATGCAACGACTATGTCGCGAGAGACTCCATCATCTATGTACTTTATCATGACGGGTGTGAGATCTCGCGACATGAATTCTGAAAAACAAAAGTAGTTAATATCATTTCTAATCTGGATACAGGTGCGGGGAATGTCAGCATTGGCATCCTGTATTACCTTTGTAAACTTACTAGAAAGGCCCCTAATTTGACCTTTGTAACACCATGGCTCTTGAATGAGGGCCAGCCCCATGTTGTTCTTGGCAAACACCCTCCTGATGACAGCCAAGGCTGCTCTGGCATGATGGATGTTTGCTTGAGCCACTTTCAATCTCGTCATCTTATGGAACAGGTTGTGACGGGATGGTGTTATTCCCATCTTCGTCCTCCTCGTCCATAGAGACATCCTCCAGACTGTGTACCAGTGAAGGACAGTATGCGGCCTCAGCCCCTATCTCAACACTGGGGGCCTTGGAAGAGATTTCCGGGGCCACAGTCTTCGGTTCAGCTGGGGGAAGCCTACTACTCGTAGTTACCTCTGACAGAGGTGGGATGTTTGTCTCCTTTACTTCCTCTGCCTTGGGCTTTTCCTGAGTACGTTTGGAACAACCGACTTTGATTTTGCTATATCGGTAGTTCAACGCATATCCGGAGCTCTTTATTATTTGCATGGACCCATAATCTATTTCTACGGAGAACAACTGTCCGTTGCCCTCGTCCTTGCAACTCCATACTCTCCAGAAATTGGTGTTCAGCCCAATATTTTGGCTGGAGAGAAACTTTAGTGACACAGCTACCTCTTGTCCACTACTACGAGGGAGGAAGAGGAAGACTGTATGTGATTGTGGGATGTTGTCTCCCACTTTGGCGACCAAACTAACGCCCTCTCTCACTGAAAGCTGCGTCACGACCCCTTACAGCCATTCCACCGAGTCCGTCGAACAGCAGTGGATGTTCAGAAAGACAGGCTTGAAGCGGATACCATTCTTTGGTCCACTCTTCAACCAGCCTCTCAAGCAACATCTGCTCAATACTTGTCAGCTCCTCGCTAGTCAGGATGGTGTTCGGATAGTCCGCAGCAACAACAGCCACCTTGGTGACGGACGCCACCTTAGCTACCTGCTGCCTTGGACCCTCCACGGCTAGGTGGGCCTGACGGTGTTGCCGTCTTCCTCTTTTTGGCTGGGTGAAGATTAGGAGAAAAGGTGTTTCGTACCCTTTTCTTCAGGTTCTTGTTTACATTCGGTTGTGATATTGTGCCAGCCGAATCCTTTACAGCCCTGTGCTCCTTTGCCTTGGCAAGAGCATCTGGTTGCAAACCCTGAGACAGGTAGGTGAGGTACCATCTGACTCCAGCTCCACTTAGCTCCTTTCTTCTCGGGTCATCCAAACCCCCAGGTTGACCACGATCAGGAAGAGGGATTCCTCTCTTGGCCATACTCCCTTTGTCACCAAGTTTTACTCCCAGTGTCAACAATTTCTCCTTAGTAGAGATGGGAGTTTGTTGAGTTGGTCCCATTTTTGCCCTGGTAGCAGCAGAAGTGGATGGCACATCATCGGAAGAAAGTTTCCGAATTCCTGCACCACCCATCACGCCTACTGTCATTGGGGGTCCCATAGGTCCACCCACTGTTTTGGTCACGGATGAAGGTCTCCGTTCATTGACCGCAGCAGCATTTGATTTGGGCTTAGCGGGTGATCTTACCCCACTAAGCATTGGCTCATCAAGGATTCTTTGCTCCATCTGATTTGCCAATCGCGGAATTTTTGTTTTAATTTTTTGCCTCTTCATGAAGATTGTTTTTGCGGAGAATATAAAGACCACTCGGACGGAGATCCGCAATATCCGAGCTAGGCTATTATCACCGAAGGGCGCCTTTTATTCGGGGGCTCCGTTTACGACTAGACTAGTTAACAGGGCCTCTAGCCTGGCAGATCATCAGCACGGGTCGCGTGACACCTTGATCCAGCCCTTACCTTCGAACCATAGTCAAGGTGTATTTCTCAATGCTGTACTATTAAGGAGTATCAAACACTGAGCGCTACATCCTGACCTTAGCTAGATCCAGCACCATCAGACAATTTCTGCCATTGTAGACCTATTACCAGACGGTACCCTCGGGGAGGGTTCAGTAGAAGGATTTTCTACCGGCCGCCCGGGGCCTATAGTGTAGTGAAAAAGTAAAGATCTATATATATGTGTATATGTGAGCGAACATGATAGTATAAGGCGGTATACATGGGACGGCAACAGAGGGTACATATTTAACTTACAAAAAACCAACAATTTCTACCAAATAAGCAACAGCGATATAAGTCCATGTGAACTACATTTAATTTTTTTTTAATGAACAGCTTTGGTAAACATTTTTTTTATACCTGTATTATTCTATTTTTGTCGTATTATATATATATATATATATATATATATATATATATATATATATATATATATATATATATATATATATATATATATATATATATATATATATATATATATATATATATATATATATATATATATATATATATATATATATATATATATATATAATGTAACAATTAGAAATCAATATCGGCTAACGGTGTTATGTAAAATTGTACATAGACTTCTGCTTTTTCATCTTTTTGGTGTATCATGAAATGCATTTCCAGTAAACCAGATGCGTCTGGTTTTATTGCAACTTTTGATGCAATTGCCAGTGTTTTCATTGTCATATGCATTTGGGAGTGTCGGTAACGTGCAATCGTTGTTTCACGGCAATTGAAGAGGATTATCATATCGCTCGTCTTAGCTACTTCCACACTAGTTTCGGACTGCATTACCTCTAAAGTATCAATTCTAAAATGTGGTATATGAGGCGACAATCTGATTTTTAATTCGCCTGCTGATTTATCAAGTTCATTGAATATTGTTGCTAAATCGGGACCACGAACAAAAACTATATTCAAACTAGCACTATTCTCGTCCAATTCGAAATCTATTGATTCCTCATAGTCTGAAGTCTTAATGGAACATTCTGTAGATATATCTTCATCATGAGGCTCTATAATTAATTTTAAAGGCGTGCCTTGGCCCTTATAGAACATTTTCATGCTACAATCAATCCCACTGAATATGCTTAAGCACTCGGAAATCACATTGATGTTTACGCCAAAATTTAAAACTCCGTCGACGTGATACTGAGAAAAATACGAGGTATTGAAGAACAGGCTTGCTTGTATAGATTTGTCCTGTTCTACGGTGATTCGAAATCCATCTTCATTAATATGGAAAAACCCATTCTAAGATTAAACAAGTGATATAAATTAATTATATTTGATTCTATGCGTATACCAACCTTCCCAAAATTGATAGCTTTTAATCCAGATTGAAGGATCTTAATGTGATCTAATCGACCAACAAACTTAAAATTAGAGTACTGCGATTGTGTAAACATATTTTGATTCCTTTTGTGTAGTTTTCGAGGTTTGCATGTATTATTAAAAGAATACACCAGTTGCATCTGCATTAAAAGGTAGCTGAATATATGGTTCGGCAAAGTTACATTACGTTGTGAAGGTACACGGAGTATTTCCAAAAGCCGTAATGCAAGCACGTGTTTGCAGGTATAACTCTCAATAGAAGAAGATGCAACTCCAGCTGTCGACGTCGTAGGTAACTCCAATTTCAGAACATGCCTAACAAAATATTCACACGGGCAATAATTTATGCCTGTAAATATTTTATGTTCAACTGCTGAGGTCCGACCCTCTGCGATTTCAGCCGATTCTTGTGTTCCTGAGGTGTTGCCGTAAATTGTGATGATTTCCTCGTCCAGAAGACGCAGAGCATCAGCTAACAGTTCACTGCCAACTACTGAATTCAATTCGATGGAAAATTCCCCGTTCGCTACAGATAGTAACGCTACATATAGGATTGTGTATAGTTTTTGCTTATACTCGTATGTATGCATATGTGTTTATGTATATGCACTCACAGGGTAATCGACTATTTTCGCCTTCGTCAAATTTAAATTCGTATTTTTTAAATATGGAAGACAACAGATTAGGTACAAATAAAACTTGCAATTTTGGCATTATAAGATACGACCATAGATCATAGAATCTATGGATACTACCAGTTTTCTAACAAATCTACTAAAGTTGCAAGAAGCAAATTTACTAAATTGAGGCACGATTATCAAGCAGCAAACGCGGTTTTACTTCAATTCAAACAAATAATGAATCAGCTGTTTGGCGTTGCCATTTCTTAGCTTTACTAATAATACTCTTTGAAACACATCATCTGGTTCACTCATTTATGGCGTTCCACAAGAATTGTTTTTGATAAACACGTACAAATTTCGTGGACTTTGAGACAATTTATATATGGAATAAATATACACAATGGCTAAAAGGGGTGCGCTAGAATGCAGCAGTTCTAAAGACAAGCAATAATCATTGAGAGCATTTTTGGGATGCAGTCAATCAAAAGCACCAGGTAAAAGTTTTTGTGTAATACTGCAGAGAAGCGGCTTTTGCAAAAAAATTAGGGGGGTGGTTAAAAACTGTAACACAAGTCGGGGGAAGCACTTTTTTGGTCCAAAAAACATTAAAAATAATAAAAATAGCAACAAAAATATTTCTCTTCGCCTCTAGCAGCAATAAATCGTTTTAAGAAGAATGCCATACACGACACTTCCTCCATTTCCGTTTCCTCCACAGATGAATGTTTCGAAACTACCAATAACGTATGTGCAAAAAAAAAAACAAATTGTGTTCTACCTACCAAGCAAGAATCTCCTAATAAGTTGAATATAAAAAATAGAGATCAAATGCTGCAGGATGATACAAAATATCAGCTGGCACTGTCCCGGCTTAATGGAAGTATTAGCAAACTGAAAGGGGAAACTCGATTGTCGCGTTCACCTATGAGTTCTGTTTCCCTTAAAACACCTCACAGCCAACAAAGCCTGTCACAGGAAAATGATTGTAACGAAAAGCTTCAAAGGCAAGGAAATACAGGTATTAGCAGCAGTACAGTTGTGCGATCGCAAAACAACCTTGAAGAACAAAAGCAGTCTTCGATGAAATCTCCGTCACCAACTACTTCTAGTTCCATATATTTGAAAACAGACGATTCGTTATCCACTCGTAAACCTTCCAATTCTCAAACTAACGTAGTCTTTGAATCTGGACTAGATGAGTATCTCAGCAATTTGTTGCGCAACGAAAGTTTGCAGACAAGCGCTAATGAGGTAAGCAACCTGTAACAGGCACAGATTTCATTTGAATTATTTATTTTTTTTATCAGGAGAATGATTACGTGTTGGAATCCAGTCATGCATTTTTCAAATCCTCTTATATTGAACTATTGGAGAAGTACTGTTCTATTGTGGACCAAATTCCTGTCGAATACTTCAGTAACATTACTGGCTTTGACAAGGGTATATTTTTAAAATTGAAAATGACAAGGCAAAAATTTAATGCTAAAGCAAAACAATTCCAAAGAAGTTTGGAAAAGCGAGCTGCATTGCGTTTGGAACAAGAAAAGTCAATTCAAGGTGACCACAACTTTGCCGCGGTTGAAGTGCGAGAAATGCAGAGAGAGCATGGTGCCCCAAAAGAGGAAGAAGACTTCGCAGCCGTGCCTGTGGAGAACAGTACAAAGAAAAATATAGAACCTGCCAAATTAGCAAAGTCTACAACTGAGTCTTTCAACAATTTGACCAACAATAGTACCACAGAAAAGACAGATGGATATGACGAGAATGAAGACTGTGAATTGGATGAATTACTAAACGACATTAAAGATTACGAAGCGCTCCTCAAGGGCTGTAATTCGGAGTACATTAACTACTCCTGCACAGATTGGGAAACCAAATTTGCATCAGGTAAGAAAGGTAAGTGAAAGAATGAATTTTCAGCTAAGATAATCCCATTTAAATCGTTGATTGTTACAGAACCAGCCGCACACGTCGATAACGATGGATGGCAGGTGGGTGAAGGGTGTGTCAACTTGAACTAATTTTTAAATTAATTTATTTTATAGGTTTACGATCCGGAACAATTTGAAATTGCAGCCGCACAAGCGGCACTAAACATTCCGCAAAGTAAAACAAAATATCCTTCGAGAATAAGCACCATCGATTTGTGTGCCGATGACGAACCTTCTACTAGCAATATTTTCAGTAATTATCCTAGAGCTCCACCACGTCATTTAAATTCTGTGAAACCAATGCCTGAGCTTACGAAATCGGCGCAGAAGATTGTTGGCAACTTTCATTCGAATATACACAATGACGGCATCACTGGCGAATTCGACGGTCGGAATTACCCACATTCCGAGCGCCTCATGGAAGGACTGCGTTTCAATTTCGGTCTAAACAGTTTTCGACCAAATCAGTTACAAGTCATCAATGCCGCTCTCTTGGGGAATGATTGTTTTGTGTTGATGCCTACAGGAGGCGGTAAATCGTTATGTTATCAGCTGCCTGCCATTTTGATGGAGGGAGTGACAATTGTCATTAGTCCGCTTAAATCTCTGATTCTGGATCAAGTGAATAAGATGAGTTCATTGGATGTAAGTTCAGCATTTTAATTGAGGCTTTAATAAATAATATTAAAAAGAACAGATATACGCCAAAAGTCTTTCCGGAGATCAAACGCTGCAGGATGTCCGTGGTATTTATTGTGATCTCGAGACCAGTCCCCCACGTATTAAAATATTGTATGTTACCCCCGAAAAGATATCTAGTTCACCAAAATTTCAGGTAACTTTACATATAAAAATATTTAAGTGTGTCTCGCGTTGCATTAGCTAGCGCACAATTATGGTTTATACCAAATAGTAGGCGAGTATTTAGGGATGACTTTGAAGAATTGCTGAAATCAGATCGTAATGCACGGCAGAGTTAAGCTGTCAGAGAGAAATCTGCCACGTGAGCAGCGCGTTCACCTAAACAGTAAAATCGTATATAATCATTGGAGAAATTCATTCTCCAAAAATGTCTGCACTGACCTGCGAAAATAAATAAAACGACCAAAGAAAATAAATAAAATAACTTTTACTTGAAGGACATTCTGGACCATCTTTATGCTGGCAACCATATTAATCGATTTATCATCGACGAGGCTCATTGTGTTTCGCAGTGGGGCCACGATTTCCGGCCGGACTACAAGAAACTTGGTATTTTACGAAAACGTTTTCCCAAAGTGCCCACTATGCTGCTAACTGCCACAGCAACGCCTCGCGTCCGTTTAGATATTCTGCGCCAACTCAACCTCACGCAGTGCAAATGGTTTCTGTCCAGCTTTAACCGCAGCAACCTCAAGTATAGTGTACTACCTAAGAAGGGCGTCAGCACTATTGAGGATATAAAAAAATTCATTCGCACGTGTTCTCCTTCGGCGAGTGGTATCATATACTGTCTCTCACGCAAGGAGTGTGACGATGTGGCTAGTAAAATGAACGCCGTCGGCATTAAGTCCACAGCATACCATGCGGGTTTGGCAGATAACGTTCGCGAGTCGCGACAAAAGGATTGGATTACTAATAAAATACGTGTCATTTGCGCCACAATTGCTTTCGGCATGGGTATTGACAAACCCTATGTGCGCTTTGTGTTGCACTACTCGATGCCGAAGTCCATTGAGGGTTATTATCAGGAGGCAGGGCGTGCAGGTCGTGACGGCGATATTGCGCAATGTTTACTCTACTATAATTACTGCGATATGCTCCGATATAAAAAGATGTTAGACGGTAACAGAGAGAAACAATGAGCAAAAATACATTTTTTTTATTCTCAATAATCTTATAGGGGATCGGACAGTTTCATTGGAAGTAAAGAGAATGCATGTCGACAACTTGAACCGCATTGTGGGCTTTTGCGAGAACATCACAGATTGTCGTCGATTTCTGCAATTGGACTATTTCGGTGAGCATTTCACAAGCGAACAGTGTCTGGCAAACCGCGAAACCGCCTGCGACAATTGCCTAAAGCAAAAGAACTACAAGGTATTTGCACTCTCTTATTGCTCCAATAATTAATGCGATTCCTTTTTATGTCTCTAGCAAGTAGACGTGTTGGAAACGAGCCGCAAGTTGGTGCATGCCATTAAAGATTTGTGCAGTGGACGCTCTCGGTTCACACTACTCCATATTGGTAAGAAAATATTACATATTTTCAGTAAAAATTCCATTTACTTTCGAACAATCGATGTATTCTTCTCAGCCGATGTCTTTAAGGGTTCCATGATCAAGAAAATCGTAGATTTTGGACACAATAAGACCCCCTACCATGGCTACCTAAAGGATTGGGATAAATCTGATATACAGAAACTGTTGCGGAAAATGGTAATCAGTGAATACTTGCGTGAGGATCTGATATACGCCACGGATATACCTCAAGCGTACATATACCTGGGTCCTAGAGTTGCTGAATTAATGAACGAAAACATACCCATGGTCTGCGCTACAGCGCGCAAAGATAGTAGAAAGGTAGCATTGAGTGTAAGCACCGAGACTAGCTCCAAGAAACCCGGAAGTGATGTGAATGTAACTCCCGCCGTTAAACAAATCTTTGAGCGATGTTATTCGGATCTATTGGAACTGTGTCGCACGACTGCGGCTGCACGTGATGCCACAATGGCCAGTATTATGAATATACAGGCTATAAAGGCAATGGCGGAAAGGCTTCCGGAGACCGAAGCTGACATGCGTACAATACCTCATGTGACCAAAGCCAATTTCGACAAATATGGTGAAAAATTGCTCGAAATTACGCGGAATTATGCGGCAGAAAAGTTGTGTCTGATCATGGACATGGAAGACATGGCTCCACAAGCAGAGGTGCTAAATATAATTGGGAATAACAGTACAACGACGGCAAAGTCTAAAAATTCCCGCTCAGCGACCCAAACGAAGTCAGGTCCAGCGGCAACAAACCGATTTAGCATTTGTGATGACAATGATTTTTCTTGGAATACAGTTGCTGCTTCGCAGGGCAACACTAGCAGAGGCAGTTATAGAGGCGGTAAACGCAAGCGGGCATGGCACGGAGGTGGCGCTAAAAGATCCAAAGAAAATAATGCATCTAATAATAGCTGGGGTGGTGTCGGCTGCAGTCCAGCAAAACGATCGACTGCCAAATCGAGAAGCGGAGCCACGCGCAAAAACGCGGTGGCAAGCTGCAGCAGCAGAGGAGGCAGCAGTGGTACAACTAATGCTTGGATATGCAAGAAAACAGGTATATCAATTAAGTCAATAAATGTTTAGAATTCATTTTTTTTAAATTCTTTTACATAGTAATTAAAGGCAGCAGCGGCGGCTTCGAAATGATGCCCGTCCCTGGTGCAAAGTAGTTCCCATTCAAATATAGCCAAGGGATGAATATCATCACACTCATTCAAGTACATACATGCGGTTTAGTTCAAGTTGTTTTGTTTATTTATTATCGTAGATATAGATTATTAGAAAATAATGATATCTGTAAACGTTGATTCTTCCAAAAAGACTGCGATTAAACTTGCAATGACAAAATGCGTTGTTTTTTTCTATGAGTAAAAAAATGGCGCCAAGTGATACATAAGGCGATTCAACTTAAAGAATTTCACAACAAAATCAATTTACTTACCGCGGTTCCGTCTCCATTGGCTTTCAATCAACGAATGCCAATTTGAAATGGAGTCGCGATTTACAAAGTTGCCATATACAAAAATTGATTATACTTAAAAATAAAAACTCAGCGTTGCATTTATGATTCATTCGGTGACACCCCACCTCCCGTGAGTCGTCCCGATTCACTATCATCCGAGTTGAGAATGGCTAACTTAGATGCAGCGCGTCGTATGACCCCTCCTCGAGCTGTGCGTACGTCTGCTTGTCTGGTCACTCCATCAGCACCAGGGTATACGCGCTCCACAACTCCTCGACACCATTGTTTTCTTGGAACATTAGCATCGCATACGAATACTAAATCACCTTCCTTTAATGGCTCAGTGACCTCGCACCACTTTCCACGACGAGTAAGTGTAGGCAGATACTCTGCGATCCATCTTTTCCAGAAGTGGTCGCGTAAGTCGCGCGCAATTCTCCATTGTTTGCGTAGGGCACAAATCTTTTCTAGATCGATGTTGACACTTGGGGTTTGTGCAGTATTGGCTGTTCCAAGCAGGAAGTGATTGGGCGTGAGCGGCTCCTCTTGGTCAGCGGCGATATGTAGATGAGTTGCACGCTTGTGGAGTGCCGTTTCGAAAGTAGGATCGTGGAATCTTAAGATCCATCACCACTGGCATCAAATGACGCCACCTTCCACAGGCAGCAGTTATATCGTCAGGTAGTGGTTCGTCCCAATTTACCTGTTGTCTTCAGACTTCGCGCATGATTAGCTTGGCGGCAATCGTGATATGACTCAAAAACCCGACCGGATCGAATATTGACATGATGATACTGAGTAGTTCCCTTTTTGTCGGGCGTCTTTCACCGGTGACCACTCTCTCGTCGACTTTATGAAACTTCAGCTTGAATTCAAAACTGTCTGTTGATGGTTGCCAAAACATTCCTAGGACCTTTTCCGTGGGTATACATGGTTTATTGGCGATTGGAACAGTGGCTTCTGTACCGCCCAATGCAGTGAGCACTTCTGGCGAGTTCGAAGTGAAGTTGCGTAGCTCAAAACCAGCACTTCGATGAATTTCGCGCACTTGTTGCGATATACGGATGGCTTCCTCCACGTTGTCGAAGCTATCGACAAAGTCATCGACGTAATGATAGTCAAGAATTGCCTTTACGGCACGAGCGTCGTTTTTAGTGTGCTCTTTTGCATTTAAAGTTTTGACGTGTTGTGCGGCACATGGCGAACATGCTGCGCCGAACGTCATCACTTTCATCTCGTATACATCAGGTTCCCTCGTAGCGTCACCATCGCGCCAGAGGAACCTTTGCGCGCACCTATCATCTGGACGAATTAGAATTTGGTGGAACATTTCTCTAATGTCACCACATACGGCTACTGCTCCTTCGCGAAAGTGAAAGAGAACGGCTGGTAACGCCCTGTAATCTTGTGGCCCAAGAGTTTCGAATTTAGTGATACACCCTGTGCCTCGGCGGCAGCATCGAAAACAAGGCGTAGTTTGGCTGGCTTATTTGGATTAACCACGCTAAAGTTTTTTTTTATTTTTATATTGCTTAGACTAACAATAAGTAAGCATATCTTACAAACTAAATAATTAATATTAATACACCTTGCCAATGCTTAGTGCTTTTTAGTAATCACAATGTTATATGTTAGTACTGTAATAAATGTTATATTCGTGTTTGTACATGATTAAGGTGTCGATGTTAGTTGTGCTGGTGATTTCGTACGTTTTAGGCGACTTGGTACCCTATTACATGCTAGTATCCTAGCTAGATGATTTGGGTGCTCTTTGATTTTTAGCGCATATTTTAAGCTGGCGTCAAAGATTTCCTTTCTTACGAGCGGAATGTTCAGATCTTTGTGAATGTTTGTATTCTTTATAAACCAAGGAGCCCCAGTAATGGTTCTTAGAATTTTGGACTGCGCTCTTTGAATCAGTTCTATGTTAGAGTAGCTTGCGCCGCCCCACAACTGGCTACCGTAAGTGGCTTTGTACAGCAGTGTTTTATATTCTAGGCTCAACCTGGAATTTTTGTGCATGAGCCAGTGTAGGCTATTTGCTTTCAAAGTCATTTGTTTTTTTTTTGCTTCGATGTGGCGCTTCCATGTCAAACGTGGGTCAAGATGAATTCCTAGGTACTTCACCTCCTTTGCTTGAGGAATAGGAACATTGTTGAGTTTTATCGCTGGCCATGTACCTTTTTTTATACTAAAGGTAATATGCGTACTTTTCGATTAACGTTTATTCGCCAGTCAGCCAACCAATTTGTTACTAGGACCAGATGATCTTCTAAGTCACGGGATGAGATTTGGGAGTTCGGATGAATGCTAAGGATAGCTGTATCGTCTGCGAAAGTTGCTGTTGTTAAGTATTTATTGGTAGGCAGATCTGAGGTAAATAGTAGATACAACACCGGACCTAGCACGCTTCCTTGTGGTACACCAGCTTTGATGTCAAAGCATTTAGAGTAAGCATTATTGTACCTTACCTTGAACTTTCTGCCCCTCAGATACGATTCCAATATGTTGTGTACATTTGTGGGCAACAGTTTTTTTATTTTGTAAATAAGCCCCTCGTGCCGGACCTTGTCAAATGCCTGCGCCACATCTAAAATGATGGCTGAACAATATTGCTGTTTGTCGAATGCGTTTTTTATCTCGTTCACTATTCGATGAACCTGCTCTATTGTACTATGGTGTTCGCGGAAGCCAAATTGGTGAGTGGGAATTGTGAGCTTTTCGTTTATATGCGGCATTAGTTTTGCAAGAAAAAGCCTTTCTAGGAGTTTTGATGAGATAGGCAGGAGGCTAATCGGTCTATATGATGACGATTGTGAGGGGTCTTTTCCTGGTTTTGGGATCATTGTGATTACTGAAACTTTCCAAGCCATTTGGGGTAACTCCCTGATCATTTTTCCAGTAATGAGGTCGTGTCCTGGAGCTTTGTTAAGAGCAAGGTCACTAATCGCATTACTTACTTCTTTTGTTTTTAATTTAATAGGCGAGCATGTTGCATCTGGCGTGGGGGTTAATATTAGGTTATTGATATTGCGAGGTGGGTTGGGGGTAAAAACATATCTTAAGTGTTCGGCGAAAACAACAGACTTTTCATCATCGCTTCTTGCCCAGTTTCCGTTTTTTGTACGAATCGGTGGAATTCCGCGTGTAGGTGCTTTCATTTCTCTGACAGCTGAAAAAATAGATATATTGCATTCCATATTTTGAGTTCATTGGATGTTTTCTTTTTACAAGTTCTTCATATCATATCTGCTGTGACCATCCCAAAGAGTAGTTTTTTATCCCAAAGCAGCAAAGTATATCTATGAAGTACTGTTCTCTTCCATTGATTTCGGAGAACAAAGCTTTTTTAACTTTTAAAATCAGCACACCGCTATTAAAAAAACTAATTAAAAATGCCATTGAATAGAACTCCAGAGAAAGTGTCAAGCCAGGAAGACGATTCCAAGAAAGGGCTCACCGAAATTGATACACCAGCTGAACATAGTGCGGAAGGTGGTGGAGCAATTCCAAAACGACTCACGACAAAAAACTCGAAATCTACAAAAAACCAAAAAGAAAAAGATTACGTTCCTTCTATGAATGCATTCATATTTGAAGCCGACAATTTGGTGCATTTCTTCACAAAATTTACTTCATTCCCAATTGAAGACCTCACGTTCCCCCTACTTCAGGCCTACCTGAGCGACTTGAATGGATACTACGATGATGTAAAGCGTGCGTACCGTTAAGTTGGACTAGCAAACGATGAAGAGCTACCCAGTGGCTACAAGATGGTAGCGCGAAACAAAATGGAGCGATCCCAAGACCGTGCATACAGCACTAAGGCCCAAATCTCAGATCTTTTGGAACTACACAGGCCTCAACAAGTTGAGACACAACGACTAACTGAGCGAGCCCCCGCGCCTGCAATAGAACAAGTTGGAACTGCGCTATGCTTAAATGTGCCCCCATGTGACACCGAAATATTTTCCGGAGGGTATGAAGAGTGGCCGTCCTTCCAAGACATGTTTACGGCGGTATATATTAATCACCCTAAACTCACTCCCGCACAAAAGTTGTATCATCTTCGATACAAAACCGCCGGAAAAGCTGGAACAATAGTCAAACAGTACAGCTTAAGCAATGAAAATTTCGAGTTGGCTTGGGACGCACTAAGAACAAGGTTCGACAACAGGCGTATACTAGTGGACAAACAAGTAAAATCCATTTTGAAAGTAAAATCCCTCAAGTAAATTTTGAAAGTAGCAAGGCACTACAAAGATTTCAGAGTTCTATAAATAACTCTCGCTCAGTCTTGAAGTCACAAGGCGTCCCGACAGAGAATTGGGATCCAGTTCTGATCAGTGTTTGTTCTACTAAACTCCCCGAGGAAGCCCTAGCGTTGTGGGAACAATCCCTTAGTTCCCGAAAAGAACTTCCGACATGGCATCAAATGAACGAGTTCCTAACTAGTAGGTTCGAGATTGTGGAGCGACTGCAGAATGCGAAACCATGTAGGACCATACAACATCCGAATAAGAGTCACATGAGAATTCAGAACTTTCACACAGAAAGCAGTATGGCCTACTCGTGTCCTATCTGTCGCGAAACTCATGCGATCAGATACTGTCAAAAGTTCAAAAAGTTGTCCGCTCGTGAAAGAGTGAGAGTCGTAAGAGAGAACCAGATGTGTGAGAATTGTTTAGCATTTTCTCACACTAAATAAGAGTGCTCTAGTCAGCACACCTGCATGCATTGCCAAAAAAAGCATCACTCAATGCTCCATCTCCAAAATGATACCGTTCCGAACCTCCAACGGAATAAGACGCCCCCTAGACGTCAACGAAACTAATTTCACAACACCACCTGCGAGCAGTCCCGCTCAACAAAATCAGAGAACCAATCACAACTGCAATCTTTATTCACTACAAATGAAGATAGAGTGCTGCTTCCCACGGCCCTAGTATCCATAGAGCACCTTGGTGAGCTTCATAAGGTACGAGCGCTTATCGACCAAGGCTCCCAAAGAACTTTCATTGCCTCCAAAGTTCAAAAACGGCTGAGACTCCCAACCCAACGAGCTCAGTTCGAATTTTCTGGTATGGATGGGAAGACAATTCAGAACGCCAGTCACAGTTGCCCTCTCACGCTGTGTGCCCACAAAACTGGTGAAAAATTCCAATTCAAGCAATAGTCCTTCCTCAACTACCGAAATTTTTAACGCCTTTCAGAATAGAGCAGCCAGATTGGAAACACTTAGCCACACTGGACCTAGCAGCTCCTAACTGCTTCATGCAAGCCCAAATCGATATGGCCATAGGAAGTGACTTGATTCCACAGATTCTTCTTGAGGGAATTCATAAAAAAGTGTCGTCTACTAGCGCAAAACACCATATTTGGTTGGATTGTAAGTGGTCCACTGACCCAGAAAGTCCCGTCTTCTCGACGCAAGTGGAGGAAGTGTCCAATGAACTACTTAGTTCTCAGTTAAAACAGTTCTGGGAGCAGGAAGAAGTGTATCAACAGGTTCCTCCCTCCGAAGAAGACAAAATATGTGAGGAATACTACAAACGAACCACACTTCGGGCAACGGATGGTCGGTACACGGTCAGACTCCCCTTCAAGGTAGGTTTCCCGAATTCGCCGAATTTGGGACCCTCACGTGCTATAGCTTACAGCCAATTGTTAAGCATGGAAAAAAACCTTTCCAGGAAAGAAAAACTAAAAACAACGTACGAAGGGGTGCTGAACGAATACCTCACTCTTAACCACATGGAACTGACAACTGCGAAAGAAATTGTCACTACAAGTAGCCACTTGTAGTTCTATTTGCCGCATCATGCTGTAATCAGACCCGATAAAGTGACAACAAAAAGACGCGTCGTCTTTAATGCTTCTAGGAAGACAGGATCAGGACAATCTCTCAATGATGTCCTGCATATCGGACCCGCCCTACAACCCGATCTCATGACTCTCATACTGAGATGGCGTTTATACGAGTTCGTTTTCAACGGAGACGTAGAGAAGATGTATCGGCAAATTCTTGTCCACCAAGACGACCGCGAATTTCAGCGCATTCTCTTCCGAAAGTCCAACAATAGCCCAATACAGGATTTCAAACTAAAAACAGTGACCTTCGGCGTTAATTGTGCTCCATACTTGGCCATCAGAACTCTGCGTCAATTAGCCGAGGACTCTGAGGATGTGTTTCCACTCGCAAAAAAAGTTCTACTCAAGGAAACTTATGTGGATGATATTCTTGCAGGCAGTCATACCATCGCTGATGCAGTAGAATCACTATCCCAAGTAATCAAAACTCTCGACTCCGGAGGATTCCCACTCCGCAAAATCACAGCGAATCATCCCAAAATTTTAGAAAATATCCCACAGTCAGAACTACTCGATTCTGATTTTTTGAAATTTGTGAATGCTAGCTCTACAAAAACGCTAGGAATAAGATGGAACGCTCTAGCGGATTTTTTTTCGTATTCCATCACTCCAATAACAATCACTACGGCGGCCACAAAGCGACAAATTCTCTCCTTCTCTTTTTGACCCGGCAGGATGGCTCTCGCCAATCATGACCCGCGCCAAGCTGCTTCTGCAGGAACTGTGGATGGAAGGATCGGACTGGGACGAATATGTTAACCGCTCTCCCTGGCCAAATGGAACCAGTTCCTGGGGGACTTACCGGCAATCGTCAACATTCAGATCCCTAGATGGGTACGGTTTTCCCCCATGAAGCAAACCCAACTCCATGGGTTCTGCGATGCCTCTGAGAAGGCGTATTGCGCTGCACTCTACGTGCGCACTCTGGATGCAGAGGGTTCGCTCACGTGCCATCTATTAGTAACCAAAGGCAAAGTGGCCCCTCTACAAACGGTGAGTCTCCCGCGCTTGGAGTTATGCGGGGCAGTGTTACTGTCCCAGTTGGTCAAGTCCGTCCGAACAAACTTGGAGATGCCCGCTGAAGGTGTGTTCCTCTGGTCGGATTCGCAGATAGTTTTGGCATGGCTCGAAAAACCCCCAAACACACTTGGAAGGCCTACGTCGCCAATCGCACGGCCCAAATACTTAAAAACGTCAGCAACGCCATGTGGTGCCACGTCGTCAGTGGTGAGAATCCTGCTGATCTGGGAACTCGCGGGTGCAGAGCCGAGGATTTAATCTCTAATTCTTTGTGGTGGAACGGTCCAAAACGGTTACAAGGCCCCGAAGATTTATGGCCTCGACGCCGCAACGCATCGACCACGCCTCCGGAACAAAAGAGAGTGGAGGCGAATTTGACACTCGAAGCGCCCAGTGATATTCTCGATCGGTTTTCGTCCCTTCCGTGGGCACTACGCTTGCTCTCATACGTGTTCCGCTTCATTTACAACGGAGTCGCGGCGCGAAGAAATCTCCCTCGGATGGCAACCTCTACGCTTTCCCAAGGTGAAGTCAAAGAAACCAGAAGAAAGCTTATCCTATTAGCTCAGAGTCGCCAGTTTCCGCTCGAAGTAAAAGCGTTAACAAGCCAGTTTCCCATTCATCGGAAAACTTATCTACTCACTCTCAACCCATTCCTGGACTCGCACAATCTCCTAAGAGTGAATGGTAGGCTAGCCTCCTCGGGTCTAAGTTACAACGAGCGCCACCCCATCATTCTCCCTGATACCTCCCGATTTTGTACTCTATATCTCAATTTTATACACACCCTCTTCCTGCATGCTGAGCAACGGCTTATGTTTCGGATGGCTCGCCAGGAATTCTATATCCCGCGCCTAAAGCCGCAGATAAAAAAATGTATACATTTGTGTAAAGTGTGTACCGTCTTCAAGCAGAAGGTCCGCTCGCAAATAATGGCAGCCTTGCCACCCGAACGTTGTACTTTATCAGTTCCCTTCACAAACACCGGTGTTGACTTTGCAGGTCCTTTCCTCATTAAAGCATCCCAGCTTCGGTCAGCGACGTTCCTGAAAGGTTATGTTGCTGTGTTTGTGTGCTTTTCAACGAAGGCTATACGTTTGGAACTCTGCTCTGGCCTCACGACCGAAGCTTTCCGAGCAGCGTTCGCCCGTTTCGTTGGCAGGAGAGGACTGCCTCGCAAAATCATGTCTGATAACGGCAAAACGTTCGTCGCTGCTCAGAGGGCGCTCAGCCGAGACTTCCTCAAGTTCTCGAAGGAGGTATCTGCAGACATCATCAAACAGTAAGCACCACAAGGCTTGAACTGGGGATTTCATCCCGCCCAGCGCACCCCATATGGGTGGTCTTTGGGAATCCGCGGTCAAAAGTTTCAAAACTCATTTGAAAAAGGCTGCCGGCGTTCATTAATTTTACTATGAAGAATTTACCACCCTACTTTGCCGCATAGAGGCGGTCCTAAATTCTCGGCCACTTTCTCCGCTCTCCCAACATCCTAATGAACTTTTAGGTCTCACTCCAGGTCACTTCCTACGAGGCGCCCCCCTCCTGGCGATCCCCGAACCCAATTTGGAGAACGTGTCTCTCATAAACCGTTGGGAAAAGCTGAAGGCTCTCTATCACCAATTCAGCCGGAGATGGAAGGACGAGTACTTGAAGGAACTCCATAAGTGATACAAATGGCGACATCCACATGAAGAGTTACAGACGGACCAACTGGTAATAATCAAAGACGAGCTGCTGCCTCCGGCTGATTGGCGATTGGGCCTAGTCAGTGCGCTACACCGCGGAACCGACGGACACGACCGAGTCGTGGATGCCCGCACGCAGGCTGGTGTTCTCACCAGGCCCGCAACTACAAACCTTGGAATTTCGTTCCTCCCAAACACCAGACTTCCCTGTCTGCCCATTCATTTACTATAATATTTAATTCTGTTTCCATCTCTTTACAGACCAACAACAAAAAATGGACATTCACCAATGCTCGCTGTGCCACCGTCAGCATCCCTTGAGATACTGCAAGGGGTTTTTAGCCATGGGTATGAGCCAGCGCAGAGCAGTGGTCATACCGCATAAATATTGCAATAATTGCCTTGCCCGGTCGCATACTGTTGCGGCATGCCAGTCCACCAACAGATGCCGAATATGCGAAAACAAGCACCACACCCTTGTGCATCCGGAGGAGAACCTCGTTAGCGGCCTTCGTGGTGCCAAAAGGAGCATGGCGGTCCACCCGACCACCCAGTACCGATCATCGCTTTCCAGAGGACGCGCGCGCCAGACCCCACGCGAGACAACGGCGCCCTAGACGCACGGACGAAGGCAGCGATCACCGAGCCCCCACCGTCTCGGCAATCGTACCGGAAATCAACCGTGTTCATCAAAAGCAAGGAATGCATCGCGACCAGGCTCACGTTCCTCTGGCCCACGCGCACTCTCCCAAGCGCCACGCTCTATCCGTCGTCCGATGTCTCCAGACAGCAGCTCCCATCGACCAGCCATCCGCCGTACATCCCGAGGTGTGGAGACGGGAAGTTACCGGGAGCGGACGGCGAAGGCACTCATAGATCGGGCCATCCAGTCCCTCACCCAGCTAAAGGTTGCCCTCTAATCATGCACGAGTGCATGCGGGCCCAGGATGGCTAAATCCCTTTTTTAGACCATTCTGCCGCCCCGGTCTGTGTCGCCAAATTCCTCTTGGCATCTTCCAATATATTCCTTTATTGTAGTAGGAAAGCGTTGCAGCTGCCGCTGTTGAAAATGCAGTCTGTTTCCTTTCCTACTACTAAAGTATACCCTGATCGGAATATATTGAAAGCACAGATAGAGAGCAACACTGCTTATTAGCCGAATCTCCTTCCGAGAGAACTTACACGGCAACGAAAGTTCGAAAGCTTTCTCCCTAATTTAACATTCGTTTTCCTTTTTTTTGGACGAGAGCTTTTTTCTGTCTGATGTGACCGCTGACTAAATACGTCGTTAATTTTTGAGTATTAAATTTTGTGAACCTTTAAATAAGCAAAGAAATAAATATTATTTTCTTTTTGATTTGAAAAAGGTGATTTAAACACGCGGCTTTTCTGCTGTACGAACTTGCTGATTTCCTTCCAAGCATTCCTTCTGCTTCTCCACAGCATGCAGCCCAGCTCGGCGTTTTGGCTCACGGCTCTCATAGCCCTGCACAGTGCATATCAAATCGGCAGTTTATGTTAACCAATCGCTGAAAAGCACTACGGTCGAATATGGCTGCACAGCTGAGGAAAACCTCGCCCACTCGATTCTCTTGCTCATTGGAAGTTTTCTGACCAGCTCTTCTATTAGCGTAGGGTTTGTCAGATGCTGCTGTCCATTTGCAGCCTGCAAAAACGCTGCGAGATTCTTCACCTTTGTGGAGAATGGTATCAATTTGGCAATACTGCTATCGGAAATAGGCGGTATTCCCTTCACTTGTAAAAGCTGGCTGCGAATCAGCTGCTCAGGGCGTCCAAAGCGAAAACGTAGTTGCTCGATTATGGCATCCACATATTCTAGGTGTATCAGCAGCGACTTTTCTCGTGCTTCTCCTTGCATACAGTTTCATACAAATTTGTGTGGGTATGGCGGATTGCAAGCTGAGCGGAGCCGACAGCAAAGCAGATTAAATGCGAGAAAACAGTTTCAAAGTGTTTTCTCGCATTGACAAAGTTGGACTTAAGCATGAACCCAAATTTTCCACCTTCTATATTTAATACAGTAGAAATTATTAACGTGCCAGGCACTTCGAGCATGAAATTAACATGCATAATGTATAAGTCATTTTGCTAAATAAAATTTAATAAAATGAAAAAAAAATATAATTAGATTTTCTTACCTGAGAGTAAAAATTAATCGCTCACAAGGTGTTATTGTTACTTTAATGAAATTGGTCCAATTTTTATAATGTTTAAATTCAATCTTCTCGAAAATATAATCGAAAGTATCAATACTCATTCGCATATATTGATACAATTTTTCAGAATATTTTCGTAAGCCATCATATAAATGATGATATTCTCCAAACTCTTTCCTTTTTCAATTTAGTGGGTACGCTCCAAATAGTTTTTCTTTCATAAAATAATTTAAAACACTGGAAGAAGCAAAATATTCTTCATCAGACGAATCCATTACTTTTGCATAAACACAAATCAACTTAGATTCTGAAAAATAAATGAGAACAAAAAACAAGCGAAAATCAATATCAGCGCCGTTTCTCGCATTCACTTCGACACCCCTGATTTGTTATCTCGCATGAAAAAGCTCCGCTGTGCGCTCAGCTCCGATCCGCTCCGCTTTGAGCTTGCAATCTGACAGCACCTTAAGCAGCTAAAAAACAAACTTTGTTTGTGTATTTCGTATCAGAACACACCAAGGTGAATTTACTTACATGGTGGCTGCAAGAACAAATTTTTTTGAACCAACTTTCCCTCAGTATCTGTCAAATTTGAAATTATAGAAAAATGCGATCAAAATAAATATGCAAACAATTGCAAATAGAGTTTTGATTCGAGTGAATACGAGTTTTTTAATTGTTATCTTTGTAAAGTTTGAACATTATGAAGAAATTAGGAGACTATTTAACCATTAAATATATTTTAAATGAATTGTGTGCCACTTTAAGCAGCTCTTATGTATTCCTCCATTCCTCTCAATTTCGTTTATTTTGATTGCACATTGCTTATGTCTGACAATTCCGGAGGTACGAAATTCACCTTGCAGCCACCATGTAAGTAAATTCACCTTGGAACACACAGTCTATGCCTAAGTGCATTTACAAAAAGAAATGTGCACCAAGTGTATAGGCAAAGAACAAATAGAACACACTTGATATGAACTTATTTGTGCGAGTTCTGCTAGTATGAGAATGCTTTAAAATTGATGTATGTAGTGGTAAGAATACAGTGAACCCCATTTAACTCCAACCATCGTAATTCCTCAATTCACTTAACTTCTCAAAATAATTGAAAACATACAATTTTTTTGATTCTTATTGTCAAAGAACGCTCAAGATCCACAAGTCGAAATGTTGCAACTGCGTTTAAGTAAAAAAATTAATTTGGCAAACTAAAATATTAAAGAAAGAAACACTACCTCGGTTTAATTAAAAGCATAAAGCCGTCAACTTAATTCGTTTAGCTGCATTTTTGACCTATTTTGAAGATTTTTCAGAGATTTCTTTTTTATAATAGTTGTTTTATTTATTGAATTCTCTTATAATAATACTAACAATAACTATTCAAATCTTAAAACTAATAGCAATATTAACCAGCAACCAGTGTATTGGAGTTATTAAGTAATTAAAGTAAATTATTTAAATATTTTATTATAACAGTTTAAACTAGTGAGAGCAATTCAATTAAATGATTTCAGTCTTGCCTACGTACCCGTGTGTGTATTTTAGCTTGAAGTAATTGTCTTGCCAAGTAATTGGGATGATTTCGGAGTTTGAATTTGTATTTGGACGTAATTTTTTTTAGCTCAGCTTTTACCAGTGGCATATTTAGATCGCTGTGGATGCTATCGTTTTTAATGTACCAGGGGGAGCTTACAATAGTCCGAAGAATTTTCGATTGTGCTAGCTGTATTAATTCACTGATTCCTTTGGAATTTTTATGTTTTTATTACCTTTCCACAATAAATCATTAGACTTTTCTGTAGGGCATAGTTTTCCCAAGTAGGTTTTTAAGTGTTTTTCCAGCTCTGCATGTAAAGCTTCACTGATACGTCTTTTAGATAAAGCATAGCTTTGTTTGGTCGTAGGCGATCTGTGTTTTTGCCACTGGAAATCTGCAGATATACACAGATAATGTTAAGGAATGGCTTGATAAATGTTGCTTGAAAATTAATGAAGATAAGACTGTACATATAATTTTTACAACTAAAACAAAATTTAACCCAATACCTATTAAAATAAGCTATAAAGATATAAAAATAGGGTCTATTACTAAATACCTTGGTATACACATGGAGTCAAAGTTAAATTGGCACTATCACATCAAACAAAAAACGAAAAATTTACCCAACTATATTGGTTAATGGGTAAGCAATCTAAACTCACAATCAACAAGTTGTTGTTATACAAGTGTGTTATAAAGCCAATTTGGACATACCGATTCCAAGTATGGGGAACGGCAAAGCGGTCACACATAGATAAAATTAAACGACAGCAATCTAGAATATTAAGAGTGATCATAAATTCTGGTTGGACACCACAAATGAAGACATCTTAGCAAAATAAATATGACAAGAATTGACAAAGAGATAAATAAGATATCCACAAAACATTACGATACACTGCATGGGCATAATAACGAAGAAATAAACGAGTTGCTACATCTAGAAGAAACCACCATGCGCCGTTTAAAGAGAACTCGGCCAAACGACCTAATGAACTAGGAAATCCAGCCTACACATATTAGTAGTAGTATTATAAATGTAGATGTAAATAATTATTATAAACATAATTTTTATTATAATTGATCATAAATTGTTATAATATAATATAGTGAATTATTATAATTAATGTAAAGCATTGTTATTGTATCACTTTTTAGCACTGGCCAAAGTGTGTTTTTTATATTAATTACCAAACAAATTGTCAAATCGTGTACTAGCTATCAATATAATGGTGACAGATGTATAAAATAAAGAAAATAAAAAAAATTTTAAAAATTTTGTAAACGGACTTTGCTTTAAAACCAGCATCTTCAAGGGCCTCTTTGATTTCGTCCGAATATAAATTTCTGAGATTATTGCAACTGTTGTTATTTGGGGCATACTGTAAGAAAGTTTAATTCCCTTATGACCGGCCATCTTAAGTTTCGGTTGCCTATGCTCCTAATTCTTCGATTCCCTCTGCTCCTTCATTCTTTCATGACCATAGTTAAATATGCACGCAGAGGGGTTTTACTGGGAAAATCGGACCCCATTTTAATATAAATTAATTTTTATTAAATAATTATTTTAGTTATTAGTAGTATAATATTATGCCAAAAAACCAAACAATTATGATTCTTCAACTTATGATTACCATGGTGAATTTACAGGGAACAAAAGTGAAAATGGAAAGCAATTGGATCGGATTTTCTATTATAATGGTGCCCAAGCCCTATACCAAAGAAGAATAAGAAAATACATTCAATTCGCCCGTTATTAATTTACCGTTTCAACAATTTTTTTTTTTTTGGTCACACGTATAGTGCAAGTGAATTTATTGTGTTTGTTGTACACATATTCCATATCCCTGTAGAGAAAATTGTAGACAGTCTTCAAAATATACTAGTAAATTTTATAGTAAAGAATCAAGTGGTTAATTTACTAGTTCAAAACCTTTCTATAAGTTAACCAGTTATTGACTTTTGCGGCACTTCATTACCGTGTATAATAAATTTTGAGTATTTTTTGTTTCTTTCTTGTTAATTTGATAAAAAGAGAAGTAAAGACAATCATTGGAATTTGAAGAAAAATAATTCTTTTTATAATTTTCAATCGCTTTTGTAGTCCCTCATTTTAGAGATAAATCTTCAAGTTAACGCGTCTTTTAAATATCGCAGTGTCCGCAAAGAAAAGTGGAAATGCGGCACCAAGAATTAACATGCTGACACATTTCTCATTTATGCACAAAAATTATGATACATGTTGGAGTACACATTATCATACTATGTACATACGTATATATGAATTTTACATATATATGGGTTTTACTATTATTATAACTAGTTGGTTTCACCAAAGACAATACAAAGAGTATTTACTTATAGAGTTACCGTCGCTCTCTTTGGCAAAAGAGGGGAATAGAATTATAAGGAAATCGCATTGGAACCGTTAACAGATGTTAAACATAACATTATTCTGTTAAAAACGATTCATTACAGGTTCGTAGTAAATTTTATATGAGTTTAGGAAGGAAAGGTATCATAGTAGAAAAATGAAGAAATGCAGATTTAATAGTCTTATTATTTATTAATTATTAGTATATTGATAACATCAAAATTAATACAATTTAGCTTAATAAGACAACAATATCAAATCTAAACACTACTTTTTGTTCATGGCAATCGTTGTGAAGTCGGTGAAAAAATGTTAAAGTTAACATTTCCACTGCTAAAACGATTCATTTATTTATTTATTTATTTTTATTTTAAAAAAGTTTATACACAAATAAATTTAATGCTAAACTTATTACCTAGGCAACTAACAACTAAGGTCTTCGGCCTAACTATTAATAAAATTAACTAGTATTAAACTAATAAAAGTATATACATATATATTTTATATTTATATGTCAAAGTAAATCTGACCGAGGTGTTTTATGTTTACTGTGGATATATTTTGCATTGCATGTGGTAAAATGTTTTTTTTTTTTAAATGTAGTTGTTTTTGAACCACAGCCGGGCAGCTGTTGATGAGATGGACTATTGTTAGTGTGTGGGAGTTGCAAAGTGGGCAGGTTAGTGGTAATGTTCCTTCGAATAAATATTTATGTGTGATCAATGTGTGCTCAAGACGGATCCTTATGTATTTTCGTAAGTACAATTTGGATATGTTACTTGGGTATCTGGATGCCTTCGAATAAATATTTATGTAGGACTCCGAACAAATAAACCCAATTGTTTAATAGTTTAAAGTAATGTTTTATTAAAATTCAATTGTTCTTAAATATTCACACTTATTAAAATATTAGTTTGTGAAATATATGCTTAATGGCTATTTTACATCTTTTACTTTCGAGCGACGCACGACGACTCTTTTTCTGCTCTTTTTCGTTAAGTGTCAACGTCCGGTCTCTGTCATACCAAAACAGTGTTGTCACTTTAGTAATTTAGTCCACTTCTTGTCAAACGTTCTGTAGTTGCCACCTGTTTGTCCGTCATTCCGTCAGGTTGCTTTCCCACATTCGGCCATCCTGTATTCTCATTCGGCTCGAATGAAAGTTCCCATTTTTTCATAAATTCGGCGACCGTTGTGGTTCGGCCTGGGCCTTCGTGATCACCAATCTTAACAACTTCGTATCTTCCGTGTGCCATCTTTTTTGCTACCCGGTAGGGTCCGAAGAATTTAGGCTTTAACTTCAGCCCTGAACCGAACTGTGTTCGCTTGATGGCAACGAGCTCGTCCACATTGTAAATCTTCTCCTTTTTACGATTTGCGTTGTAAGTCCTGCGATTCTCCTGTTGAATTCTAGAGATGTTTTCTTGGGCCTCTTCTCTGACCTTTTCACGTTCTCCGTCAAGTTCGTCAATCGCAACATCATTCAAAAGCTCTTGAAAATCTGGTATCCCTGGTATTCGCATATCTAAGCCTGTCATTATCCTGAAGGGTGACACTTTAGTACTGCGAGGTGGAGTGCTGTTGATGTACTGCTGTACATTTTCAATGTGTTTATACCATTTATCGGGACTCTCACTGCAATGCTTCGATATCATGGGTACAACAATCTTGTGAATACGCTCCACTTGTCCGTTCCCGCGTGGAACCCCGGTAGCTATGAGTAGATGTTGAATACCTTCACTTTCACAATAATCTTTAAATAGATTGGAAGTAAACGCTGCACCCCTGTCCGATATTATCCGTTTCGGGTTGCCGAATATCGCTGCCTGCTTCCTCAGTTTTTCAACAACAGCTTCGACGCCAGTATTCTTAGTTGGGTACAACCATACAAACTTTGAAAATGCGTCAACGACCACCAAAATGTAGTTATACGACTTGTTAGTCGTTTCCATCGGTCCCACATGATCGACATGGAATGTTCCCAGCGGCTGATCCTCTTTGTTTATGGGATTTAAGAAACCTTCCCTTTTCCCAGACTTACTATCGACCACAATGCATTGTACGCAGCTCTTGACAATTTTAGCAACCTTTAGACTCAACTGCGGAATATAAAATGATTTTTCTACGACATCTTGGGTTTTCTTGGTGGAAAAATGTCCTTGCTGATGTGCCATTTTAATAATCTCTTCCTCCATGAGCGATGGGACAACAATAAGTTCCTTGTCGGGATTCTTATGAAGTACATCATGTTTCATGTAAAAATCGTCGTATTCATCTCGTTCCAAGACTTTGCGAACTGCTCGAATCCAGTCGTCGGATAGCTGCGCCTGTTTCAAGCGATGACTAAGGGAATCTTCCAACATGAGACATGCAACCCTGCTCAAGGCATCAACATGCTTCATCTTCGTACCGCTCCGGTGCTCGATCTCATAATTGAAGTCCTGCAGAAACATTGCCCAGCGAGATACTCTTAGTGGAACATCTCGTTTATTCATCGTCATGGTGAACGCATTACAATCCGTCACGATCTTGAATTTAATGCCCATCAAGTACACTCGCCATTTCTTTAATGCCTTTATTATTGCTAGAACCTCTAGCTCGTAGGAGTGGTACTTTTCCTCTTCGGGTCTGGTTTTGCGGCTCATGAACTGGATTGGATGGAACTGTTGATCATCGACATCCTTTTGTAACAAAACTGCCCCATATCCAAGCATACAAGCATCTGTATGCACTTCTGTAACCGCTTTGGGATCATAGAGCCTTAATACCGGTGCATTCATAAGCGCTGTTTTTAACTGCTTAAATGCCACTAGCTGCTCGTCTTTTAACAAAAAGTCAACATTCTTCCTCAGCAAATCGGATAATGGTTTCGCCATGACTGCATAACCTTCGACGAATCTACGGAAGTAGGACGTCAACCCGAGGAAACGCTGCATCGATTTCCGATCGTGCGGCAATGGAAAGTTCTTTATCGCCTTCGTTTTTTCGTCCGATGGTTTAATTGATCCGTGCTCTATAACATATCCCAAGAATTCAACTTTTGTCATTAGGAATTGACACTTTCGCCACTTTATTCGCAAACCGTTAGCAGCTGCCGCCTTAAATACCGTCTTTAACTTCTGAACGCCTTCGACTTCATCCTTTGAGGGAATTATCAAGTCGTCCATGTAGACTACGACTGTTCCATTTTGTATTAAATCTCTCAGGGCAGCGACAATGAACCTTGAGAAAACTGCTGGCGAATTTGAAATTCCGAATGGCACATATTGAAACTCATACTGGCCATTATAAGTTACAAAGGAGGTAAACTTTCTTGAGTTGGCCTCGACGGGAACATGAAAGAAACCGTTTTCCAGGTCCAGTGTTGAAAACATATTCGCTCCTTGCAACCGCTCGATAACATCGTCTATCAATGGCATAGGGAAATTGTCCCTGACGATCTTCTGATTAAGACGTCGATAGTCACAGCAAAGCCTTTTCCCTCCATCTTTCTTGGACACCAAAACTATCGGCGATGCGTATTCTGAGGTGCTTGGCTTGATAATCCCTTCCTCAAGCCACTGTGCCACCTGCTCGTCAACTGTACACCTGTCAGCGAACGACATTCGTCTTGGCCTTTCATAAACAGGAATATCGTCTGTTAGAATAATTTTCATTTCAACTGGCGATGAGATATTCTGTGCGGGACAGTATGTTTCAACCATACTTTTTACTTCGTTAGCGTGCATCTTATCAAGATGGGACAAATCAACATCGTTTTCCTTCAAACCAGCTACAAGGCACAAATCTCGAAACCCTTCTAAAAGTTCAGCAGCTTGACTCTCACTTTCCCTCGAGTGTTCTTCCCCTGGCTCTCCAACCACGTTCCAGCATGCGCATGCACCACAAGGCTTCCTCGAGTATTCTTCCCCTGACTCTCCAGTCACTGCCCTGTGCATGTTCGCACCATCACAAGTCTCTTGAGTCTTATCTGCACACACACCTGCGTTTCGCTTTGGCTCTAAAGCCACCACCTTCTTGTCCTTTGCAACATTCAACCCCAATTGTCCTTCCATTTTCACCTGCACCGCTTTCTTTTTGAATTCCGCACCGTCTTCTGTCATTATAATATCCACTTGCTGTAAAACATCGTTTCCAATAACTGCTGCGTAGGATATATCTTGCTCCCTGGTAACATGGAAAGTTGTGTTCACCCACACATCATCAATCTCGATCAGCATGGTAAAGCTGCCCATTGTTGTAAGCTCACTGTTACCAATGCCTACCAATCGCCGTTTCTCTTCACTCAACTTTACGTCCAGCTCCAACATTATGAGAGTATCATAGCGCATCAAACACAAATCAGATCCAGTATCTATTAGTGCCAATAGATTAAAGCCATTCAAAACAAGTTTTTTAAAAATTAATCCGCACTTCTTCTCTGGTTTAACTTCGATGCTTTCGTTATTCATGACGTTAACCTTGCTCTTTTCCGTTTTTATAAATGTTCCAGCTGCTTTGCATTCCGCTGCTCGGTGTCCTTCTTGACCACATTTGAAACACTTAATCACCTTTCGTGGACAGTTTCTTGCAAAATGCGTTGCATCACCACAAGTGAAACACTTTTTCGTTGCATCTCTTGAGTTCGGCGAAACCTTGTTTGATGACGGTGGTTGGGCCTGGCTCTCAATACTGTACTGCGGTTTACTTGTCCTTAGTTTTTCATAAACCTTGATTTGCTCTTTCAAATCTTCGACAGTCTTCGCCTGGTACAAATTACTCTTGTTTGATTTTGCGTCCGGAATACCATCAATGAAGTATTCTATGAGACTTGAATCGTCTAAATTTATAGGCTTGCCGATTTCCATCAAGCTATAAAGGTATTCACGAAAGTCTTCTCCTTGGCGCTTTCGACGATTTCGCAACAGACGGTGGATTTCGATTGAAGAAAATGTTGTTCTAAACTCCTTGCGTAGGGCTTGCTTCAGCGAGCTCCAGCTGTTAATGCCGCTTTGGCTCCGAACAAATATTTTTGCGCCACCCTTAAGCAACTGTTTTGCATAAATAAATTTTTGCAGGTTACTCCAGCATACTGCCTCAGCATTTTCTTCAAATATTTCTAGCCATTGTTCCAAACTTGGTTGACCGGATCCCGAGAATGAAGTCATGGAATCCTCTATGTCCCGAAGAGTGAACGCCGACCGCTCCACATTCGCTGCGCGTACAACCAGACTCCGTTGGCTCGCGGCATCATTGTAGTCGGAATCTTCAGCCTCACTTACATTCAAGCCGAAGTGTTCCAGCAACCTATCCTGTAATGTCGCTTTTCTACCTGTCGTTGATAACCCCACTGTTCGTAGTTCGTCCTTCAACTTATCAACCGTCAACCTAAGAATCTGTTCACTGTCCATGTCGATTACAAATAAAATTAAATTTCAATTTATAATAAAGCCAATATACTGAAAATAAAGACCTTGGACTTTCAATAATATTAATAATTATATTTTTAAAACCTTAAAATAAAATTATTTTCTGTGCATGAAATTTAAATGAAGTTAAATATTTCAATAAGCTATTAATTAAAGTAAAATTATTCGCTGTGCATGAAATTTTAAATGAAGTTAAATATTTCAATAAGCTATTAATTAAAGTAAAATTATTCGCTGTGCATGAAATTTTAAATGAAGTTAAATATTTCAATAAGCTGCTCTTCAACTTTTTATTCAATCAAAATTGTTTTCAAAATTTTTTTTTCAAACCATAACAAAATTATGCAAATTTACTCGAAAATATTTCTTTTCCACTTCTTAAAAGTATTCGAAATTAACCATCTGGTCACTTTAATTTTTTTAAAATAATAATTACCACTAAATTGACAGCTTTTATTCAAAACAAAATCTTATTTTGTTCACACAGTAAAAATGATCGCCTGGTCACTCTATTGTTCAAACCAAAATACAAATATCTAACTACAAAACTTTACTCATCTGTTTAGCACCGCACAGCACCAGTTTTACATTCTTCACGCCGCCTCTCACGATATCCGCTCTCTGCTTCAGTCGCTGCTCATGAATCTCCGCTAAAACTCTCCACTGCTGTCTTCCTTGTTAGAATTTTCTTCCGTTGAACACATAAATTTGCGTCGCTTGCAACTGCTCTGTCTATTCAAATTTTAAACTGCTCTCAGCATCATTTTCTCCTCTGTGTTTTTACACTCACGCACTTTTAATGTTGTGCAAACTTTTCTTTGTCGCTGCGCACTTAGCTTTGTCGCCGCTCTTTGCGCACACAATCATCCCTCGCTGCAGTCTTTTCGTTGTCGCTATGCTCGTTGTTGTTGCAACCTGCATTCGTATGTCGCTCGAAGTCCCTTGTGAAATTTACATGCACTCACACTCTTGTTGTTGCTGCCGCACAATTTCAAATTTGGTTGAAGTTCTAGGTTGGAGACTAGACCTTCAACCGCCCCTCGCTGCCGCTGCGCAATTGAAAACCCATTCGGCTGTACGTTTCTGCTTGGTGGCGAGAATTATCGCGTACAGTACTGTTTCTCAAATTGTTTTCCAACAATTTTACATGTATTTTTAACCACTTTTCACATGCAGTTTTTTGCAGCACTTCAGTTTAGTTTTCTATTAACTTTTGTTAATTTTCTTCACTTTGCAACAATTTTGTTTGCACTCACTGAGCCTGCATCCCACTTCTGACACCACTTGTAGGACTCCGAACAAATAAACCCAATTGTTTAATAGTTTAAAGTAATGTTTTATTAAAATTCAATTGTTCTTAAATATTCACACTTATTAAAATATTAGTTTGTGAAATATATGCTTAATGGCTATTTTACATCTTTTACTTTCGAGCGACGCACGACGACTCTTTTTCTGCTCTTTTTCGTTAAGTGTCAACGTCCGGTCTCTGTCATACCAAAACAGTGTTGTCACTTTAGTAATTTAGTCCACTTCTTGTCAAACGTTCTGTAGTTGCCACCTGTTTGTCCGTCATTCCGTCAGGTTGCTTTCCCACATATATGTGTGATCAATGTGTGCCCAAGACGGATCCTTATGTATTTTCGTAAGTACAATTGGATATGTTACTTGGGTATCTGGATGCATTCCCGTCTGGGTTAGTTAGTTTGCAATTGTGCGAGTATTGATTCCAATTTTGTTTTCGTTGGATAGAATGGTATGCATTTATTTGGTTTTTTAATTCGCTTCTGCTGTAGGTGGGATGAATTAAAAGTGGTGCACCTGTAGCATATTTTGTGGCTTCGTCGGCCAGGGTATTTCCAATAATTACAGCGTGTCCCGGTATCCACATTATTTTTGTTTTATGGGGAAGTGTGATTAAAATGTCACTAATTTTGCATATTGTTTCGTCTCCGTATGATGGGTTTTGAACCGCTTTGATAACCGACTGTGAATCTGAGCACATAATATACTTTCCTTTTTCTATTTTGCAATATTTTAAAGCTGTATAGATTGCTTCGGCTTCGGCTGTCAATATTGAGGAGTATGCAGGTAATTGGGACACTTGGAGTACTTCCATGTTAGCATTTATCACGGCAAATCCGAAACCGTTTGTTTTCTTGGAGCCGTCAGTATACATGAATTTCCATCCACATTTTAGCCAAGAATTTTTAATCTGTTTGTAGCTTTGATGGTATATGGTGGTAGTGGTTGTAATTTTTGAGAGAGCGAATAATTTACGAATTACACTTTCTTTTTTTAGTAGTCATGGTAGATGTTTCGTGTTGTATTTTATGTGGCTTTTTATACTGATTCCAATGAGATTTGCTGGGGATATTATTCTATGCATAGTAGAGGGCTGACGTATTATTTTTCTTTTTGCTTGGTTGGATATATTTACTATCATTGGATTTTCTGCTGACAAAACTCTTTTTGGGATCAGCCGTGAAGTGAGCAACACCATTCTATCAGTTAGTTTTAGTAGTCCGGCTTCTGTCAGTATGTTGCTCATTGGTGTGGTCCGAAATGCATCCAGACAGTAACGGGCAGCTGTATTATAAATTGACTTAATTTTCCTCACTTTTGATTGTGGTGCGTTTCCAAATATAGGTAGTGCGGAGTCTATTTTCGACAATAATACAGCTTTTAGTACGTTTAGGCTCTTGGCTATTGTAACTACTTATACATTTAATTAAATTTAATATATTGTTGAGAGCTACTTTTAAATAATCAATATGTGAAGACCATCTATTGTTAAATATAATACCAAGTAAACGGAGATTATTTACACTTTCTATTGTTTTGTTTTGAATTAATATATTAACAGGACTACAATTTCTTTTACGGCACACATGGAGTATTTTAGATTTTTCAAACGATATTTTAGACCCTGATATTTTTAGCCAGGTATTTATGTCTGCAAAAAGAATATTGTTTTTATTTTAGAGTATGGAAAAGAAATCAAATTTTGCGGTGATATATAAGTCATCTGCGTAGATTGTGTGGTTGAAAAAATGGTTACGATGTATTATTTTATTTAATGCTTTCAGTTACTCTTTTCCTCATTAAATGCAATGAGGAAAAGAGTAACTGATAATGATAACCTTGTGAAATACCATTTTGAAGTGGCCATATTAGTGAGTGATTTCCGTCCACTTTAACTTTTATTTTTCTGTTCAATAGAAAAGCATCAACATATTTTATAATTTTTACTCCTACTTTCCATTCTTTTAATTTTGATATGATGACATGTTTTTCAAAATCGATCGATATTACCAAAAAATGTTTTTTTGATGAGATCGAGTTAGCGATTAGGTAGTCTAGGTATAGTAGGGCGTCAATTGTTTCTTTTTGTGGTTTAAATGCTACTAATGTGGGATTTATGAGCTTTTTCTGATAAGTAACCAATTGAGGCCTTTTGAAATGAGTTTTTCCAATGTCTTTGATATGCAGGAAACTAGGGAAATAGGTATGTATCCTTCAAATGAGTTTCCTCTTTTATTGGGTTTTGGTAGTGGTATAACAGTTGCCGTTTTCCAAATTTGAGGAATAATGCTGTTATTGTGGTTGTAGTTGTTGAGAATGTTGTGTTTGCCAGAGATAGGTAGGTTTTTTAGCTTCTGGTAAGAGACTTTATCATAGCCTGGTGTAGTACCTTTTGCTGATTATAAAGCTGCGTTGATCTCAATTAGTGTTATTTCGTTTTCTATTGATTTTGTGTATGATATGGTGTTGGAATTTGTATTATTTTTAAGGTAAAATTGGAATCATTTTAGTATTCGGACCACAATTTTGCAAAATGGTTGGCAATGTCGATTGGTTCATTTAAAACGGTACCATTAGGTAGAACGAGGGTGCTTAGTTTTCGATAACTTTCATTTCCATAAAGTCGGTGTACATTTTTCCACAGAATTTGAGTAGGAGCATTTGGATTGATGGTGGATGTGAAGTCTTGAAATGATTTCCTTTTTGCTCTCTTAACTTCAAATTTAAATTTCACATTAGATTTTCTGTAAAGTAACCTATTTTCTTGTGTTAGATTATTTTTAAAAATTGTCCAGATATTTTGTTTAGGTTCACCAGTAGGAATATTTATGAAGAGTTTTACCTAATGTTTTGGGGATGGATTCGTTAGCAGAAGCGATGATAAATTTTTGAAAGCGAACAGCATCTTTATTTATATTGCCAGTTATTTCCACGGTTTTTTTACTGACAAGTTTTTGGAATCTACTCCAATCAGCTTTATCCATTATATATTTATAATTAGAGTTTCTATTGATTGATCTAGTATGGTTATTTGTCAATTATGGTGTCTGTCAAGACTGGTATTGTCCTCTTTACCAGAAGGAGAAAGCTTGATGGACTTATTCTGCCTACACTGAAAGGAGTCACTATCCAGCTATCCAAGGAAATCAAATATCTTGGAGTCATCCTTGATAACAAACTTCTTTGGAAAACACATGTCGAACTGAAGACATCCAAAGCACTGTCAGTTTTTTGGCAGTGTAAGGGTATATTTGGTAAGACATGGGGTCTTTCCCCTAGTAAGGTCCTATCGATCTATACAGCTATGGTAAGACCTATTATCACCTATGCATCGATGGTTTGGATGAGCAGACTCTCTCTTGTAGGGGTCAAAAAAGCTCTATCAAAACTACAACGTGCTGTGGCCATATGTTGTACCGGAGCATTTCCGACTACTCCGGCCCGGCACTTGATGCTTTGGTGAATCTCCCGCCACTAGATGTCTTCATCCGCGGAGAGGCCATTAAGGCCATCTGCAGAGTGAAACATAGTGGCCACTGGTATGGGGTGTGCTCGCAATCCTGTCTATGCCCCCGGACTCCATGTCGTCAACCGTCATACTAGAAAAGCGGTACAATGTGTTGCTGCCAGAGGCTCGTTCATGGTTAGATCCCGAGAACGAGCCCGGCAAACACTGCTGCCGTATTTTCACTGATGGCTCCAGGACCGAAGAAGGTTCAGGTTCTGGTGTCTTCGTGGAATCCTGTGGGACCCGTCGGTTCTGCATGCGTCTGTGTTTCAGGCGGAGGTGTATGCGATACTTGAGGCGATGGACTTTGTTGTGGAAAACAGGTGGAAAGGCAAATCTATTTGTGTCTGCAGTGACAGCCAAGCTGCGCTCATGGCCTTGGATAGTCCGACCACCACTTCCACGATAGTCAGGTCCTGCAAATCCAGGCTAAATTGTGTTGGAAAACATAATAGTCTGACGTTGACTTGGGTCCCGGGACACGCTGGCATTGCGGGTAACGAGACCTCTGACTCCTTGGCCAGGATGGGCTCCGAGTCTGTTTTTATTGGCCCTGAGCCTGTTCTGCCACTCCCTTCCGCTGCCATCAAAGCCACTGCAAACAAGTGGGTTGTTTCGACCCACAAGCGAGCATGGCGGGCTGAGAGAGGCTGCGGATGGACGAAAATTATGCTACCTGCTATCTCTGACCGATGGTCACGGTTCCTTCTATCTTTAGGTAGGAGGGACTGCAGGCTGTTGGTTGGCGTGATGACAGGGCACTTTCTATGGGCTAGGCACATGGAAAGGATTGGCATATCAGACAGTGCGCTGTGCCCAGCCTGTGGAGAGGAAGACGAGACGGCGGACCATTTTTTTTGCGTCTGCCCTGCCTTTGGTCGAATCAGGTTCGGGATTTTTGGCACTGATGTGCTGAGGAGTAACCAACTTGGCTCCTTGGCACCACAGGATCTACTTCTTCTTCTTCGGAGGTCGGGTAGATTTAAAACAGAGTAAAAGGGAACCTTAAGTGCAGTACAATGGATATATACTTTGTCTGAGTGCTGCGCTTACTAGATTGTTCCGACAAAAAAAAAAAAAAAATGGTTATTTGTCATGGACAAGATAATCGGAAAATGGTCGCTGCCGTATAGTTGTGGTTCAATATGCCATGGAATTAAAGGGAGTAAATTTGCAGAACAAAATGAGAGGTCAATATTAGTGAAAGTGGAATGGGTAGATAGATGGGTTGGTGAGCCGTTGTTTAAAAGTGTTAAATTAGTGTGGTGCATGAATTGTTCAATTTCTTTAACTCTGGAGTTTGTTTTATTGGACCCCCAGATGGTATTGTGTGCATTAAAGTCGCCTAAGAGGATAAGTGGAGAGGAAATATTGTTAACAAGGTGTAAAATATCCCTGCATGACGTTGTTATGTTTGGTGGCAAATAAATTGAGATTATTGTTAATTTAATTTCTGTTTGTATTTTAATGATTGTTGTACAAAGATTGGAGGTGGTGCTAATTGGTGTGTAATCTATGCATTTTTTTATGAATATAGCTGTACCTCCTTTGGCATTACATTGTGTGGTAGTGTTAGTTATAATACTGTTGTATCCGTTTAGGTTTCTCTGTGTGGTTGTGAGGTGAGTTTCTTGTCTGGCTATAATGTGTGGTGAATGTTGATTAATTAATATTTGGAGCTCATGTAAGTTATTAAAGTAGCCGTTTAAATTCCATTGCAGAAATTTTAGGACCATAACAATCAGAGATTATTGCTTAATATTATTATTAATCTAATAAAAATAAAAGCATCAATTCATCTCTCTGTCACTAGACGAGGGGCTAGTGCTTCCAGATAAAATTGAATTATGGGGCGAGCTAGGTGAATCTGAATCGATTACATGTGTTTGAATTTTATCGTATTTAATAAGTGCTGGTTTTAATATTGGGTTTGATAAAGTTTTGGCGGTAGTTGAATATGTGTTTTTCTTTTGGTTATGTGTGAGTGTTTGATCTAAAGTTGACTGATTACTGTGTTTTGCTATTGTATTGAATGATTGAAAGTTGATTGTATTGAGTGGAATTGGGAGAGTAGAGATTGGTTTCTTGTTAAAATTTGTTATTGTTTGTGAAGTTGTGGTAGGGGGATTCAGCCTTTGCTGAATTTGAAATTGTGGAAGAGAGAGGTTTTTGGAAAGAGAGACGTTTACATCTTTCTTCAATCGCTTTTTCTAGTGTTTCTACTGGAATTTCGTAATTTGTGGTTTTGCATTTACAGTTTGTGCGGCTTTTTGATATGTGCATTTTGTTATTGTTTTTATTTTTAGAATTTCTTGCCTTTGCTTGATGCTTGGGCAGTTTCTGTTATTTGCTCTGTGAGCATGTTTGCAGTTTATGCATTCGACCTTGGTGCATGGTGTTGGGTCATGGATTGCAGACGCGCAGACTTCACACTTTGCTTCACTTTTGCAATATTTTTTGGTGTGTGCCAACTTCAGACAATTTTTACATTGCAGAGGAGCTTGAACTACTTTGAATTTAAGGAACCCTATATTTACCTCTTTTGGGAGTTCGTATCTATTGAATGATATAATGTGAAGAGAGGTATTCACAGTTTTACCATCAATAAATTTTTAAATTTTTTGGCACTCTACTACATCTTGATTATTTAGTCCGTCAAGAATTTCTGTTTCGGACAAGTCTCGTAGTGGTGGAGCAAACACAACTCCTTTTACTGTGTTAAGAGTCGGGTGTGAACTTGCTACTATCGGACATATTCCACCTAAATTTGTTGCTTTTAAGAATTTATTTGTTTGTTTCTCGTTTTTTGTGAGAATCAATAAATTGCCGTCTCTAGTAAATGTAATTTCTTGGACACTTTCAGAACAGCTTCCTTCAAGAGCTTTGGTTAAAAGAAAGATATTAAAACTTTTTAAGGGTTTGGTTTCCACTTTGCTCTTTAAAACAACGAATTTTGGGCTGTGAGTTTTTCCATAACTGCGTTTTGAACCAAGAATGGGGAAATCGTGTTGGTTGTCGATGTTTATATTTGTTTTTTTTTTCTTTTTCTGTCTGGGTCTAGCAGTTCAAATCTGTTTCCCCCAGAGGAGGAAGCCAAGATTTTAGAAATTATTCTTTAATTGTTTTATGTATATTTACCCAGAAAAAGAGTAAAAGTGACACACAATTTTGTTGTTGCTGTTGTTTTTTTTTTTTTTTAGCACAGGGAAGAAGTGAGATGGGAAAGAAACACTATACTTAAACGGTTGAAGAGCGCAAACTATACACCGAACTGTTCAATACGAGCAGTGAGTAAAGAGTGAAAACACGATGCATTACAGACGCATATTCATAGTAAATTTAATTTGTAATTTCTAAGAATTCTATTTCAAACAAAAATTTATAAAAATTCCAAAAAATTTTATATTGATATTAAAATTAATGCACTTTACAATATATATTTAAAAAATAATTACTTTGTAAATTTTAGTACTACTATATGTAAGTTAATTGCATTTGAATAATTTCATTTACTTAGGTAGGCATGTACATATATTTCTATAAATAATTATGGGACTTTTTTTTAAATTTAAAAAAAAAATGAAAAAATTGGTGTATAAAATTAATAAATAATAATATGTTTTTATTTAATTTATTTCTTTATCCCCAAAAAAGCCACCATCGAATTGCACAGCAAATCTTCATGGCTGCACAGCAGAAGACTAAAAGTTATTTTTTGCGGAATGCTATGTACAGAATTATAGAAATTTTAGTTAATTCAGAATTGCACTAGAGAATACTTTGAACAAAACTAGTACGAGTGTCTTTAGTTCAACGGTTCACGCGTTGGTCTATAGTTTTTGTGGTTTAGAGTTCGAGCCCCAGAAAAATGCTTTATTAATTTTTTTTTCTTTAATTAATAATCATTTTTATAAATAGAAATAAAAGTATTTTACTATTTTCCATAAATTAACCAGTATTATATAATTTTACTGGTCCATAACTGGTGCAGAATTATTTCATGCCTATTATAGAAGAAGACTGGAAACGGTGGATTATTATGAAATTCAATCTTGTCAAATAGTCACATATATGCGTAATAAAGTTACATATGCGTTGGCAAAGTGCGCATTCAAAAATTTACGCATTTGAAAAATGTCCAAATAGCGGTTTTGCGCACTCAAAGAGTGAACTCCTTCGAAGTTCACTTTTTGCGCATAAAACATGCATTTGAACATTTGTGAATGCGTATTTTATTTTACGATTCAAAAACGACGAACATAAATTTTGTTGTTTATAAATTTTATTTATTTATTATTAAGTGAAAATAATAAAATGGGCAAATTTTGTGTAATCTGTCGCAAAAGTTGGGGCAAAGAAAATGTGAAGTGTTTCAAAGTTCAAAGTGACGAGAATATCTCAGCCGTTATAAAACTAAAATTTCAGCCGTAAAAGAAATTTTTCGCCCGTTACTACAAATATTGTCATGCCTCCGGAACCCGCCTGCTGACTATTTTGACAGAAGCAAGATCAGAATTCTCTCAAAATTTATCTGCACCACCTGTGTCGTTGCATCAAGTCTATGGGCCGCATAAGTGTGCGCCAAACGAGAGGTGTTTCTCTGTATTCTCTGGTACGTGTGCCAGTCCATTTAATTGTTTATGCTCAGCGAACTCAGAAAATGCAAGCAGGCGAGCAAAAGCTATAGAGTAAAAAAGAATTCATACACACATTCGTATAAATGTGCGTAAGTTATTAGAAAAATAGTTATGTACGAGTTTCTTTTTCGGCATTTTTTATTTTTCAATACTTCGAACAAATCGTTCGGCTACGTTTGAAATCGTTTAAATTAATTCGAAGTGGGTGCATTGTTTGTGGTGTTGTATATGTATGTGGATAATGAAAATATAATTATTTATTTTACCAGTATTTTTGAGAATCATGCCAAGCGAGTTTAGTAGTTACATATGCGCAAGAAGAGTTACAAATGCGTTGGCAAAATGCGCATTTTGAGAAAATTCTCATTCTGAGAATTTACGCATTTGAGCATTTTGGAATGCGTATTTTATTTTACGCATTCAAAACGATCCCACGGATCCGTATCTGCGCATTAAGGTATGTTCCCACGGAATATATTTTGATGTGTAGATAAAGGAGAATCAAGAGGATATAAGAGAGCCAGAAAAATGGAAAGGCATCTGAGATATAAAAAGTTTGTGCAAGAGCACAGTCTGTTATAAAAAGTTTGTGTAAGAGCACAGTCAGTTATAAAAAGTTGTGCGAGAGTTCAGAGAAAAGAAATGATTTTTTGTGTATTGTTTTTAATAAACTTAACTTGATTTTTTGTGTATTGTTTTCAATAAACTTAACTTGATTTTTCGTGTATTGTTTTTAATAAACTTAACTTGATTTTTTGTGTATTGTTTTTAATAAACTTAACTGGCGACGAGGATGGGATCCCGGCAGTTCTTATTCTGTTGAAAAATATGAATAGTGTTTTTTAAAACTTAACCGGGCATTCCAAAAAAAACAAAACAAATAAGACAAGAGTCTTATAGGAAATTATAAAATTTTTTATAAATTAAAAACAAATGAAAATAAAATAAAAATCAAACATTAAAAAAAAAGTGTAATTCAAAATTTCAATAATATTTTAAAGAATTATAAAATTAATTTTAAACGTACTATATAAAATTATAAAAAAACACCGTTATGACTATTTTTAGAAGATATAAAATTCTTTGCTGTAATGATCTGCAGCCATTCAATGTGGTTCAGTAATATTATTTAATACGGGATAATTTATGTTAAAGTAGTAAACTATTTTTATTATTTTTTATAAAAATAATTATTAGTTTGCTTTCAAAAAAAGGATGAGCAATTAAAAAATAAAATAACAAACACATTTCTCAGCGGACTTGAACCCGGCATCATAAAATTGATTGACCAACGCTTTACCACTTGCGCTATCGACTTTTATAAAAGCTACGATAATTTTGCGGTATATTAGTGCGCCAAACTGTTTGTTGGGCATTTGGAATTCATTATATCCAACAACAGAACGTTTATTGAATTCTGCGCCTTTGCCCAACATTGGCCACGATGTAGTTTCATATATTGGAATATTCAAAGTGAAATTAACGTAATAATAGTAATTTATTTATTAAAATATATGTTGTATACAGCAATAAATATTTGGAAAAAAAAATACATTTTAATAATTTAGAAATTTTATAAATTTTTTGTTTGAAATTAATTTTTTTCAAATATCTTACTAAATTCTCTGTTAAAATGCAGCTGTTATAATCATTTTTAGCAGAAAAATGTTACATTTTGACAGCAGTTCCACGGCGATTTAAAAAATGAAATAAAATAAATACATTTATATTATTTACACCTCTGAAGAATCTAAATATGCGGTTCTTGAATACATTTAATATTATACTCGTACACTGCCGAATTTGTATAATTATATATGTATCTGAATAACATGTGTGCAGGCGTTAACAAAGTCGACTTGGCCGATTGTTTCTTTTCCTACAGCCACTCAAAATGCATGTACACACCAGAGAACGACTTCGAGTACTCACCCAAAGAGAGTACTTCGTTATTTCTACATAATTTCCATGCATATGCGCATCGGAATTTACGCTGGAACAAATTTAACTCATCGAGCATATGCCGGTAGTTATGATAACGTTGCGTCTTAAATTGATACTCCACACACTCGTACACTCGTTTAAATTTAATTATGTTGGAAAATGAACGGTACTCTCTATTAAAAGCACACTTCACATCGCCACCTAATGCATACGGACGTAACTAAGAAAAAATTCATTTTTGTATAAAACAACAACAACAACAAAAGCTTCTTTCAACATCGTCGTATTTTATGTGTATGCTTTGAGTAACGACATTTTCTCGTTATAAATAGAGTGCATACATGCTTGAGTATGATATGCATTGGCGTCTCTATAGTTACGTCGAGTGTGGTGTCTTGATCTTTACTCTTCACACTCTACCTGTTTTTTCAGTTTTACGTTTTGAGTACTCGAAATGGGAACATTTGTCCTTCTCTGGTACGCACCAGTACACACTACAACCGGCCCGTTGTTGAATAAAGCATAGTGTAAAAAAATAGAAGTCACAATCTCAACCAAAAAATGTTTGTATGATGGCGCTGCTAATAGCGGCAATTCGACTCAATGGCTCTCATTTTCATACCGCAGCGCCACAACTCATATGCCATGACCAAGAAGAGCGTGGGAGAGAACATTTTACCAAAGAAAAATAAGAAAAGAAATTCAATTAATATTCCGACCACGTAGCAACGTAGATGTAAACATCAAAAAAAAATCAACAACACAGACTTACAAAGGGTGCACCACACAAAATATCTTGGGATGGTTATAGATCAGAGGCGTCCAAACTTTTTGCTGCGAGGGCCAGTTTGGTATTTAAATTCATTAGCGGGGGCCAAGCATTGTAAATATGTGAATTAAAAAACCTTATTACAAGTAAAGCAGCATTGAATTTTATTTTTTATAGTAAATTACAGATATAACAATACTAAACAAACATGTCTAAATTATATTATTATAAAATTATTTCATGCAATTTTTAATGGGAATGGTGGAACTGGATTTTTTCCTGGAGAATTTCTTCAAAGTTGGGATTCAAATCGGAAACACCAATTATTAGCAATGATTGTAAATGATCATCCGATAAATTTGCCCTATATTTAAATTTCAGATACTTCATCCTGGAAAAAGTTTGTTCGCACATATAGGTAGTGCCATACATAGAAATAAATTTACCAGCCAATTGCTTTAAATTTGGAAACTCTTTTGCGTCCAAAAATTTGTAAAAATCGATCAAGTTTCCTTCCTTGTATTTGTTCTTGATTTGATCGCTAGCTTGAAGATCAATTTTTTCCATTTGAAACTGACTTGAAACGTCGCCAACGTTGCAGTCATATGGATTTTGAAACAGCCGAATTTCCCTGGAATTTATGTCAAGATCAGAAAAACGCTTTTGAAATTCTAGTTTTAAATCCGCGATTACTTTTACTGCAAATATGGTGGGAAATATTTCGTCAGTTTCTGTACTAAATTTTTCAGAGCACGTGAAATGGGAAAAATTACATTCATTCATATGACTTTCGAGCAATATCAGCTTGGCTCTGAATGCTTTGATTTGCTCGAATAAATCACAAATTAAGTTGTTTTTACCTTGGAGCTTTAAATTCAAGTTATTGACGTGTGTCACGACATCTGCAAAAATTGCCAACTTCCAGAGCCACTCTGCATCCGATAAAAGCGGTTCAGGGTGATTCTTTTCCGCAAGAAAAATTTTAATTTCCTTTCTGAGCTTGAAGAACTGCAATAACACTTTTCCACAGCTAAGCCATCGAACTGCTGTATAATACGACAAGTCAACAGACTCAGATTCAATTTCTTCTAGGAAAGATCGAAATTGGCGATGATTGAGTGCACGTGATCGAATAAAGTTTACGACAGAAACAACTGGTTTCAAAACGCAGCTCATGTCGACATGTTTTACACATAGGGCTTGTTGGTGGATGATACAGTGCAGAAAAATTGGTACAGTTGTTCCTGCGCTTTCACAAGCTTTTCTTATTAGCCCAACCACCCCAATATTTGCACCAGACATGTTTCTTCCTCCGTCAATTGTCACACCTTGGAGTCGATTCCAGTCCAAGTTATATTTGGTCAACGTCTGTTGTAGTTCCTTAAAAATATCTGCTCCAGTTGTAGTGCCATGCATGCTGTTAACCGATGCTAATTCTTGGGTGACATTAAGATCGTCGTCAACTTCACGAACAAATACTAAAAGTTGTGAGGTGTCACTAATATCGGTCGATTCATCCATCGCGATAGAATAGTGAGTGAAACGCTGTGCTTTCCCAGAAATCTGGTGGAGTATATTATTGCCAATATCGTTAATTCGTCGAGCAACAGTATTGCGGGAAAGACTTATCGATTTGAAAAGTTGCACCTTTTCCGGACATAATACCCCAACAGCTTCCATCATACACTCTTTAACGATGTTTCCATCCATAAAGGGTTTCCCTTTTTTCGCCCACAAATAAGCAACTTTCGTGCTAACTAAAGTCAATGATTCATTTTCCGAGTTTGCCTTCCTAAATAAATTTTGCTGAGAAGACAAACTACGACTTATTTTTTCAAATTTTTCAGTACGCTGCTTGTCCTTAAATTGTGAGTAAGCTGAAGCATGTTGGGTTTCATAATGTCGACGTACATTGTATTCCTTCATTACAGCAACAGTGTCATTGCAAATTACACATATAGCTTTGCCATTCTTTGACTGCGATTGCACAAAGAAATATTTGAATCCCCATTCTTCTTTAAAAACGCGGCACTCGCCATCTACTTTTCTTCTTTTTGTTTCCATGTTCAACTTTAAAAAATAATTTTAACATAATAATTAAGTTATAATATATTAAAAATAAATCTAAACATACCAATTTACAATATATCAACTGTAAAGAATGTAAATAAGCTCCGCGGCCGACGAATTATTGGTTTGTTGTGGACAATCTCGTAGCTTTGTAGGCAGTGCAGTTGAGTGGGGTCATCCGTGTATTTCGGTTCGGTGGCAAAACAAATTTCATTTCAAACAAAACCTCACAGATGAATTGGGCGCATCGAGCGCAACAACAAATTCATGAGAAATATTTTCTTCACAGACATCGGCACGAGCTAATAGCAAAACCTGTGTATTTGTTTTTGTTTCTTCGCATTCTCGCGCCGAACCGAAATGCACGGATTACAATAACAATTTTGATGAATTTCTGTCCGGAATTTTGGAGCGAGAAGTTGTTATTGTTTTGCGTGGGTTTTTAACATTTCACGGCGCGGTTTTTTATGCATAGCCTTTCACATAAGCTCTTTCTAATGTCTATGGCTAGATTATTTTTCATGCAATTTTTCAAAATCCTTGGCGGGCCGGATAAAATCGCCTGCCGGGCCGGGTTTGGCCCGCGGGCCGTAGTTTGGACACCTTTGTTATAGATGAAAGGCTCGATTACGAAAACCACATTAAGGAAATCAAAAACACGATAACACCAATGATACAAGCAGTTAGGAGACTTGGAACAATACAGGAAAAAGCAGCTAAACTAATATACACGGGACATATACTTTCCAAAATAAGATACAATATATGCAGCTGGAGTCAATGTACCAAATTTCAAGTCGAACAGATCGGAAGGTTGATGAATAAATCACTACGAGTCCCATTCAACAAAGACGCAACATTATCAACAAAAGACCTATACAAAAAAACTAAACAGATGGACATAAACCAGCTTATATATGCAGAGAAATGTAAATCTATATATATAAAAATGAATGTATGTTTGTTAGTGACGTTAAGGTTCGAGAACGGCTGGACCAATCTTGATGGAATTTTCAGCGGTTGTTCGTTGTGGATCTGGGAATGTTTAGAAATAAAAAAAACCTTCCTGAAGAAAAGTCGGAAAATTTAAAAATTCCAAAAATGACTTTTTTCCATACAAAATTTTTTTTCTTACAAATTTTTTTTTCAGATCGGAAAATTCGAAAATTAGAAAAACCTTATCTCACTCCAATAACTCAACAGATGGAGCTGTAGACGCTTATTTATTTTGACAGCTGCGTATATTGTCTTTCTGATTTGTTTATTCGAACAGTGCGGACACGGTCAATTGACTTTCTGACATTTTTCCAAATTTTAATTGATTTCTCGAGTTAAATTGATTACATTAAATTGTTAAACTGTTCACATTCACGAAATATTTGATTTTAAATCTGTGGATAATCAGTTTTTGAGTGAAATTATTGACATTTCAAACAAAAAAAGTGAGTTCATTATTTTCGTTTGTTGGTGAATACCTAACCTCATTTCCATTGGAATTTATTTGTGTTATTTCTTCAGCTGATTTGTAAATTATTTGAATCGTTCAATTTCGGTCGTTTGCTTTCTTTATTTCGGCTATTCAAAAGGTAAATTATTGAAAATTATTCCGTGAAAACTTTATGGGTGTTTCATACAAAGTGATCAATTACAGATTGAAATTTGTTACGATGCCACAAAGAGGTCGTGCTAATATCGGTCGGCGTTCTCGACGTACAACGGACCAACGTAATTATACAGGACGTCGTACGGAAGAGGAAAATGCTACTGCAAGGGAATCTGCTCGAATCGGAATGATTGAACATCGTGCGCGACAATCACAAGAGGCTTACGAAGCTTACAATGAGCAACAACGATTGAGAAGAAGACAAGTTCGTGCTCAGGAAATTCATAAAGCAAGAGAACAACGTTTGGCTGCTCACCGACAACGCCAGCAACAACAACGATTGCCTAATTTGAATATCGAACGTGCAGCCTTTCGATATGAGCCGGACATTAAATACGGTGCGCACGCATCAGTTCGATTTGGTTCGATGTCTGTCGTTTGCCCGCATTGCGATGCACTGAAATTTCCAAAAGAACCGGCCGGATTGTGTTGCGCAAGCGGAAAAGTGAAATTACCAGAGTTACTTCCTCCACCAGAGCCATTGCGGTCGTTGCTTTACGGTGAATCACCAAATTCGAATAATTTTTTACATAATTCCAAGATGTATAACGATTGTTTTCAAATGACGTCGTTTGGTGTGGAAATTGTGAATGAACATAATTACAATCCCACATTCAAGGTTAGTTCACCAACAATCTAACACTTATTATCTCGCTAATAAAATACAGAAATTAACATATTTGTCTGCAACTATACAGAATCACGGGCAAATTTATCATCTTGCTGGATCGGTGTTGCCGCATCCTGATCAAGATCACAAATATCTCCAAATATATTTCCTTGGAGATTCAAATGAGGAAATTAATCGACGTTGTGCAATTTTCAATTAGAGTTTTAGTTAGAAAGGTTGCCATCTGATGATCACAGAATCGTCATAAAAGCGGACAAACGACCAGCAGGCACTCATGAACGGCAATATAATGCACCGACGGCCGATGAAATATCAATTGTTGTTGTTGGCGATAATTTACAATCCCGTGATATTGTTATTAAACGTCGAGCTGGAGATGCATTAGAGCGAATCAGTGAAACTCATCGATCGTATGACTCACTATAATATCCGCTTATGTTCTGCCGTGGTGAAGATGGATATCACTTGATATACAACATGATCAGTCCTGCCAATGATTAGTAAAAGAAAAACAAACGCTCTTGATTGTAAGTTCATTTTTTGTTAACTTTTAGGTGTCGATACAAATAAGAAGGTCAGTGCAATGAACTTTTACGCGTATCGATTGATGATTCGCGAAAGAATTGACAACCATCTCTTGAGATATCGCCGATTATTTCAACAGTATGCAGTTGATGTGTACGTGACGATGGAAACACAACGACTCAATTTTATTCGCTTCAATCAGACCAAGCTTCGATCTGAAGAGTATATTCACTTGCGAGATGCGGTCAATAGCGATGAAGATGTGACAAACCTTGGCCGACTCACGATTTTGCCATCAACATACATTGGCAGCCCAAGGCACATGCACGAGTACTCGCAGGATGCGATGATATACGTGCGGAATTATGGACGACCGGATTTGTTTGTTACATTCACTTGCAATCCAAAATGCCCACAGATAACGGAATTATTGAATCGCGGTCAATCAGCAAGCGATCGTCACGATGTCACAGCACGAGTTTTCAAACAACAGCTACGATATTTGATGGACTTTATCGTGAAGCAACGTATATATGGTGCTGTTAAATGCTGGATGTACTCTGTTGAGTGGTAAAAAAGAGGTTTGCCGCACGCACACATTCTTCTTTGGATGGTGGACAAGATTACACCAGATCAAATTGATGACATCATTTCTGCGGAAATTCCTGATCCAGAGATAGATCCAGAATTATACGAAGTGGTGAAAACCAATATGGTTCATGGACCTTGCGGACACTACAATCCCACTTCGGTTTGTATGTCTGACAATAAATGCACGAAACACTATCCACGTGCTTTTCTTTCGGAAACGCAAACTGGAAATGATGGATATCCACTCTATCGGCGTCGCTCATCAGACAACAATGGCAGAACATCCAGAATTCAATTTAGAGGAGTGAATATCGAAGTTGACAACACATGGATCGTACCATATTCGCCAATATTGTCTAAGACATTCAAAACTCATATCAATCTTGGGTATTGCAGTTCTGTGAAATCGATCAAATACGTTTGCAAGTACGTCACCAAAGGAAGCGACATGCCGGTTATTGGCCTTGAACGAGATGAGATCAGCAAGTATCAAATGGGTCAATACGTGAACTGCAATGAAGCGAATATTTTCTTTTGTAATTCATGAGCGTTTTCCGACTGTTGTGCATCTCGCAGTTCATTTGGAGAATGGCCAAAGAGTGTATTTCAACCCAGATAATGCAGTACAGCGAGCGGAAACACCACCAGCAACAACATTGACGAGTTTTTTCTCAACTTGCGCCAGTGATCCGTTTGCGAGAACATTGCTTTATTCGGAAATGCCTCGATATTATACATGGAATGCATCGTCGAAGAAATGGTTACGCAGAAAGCAAGGCCAACCAGTAGATGGACATCCAGGTGTGTTCTCAACTAATGCATTAGGACTAATTTACACAATCCACCCGAAAAACGACGATTGCTTCTACCTTAGGTTGCTATTGATTAATGTATGCGGTTCAACTTCATTTGAGTCATTGCGTACTGTGAATGGTATGGTGTGTGCAATTTTTCAAGAAGCATGCCAGCAATTACAATTGCTGGAACATGATAATCATTGGAATCAAACGATGCGATAGCTACTTCGCATGCCACTGAAGTTCGCACACTTTTCGCGATGAGCATTTCGACATGTCAGCCTTCAAATCCGCGTCAATTATGGGATACGTACAAAAATTACATTGCCGAAGACATTTTACATCGTATTCGAGTGGCAACATGGAATTCAGAATTGCAAATGAACGATGACATCTACAATGAAGCATTGGTGTTGATTGAAGAGTTGTGTTTGCTTATGAGTGGCAAACTATTGACTGAAATTCATATGCAAGCGCCAAATCGTCAAATCAGAGATGTACTGAATCGTGAATTGGAACGTGAGCATGCATACGACAGAATAAATTTGGAACAACAACTACAAAGAAATGTTCCATTATTGAATGAGCAGCAAAAGAGTGCGTATGATGAATTGATGAAGGCTGTCAATGATGGAAACGGTGGACTATTTTTTCTTGATGCGCCCGGCGGAACTGGGAAAACGTTCCTGATATTATTGATTTTTGCAACAATACGATCTCAAAATGGCACTGCGTTGGCTCTCGCATCTACTGGGATTGCTGCAACTCTACTAGAAGGTGGAAGAACGGCACATTCAGCACTGAAGCTTCCGTTAAACATGCAAATCAATGAAACACCTGTTTGCAACATTTCAAAGCAATCAGCTATGGCAAAAGTGTTGAAGAATTGTAAACTGATAGTATGGGATGAGTGCACAATGGCTCACAAACGGTCTTTAGAAGCACTTGACAGAACAATGAATGATCTGCGTAATAATAATCGTCGCTTTAGTGGCGCAATGATACTGTTAGCAGGCGATTTTCGACAAACACTTCCTGTTATCCCGAAATCAACAGCGGCGGATGAATTGAACGCATGTCTCAAGTCATCGTATTTGTGGCGGTATGTGAAAACCATACGATTGACTATGAATATGCGAGAGTTCCTGCAACAGGATAGCACCGCAGAAGTTTTCTCTAAAGAACTGCTAAGAATTGGAAATGGGGAAATTCCGGTTGATACTTCCAGTGTTTTGATATCAATTCCACCTGCCATTTGTCAATTCACTTCAACGAAAGCTGAACTCATCACGAATGTTTATCCGAACATTGGCCAAAATTATCGTAACTGCGATTGGTTGAGTGCACGCGCAATTTTAGCTGCCAAAAATACCGATGGGAATGACTTAAACTGAACGAAAGTCAAATTCCGGGAGATTTGCGCTCATACAAATCGATCGATCGTGTTGAAAATGAAGACGAAGCCGTGAATTATCCAGTGGAATTTCTAAATTCTTTGGATTTGCCTGGCATGCCGCCGCATCATTTGCGTGAATTATCCAGTGGAATTTCTAGATTCTTTGGATTTGCCCGGCATGCCGCCGCATCATTATGCTTCGCAATCTTCATGCGCCGAAACTGTGTAATGGAACCCGACTGATTGTGACGCAGCTATCGAATAATGTGATAGTTGCAAGAATTTTGAAAGGGACTTACAAGGGGGCAGAATGCTTGATTCCACGAATTCCTTTGAGTTCCAACGATTTGCCATTTCAGTTCAAATGTATTCAGTTTCCAGTGAAACTTGCATTTGCGATGACAATCAACAGGTCACAAGGACAGTCGCTGGAAGTATGTGGCATAAATCTGGAAATGTCATGTTTTTCACACGGCCAGCTATACGTGCCGTGTTCACGAGTTGGAAAACCATCTTCTCTGTACATTTACGCACCGGAACAGAAAACAAAAAATGTTGTTTATCAAGCTGCGTTACATTGAAAAAAATGTAGAAAAATCGCAAATAAATGATTTTCAACACAATATAAATTCAACTTTCTTTTCTTTTCAAAACACATAATTTCACGCAGGGCAACACTTGCGGGGTCAGCTAGTACATTTATAAAATCAAGAACAACCTAATGAAAACAAATACCGTTCTAACTACAAGAAACACAATACACCAACACAACACGCGACAGAAGCACAACTTCGACGTTCCAAAGACCAGGACAACAAAACAACTACACAGTCTAAAACACAGCGCAATAAGACAGTACAACAACTTACCTCAAGATATCAAAAATGCCGTAAACATAAATATTTTTAAACAAAAACTCAATACATATTTTAAGAACTTAAGATAGTTCATATTATATTATGATCTCCTTCATATGATTATTAAAAAAAAAAACTAATAGCTTATTTATAACGTTTATTTATTAAGTTTAAGATTTATTTTCTATCCTCTTATACACGGTTACGCCGTCTGAGGATTTTAGTAACAAATATACAAATTTTCATAATTAGCTAAGCAAATATACACAACTTAGAACAAAAATTTGAATTAGAACAAAAGAAATGCAATTTTGAATAAAGTTACTAATGTAAATAAAAAAAATTTAAAAAAAATTCCCTCCATTTTTATTTACCGTTTCGACCATTTTTTTTGGTCACACGTACAGTGTATGTGAATTTATTGTGTTTGGGTAAACATATTCCAGTGCATTTGGAGGGAATTGAATGTATTTTCTTTGTCTTCTTTGATATTACTAAAGAAGAATAAGAAAAGAAATTCAATTCCCTCCATTTTTATTTACCGTTTTGACCATTTTTTTTGGTCACACGTACAGTGTATGTGAATTTATTGTGTTTGGTGTAAACATATTCCATATCCCTGTAGTGAAGATTATAGGCAGTCTTCAAAATATACTCCTAAAGTTAACAGTAAAAAATCAAGTGGTTAATTTACTAGTTCAAAACTTATCTATAAGTTAACCAGTTACTAACTTCTGCGGCACTTCATTGCCGTGTATACTAAATTTTTCTTTTCTTGTCAATTTAATAAAAACAGAAGTAAAGAAAAGCATTGGAATTTGAAGAAAAACAGGTCATTTTATAATTTCAATCGCTTTTTGTAATTCCTCATTTTAGAGATAAATCTTTAAGTTAACGCGTGTTTTAAAATATCCGTAAGTGTTCTCAAAGAAGAGTAGAAATGCGGCACCATGAATTAACATGCTGAATTAATGTCGAGTACACATTATTATATTATGTACATACATATATATGAATTTTACATATATAAGAATTTTACATATATATAAGAGTTTTACTAGTATTTTAACTAGTTGGTTTCACTGCTTGGATGTTGTCAGGAAAGGAAGAAATCAGGGCTACGTATAAATAAAACTTTTAGGGGGGTCACTTCATTTGTATTTTAAAACGAACTGCGAAATTTTAAAAAGAAAAGGTGATACTATAGAAAAATAAAGAAAAATTGTGTTATTTAATTTGGGGTTGAAAACTCAATTGTTAATAAGTTCATTTAACAAATTATAACTATTCTTAATGTAAAATCTGATCCAATTCCTTTCCATTTTCACTTTTGTTCACTGTAAATGCACCATGGTAATCATAAGTTGAATAATCATAATTGTTTGGTTTTTTCGCTTAATATTATAATACTAAGAACTAAATTAATTTGTATTAAAATGGGGTCCCAGTAAAACCCGTCTGCGTGAATATTTAACTATGGTCATGAACGAATGAAGGGTCAGAGGGAATCGAAACTTAGAAGAATTAGGGGCATAGGGAAACGAAACTTCAGAAATTGCCGGTCATAAGGGAACTGCACCTTTTTACAGTTTGCCCCAAATAACAACAGTTGCAATAATCTCAGAAAAATATTCAAAATAGGTCAAAAATACTGCAAAGCGAATTAAGTTGACGGATTTATGCTTTTAATTAAACAGAGGTAGTGTTTCTTTCTTTAATAATGGAGAAAACAATTTTTTATTTTGTCGAATTAATTTTTTTACTTAAACGCAACTGGAATATTTCTAATTGAGGATCTTGAGGGTTCATTGGCATTAAGTAATTATCAAAGAAATTGTATGTTTTCAGTTATTTTGAGAAGTTAAGTGAATTGAGGAATTACGGTAGTTAGAGTTAAGGGGGTGCACTGTATTTTTCCCACTACATACATCAATTTTAAAGCATTCTCACACTAGCAGAACTCGCACAAATACATTCATATCAACTGTCAATTCTTGTATGTTCTTTGCCCAAAAGTTTCTTATGGAAGTGCAAACACCAATCCATATAAAGTATAAATACACTGGGAAAAAAGCGAATTACATTTTCTGAAAAGTTATGTATAATGAAGAAACCAACTTATCACAAATTTCCTTTAAATCTTCCACGATCCAATAAATCATCCAGATTTATGTTAACGTCACTTGTAGACAATTTTAATAGAGTACGTATATGGAACCTACCAATCCACATACAAGAATTGGGGTCTATCAAATAAAAGATACGCCTCCCTCCCATATAATGAACTTTGCGGACCCCACCTAAAAACAATTACCCTATCTATGCTTCTAGTGATGATATATGAATACAAATTGGCCACTATTAAAAAAGTATATTATAACTTACGACCAATACGATATTTTTGGACGATATTTTATATTAGTATATATATTGATCCTACAAAGATATATAGAAGAAATGGAATCTATCAGATTAAGGCTACGCCTCCTACTAATATAATCAATTCAAGGTACTCGACCGAAAATAACCGTAGATATTCTCCAAATGATGATTTATGAAGAAAATGTCTCCATTGTTTAACTCGCACGACTTACGTCTGCTGTCGAAGAGTTCATTAAAAAACACAAAAGAACCAAATCTACATGATTTCTTAATATTTATTAATTACATCTGGTTTAATATTTATTAATTACAACTGGTGCACCGGCCTACAAGAATATGTTCTAAGTCTTAAATTCATCTGACCTATCCTTCAATTCGTTCTTCTTTTATATACTTAATTTATGTCATGATAAAACAATTCCTATTAAATTTGCCGTAGCAGATTTCATGGGAATTGTTTTTACATTTTGATTCTTTCCTATGAAATTTGCCCATGCAATATTTCATAGGAATTGTTTTCTTACATTTTGATTGTTTCCTATGAAATTTGCGCATGCAATATTTCATAAGAATTGTTTTTTCCTTTTTTATATATTTCTTAAAAACTACTAGAACTGTAATTATTAATTATTAAGGTTTGGGGCGTGTTACCTTAACTCCTCCCCTCTCAGTTTGAAGCGTAGGGATGGACGGGACTGCAGCTTCAAGGCAGGTATTCATGAGGTTCTGTTGAGTTTTATAGCGTCTCAATGAGAGAATTATTTACTCCAAAGATGAGGATTGAAGTTCCAATTATGCTGCCGATTAGATAGTTGTGATTGGATAACTGTATGTAGACTGCATCGATCTCAGTTTGTTGCTCAAAGTTGTAATCTGCTAGCTTTTTCAAGGAAAATGTATTGATTTCATTTGTGATTTGGACTTCTGAATGGAAAACTGGTGTGATGTAGACGTCTTCCCAAAAGGTGCCGATGTCATCTTCATAGGTTATGTTGTTTATAAAGACTTTACAAAGTTTGTAGTGGATTATTGCTGTTCCTTTGATGGTAGAATTCGCCGCTCTGCATGTTGATTGTAATGTGGTTTCTTGCCAATGTTTTCACAACGCATCCCGCTTTCTTATTTTTAAAAAGTTGGCCAATACACTTAAATTTTCATCTTTGTTTGTTTTACAATAATATATATTTTCTATTTTAGGACATGCTTGTGAGATTTCAAATACATAACTATCATTATATAATACATATGGTTCTGACTCAATTATTTTAGAATTGTTGATTGGCAATGGGATTATGTGGTGGTATTGATAAGGTATTGGGTCAAAGTTTGGTATGTCAATGTTAAAAATAATTTAAGATTCATTATAATAAGCTTGTAGGTTTAGCAGCTCGTAGATATGTTCAATGGATTTGGTTACTTTCTAAATGTTTAATCTGATCGTTTAAGTTTTGTGCGTCGTATTTATCCATGTTACCTGTTATGAATTTGATGACATGTCCGAGTCCATTTATTTGTTCTCTTTTACTTCTGTTTGGTTTTAAGGTATTTTAATTTTGTTTTTAGTTGTTCAAGTTTTAGCTTGGTTGTTGTCATCATTGTTTTTACTGACTCGTATCTTTCGAATAATTTAAGTGTTTTAGTCAAGTCATCTATGTTTTCGTGGTACTTTTCTAGGTCAATAATATGGAATACTATGGTTGATTACTATGGTTGATTATTCTGCTTGCATGCCCTAAGTGTAAAGATAGTATCCCATTATTTTTTGTAAGTTCTCGATATTCAAATAGTTGTCCAGAAGTTAACGTCAATCTAAGGAGAGAGAGATTTTGTTTTGCGTTTTAGCCGTATTCTGTGGATTTTTTTATTTCCTTTTGTTATTATAGTATGTGAGTTGTTTTTGTGTACCTTATGTTTAGAAAATCTGGCTGTAATTTTATTTCTCCTACATTCTTTCCTAATACAGTGGTCTCTTCTTGTTTTGGTTCCGGTTCTTCTCTTGTTTCGTTCAGTTTGGCTATTTTTTTGTGAGTGAGGTTTTCTACTTTTTTCTTAATGGTTGTCGTGGAAGGTCCGTAGTTTTTGTAGGTATTCATGTTCTGTATTAAATGTTAAATTCTTGCAAAATTTATATGGCCTGCCGAAAAATAGTTCGTAGGGTGTTAACTTAGTTGTGGAGTGAATTGCATTATTATATGTGATGAGGGTTTCGGAAAATATTTCATTGTGTTCGGTTTTAATTTTGTCTTCTTTCCTTTTTGTCAGTATGATCCTATAAATTTCTGTTAAGGTGGAGTGTAATCTCTCCACAGGAGCGTTGCTAGAGGTTTGTTGGAAAGATCCGAAGTGAAGGTTTATATCGAATTGTCTACAGAAATCTTTAAATATGTTGCAATTTAATTCGGATCCTTGGTCACAAACAATCTTTTTAGGTATGCCGAATAGACTCACGAAATTTTTGAAAGCGTCTAATACATGTATACTGTTTCTTGAAGTTAAGGAGTAGCCTGTTGCAAATTTCGAACATTTGTCTATTATTGTGAGTATCTGATTATGGTTAATGCAATAAATGTCAATGTGTACAATGTCAAGAGGTTTTAATGGTATTTCTGTTTTTAAATATGTAGGTTTTGGGGGGTTTCTATCGTACTTTTGTGTATTACAAATTTCGCAGTTATTTATTGTTCTTACAATTTTTTGCTTCATGAAGGGAAAGTAATACCGTTGTTTTAAGTGTAGATGTGTCTCGTTAATGCCTCTGTGGTTGGAATTAGAGTGGTATTCGCGAAGTGGTTTTACTTGTTCGTCGTCTGTTACAATGTCTATTATTATATCTTTACATCGGATTGGTTTGAAAAGTTTACTATTAGAGAAATATTGTGAGTATATTTTCTGTATTTGTTTAAAAATTTCTTCGTCACTAACGATAGCTACTTGCTTATTAGGTGGCATGTGATTTTTGAGGATGTTAATTATGTCGTAGTCTGTGAATTCCATTTGTTTTATTGTTCGTCTCTGTTTATTTCGAAAAAGGTTTTGTACTGTTATTTCTGGTTGTCCTTTTTCGATTATAATTTGGATATTAAATTCATTAAGAGGGCGCTCCGAAATAAAAATTCCGTCATTTAGATTCTCATTAGCCGAATGGGTTGTTCCTGATGTACCTTGGTCTGATGTTATGTCATTGAGGTTGATGTCTGTCAGTTTTTCATTAGTTTTGTCAATTTCGATTCTGCTCAGGGCATCAGCGTTGGTGTTCTGTTTGCCCTTTTTCTAGGTAACATTATAGTCGAACTCTTCCAATTTTAGTCTCCATCTCACAAGTTTGGAGTTTGGATCTTTGAGACTCATCATCCAAGTTAGTGGACGGTGGTCGGTAACTATTGTAAACTTGTGGCCGTACAGGTATGGACGAAAGTACTTCGTGGCCCAAACAATGGCTAAGATTTCCTTCTCAATTGTGGAATAGTTTACTTCTGATTCGCACAGGGTGCGACTGGCGTAACATATGGGTTTATCACTCCCGATATTGCCTTGAGAAAGGACTGCTCCTATAGCGAAATTACTGGCGTCCGTTGTCAAAATGAAAGGTTTAGTGAAATCAGGGTATTGTAAGATTGGATCGTTCATCAGAAGCTCTTTACATGTTTCGAATGCGTTTACATATTCCTGGCTAAAATCAATCTTACTACCTTTCTTTAAGCAGTTTGTCAATGGTTTTGTTATTTTAGCGAAGTCTCTGATAAATTTCCTATAGTATCCCAGAAGTCCTAGAAACGATTTTATTTGTTTTGGTGTTTTTGGTATTGGGAATTTTTGTACAGCGCTAATCTTTCCTGGGTTCGGTTTGATGCCGTCAGTGGACACAATGTGACCGAGAAATTCAATTTCTTTTCTGAGGAATTCCGATTTATCCAACTGGACTTTGAAGTTTGAGGATCGCAATTTTCCGAATACTGATTTGAGATTTAGAATATGTTCATCGAGGGATGTTGAGAAAACGATGATATCATCCAGATATACTAGGCAGACCTTTCCTATGAGCTCTTCTAGAACATTGTCCATTACACGTTGAAAAATGGAAGGGGCATTTCTCAATCCGAAAGGCATGCGGATATATTCAAAATGACCTCCATCAACTGTAAAAACGGTTTTTGAGACATCTTTTGGATTCATCTCAATTTGATGAAAACCACTAGCAAGATCTAGAGTGGAGAAGTACATTCATTTTCCCATTTTGTCCAATATATCTGAAATATTGGGTAATGGATAGCGATCTGCGATAGTTTTCTCGTTAAGCTTCCTATAGTCAATCACTAGACGCCATTTCTGCTTACCGCTGGCGTCTCGTTTTTTGGGGACAATCCAGACTGGTGCACTCCAAGGCGAGTAGCTAGGTTTAATAATTCCTTGGGAAAGCATTTTGTTAATTTGCATTTTAACTTCTTCTTTATGGACGTGTGGGTATCTGTAGGATTTTGTGTGGATAGGTATATCATCTGAGGTTGGTATTGTATGTTTAATTTTGTTAGTGAAGGTCACATTCTGATTTTCTTTGTAGAATATTGTTCCGTATTGTTTGCAAAGTTTCAGTAAGGCATTTAGTTCTTCTTTATTTAGGTGATTAGTCCGAAGTAGGTCTTTTAGTTCAGCTCCATTACAAATACTTTCCCAGTTAACATCCATGGTATGTGTTTCTATGTAGTCTGAGGTGTTGTATTTTTCTACTTTTATTGGTTGTTCGAAAAAGAGTTCCTGCTGGTTGTTTGATTTATTTACTATCTCCATTCGACTGATCCAATTGCTTGAGTTGTATAGACCTGGAGAAATTTCTAAGTCGCTCGAAATTATTGTCAGTTCGTTATAAAAAATCCCTTCTTCTAAATCGACTGGTATCGGAATAATTGTTTTTGAAGTGGCTGGAATTAAGTGTCTCTCTGAAGTGGTGTTTGATTTTATTAGGATTGGAATTATTGTTTTTGGTGTCGTCACGGTTTGCTGTTTTAAATCGATAATTGCCTCTAAATTTTTTAATACGTCAATTCCCAATAAACCATCAAAATAGCAGTGAAATTTGAAAACTAGAAATTCTAAGTTTCCGACCTCTTTGAATTCTTTAAAAGTGGGAAAAAATGCTTTTTTATCTAGGGTATAGTTATGAAGAATTGTTTTCATTGTGACGGGTTGACACTCGATGTAATTTTCTGGTGAGACAAATTCAGGGTTGATGAAGGACGAGGTGGCTCCTGTATCTATTAAAAATCTTAAGGGTCGCCCAAAAGGTGATGATATCAAAATCTAGGGTAAAGCACATCCGTGTTTGTTGACGTCTATGTATCCGATCGGTTCCTTGAGGCATATAGGGGAAAATTTATGGTTTCTTCAATGTTAGAGGTTTCCTGATTATCTGATTCTGCGTGTTGAGCTAGATTTTCCTGATTGATATTATGAAATTCGTTGTTTCTAGATGCCCTTGTAAAATTAGTTCTATTGCTTTGGAAGTTAGAATACCCAGTTTTATTGTCGGGTTCTTGCTTGAGTGGCATAATTGCTTGTCTAGGAGTAAAGGGTTGATTAAAGTGGTTATTGTTTGGTCTACCGGTACCACGCTGAAATTGCCTATTATAAGGATTAGAGTTATACTGGCTATTCGTTTGATATGGGGTAACTTGATTATTGGGTCTATTATTTCTTTGGCATGAATATTGTCTACTATCGTGATATTGATTATTCTGATGGTATGGTTGAAAATCGGTTTTGGTCCGATTATATTGCTTGTATGTAGTAATATTTTGTTCTTTCAGGCAAAATGATAATGCTGTTTGCATATCCTCAGGACGCATAGCTCTTATTATTGCACCCATTGGTTCTTTTAACCCGGATAGAAATGTGTTTAGACACATTTCTGTGAAAAGTTCTCTTTTCGATGAGAGTACTTTGTGGTATTTTTCACCAATAAGGATACAATTAAGAAGAGCCGCTTGAATTTCAACGATTTCTTCGTGAAATTCTTCAATGGGTTTATTAAATTGTTTTATATTATGTAGGTCTTTGATAAGGGTAGTTTCTGTTCTCTTGTCTGAAAAAGTTTTAGTTAATGTCGTTTTAATACAATTCCAGTCCAATGGTGTAAGATACGTGTTTAAGAATTCATTTGCTGGTCCTTGAATTTTGTTCCTAATTGCTCTTAGGAGCATATGTCCGTACGGAGTCTGTTCTGTCCCTTTGATTAACATTAAGATTTCTTCCACATTTGTAATGAAATTATACAATTGGCGTGGGTTGCCATCGTATGGGGGAAGATCTTTGATAATGTCAGGTATTCGTAAGGTATTGAAAATATCTTGTGTATTAATTTGGAACTGTGGTGGTTGGGATTGTTGTTGAGTTTGTATGTTTTGGGGTTGTGGGTTTGCCATTTCAATTTATTCTGGAATTGAGTTCAGACCTCTATACTTTTTGCTTGTACATAGTTTTGACAGTGCTAAAGTTTTAGCTTTTCTTTTGAACATAAATTTTTTTTGTATGGGATTTTGAGAATAATTTACAGTTTGTTCGTTTCAATTGAGTAATAACAAATATTCTTGACAATGGTTTACAATATAAAATATGTTTATATAAAAAAATTTTGTATTTTTCAGAATTTTTGAAATTTAGGTGGTAAATATATTTAACTCACAAGCAGTGTCCTATTATGATCTTCATTGAGAAATAGTGTGCAATTCTGTGTTTGTGGTTCTTTCGACAGTCAACCAAGATATTTGTTTGAGAGCTGGTTCTGGCGGTAAATGGATTGAAATCCAACGACGATTCCAGGATGTTCGCTCCAATAACTAGAATTCACTTGATATGCAGTCAAGGAATCCTGTATTATTTTTAATTATTTTATTAAAAAAAAATGTTTTTTTTTATTTTTATTTTTTTGTTTAATTAGAATTCACTTGATATGCAGTCAAGGAATCCTGTATTATTTTTAATTACTTTATTTAATTAAATTTTTTTCTTTTTTTTTTGTTTAATTAGAATTCACTTGATATGCAGTCAAGGAATCCTGTATTATTTTTAATTATTGTATTTTTAATTATTGTATATTTTTTTTTTTATATGTCTGTATATATTTTGGTTTAAGAATATTTTACTTCACACGGGTAGAGTATTTTTAAAACAAAACTGAAAAACCGTCGCCGCCAACCGTACGACTGCGCCACTTACGTCTGCTGTCGAAGAGTTCATTAAAAAACACAAAAGAACCAAATCTACATGATTTCTTAATATTTATTAATTACATCTGGTTTAATATTTATTAATTACAACTGGTTTAATATTTATTAATTACAACTGGTTTAATATTTATTAATTACAACTGGTTAAATATTTATTAATTACAACTGGTTTAATATTTATTAATTACAACTGGTGCACCGGCCTACAAGAATATGTTCTAAGCCTTAAATTCATCTGACCTATCCTTCAATTCGTTCTTCTTTTATATACTTAATTTATGTCATGATAAAACAATTCCTATTAAATTTGCCGTAGCAGATTTCATGGGAATTGTTTTTACATTTTGATTCTTTCCTATGAAATTTGCCCATGCAATATTTCATAGGAATTGTTTTTTACATTTTTATATATTTCTTTAAAACTACTAGAACTGTAATAATTAATTATTAAGGTTTGGTGCGTGTTACCTTAACTCACGCGCAAGGAAAGTAAAGAGTATTTCGAAATCGGCCTAACCCGACTTCAGGATTCTTTACTCGTTTTTATTAATTTTGAATTTGAAAAAGCACTTTCACAAATATATGTGCTAAATATAGAAAACAAATTTAAAATTTGTGTATGAAGCAAAGGATATTTATTTGATCTACAGCTATCTTATCAGCAACGTAATCTGCATGAAACTCCTTTAATGTGTGCTTTGTGTTCGTCTGAATTATTTGAAAACATGTTATGCATTGTGCTTCAGCCTTAAAAATACGAGTAAAAAACCAGTATTTTTCCAATTTCAATTTTGAAGATATGCTGTTCATTTTGCAAAGTTAGAATAGTTTATATTTGAAACCTTAAACAAATACCGATTTTTCTAGGTGCATCTGAATCCAAAGCTTCAAATTTTTTAAAGAAAATCATGCGTTGGAGAATAACAAAATGACTGTCGTCAATGTGTACCAACAAAGCATTCGAAAGTGTTGTTGCTTCACACTTTGCTATAGGCAAGGAAGAACCATAAGGGTGCTGTCAGAGTGCAAGTTCAAAGCGGAGCCGAACGTAAAGCTGATCAATGCGTGAAAGCTCAGTGCATACAGTTTCATACAAATTTGTGTGGGTATGGCGGATTGCAAGCCGAGCGGAGCCGACAGCAAAGCAGATTAAATGCGAGAAAACAATTTCAAAGTGTTTTCTCGCATTGACAAAGTTGGACTTAAGCATGAACCCAAATTTTCCACCTTCTATATTTAATACAGTAGAAATTATTAACGTGCCAGGCACTTCGAGCATGAAATTAACATGCATAATGTATAAGTCATTTTGCTAAATAAAATTTAATAAAATGAAAAAAATATATAATTAGATTTTCTTACCTGAGAGTAAAAATTAATCGCTCACTAGGTGTTATTGTTACTTTAATGAAATTGGTCCAATTTTTATTATGTTTAAATTCAATCTTCTCGAGAATATAATCGAAAGTATCAATACTCATTCGCATATATTGATACAATTTTTCAGAAAATTTTCATAAGTCATCATATAAATGATGATATTCTCCAAACTCTTTCCTTTTTAAATTTAGTTGGTACGTTCCAAATAGTGTTTCTTTCATAAAATAATTTAAAACACTGGAAGAAGCAAAATATTCTTCATCAGACGAATCCATTACTTTTGCATAAACACAAATCAACTAAGATTCTGAAAAATAAATGAGAACAAAAAACAAGCGAAAATCAATATCAGCGCGGTTTCTCGCATTTACTTCGACACCCTGATTTGTTATCTCGCATGAAAAAGCTCCGCTTTGCGCTCCGCTCCGCTTTGAGCTTGCAATCTGACAGCACCTTAAGCATTTTTTTACAAAAATAAATGTGCACCAAGTGTATAGGCAAAGAACAAATAGAACACACTTGATATGAACTTCCCACCAAACCAAATGTTCCGACTTTTTCTAAACTCAGACATCTCGTAACGAATTCGTTAACACATGTCGGTAGTTTGTCGGAATTGATATAATGCGTTAGAAAATTTTCTCGGTTAGTTCCTTTTTTATATTTATTTATAAATTATAATTAAAGTTTGTGGAAATAAATCTTTTTGAAAAAATATAAAATTCTGAGTTATATGTAAGTAAAAAACAGTGAAAAGTGTTTAGATTGTTTTAAAGAAACATATTAAACAAAAAAGTATTATATTTCCACGAAAGCAGCAACATAACGGTAAAGCGGTGCTCCGCTGTACAAAAAAAAATAATGTCGCGTCAGGCTGCCCGCAAGAGTATTAAAAGAGAAGCAAATAATTTGCTAAAATCTATATTAAATAGAGAAGTTGACTGTTCTAAACCAAAGTCAAAAAAACTGAAACAAAATAATGATATGAATACTAACAATAAAAAAGTTGAAAATAATGAAAAAGTTTACATTTTTCACCTAAAAGGTAGTCGCAAGGGAGAATTGCTCCTCTTCTTGTTTTCGTTAATCATATTTTTTTAAAATTTTATTAAAATTTATTTAGCAAAATGACTTATACATTATGCATGTTAATTTCATGCTCGAAGTTCCTGGCACGTTAATAATTTCTACTGTATTAAATATAGAAGGTGGAAAATTTAGGTTCATGCTTAAGTCCAACTTTGTCAATGCGAGAAAACACTTTGAAACTGTTTTCTCGCATTTAATCTGCTTTGCTGTCGGCTCCGCTCGGCTTGCAATCCGCCATACCCACACAAATTTGTATGAAACTGTATGCACTGAGCTTTCTCGCATTGATCAGCTTTACGTTCGGCTCCGCTTTGAAGTTGCACTCTGACAGCACCCTTATGGTTCTTCCTTGCCTATAGCAAAGTGTGAAGCAACAACACTTTCGAATGCTTTGTTGGTACACATTGACGACAGTCATTTTGTTATTCTCCAACGCATGATTTTCTTTAAAAAATTTTAAGCTTTGGATTCAGATGCACTTAGAAAAATCGGTATTTGTTGAAGGTTTCAAATATAAACTATTCTAACTTTGCAAAATGAACAGCATATCTTCAAAATTGAAATTGGAAAAATACTGGTTTTTTACTCGTATTTTTAAGGCTGAAGCACAATGCATAACATGTTTTCAAATAATTCAGACGAACACAAAGCACACATTAAAGGAGTTTCATGCAGATTACGTTGCTGATAAGATAGCTGTAGATCAAATAAATATCCTTTGCTTCATACACAAATTTTAAATTTGTTTTCTATATTTAGCACATATATTTGTGAAAGTGCTTTTTCAAATTCAAAATTAATAAAAACGAGTAAAGAATCCTGAAGTCGGGTTAGGCCGATTTCGAAATACTCTTTACTTTCCTTGCGCGTGAGTTAAGGTAACACGCACCAAACCTTAATAATTAATGATTACAGTTCTAGTAGTTTTAAAGAAATATATAAAAATGTAAAAAACAATTCCTATGAAATATTGCATGCGCAAATTTCATAGGAAACAATCAAAATGTAAGAAAACAATTCCTATGAAATATTGCATGGGCAAATTTCATAGGAAAGAATCAAAATGTAAAAACAATTCCCATGAAATCTGCTACGGCAAATTTAATAGGAATTGTTTTATCATGACAAAAATTAAGTATATAAAAGAAGAACGAATTGAAGGATAGGTCAGATGAATTTAAGGCTTAGAACATATTCTTGTAGGCCGGTGCACCAGTTGTAATTAATAAATATTAAACCAGTTGTAATTAATAAATATTTAACCAGTTGTAATTAATAAATATTAAACCAGTTGTAATTAATAAATATTAAACCAGTTGTAATTAATAAATATTAAACCAGATGTAATTAATAAATATTAAGAAATCATGTAGATTTGGTTCTTTTGTGTTTTTTAATGAACTCTTCGACAGCAGACGTAAGTGGCGCAGTCGTACGGTTGGCGGCGACGGTTTTTCAGTTTTGTTTTAAAAATACTCTACCCGTGTGAAGTAAAATATTCTTAAACCAAAATATATACAGACATATAAAAAAAAAAATATACAATAATTAAAAATACAATAATTAAAAATAATACAGGATTCCTTGACTGCATATCAAGTGAATTCTAATTAAACAAAAAAAAAAAGAAAAAAATTTAATTAAATAAAGTAATTAAAAATAATACAGGATTCCTTGACTGCATATCAAGTGAATTCTAATTAAACAAAAAAAAAAAAAAAAATTTAATTAAATAAAATAATTAAAAACAATACAGGATTCCTTGACTGCATATCAATTGAATTCTAATTAAAAAAAAAAGAAAAAATTTTATCAAATAAAATAATTAAAAACAATACAGGATTCCTTGACTGCATATCAAGTGAATTCTAATTTAAAAAAAAAAGAAAAAAAATTTAATGAAATAAAATAATTAAAAATAATACAGGATTCCTTGACTGCATATCAAGTGAATTCTAATTAAACAAAAAAATAAAAATAAAAAAAAAACATTTTTTTTTAATAAAATAATTAAAAATAATACAGGATTCCTTGACTGCATATCAAGTGAATTCTAGTTATTGGAGCGAACATCCTGGAATCGTCGTTGGATTTCAATCCATTTACCGCCAGAACCAGCTCTGAAACAAATATCTTGGTTGACTGTCGAAAGAACCACAAACACAGAATAGCACACTATTTCTCAATGAAGATCATAATAGGACACTGCTTGTGAGTTAAATATATTTACCACCTAAATTTCAAAAATTCTGAAAAATACAAAATTTTTTTATATAAACATATTTTATATTGTAAACCATTGTCAAGAATATTTGTTATTACTCAATTGAAACGAACAAACTGTAAATTATTCTCAAAATCCCATACAAAAAAAATTTATGTTCAAAAGAAAAGCTAAAACTTTAGCACTGTCAAAACTATGTACAAGCAAAAAGTATAGAGGTCTGAACTCAATTCCAGAATAAATTGAAATGGCAAACCCACAACCCCAAAACATACAAACTCAACAACAATCCCAACCACCACAGTTCCAAATTAATACACAAGATATTTTCAATACCTTACGAATACCTGACATTATCAAAGATCTTCCCCCATACGATGGCAACCCACGCCAATTGTATAATTTCATTACAAATGTGGAAGAAATCTTAATGTTAATCAAAGGGACAGAACAGACTCCGTACGGACATATGCTCCTAAGAGCAATTAGGAACAAAATTCAAGGACCAGCAAATGAATTCTTAAACACGTATCTTACACCATTGGACTGGAATTGTATTAAAACGACATTAACTAAAACTTTTTCAGACAAGAGAACAGAAACTACCCTTATCAAAGACCTACATAATATAAAACAATTAAATAAACCCATTGAAGAATTTCACGAAGAAATCGTTGAAATTCAAGCGGCTCTTCTTAATTGTATCCTTATTGGTGAAAAATACCACAAAGTACTCTCATCGAAAAGAGAACTTTTCACAGAAATGTGTCTAAACACATTTCTATCCGGGTTAAAAGAACCAATGGGTGCAATAATAAGAGCTATGCGTCCTGAGGATATGCAAACAGCATTATCATTTTGCCTGAAAGAACAAAATATTACTACATACAAGCAATATAATCGGACCAAAACCGATTTTCAACCATACCATCAGAATAATCAATATCACGATAGTAGACAATATTCATGCCAAAGAAATAATAGACCCCATAATCAAGTTACCCCATATCAAACGAATAGCCAGTATAACTCTAATCCTTATAATAGGCAATTTCAGCGTGGTACCGGTAGACCAAACAATAACCACTTTAATCAACCCTTTACTCCTAGACAAGCAATTATGCCACTCAAGCAAGAACCCGACAATAAAACTGGGTATTCTAACTTCCAAAGCAATAGAACTAATTTTACAAGGGCATCTAGAAACAACGAATTTCATAATATCAATCAGGAAAATCTAGCTCAACACGCAGAATCAGATAATCAGGAAACCTCTAACATTGAAGAAACCATAAATTTTCCCCTATATGCCTCAAGGAACCGATCGGATACATAGACGTCAACAAACATGGATGTGCTTTACCCTACATTTTGATATCATCACCTTTTGGGCGACCCTTAAGATTTTTAATAGATACAGGAGCCACCTCGTCCTTCATCAACCCTGAATTTGTCTCACCAGAAAATTACATCGAGTGTCAACCCGTCACAATGAAAACAATTCTTCATAACTATACCCTAGATAAAAAAGCATTTTTTCCCACTTTTAAAGAATTCAAAGAGGTCGGAAACTTAGAATTTCTAGTTTTCAAATTTCACTGCTATTTTGATGGTTTATTGGGAATTGACGTATTAAAAAATTTAGAGGCAATTATCGATTTAAAACAGCAAACCGTGACGACACCAAAAACAATAATTCCAATCCTAATAAAATCAAACACCACTTCAGAGAGACACTTAATTCCAGCCACTTCAAAAACAATTATTCCGATACCAGTCGATTTAGAAGAAGGGATTTTTTATAACGAACTGACAATAATTTCGAGCGACTTAGAAATTTCTCCAGGTCTATACAGCTCAAGCAATTGGATCAGTCGAATGGAGATAGTAAATAAATCAAACAACCAGCAGGAACTCTTTTTCGAACAACCAATAAAAGTAGAAAAATACAACACCTCAGACTACATAGAAACACATACCATGGATGTTAACTGGGAACGTATTTGTAATGGAGCTGAACTAAAAGACCTACTTCGGACTAATCACCTAAATAAAGAAGAACTAAATGCCTTACTGAAACTTTGCAAACAATACGGAACAATATTCTACAAAGAAAATCAGAATGTGACCTTCACTAACAAAATTAAACATACAATACCAACCTCAGATGATATACCTATCCACACAAAATCCTACAGATACCCACACGTCCATAAAGAAGAAGTTAAAATGCAAATTAACAAAATGCTTTCCCAAGGAATTATTAAACCTAGCTACTCGCCTTGGAGTGCACCAGTCTGGATTGTCCCCAAAAAACGAGACGCCAGCGGTAAGCAGAAATGGCGTCTAGTGATTGACTATAGGAAGCTTAACGAGAAAACTATCGCAGATCGCTATCCATTACCCAATATTTCAGATATATTGGACAAAATGGGAAAATGCATGTACTTCTCCACTTTAGATCTTGCTAGTGGTTTTCATCAAATTAAGATGAATACAAAAGATGTCTCAAAAACCGTTTTTACAGTTGATGGAGTTAATTTTGAATATATCCGCATGCCTTTCGGATCGAGAAATGCCCCTTCCATTTTTCACCGTGTAATGGACAATGTTCTAGAAGAGCTCATAGGAAAGGTCTGCCTAGTATATCTGGATGATATCATCGTTTTCTCAACATCCCTCGATGAACATATTCTAAATCTCAAATCAGTATTCGGAAAATTGCGATCCTCAAACTTCAAAGTCCAGTTGGATAAATCGGAATTCCTCAGAAAAGAAATTGAATTTCTCGGTCACATTGTGTCCACTGACGGCATCAAACCGAACCCAGGAAAGATTAGCGCTGTACAAAAATTCCCAATACCAAAAACACCAAAACAAATAAAATCGTTTCTAGGACTTCTGGGATACTATAGGAAATTTATCAGAGACTTCGCTAAAATAACAAAACCATTGACAAACTGCTTAAAGAAAGGTAGTAAGATTGATTTTAGCCAGGAATATGTAAACGCATTCGAAACATGTAAAGAGCTTCTGATGAACGATCCAATCTTACAATACCCTGATTTCACTAAACCTTTCATTTTGACAACGGACGCCAGTAATTTCGCTATAGGAGCAGTCCTTTCTCAAGGCAATATCGGGAGTGATAAACCCATATGTTACGCCAGTCGCACCCTGTGCGAATCGGAAGTAAACTATTCCACAATTGAGAAGGAAATCTTAGCCATTGTTTGGGCCACGAAGTACTTTCGTCCATACCTGTACGGCCACAAGTTTACAATAGTTACCGACTACCGTCCACTAACTTGGATGATGAGTCTCAAAGATCCAAACTCCAAACTTGTGAGATGGAGACTAAAATTGGAAGAGTTCGACTATAATGTTACCTAGAAAAAGGGCAAACAGAACACCAACGCTGATGCCCTGAGCAGAATCGAAATTGACAAAACTAATGAAAAACTGACAGACATCAACCTCAATGACATAACATCAGACCAAGGTACATCAGGAACAACTACCCATTCGGCTAATGAGAATCTAAATGACGGAATTTTTATTTCGGAGCGCCCTCTTAATGAATTTAATTTCCAAATTATAATCGAAAAAGGACAACCAGAAATAACAGTACAAAACCTTTTTCGAAATAAACAGAGACGAACAATAAAACAAATGGAATTCACAGACTACGACATAATTAACATCCTCAAAAATCACATGCCACCTAATAAGCAAGTAGCTATCGTTAGTGACGAAGAAATTTTTAAACAAATACAGAAAATATACTCACAATATTTCTCTAATAGTAAACTTTTCAAACCAATCCGATGTAAAGATATCCTAATAGACATTGTAACAGACGACGAACAAGTAAAACCACTTCGCGAATACCACTCTAATTCCAACCACAGAGGCATTAACGAGACACATCTACACTTAAAACAACGGTATTACTTTCCCTTCATGAAGCAAAAAATTGTAAGAACAATAAATAACTGCGAAATTTGTAATACACAAAAGTACGATAGAAACCCCCCAAAACCTACATATTTAAAAACAGAAATACCATTAAAACCTCTTGACATTGTACACATTGACATTTATTGCATTAACCATAATCAGATACTCACAATAATAGACAAATGTTCGAAATTTGCAACAGGCTACTCCTTAACTTCAAGAAACAGTATACATGTATTAGACGCTTTCAAAAATTTCGTGAGTCTATTCGGCATACCTAAAAAGATTGTTTGTGACCAAGGATCCGAATTCAATTGCAACATATTTAAAGATTTCTGTAGACAATTCGATATAAACCTTCACTTCGGATCTTTCCAACAAACCTCTAGCAACGCTCCTGTGGAGAGATTACACTCCACCTTAACAGAAATTTATAGGATCATACTGACAAAAAGGAAAGAAGACAAAATTAAAACCGAACACAATGAAATATTTTCCGAAACCCTCATCACATATAATAATGCAATTCACTCCACAACTAAGTTAACACCCTACGAACTATTTTTCGGCAGGCCATATAAATTTTGCAAGAATTTAACATTTAATACAGAACATGAATACCTACAAAAACTACGGACCTTCCACGACAACCATTAAGAAAAAAGTAGAAAACCTCACTCACAAAAAAATAGACAAACTGAACGAAACAAGAGAAGAACCGAAAACAAAACAAGAAGAGACCACTGTATTAGGAAAGAATGTAGGAGAAATAAAATTACAGCCAGATTTTCTAAACATAAGGTACACAAAAACAACTCACATACTATAATAACAAAAGGAAATAAAAAAATCCACAGAATACGGCTAAAACGCAAAACAAAATCTCTCTCTCCTTAGATTGACGTTAACTTCTGGACAACTATTTGAATATCGAGAACTTACAAAAAATAATGGGATACTATCTTTACACTTAGGGCATGCAAGCAGAATAATCAACCATAGTAATCAACCATAGTATTCCATATTATTGACCTAGAAAAGTACCACGAAAACATAGATGACTTGACTAAAACACTTAAATTATTCGAAAGATACGAGTCAGTAAAAACAATGATGACAACAACCAAGCTAAAACTTGAACAACTAAAAACAAAATTAAAATACCTTAAAACCAAACAGAAGTAAAAGAGAACAAATAAATGGACTCGGACATGTCATCAAATTCATAACAGGTAACATGGATAAATACGACGCACAAAACTTAAACGATCAGATTAAACATTTAGAAAGTAACCAAATCCATTGAACATATCTACGAGCTGCTAAACCTACAAGCTTATTATAATGAATCTTAAATTATTTTTAACATTGACATACCAAACTTTGACCCAATACCTTATCAATACCACCACATAATCCCATTGCCAATCAACAATTCTAAAATAATTGAGTCAGAACCATATGTATTATATAATGATAGTTATGTATTTGAAATCTCACAAGCATGTCCTAAAATAGAAAATATATATTATTGTAAAACAAACAAAGATGAAAATTTAAGTGTATTGGCCAACTTTTTAAAAATAAGAAAGCGGGATGCGTTGTGAAAACATTGGCAAGAAACCACATTACAATCAACATGCAGAGCGGCGAATTCTACCATCAAAGGAACAGCAATAATCCACTACAAACTTTGTAAAGTCTTTATAAACAACATAACCTATGAAGATGACATCGGCACCTTTTGGGAAGACGTCTACATCACACCAGTTTTCCATTCAGAAGTCCAAATCACAAATGAAATCAATACATTTTCCTTGAAAAAGCTAGCAGATTACAACTTTGAGCAACAAACTGAGATCGATGCAGTCTACATACAGTTATCCAATCACAACTATCTAATCGGCAGCATAATTGGAACTTCAATCCTCATCTTTGGAGTAAATAATTCTCTCATTGAGACGCTATAAAACTCAACAGAACCTCATGAATACCTGCCTTGAAGCTGCAGTCCCGTCCATCCCTACGCTTCAAACTGAGAGGGGAGGAGTTAAGGTAACACGCCCCAAACCTTAATAATTAATAATTACAGTTCTAGTAGTTTTTAAGAAATATATAAAAAAGGAAAAAACAATTCTTATGAAATATTGCATGCGCAAATTTCATAGGAAACAATCAAAATGTAAGAAAACAATTCCTATGAAATATTGCATGGGCAAATTTCATAGGAAAGAATCAAAATGTAAAAACAATTCCCATGAAATCTGCTACGGCAAATTTAATAGGAATTGTTTTATCATGACATAAATTAAGTATATAAAAGAAGAACGAATTGAAGGATAGGTCAGATGAATTTAAGACTTAGAACATATTCTTGTAGGCCGGTGCACCAGTTGTAATTAATAAATATTAAACCAGATGTAATTAATAAATATTAAGAAATCATGTAGATTTGGTTCTTTTGTGTTTTTTAATGAACTCTTCGACAGCAGACGTAAGTCGTGCGAGTTAAACAATGGAGACATTTTCTTCATAAATCATCATTTGGAGAATATCTACGGTTATTTTCGGTCGAGTACCTTGAATTGATTATATTAGTAGGAGGCGTAGCCTTAATCTGATAGATTCCATTTCTTCTATATATCTTTGTAGGATCAATATATATACTAATATAAAATATCGTCCAAAAATATCGTATTGGTCGTAAGTTATAATATACTTTTTTAATAGTGGCCAATTTGTATTCATATATCATCACTAGAAGCATAGATAGGGTAATTGTTTTTAGGTGGGGTCCGCAAAGTTCATTATATGGGAGGGAGGCGTATCTTTTATTTGATAGACCCCAATTCTTGTATGTGGATTGGTAGGTTCCATATACGTACTCTATTAAAATTGTCTACAAGTGACGTTAACATAAATCTGGATGATTTATTGGATCGTGGAAGATTTAAAGGAAATTTGTGATAAGTTGGTTTCTTCATTATACATAACTTTTCAGAAAATGTAATTCGCTTTTTTCCCAGTGTATTTATACTTTATATGGATTGGTGTTTGCACTTCCATAAGAAACTTTTGGGCAAAGAACATACAAGAATTGACAGTTGATATGAATGTATTTGTGCGAGTTCTGCTAGTGTGAGAATGCTTTAAAATTGATGTATGTAGTGGGAAAAATACAGTGCACCCCCTTAACTCTAACTACCGTAATTCCTCAATTCACTTAACTTCTCAAAATAACTGAAAACATACAATTTCTTTGATAATTACTTAATGCCAATGAACCCTCAAGATCCTCAATTAGAAATATTCCAGTTGCGTTTAAGTAAAAAAATTAATTCGACAAAATAAAAAATTGTTTTCTCCATTATTAAAGAAAGAAACACTACCTCTGTTTAATTAAAAGCATAAATCCGTCAACTTAATTCGCTTTGCAGTATTTTTGACCTATTTTGAATATTTTTCTGAGATTATTGCAACTGTTGTTATTTGGGGCAAACTGTAAAAAGGTGCAGTTCCCTTATGACCGGCAATTTCTGAAGTTTCGTTTCCCTATGCCCCTAATTCTTCTAAGTTTTGATTCCCTCTGACCCTTCATTCGTTCATGACCATAGTTAAATATTCACGCAGACGGGTTTTACTGGGACCCCATTTTAATACAAATTAATTTAGTTCTTAGTATTATAATATTAAGCGAAAAAACCAAACAATTATGATTATTCAACTTATGATTACCATGGTGCATTTACAGTGAACAAAAGTGAAAATGGAAAGGAATTGGATCAGATTTTACATTAAGAATAGTTATAATTTGTTAAATGAACTTATTAACAATTGAGTTTTCAACCCCAAATTAAATAACACAATTTTTCTTTATTTTTCTATAGTATCACCTTTTCTTTTTAAAATTTCGCAGTTCGTTTTAAAATACAAATGAAGTGACCCCCCTAAAAGTTTTATTTATACGTAGCCCTGATTTCTTCCTTTCCTGACAACATCCAAGCAGTGAAACCAACTAGTTAAAATACTAGTAAAACTCTTATATATATGTAAAATTCTTATATATGTAAAATTCATATATATGTATGTACATAATATAATAATGTGTACTCGACATTAATTCAGCATGTTAATTCATGGTGCCGCATTTCTACTCTTCTTTGAGAACACTTACGGATATTTTAAAACACGCGTTAACTTAAAGATTTATCTCTAAAATGAGGAATTACAAAAAGCGATTGAAATTATAAAATGACCTGTTTTTCTTCAAATTCCAATGCTTTTCTTTACTTCTGTTTTTATTAAATTGACAAGAAAAGAAAAATTTAGTATACACGGCAATGAAGTGCCGCAGAAGTTAGTAACTGGTTAACTTATAGATAAGTTTTGAACTAGTAAATTAACCACTTGATTTTTTACTGTTAACTTTAGGAGTATATTTTGAAGACTGCCTATAATTTTCACTACAGGGATATGGAATATGTTTACACCAAACACAATAAATTCACATACACTGTACGTGTGACCAAAAAAAATGGTCAAAACGGTAAATAAAAATGGAGGGAATTGAATTTCTTTTCTTATTCTTCTTTAGTAATATCAAAGAAGACAAAGAAAATACATTCAATTCCCTCCAAATGCACTGGAATATGTTTACCCAAACACAATAAATTCACATACACTGTACGTGTGACCAAAAAAAATGGTCGAAACGGTAAATAAAAATGGAGGGAATTTTTTTTAAATTTTTTTTATTTACATTAGTAACTTTATTCAAAATTGCATTTCTTTTGTTCTAATTCAAATTTTTGTTCTAAGTTGTGTATATTTGCTTAGCTAATTATGAAAATTTGTATATTTGTTACTAAAATCCTCAGACGGCGTAACCGTGTATAAGAGGATAGAAAATAAATCTTAAACTTAATAAATAAACGTTATAAATAAGCTATTAGTTTTTTTTTTTAATAATCATATGAAGGAGATCATAATATAATATGAACTATCTTAAGTTCTTAAAATATGTATTGAGTTTTTGTTTAAAAATATTTATGTTTACGGCATTTTTGATATCTTGAGGTAAGTTGTTGTACTGTCTTATTGCGCTGTGTTTTAGACTGTGTAGTTGTTTTGTTGTCCTGGTCTTTGGAACGTCGAAGTTGTGCTTCTGTCGCGTGTTGTGTTGGTGTATTGTGTTTCTTGTAGTTAGAACGGTATTTGTTTTCATTAGGTTGTTCTTGATTTTATAAATGTACTAGCTGACCCCGCAAGCGTTGCCCTGCGTGAAATTATGTGTTTTGAAAAGAAAAGAAAGTTTAATTTATATTGTGTTGAAAATCATTTATTTGCGATTTTTCTACATTTTTTTCAATGTAACGCAGCTTGATAAACAACATTTTTTGTTTTCTGTTCCGGTGCGTAAATGTACAGAGAAGATGGTTTTCCAACTCGTGAACACGGCACGTATAGCTGGCCGTGTGAAAAACATGGCATTTCCAGATTTATGCCACATATTTCCAGCGACTGTCCTTGTGACCTGTTGATTGTCATCGCAAATGCAAGTTTCACTGGAAACTGAATACATTTGAACTGAAATGGCAAATCGTTGGAACTCAAAGGAATTCGTGGAATCAAGCATTCTGCCCCTTGTAAGTCCCTTTCAAAATTCTTGCAACTATCACATTATTCGATAGCTGCGTCACAATCAGTCGGGTTCCATTACACAGTTTCGGCGCATGAAGATTGCGAAGCATAATGATGCGGCGGCATGCCGGGCAAATCCAAAGAATCTAGAAATTCCACTGGATAATTCACGCAAATGATGCGGCGGCATGCCAGGCAAATCCAAAGAATTTAGAAATTCCACTGGATAATTCACGGCTTCGTCTTCATTTTTAACACGATCGATCGATTTGTATGAGCGCAAATCTCCCGGAATTTGACTTTCGTTCAGTTTAAGTCATTCACATCGGTATTTTTGGCAGCTAAAATTGCGCGTGCACTCAACCAATCGCAGCTACGATAATTTTGGCCAATGTTCGGATAAACATTCGTGATGAGTTCAGCTTTCGTTGAAGTGAATTGACAAATGGCAGGTGGAATTGATATCAAAACACTGGAAGTATCAACCGGAATTTCCCCATTTCCAATTCTTAGCAGTTCTTTAGAGAAAACTTCTGCGGTGCTATCCTGTTGCAGGAACTCTCGCATATTCATAGTCAATCGTATGGTTTTCACATACCGCCACAAATACGATGACTTGAGACATGCGTTGAATTCATCCGCCGCTGTTGATTGCGGGATAACAGGAAGTGTTTGTCGAAAATCGCCTGCTAACAGTATCATTGCGCCACTAAAGCGACGATTATTATTACGCAGATCATTCATTGTTCTGTCAAGTGTTTCTAAAGACCGTTTGTGAGCCATTGTGCACTCATCCCATACTATCAGTTTACAATTCTTCAACACTTTTGCCATAGCTGATTGCTTTGAAATGTTGCAAACAGGTGTTTCATTGATTTGCATGTTTAACGGAAGCTTCAGTGCTGAATGTGCCGTTCTTCCACCTTCTAGTAGAGTTGCAGCAATCCCAGTAGATGCGAGAGCCAACGCAGTGCCATTTTGAGATCGTATTGTTGCAAAAATCAATAATATCAGGAACGTTTTCCCAGTTCCGCCGGGCGCATCAAGAAAAAATAGTCCACCGTTTCCATCATTGACAGCCTTCATCAATTCATCATACGCACTCTTTTGCTGCTCATTCAATAATGGAACATTTCTTTGTAGTTGTTGTTCCAAATTTATTCTGTCGTATGCATGCTCACGTTCCAATTCACGATTCAGTACATCTCTGATTTGACGATTTGGCGCTTGCATATGAATTTCAGTCAATAGTTTGCCACTCATAAGCAAACACAACTCTTCAATCAACACCAATGCTTCATTGTAGATGTCATCGTTCATTTGCAATTCTGAATTCCATGTTGCCACTCGAATACGATGTAAAATGTCTTCGGCAATGTAATTTTTGTACGTATCCCATAATTGACGCGGATTTGAAGGCTGACATGTCGAAATGCTCATCGCGAAAAGTGTGCGAACTTCAGTGGCATGCGAAGTAGCTATCGCATCGTTTGATTCCAGTGATTATCATGTTCCAGCAATTGTAATTGCTGGCATGCTTCTTGAAAAGTTGCACACACCATACCATTCACAGTACGCAATGACTCAAATGAAGTTGAACCGCATACATTAATCAATAGCAACCGAAGGTAGAAGCAATCGTCGTTTTTCGGGTGGATTGTGTAAATTCGTCCTAATGCATTAGTTGAGAACACACCTGGATGTCCATCTACTGGTTGGCCTTGCTTTCTGCGTAACCATTTCTTCGACGATGCATTCCATGTATAATATCGAGGCATTTCCGAATAAAGCAATGTTCTCGCAAACGGATCACTGGCGCAAGTTGAGAAAAAACTCGTCAATGTTGTTGCTGGTGGTGTTTCCGCTCGCTGTACTGCATTCTCTGGGTTGAAATACACTCTTTGGCCATTCTCCAAATGAACTGCGAGATGCACAACAGTCGGAAAACGCTCATGAATTACAAAAGAAAATATTCGCTTCATTGCAGTTCACGTATTGACCCATTTGATACTTGCTGATCTCATCTCGTTCAAGGCCAATAACCGGCATGTCGCTTCCTTTGGTGACGTACTTGCAAACGTATTTGATCGATTTCACAGAACTGCAATACCCAAGATTGATATGAGTTTTGAATGTCTTAGACAATATTGGCGAATATGGTACGATCCATGTGTTGTCAACTTCGAAATTCACTCCTCTAAATTGAATTCTGGATGTTCTGCCATTGTTGTCTGATGAGCGACGCCGATAGAGTGGATATCCATCATTTCCAGTTTGCGTTTCCGAAAGAAAAGCACGTGGATAGTGTTTCGTGCATTTATTGTCAGACATACAAACCGAAGTGGGATTGTAGTGTCCGCAAGGTCCATGAACCATATTGGTTTTCACCACTTCGTATAATTCTGGATCTATCTCTGGATCAGGAATTTCCGCAGAAATGATGTCATCAATTTGATCTGGTGTAATCTTGTCCACCATCCAAAGAAGAATGTGTGCGTGCGGCAAACCTCTTTTTTACCACTCAACAGAGTACATCCAGCATTTAACAGCACCATATATACGTTGCTTCACGATAAAGTCCATCAAATATCGTAGCTGTTGTTTGAAAACTCGTGCTGTGACATCGTGACGATCGCTTGCTGATTGACCGCGATTCAATAATTCCGTTATCTGTGGGCATTTTGGATTGCAAGTGAATGTAACAAACAAATCCGGTCGTCCATAATTCCGCACGTATATCATCACATCCTGCGAGTACTCGTGCATGTGCCTTGGGCTGCCAATGTATGTTGATGGCAAAATCGTGAGTCGGCCAAGGTTTGTCACATCTTCATCGCTATTGACCGCATCTCGCAAGTGAATATACTCTTCAGATCGAAGCTTGGTCTGATTGAAGCGAATAAAATTGAGTCGTTGTGTTTCCATCGTCACGTACACATCAACTGCATACTGTTGAAATAATCGGCGATATCTCAAGAGATGGTTGTCAATTCTTTCGCGAATCATCAATCGATACGCGTAAAAGTTCATTGCACTGACCTTCTTATTTGTATCGACACCTAAAAGTTAACAAAAAATGAACTTACAATCAAGAGTGTTTGTTTTTCTTTTACTAATCATTGGCAGGACTGATCATGTTGTATATCAAGTGATATCCATCTTCACCACGGCAGAACATAAGCGGATATTATAGTGAGTCATACGATCGATGAGTTTCACTGATTCGCTCTAATGCATCTCCAGCTCGACGTTTAATAACAATATCACGGGATTGTAAATTATCGCCAACAACAACAATTGATATTTCATCGGCCGTCGGTGCATTATATTGCCGTTCATGAGTGCCTGCTGGTCGTTTGTCCGCTTTTATGACGATTCTGTGATCATCAGATGGCAACCTTTCTAACTAAAACTCTAATTGAAAATTGCACAACGTCGATTAATTTCCTCATTTGAATCTCCAAGGAAATATATTTGGAGATATTTGTGATCTTGATCAGGATGCGGCAACACCGATCCAGCAAGATGATAAATTTGCCCGTGATTCTGTATAGTTGCAGACAAATATGTTAATTTCTGTATTTTATTAGCGAGATAATAAGTGTTAGATTGTTGGTGAACTAACCTTGAATGTGGGATTGTAATTATGTTCATTCACAATTTCCACACCAAACGACGTCATTTGAAAACAATCGTTATACATCTTGGAATTATGTAAAAAATGATTCGAATTTGGTGATTCACCGTAAAGCAACGACCGCAATGGCTCTGGTGGAGGAAGTAACTCTGGTAATTTCACTTTTCCGCTTGCGCAACACAATCCGGCCGGTTCTTTTGGAAATTTCAGTGCATCGCAATGCGGGCAAACGACAGACATCGAACCAAATCGAACTGATGCGTGCGCACCGTATTCAATGTCCGGCTCATATCGAAAGGCTGCACGTTCGATATTCAAATTAGGCAATCGTTGTTGTTGCTGGCGTTGTCGGTGAGCAGCCAAACGTTGTTCTCTTGCTTTATGAATTTCCTGAGCACGAACTTGTCTTCTTCTCAATCGTTGTTGCTCATTGTAAGCTTCGTAAGCCTCTTGTGATTGTCGCGCACGATGTTCAATCATTCCGATTCGAGCAGATTCCCTTGCAGTAGCATTTTCCTCTTCCGTACGACGTCCTGTATAATTACGTTGGTCCGTTGTACGTCGAGAACGCCGACCGATATTAGCACGACCTCTTTGTGGCATCGTAACAAATTTCAATCTGTAATTGATCACTTTGTATGAAACACCCATAAAGTTTTCACGGAATAATTTTCAATAATTTACCTTTTGAATAGCCGAAATAAAGAAAGCAAACGACCGAAATTGAACGATTCAAATAATTTACAAATCAGCTGAAGAAATAACACAAATAAATTCCAATGGAAATGAGGTTAGGTATTCACCAACAAACGAAAATAATGAACTCACTTTTTTTGTTTGAAATGTCAATAATTTCACTCAAAAACTGATTATCCACAGATTTAAAATCAAATATTTCGTGAATGTGAACAGTTTAACAATTTAATGTAATCAATTTAACTCGAGAAATCAATTAAAATTTGGAAAAATGTCAGAAAGTCAATTGACCGTGTCCGCACTGTTCGAATAAACAAATCAGAAAGACAATATACGCAGCTGTCAAAATAAATAAGCGTCTACAGCTCCATCTGTTGAGTTATTGGAGTGAGATAAGGTTTTTCGAATTTTCCGACTTGAAAAAAAAATTTGTAAGAAAAAAAATTTTGTATGGAAAAGTCATTTTTGGAATTTTTAAATTTTCCGACTTTTCTTCAGGAAGGTTTTTTTTTATTTCTAAACATTCCCAGATCCACAACGAACAACCGCTGAAAATTCCATCAAGATTGGTCCAGCCGTTCTCGAACCTTAACGTCACTAACAAACATACATTCATTTTTATATATATAGATTTACATTTCTCTGCATATATAAGCTGGTTTATGTCCATCTGTTTAGTTTTTTTGTATAGGTCTTTTGTTGATAATGTTGCGTCTTTGTTGAATGGGACTCGTAGTGATTTATTCATCAACCTTCCGATCTGTTCGACTTGAAATTTGGTACATTGACTCCAGCTGCATATATTGTATCTTATTTTGGAAAGTATATGTCCCGTGTATATTAGTTTAGCTGCTTTTTCCTGTATTGTTCCAAGTCTCCTAACTGCTTGTATCATTGGTGTTATCGTGTTTTTGATTTCCTTAATGTGGTTTTCGTAATCGAGCCTTTCATCTATAACAAAGGTGTCCAAACTACGGCCCGCGGGCCAAACCCGGCCCGGCAGGCGATTTTATCCGGCCCGCCAAGGATTTTGAAAAATTGCATGAAAAATAATCTAGCCATAGACATTAGAAAGAGCTTATGTGAAAGGCTATGCATAAAAAACCGCGCCGTGAAATGTTAAAAACCCACGCAAAACAATAACAACATTCATCAAAATTGTTATTGTAATCCGTGCATTTCGGTTCGGCGCGAGAATGCGAAGAAACAAAAACAAATACACAGGTTTTGCTATTAGCTCGTGCCGATGTCTGTGAAGAAAATATTTCTCATGAATTTGTTGTTGCGCTCGATGCGCCCAATTCATCTGTGAGGTTTTGTTTGAAATGAAATTTGTTTTGCCACCGAACCGAAATACACGGATGACCCCACTCAACTGCACTGCCTGCAAAGCTACGAGATTGTCCACAACAAACCAATAATTCGTCGGCCGCGGAGCTTATTTACATTCTTTACAGTTGATATATTGTAAATTGGTATGTTTAGATTTATATTTAATATATTATAACTTAATTATTATGTTAAAATTATTTTTTAAAGTTGAACATGGAAACAAAAAGAAGAAAAGTAGATGGCGAGTGCCGCGTTTTTAAAGAAGAATGGGGATTCAAATATTTCTTTGTGCAATCGCAGTCAAAGAATGGCAAAGCTATATGTGTAATTTGCAATGACACTGTTGCTGTAATGAAGGAATACAATGTACGTCGACATTATGAAACCCAACATGCTTCAGCTTACTCACAATTTAAGGACAAGCAGCGTACTGAAAAATTTGAAAAAATAAGTCGTAGTTTGTCTTCTCAGCAAAATTTATTTAGGAAGGCAAACTCGGAAAATGAATCATTGACTTTAGTTAGCACGAAAGTTGCTTATTTGTGGGCGAAAAAAGGGAAACCCTTTATGGATGGAAACATCGTTAAAGAGTGTATGATGGAAGCTGTTGGGGTATTATGTCCGGAAAAGGTGCAACTTTTCAAATCGATAAGTCTTTCCCGCAATACTGTTGCTCGACGAATTAACGATATTGGCAATAATATACTCCACCAGATTTCTGGGAAAGCACAGCGTTTCACTCACTATTCTATCGCGATGGATGAATCGACCGATATTAGTGACACCTCACAACTTTTAGTATTTGTTCGTGAAGTTGACGACGATCTTAATGTCACCCAAGAATTAGCATCGGTTAACAGCATGCATGGCACTACAACTGGAGCAGATATTTTTAAGGAACTACAACAGACGTTGACCAAATATAACTTGGACTGGAATCGACTCCAAGGTGTGACAATTGACGGAGGAAGAAACATGTCTGGTGCAAATATTGGGGTGGTTGGGCTAATAAGAAAAGCTTGTGAAAGCGCAGGAACAACAGTACCAATTTTTCTGCACTGTATCATCCACCAACAAGCCCTATGTGTAAAACATGTCGACATGAGCTGCGTTTTGAAACCAGTTGTTTCTGTCGTAAACTTTATTCGATCACGTGCACTCAATCATCGCCAATTTCGATCTTTCCTAGAAGAAATTGAATCTGAGTCTGTTGACTTGTCGTATTATACAGCAGTTCGATGGCTTAGCTGTGGAAAAGTGTTATTGCAGTTCTTCAAGCTCAGAAAGAAAATTAAAATTTTTCTTGCGGAAAAGAATCACCCTGAACCGCTTTTATCGGATGCAGAGTGGCTCTGGAAGTTGGCAATTTTTGCAGATGTCGTGACACACGTCAATAACTTGAATTTAAAGCTCCAAGGTAAAAACAACTTAATTTGTGATTTATTCGAGCAAATCAAAGCATTCAGAGCCAAGCTGATATTGCTCGAAAGTCATATGAATGAATGTAATTTTTCCCGTTTCACGTGCTCTGAAAAATTTAGTACAGAAACTGACGAAATATTTCCCACCATATTTGCAGTAAAAGTAATCGCGGATTTAAAACTAGAATTTCAAAAGCGTTTTTCTGATCTTGACATAAATTCCAGGGAAATTCGGCTGTTTCAAAATCCATATGACTGCAACGTTGGCGACGTTTCAAGTCAGTTTCAAATGGAAAAAATTGATCTTCAAGCTAGCGATCAAATCAAGAACAAATACAAGGAAGGAAACTTGATCGATTTTTAAAAATTTTTGGACGCAAAAGAGTTTCCAAATTTAAAGCAATTGGCTGGTAAATTTATTTCTATGTATGGCACTACCTATATGTGCGAACAAACTTTTTCCAGGATGAAGTATCTGAAATTTAAATATAGGGCAAATTTATCGGATGATCATTTGCAATCATTGCTAATAATTGGTGTTTCCGATTTGAATCCCAACTTTGAAGAAATTCTCCAGGAAAAAATCCAGTTCCACCATTCCCATTAAAAATTGCATGAAATAATTTTATAATAATATAATTTAGACATGTTTGTTTAGTATTGTTATATCTGTAATTTACTATAAAAAATAAAATTCAATGCTGCTTTACTTGTAATAAGGTTTTTTAATTCACATATTTACAATGCTTGGCCCCCGCTAATGAATTTAAATACCAAACTGGCCCTCGCAGCAAAAAGTTTGGACGCCTCTGATCTATAACCATCCCAAGATATTTTGTGTGGTGCACCCTTTGTAAGTCTGTGTTGTTGATTTTTTTTTGATGTTTACATCTACGTTGCTACGTGGTCGGAATATTAATTGAATTTCTTTTCTTATTTTTCTTTGGTAAAATGTTCTCTCCCACGCTCTTCTTGGTCATGGCATATGAGTTGTGGCGCTGCGGTATGAAAATGAGAGCCATTGAGTCGAATTGCCGCTATTAGCAGCGCCATCATACAAACATTTTTTGGTTGAGATTGTGACTTTTATTTCTTTACACTATGCTTTATTCAACAACGGGCCGGTTGTAGTGTGTACTGGTGCGTACCAGAGAAGGACAAATGTTCCCATTTCGAGTACTCAAAACGTAAAACTGAAAAAACAGGTAGAGTGTGAAGAGTAAAGATCAAGACACCACACTCGACGTAACTATAGAGACGCCAATGCATATCATACTCAAGCATGTATGCACTCTATTTATAACGAGAAAATGTCGTTACTCAAAGCATACACATAAAATACGACGACGTTGAAAGAAGCTTTTGTTGTTGTTGTTGTTTTATACAATAATGAATTTTTTCTTAGTTACGTCCGTATGCATTAGGTGGCGATGTCAAGTGTGCTTTTAATAGAGAGTACCGTTCATTTTCCAACATAATTAAATTTAAACGAGTGTACGAGTGTGTGGAGTATCAATTTAAGACGCAACGTTATCATAACTACCGGCATATGCTCGATGAGTTAAATTTGTTCCAGCGTAAATTCCGATGCGCATATGCATGGAAATTATGTAGAAATAACGAAGTACTCTCTTTGGGTGAGTACTCGAAGTCGTTCTCTGGTGTGTACATGCATTTTGAGTGGCTGTAGGAAAAGAAACAATCGGCCAAGTCGACTTTGTTAACGCCTGCACACATGTTATTCAGATACATATATAATTATACAAATTCGGCAGTGTACGAGTATAATATTAAATGTATTCAAGAACCGCATATTTAGATTCTTCAGAGGTGTAAATAATATAAATGTATTTATTTTATTTCATTTTTTAAATCGCCGTGGAACTGCTGTCAAAATGTAACATTTTTCTGCTAAAAATGATTATAACAGCTGCATTTTAACAGAGAATTTAGTAAGATATTTGAAAAAAATTAATTTCAAACAAAAAATTTATAAAATTTCTAAATTATTAAAATGTATTTTTTTTTCCAAATATTTATTGCTGTATACAACATATATTTTAATAAATAAATTACTATTATTACGTTAATTTCACTTTGAATATTCCAATATATGAAACTACATCGTGGCCAATGTTGGGCAAAGGCGCAGAATTCAATAAACGTTCTGTTGTTGGATATAATGAATTCCAAATGCCCAACAAACAGTTTGGCGCACTAATATACCGCAAAATTATCGTAGCTTTTATAAAAGTCGATAGCGCAAGTGGTAAAGCGTTGGTCAATCAATTTTATGATGCCGGGTTCAAGTCCGCTGAGAAATGTGTTTGTTATTTTATTTTTTAATTGCTCATCCTTTTTTTGAAAGCAAACTAATAATTATTTTTATAAAAAATAATAAAAATAGTTTACTACTTTAACATAAATTATCCCGTATTAAATAATATTACTGAACCACATTGAATGGCTGCAGATCATTACAGCAAAGAATTTTATATCTTCTAAAAATAGTCATAACGGTGTTTTTTTATAATTTTATATAGTACGTTTAAAATTAATTTTATAATTCTTTAAAATATTATTGAAATTTTGAATTACACTTTTTTTTAATGTTTGATTTTTATTTTATTTTCATTTGTTTTTAATTTATAAAAAATTTTATAATTTCCTATAAGACTCTTGTCTTATTTGTTTTGTTTTTTTTGGAATGCCCGGTTAAGTTTTAAAAAACACTATTCATATTTTTCAACAGAATAAGAACTGCCGGGATCCCATCCTCGTCGCCAGTTAAGTTTATTAAAAACAATACACAAAAAATCAAGTTAAGTTTATTAAAAACAATACACGAAAAATCAAGTTAAGTTTATTGAAAACAATACACAAAAAATCAAGTTAAGTTTATTAAAAACAATACACAAAAAATCATTTCTTTTCTCTGAACTCTCGCACAACTTTTTATAACTGACTGTGCTCTTACACAAACTTTTTATAACAGACTGTGTTCTTGCACAAACTTTTTATATCTCAGATGCCTTTCCATTTTTCTGGCTCTCTTATATCCTCTTGATTCTCCTTTATCTACACATCAAAATATATTCCGTGGGAACATACCTTAATGCGCAGATACGGATCCGTGGGATCGTTTTGAATGCGTAAAATAAAATACGCATTCCAAAATGCTCAAATGCGTAAATTCTCAGAATGAGAATTTTCTCAAAATGCGCATTTTGCCAACGCATTTGTAACTCTTCTTGCGCATATGTAACTACTAAACTCGCTTGGCATGATTCTCAAAAATACTGGTAAAATAAATAATTATATTTTCATTATCCACATACATATACAACACCACAAACAATGCACCCACTTCGAATTAATTTAAACGATTTCAAACGTAGCCGAACGATTTGTTCGAAGTATTGAAAAATAAAAAATGCCGAAAAAGAAACTCGTACATAACTATTTTTCTAATAACTTACGCACATTTATACGAATGTGTGTATGAATTCTTTTTTACTCTATAGCTTTTGCTCGCCTGCTTGCATTTTCTGAGTTCGCTGAGCATAAACAATTAAATGGACTGGCACACGTACCAGAGAATACAGAGAAACACCTCTCGTTTGGCGCACACTTATGCGGCCCATAGACTTGATGCAACGACACAGGTGGTGCAGATAAATTTTGAGAGAATTCTGATCTTGCTTCTGTCAAAATAGTCAGCAGGCGGGTTCCGGAGGCATGACAATATTTGTAGTAACGGGCGAAAAATTTCTTTTACGGCTGAAATTTTAGTTTTATAACGGCTGAGATATTCTCGTCACTTTGAACTTTGAAACACTTCACATTTTCTTTGCCCCAACTTTTGCGACAGATTACACAAAATTTGCCCATTTTATTATTTTCACTTAATAATAAATAAATAAAATTTATAAACAACAAAATTTATGTTCGTCGTTTTTGAATCGTAAAATAAAATACGCATTCACAAATGTTCAAATGCATGTTTTATGCGCAAAAAGTGAACTTCGAAGGAGTTCACTCTTTGAGTGCGCAAAACCGCTATTTGGACATTTTTCAAATGCGTAAATTTTTGAATGCGCACTTTGCCAACGCATATGTAACTTTATTACGCATATATGTGACTATTTGACAAGATTGAATTTCATAATAATCCACCGTTTCCAGTCTTCTTCTATAATAGGCATGAAATAATTCTGCACCAGTTATGGACCAGTAAAATTATATAATACTGGTTAATTTATGGAAAATAGTAAAATACTTTTATTTCTATTTATAAAAATGATTATTAATTAAAGAAAAAAAAATTAATAAAGCATTTTTCTGGGGCTCGAACTCTAAACCACAAAAACTATAGACCAACGCGTGAACCGTTGAACTAAAGACACTCGTACTAGTTTTGTTCAAAGTATTCTCTAGTGCAATTCTGAATTAACTAAAATTTCTATAATTCTGTACATAGCATTCCGCAAAAAATAACTTTTAGTCTTCTGCTGTGCAGCCATGAAGATTTGCTGTGCAATTCGATGGTGGCTTTTTTGGGGATAAAGAAATAAATTAAATAAAAACATATTATTATTTATTAATTTTATACACCAATTTTTTCATTTTTTTTTTAAATTTAAAAAAAAGTCCCATAATTATTTATAGAAATATATGTACATGCCTACCTAAGTAAATGAAATTATTCAAATGCAATTAACTTACATATAGTAGTACTAAAATTTACAAAGTAATTATTTTTTAAATATATATTGTAAAGTGCATTAATTTTAATATCAATATAAAATTTTTTGGAATTTTTATAAATTTTTGTTTGAAATAGAATTCTTAGAAATTACAAATTAAATTTACTATGAATATGCGTCTGTAATGCATCGTGTTTTCACTCTTTACTCACTGCTCGTATTGAACAGTTCGGTGTATAGTTTGCGCTCTTCAACCGTTTAAGTATAGTGTTTCTTTCCCATCTCACTTCTTCCCTGTGCTAAAAAAAAAAAAAAACAACAGCAACAACAAAATTGTGTGTCACTTTTACTCTTTTTCTGGGTAAATATACATAAAACAATTAAAGAATAATTTCTAAAATCTTGGCTTCCTCCTCTGGGGGAAACAGATTTGAACTGCTAGACCCAGACAGAAAAAGAAAAAAAAAACAAATATAAACATCGACAACCAACACGATTTCCCCATTCTTGGTTCAAAACGCAGTTATGGAAAAACTCACAGCCCAAAATTCGTTGTTTTAAAGAGCAAAGTGGAAACCAAACCCTTAAAAAATTTTAATATCTTTCTTTTAACCAAAGCTCTTGAAGGAAGCTGTTCTGAAAGTGTCCAAGAAATTACATTTACTAGAGACGGCAATTTATTGATTCTCACAAAAAACGAGAAACAAACAAATAAATTCTTAAAAGCAACAAATTTAGGTGGAATATGTCCGATAGTAGCAAGTTCACACCCGACTCTTAACACAGTAAAAGGAGTTGTGTTTGCTCCACCACTACGAGACTTGTCCGAAACAGAAATTCTTGACGGACTAAATAATCAAGATGTAGTAGAGTGCCAAAAAATTTAAAAATTTATTGATGGTAAAACTGTGAATACCTCTCTTCACATTATATCATTCAATAGATACGAACTCCCAAAAGAGGTAAATATAGGGTTCCTTAAATTCAAAGTAGTTCAAGCTCCTCTGCAATGTAAAAATTGTCTGAAGTTGGCACACACCAAAAAATATTGCAAAAGTGAAGCAAAGTGTGAAGTCTGCGCGTCTGCAATCCATGACCCAACACCATGCACCAAGGTCGAATGCATAAACTGCAAACATGCTCACAGAGCAAATAACAGAAACTGCCCAAGCATCAAGCAAAGGCAAGAAATTCTAAAAATAAAAACAATAACAAAATGCACATATCAAAAAGCCGCACAAACTGTAAATGCAAAACCACAAATTACGAAATTCCAGTAGAAACACTAGAAAAAGCGATTGAAGAAAGATGTAAACGTCTCTCTTTCCAAAAACCTCTCTCTTCCACAATTTCAAATTCAGCAAAGGCTGAATCCCCCTACCACAACTTCACAAACAATAACAAATTTTAACAAGAAACCAATCTCTACTCTCCCAATTCCACTCAATACAATCAACTTTCAATCATTCAATACAATAGCAAAACACAGTAATCAGTCAACTTTAGATCAAACACTCACACATAACCAAAAGAAAAACACATATTCAACTACCACCAAAACTTTATCATACCCAATATTAAAACCAGCACTTATTAAATACGATAAAATTCAAACACATGTAATCGATTCAGATTCACCTAGCTCGCCCCATAATTCAATTTTATCTGGAAGCACTAGCCCCTCGTCTAGTGACAGAGAGATGAATTGATGCTTTTATTTTTATTAGATTAATAATAATATTAAGCAATAATCTCTGATTGTTATGGTCCTAAAATTTCTGCAATGGAATTTAAACGGCTACTTTAATAACTTACATGAGCTCCAAATATTAATTAATCAACATTCACCACACATTATAGCCAGACAAGAAACTCACCTCACAACCACACAGAGAAACCTAAACGGATACAACAGTATTATAACTAACACTACCACACAATGTAATGCCAAAGGAGGTACAGCTATATTCATAAAAAAATGCATAGATTACACACCAATTAGCACCACCTCCAATCTTTGTACAACAATCATTAAAATACAAACAGAAATTAAATTAACAATAATCTCAATTTATTTGCCACCAAACATAACAACGTCATGCAGGGATATTTTACACTTTGTTAACAATATTTCCTCTCCACTTATCCTCTTAGGCGACTTTAATGCACACAATACCATCTGGGGGTCCAATAAAACAAACTCCAGAGTTAAAGAAATTGAACAATTCATGCACCACACTAATTTAACACTTTTAAACAACGGCTCACCAACCCATCTATCTACCCATTCCACTTTCACTAATATTGACCTCTCATTTTGTTCTGCAAATTTACTCCCTTTAATTCCATGGCATATTGAACCACAACTATACGGCAGCGACCATTTTCCGATTATCTTGTCCATGACAAATAACCATACTAGATCATTCAATAGAAACTCTAATTATAAATATATAATGGATAAAGCTGATTGGAGTAGATTCCAAAAACTTGTCAGTAAAAAAACCGTGGAAATAACTGGCAATATAGGTAAAGATGATGTTCCCTTTCAAAAATTTATCATCGCTTCTGCTAACGAATCCATCAACAAAACATTAGGTAAAACTCTTCATAAATATACCTACTGGGGGAACGATGAATTGTCTAAATTTCAAAAACCTAAACAAAATATCTGGACAATTTTTAAAAATAATCTAACACAAGAAAATAGGTTACTTTACAGAAAATCTAATGTGAAATTTAAATGTGAAGTTAAGAGAGCAAAAAGAAAATCATTTCAAGACTTCACATCCACCATCAATCCAAATGCTCCTACTCAAATTCTCCTCCTACTCAAATGTACACCGACTATATGGAAATGAAAGTTATCGAAAACTAAGCACCCTCTTTCTACCTAATGGTACCGTTTTAAATGAACCAATCGACATTGCCAACCATTTTGCAAAATTGTGGTCCGAATACTAAAATGATTCCAATTTTACTAATGAATTCCAAACCCTTAAAAATAATACAAATTCCAACACCATATCATACACAAAATCAATAGAAAACGAAATAACACTAATTGAGATCAACGCAGCTTTATAATCAGCAAAAGTTACTACACCAGGCTATGATAAAGTCTCTTACCAGAAGCTAAAAAACCTACCTATCTCTGGCAAACACAACATTCTCAACAACTACAACCACAATAACAGCATTATTCCTCAAATTTGGAAAACGGCAACTGTTATACCACTACCAAAACCCAATAAAAGAGGAAACTCATTTGAAGGATACATACCTATTTCCCTAGTTTCCTGCATATCAAAGACATTGGAAAAACTCATTTCAAAAGGCCTCAATTGGTTACTTATCAGAAAAAGCTCATAAATCCCACATTAGTAGCATTTAAACCACAAAAAGAAACAATTGACGCCCTACTATACCTAGACTACCTAATCGCTAACTCGATCTCATCAAAAAAACATTTTTTGGTAATATCGATCGATTTTGAAAAAGCCTTCGATAGAATTGGCAAACATGTCATCATATCAAAATTAAAAGAATGGAAAAGGAGTAAAAATTATAAAATATGTTGATGCTTTTCTATTGAACAGAAAAATAAAAGTTAAAGTGGACGGAAATCACTCACTAATATGGCCACTTCAAAATGGTATTTCACAAGGTTCACCATTATCAGTTACTCTTTTCCTCATTGCATTTAATGAGGAAAAGAGTAACTGAAAGCATTAAATAAAATAATACATCGTAACCATTTTTTCAACCACACAATCTACGCAGATGACTTATATATCACCGCAAAATTTGATTTCTTTTCCATACTCTAAAATAAAAACAATATTCTTTTTGCAGACATAAATACCTGGCTAAAAATATCAGGGTCTAAAATATCGTTTGAAAAATCTAAAATACTCCATGTGTGCCGTAAAAGAAATTGTAGTCCTGTTAATATATTAATTCAAAACAAAACAATAGAAAGTGTAAATAATCTCCGTTTACTTGGTATTATATTTAACAATAGATGGTCTTCACATATTGATTATTTAAAAGTAGCTCTCAACAATATATTAAATTTAATTAAATGTATAAGTAGTTACAATAGCCAAGAGCCTAAACGTACTAAAAGCTGTATTATTGTCGAAAATAGACTCCGCACTACCTATATTTGGAAACGCACCACAATCAAAACTGAGGAAAATTAAGTCAATTTATAATACAGCTGCCCGTTACTGTCTGGATGCATTTCGGACCACACCAATGAGCAACATACTGACAGAAGCCGGACTACTAAAACTAACTGATAGAATGGTGTTGCTCACTTCACGGCTGATCCCAAAAAGAGTTTTGCCAGCAGAAAATCCAATGATAGTAAATATATCCAACCAAGCAAAAAGAAAAATAATACGTCAGCCCTCTACTATGCATAGAATAATATCCTCAGCAAATCTCATTGGAATCAGTATAAAAAACCACATAAAATACAACACGAAACATCTACCATGACTACTAAAAAAAGAAAGTGTAATTCGCTCTCTCAAAAATTACAACCACTACCACCATATACCATCAAAGCTACAAACAGATTAAAAATTCTTGGCTAAAATGTGGATGGAAATTCATGTATACTGACGGCTCCAAGAAAACAAACGGTTTCGGATTTGCCGTGATAAATGCTAACATGGAAGTACTCCAAGTGTCCCAATTACCTGCATACTCCTCAATATTGACAGCCGAAGCCGAAGCAATCTATACAGCTTTAAAATATTGCAAAATAGAAAAAGGAAAGTACATTATGTGCTCAGATTCACAAAGCGGTTCAAAACCCATCATACGGAGACGAAACAATATGCAAAATTAGTGACATTTTAATCACACTTCCCCATAAAACAAAAATAATGTGGATACCGGGACACGCTGTAATTATTGGAAATACCCTGGCCGACGAAGCCACAAAATATGCTACAAGTGCACCACTTTTAATTCATCCCACCTACAGCAGAAGCGAATTAAAAAACCAAATAAATGCATACCATTCTATCCAACGAAAACAAAATTGGAATCAGTACTCGCACAATTGCAAACTAACTAACCCAGACGGGAATGCATCCAGATACCCAAGTAACATATCCAAATTGTACTTACGAAAATACATAAGGATCCGTCTTGGGCACACATTGATCACACATAAATATTTATTCGAAGGAACATTACCACTAACCTGCCCACTTTGCAACTCCCACACACTAACAATAGTCCATCTCATCAACAGCTGCCCGGCTGTGGTTCAAAAACAACCACATTTCAAAAAAAAAAAACATTTTACCACATGCAATGCAAAATATATCGACAGAAAACATAAAAAACATAACTTCACTGTTCCACCTCTGTCAGATTTACTTTGACATATAAATATAAAATATATATGTATATACTTTTATTAGTTTAATACTAGTTAATTTTATTAATAGTTAGGCCGAAGACCTTAGTTGTTAGTTGCCTAGGTAATAAGTTTAGCATTAAATTTATTTGTGTATAAACTTTTTTAAAATAAAAATAAATAAATAAATAAATGAATCGTTTTAGCAGTGGAAATGTTAACTTTAACATTTTTTCACCGACTCCACAACGATAGCCATGAACAAAAAGTAGTGTTTAGATTTGATATTGTTGTCTTATTAAGCTAAATTGTATTAATTTTGATGTTATCAATATACTAATAATTAATAAATAATAAGACTATTAAATCTGCATTTCTTCATTTTTCTACTATGACAATAAAAGCCTTTCCTTCCTAAACTCATATAAAACTTACTACGAATCTGTAATGAATCGTTTTTAACAGAATAATGTTATGTTTAACATCTGTTAACGGTTCCAATGCGATTTCCTTACAATTCGATTCCCCTCTTTTGCCAAAGAGAGCGACAGTAACTCTATAAGTAAATACTCTTTGTATTGTCTTTGGTGAAACCAACTAGTTATAATAATAGTAAAATCCATATATATGTAAAATTCATATATACGTATGTACATAGTATGATAATGTGTACTCCAACATGTATCATAATTTTTGTGCATAAATGAGAAATGTGTCAGCATGTTAATTCATGGTGCCGCATTTCCACTTTTCTTTGCGGACACTGCGATATTTAAAACTCGTTAACTTGAAGATTTATCTCTAAAATGAGGGATTACAAAAGCGATTGAAAATTATAAAAAGAATTGTTTTTCTTCAAATTCTTTAGTTCTCTTTTTATCAAATTGACAAGAAAGAAACAAAAAATACTCAAAATTTTTTATACACGGCAATGAAGTGCCGCAAAAGTCAATAACTGGTTAACTTATAGAAAGGTTTTGAACTAGTAAATTAACCACTTGATTCTTTACTATAAAATTTACTAGTATATTTTGAAGACTGTCTAAAATTTTCTCTACAGGGATATGGAATATGTGTACAACAAACACAATAAATTCACTTGCACTGTACGTGTGAAAAAAAAAAAAATTGTTGAAACGGTAAATAAATAACGGGCGAATTGAATGTATTTTCTTATTCTTCTTTGGTATATTGCTTGGGCACCATTATAATAGAAAATCCGATCCAATTGCTTTCCATTTTCACTTTTGTTCACTGTAAATTCACCATGGTAATCATAAGTTGAAGAATCATAATTGTTTGGTTTTTTGGCATAATATTATACTACTAATAACTAAAATAATTATTTAATAAAAATTAATTTATATTAAAATGGGGTCCGATTTTCCCAGTAAAACCCCTCTGCGTGCATATTTAACTATGGTCATGAAATAATGAAGGAGCAGGGGGAATCGAGGAATTAGGAGCATAGGGAACCGAAACTTAAGAAATTGCCGGTCATAAGGGAATTACACAGTATGCCCCAAATAACAACAGTTGCAATAATCTCAGAAATTTATATCCGGACGAAATCAAAGAGCCCCTTGAAGATGCTGGTTTTAAAGCAAAGTCCGTTTACAACATTTTTTTTATTTTTTTTTATTTTCTTTATTTCATACATCTGTCACCATTATATTGATAGCTAGTACACGATTTGACAATTTGTTTGGTAATTAATATAAAAAACACACTTTGGCCAGTGCTAAAAAGTGATACAATAACAATGCTTTACATTAATTATAATAATTCACTATATTATATTATAACAATTTATGATCAATTATAATAAAAATTATGTTTATAATAATTATTTACATCTACATTTATAATACTATCCACAGCGATCTAAATATGCCACTGGTAAAAGCTGAGCTAAAAAAGTTACGTCCAAATACAAATTCAAACTCCGACATCATCGCAATTACTTGGCAAGACAATTACTTCAAACTAAAATACACACACGGGTACGTAGGCAAGACTGAAATCATTTAATTGAATTGCTCTCACTAGTTTAAACTGTTATAATTAAATATGTAAATAATTTACTTTAATTACTTAATAACTCCAATACACTGGTTGCTGGTTAATATTGCTACTAGTTTTAAGATTTGAATAGTTATTGTTAGTCTTATTATAAGAGAATTCAATAAATAAAACAACTATTATAAAAAAGAAATCTCTGAAAAATCTTCAAAATAGGTCAAAAATGCAGCTAAACGAATTAAGTTGACGGCTTTATGCTTTTAATTAAACCGAGGTAGTGTTTCTTTCTTTAATATTTTAGTTTGCCAAATTAATTTTTTTACTTAAACGCAGTTGCAACATTTCGACTTGTGGATCTTGAGCGTTCTTTGACAATAAGAATCAAAAAAATTGTATGTTTTCAGTTATTTTGAGAAGTTAAGTGAATTGAGGAATTACGATGGTTGGAGTTAAATGCGGTTCACTGTATTTTTACCACTACATACATACATCAATTTTAAAGCATTCTCACATAAGCAGAACTCGCACAAATAACCCACCAAACCAAATGTTCCGATTTTGTAAAGAATACGTAACGACTGTCGGCAAAATCTTCCGATATCGGAATCGAAATATTATCGAAATCGTATCGATTTTCATATGGAAGGGTTGACATGACTTCACAACGATATGTAGGTACGATTTCGTTTAGACAAAATCTTCCCATTTCGGAATCGAAATATTATCGAAATCGTACCGATTGGATTGACATGACTTCGTAACTATATGTACCTACAAAATCGCAACGATATGGATGTACGATTTATTTTAGACTTTCTTAACGATTGCGTAAAGAATTTTCTTCAACTTTAAAAAAAAAATTATTTTCATTCATTTTATTAATTCATTTAAAAAATAACATAGTATAATAATATAATATAAAAAAAAATAATACAAGATAATATAATAATTTCACTTAACTTTCGTTAGTTGCATTTCTTTTAAATGTTTTTTGTTGTCGGTCCTTTGCGCTATTAAAATATTTCTTTATGTTGTCCTCTATTTTTTCGTAGTTTGTCTGGCTATAATTGTTGATGCACGAATCTGAAAAAATTTTAAAAATTTAGTATTTGCTATTTACTTTTATTGTGTGTTTACAAAGTACCTTTAAGAATAGTAATAAATTTAAAATCCTTCACGGTAATGTTTTTGTTGACGCTTGTCCATGAAAATTTAGATGCAAAACTGTCATTGCCGAATATTGCTTTTAAATTTTCAAAAGTAAATTTCTTTACGTCGTCTATTGATCGTCTTTGTAATCTATTCAAAAGAAATAAGAAAATAAAATTAATATGTTATTTTTGTCTACAGCAAAAAGAAGAAGAACTTACTAATTCCAATGCCATATCATCGTCGTCCACTAAACTTTTTTCAAAGGCCAACAAATCTTCTGTATTTTGAAATGGAAATTTGGGTAGTTTCTTAAACATATTATTTTGAGCCTCCTATGTCTTTAAGCTGTGTTCCATTGTCTGTTTTAGAGCAATAAACTATCTTGTAAAATGCTGATACATTTTGAGGTTGTCTTCGCGAAGTCGGGTGTTCTCTTCTCTTAATATTTTCGTTTGATTGGTATTTTGTTTGTTCTGATCTATTAATATTTTATTTTGGACCACCACTTGTTCTAACAAATCTTGTATACCTATTACATTGAGAGCTACAAGTTAACACAACTTTCAGAATAAATAAAAAGTTTTGTTATCTTACCTGGTACCTGTTGTTCACTAAATTGAGTAGATGTGTTTACTGTGGGTAGCTCCGTATAAACTAGAATTTCGTTCTCTGGAAGTTAAGAGAATATAATGATTAGTTAATATTATATTTGATATTCAAGGCAATACTTTACCGAAATCAATTCGATTCGAATTGTCCATCTTGCAGCAATGGGATAAATGTGTGCTCGGAAACAGATTCGAAATGAAAATGCAAGTATTTACCATCAATGTTTGTAAATTTGAATTTAATTTCACTATCCGGTGAATACGTTTGCATTATACAAAAATCCTTCGCGCAATAATACTTTCAGTTCATTAACCAATGGTTCTAAAAACATATTTGAGCTTTCTGGTTTTGTTTTTGTGCTTTGCAGACCATTTATATTTGAATTGATATAACATCCAACTAAGTGCACGTCAGGAAATGGAGAAACACTCATCATAATTGGCCATGCTTTCTGCTTTGAAGAAAACAACAACTGCATTCCATCAATTCCAAAATTTAATTTTAAATCCTTTATTTCAGTACTTTCATTTTTAAAAAGAAAATCTGTTAACGCATTTTCCAGGCCGTAGTGAAAATATGATCCTCTGCCCATACTGACAATATTTGTTTTTCTAGGTGTTCCTCGTAATGTTCTTATGTCACATGGCAATAAGGTCATGATTTGCCTTTCATTTTCGCAATAGTTCGTTTGTTGCAAGAGTTGAAATGCCATGTCTGACCGTCCAAGATGCAAGAAAATTGTTTAAAGATTCTGGAATTTCTCTTTGATCTGCTGTTTTGCATTCATTTGTATTTGTTGATGAATTATTATTATTGGAGGAGCACCGCTTTACCGTTATGTTGCTGCTTTCGTGGAAATATAAAGCTTTTTGTTTAATATGTTTCTTTAAAACAATCTAAACACTTTTCACTGTTTTTTTACTTACATATAACTCAGAATTTTATATTTTTTCAAAAAGATTTATTTCCACAAACTTTAATTATAATTTATAAATAAATATAAAAAAGGAACTAACCGAGAAAATTTTCCAACGCATTATATCAATTCCGACAAACTACCGACATGTCTTAACGAATTCGTTACGAGATGTCAGAGTTTAGAAAAAGTCGGAACATTTGGTTTGGTGGGAAGTTCATATCAAGTGTGTTCTATTTGTTCTTTGCCTATACACTTGGTGCACATTTATTTTTGTAAATGCACTTAGGCATAGGCTGTGTGTTCTGATACGAAATACACAAACAAGTTTGTTTTTTAGCTGCTTAAGGTGCTGTCAGATTGCAAGCTCAAAGCGGAGCGGATTGGAGCTGAGGGCGAAGCGGAGCTTTTTCATGCGAGAGAACAAATCAGGGGTGTCGAAGTGAATGCGAGAAACCGCGCTGATATTGATTTTCGCTTGTTTTTTGTTCTCATTTATTTTTCAGAATCTTAGTTGATTTGTGTTTATGCAAAAGTAATGGATTCGTCTGATGAAGAATATTTTGCTTCTTCCAGTGTTTTAAACTATTTTATGAAAGAAACACTATTTGGAACGTACCTACTAAATTTAAAAAGGAAAGAGTTTGGAGAATATCATCATTTATATGATGACATACGAAAATTTTCTGAAAAATTGTATCAATATATGCGAATGAGTGTTGATACTTTCGATTATATTCTCGAGAAGATTGAATTTAAACATAATAAAAATTGGACCAATTTCATTAAAGTAACAATAACACCTTGTGAGCGATTAATTTTTACTCTCAGGTAAGAAAATCTAATTATCTTTTTTTTATATTTTATTAAATTCTTTTGCAAAATACATGTTACATTATGCATGTTAATTTCATGCTCGAAGTTCCTGGCACGTTAATAATTTCGACTGTATTAAATATAGAAGGTGGAAATTTTGGGTTCATGCTTAAGTCCAACTTTGTCAATGCGAGAAAACACTTTGAAACTGTTTTCTCGCATTTAATCTGCTTTGCTGTCGGCTCCGCTCGGCTTGCAATCCGCCATACCCACACAAATTTGTATGAAACTGTATGCACTGAGCTTTCTCGCATTGCTTCTCGCATTGATCAGCTTTTCGTTCGGCTCCGCTTTGAACTTGCACTCTGACAGCACCCTTATGGTTCTTCCTTGCCTATAGCAAAGTGGGAAGCAACAACACTTTCGAATGCTTTGGTACACATTGGCGACAGTGAAATTCATCGTCATTTTGTTATTCTCCAACGCATGATTCCCTTTAAAAAAATTTGAAGCTTTGGATTCAGATACACTTAGAAAAATCGGTATTTGTTTAAAGTTTCAAATATAAACTCTTCTAACTTTGCAAAATGAATAGCATATCTTCAAAATTGAAATTGGAAAAATACTGGTTTTTTACTCGTATTTTTAAGGCTGAAGCACAATGCATAACATGTTTTCAAATAATTCAGACGAACACAAAGCACACATTAAAGGAGTTTCATGCAGATTACGTTGCTGATAAGGTAGCTGTAGATCAAATAAATATCCTTTGCTTCATAAAGAAATTTTAAGTTTGTTTTCTATATTTGTTTCATATATTTGTGAAAGTGCTTTTTCAAATTCAAAATTAATAAAAACGAGTAAAGAATCCTGAAGTCGGGTTAGACCGATTTCGAAATACTCTTTACTTTCCTTGCGCGTGCGAGTTAAACAATGGAGATGTTTTCTTCATAAATCATCATTAGGAGAATATCTACGGTTATTTTTGGTCGAGTACCTTGAATTGAATATATTAGTAGGAGGCGTAGCCTTAATCTGATAGATCCCATTTCTTCTATATGTATTTCTTTGTAGAATCAATATATATACACATATAAAATATCATCCAAAAATATCGTATTGGTCGTAAGTTATAATATACTTTTTTAATAGTGGCCAATTTGTATTCATATATCATCACTAGAAGCATAGATAGGGTAATTGTTTTTAGGTGGGATCTGCAAAGTTCATTATATGGGAGGGAGGCGTATCCTTTATTTGATAGACCCCAATTCTTGTATGTGGATTGGTAGGTTCCATATACGTACTCTATTAAAATTGTCTACAAGTGACGTTAACATAAATCTGGATGATTTATTGGAAGGATCGTGGAAGATTTAAAGGAAATATGTGATAAGTTGGTTTCTTCATTATACATAACTTTTTAGAAAATGTAATTCGATTTTTTCCCAGTGTATTTATACTTTATATGGATTGGTGTTTGCATTTCCATAAGAAACTTTTGGGTATCCCTGCTCAGGGTTTTCAGATGTGGGGATTTCGCCCCATTTTTGGGATTTTTAATCTGATTTGGGGATTTGTTGGGGATTTACATTTTTGTTTGGGGTTTTATTGGGTTTTTGGGATTTTTCGATTTTCTTCACACCATCACCCATAACGCTTTGCTAAGGATTAATATACACTTTAATGTCATGTTGTCGCAACTTTGAGCCGACAGAAGATATGATGAAGCTATTTAATAGCAAATCTATGTATATTTCTGAAAAAACTGTTTGTAATAAAAAAAAATCATTTGTTTCTTGTCTTTAAATGCCAACAAAACTTATGTACTTATTTGTAAACAAAATATATGGGGTCTCACACGTACCGAAATTTTTACTTATAAAAATAAAGTTTGTTATATGTACGAGTATGTATTACAAAAAAAAAAATTTGGGAATTTTTTGGGGATTGCTCATGAGCAATATGGCATAAAAAAAATCTGACAACCCTGTCCCTGCTCTATACTAAGAATGAGAGAATGTTTCTGTATACAAAAAGAATTAATGAATGATCATTAATCCTCTTTGCTCAACACTCGAACATTCTGTATATTGTTTTTGGTGGGAAGATTCCTTTAAACATATTGCGAAACATATTAGAAAACATAATTGAAGAGTCCGGAAGAAGTCCTAAACAATCGAATCCAATCAGCATGGTAAGTAGAATGTGCGTGTGCTACTTTCACTTTCAATGAAAATGACGATTTCGTAAATAAACAGGCGACTGTAATACTGGAGATTGCAGGCAAAAAGTTTGTGATGTTGCCTGGAAAGCAGTACTTATTAGCAGGCCCAAAAAGTATTGCAACTGCGCCAACGCTCCTAAAGTTGCAAGATATTGTAAGTGAATTTTTGCAGAATTTTGCTTTAAAAACATGGAAATGACTTTGTATTCATTTAGAGTATTGCTGAAAGACATGCTCTAATCCGAGTGGGCTCGAGTGACTCTGCAATTATATCCGATTTATGTAGCGAGGCTGGCACATTTGTGAATGATGAAAAATTAGAGCCGTTAGTGGAGACTGTTATTACAACAATTGTTACGCTTCGTGTTGGAAATGTGGAAGGGAAGCTTCGGTTGAAGATGGCGAAGGAGGTAGTTTGTTGTCTGAAGCCTGTTTTACCGAAGTGCGTTTGTGACCATTTGTTTTCTTTACTTGCTTGTTCTTTCTTTTGCAAAGTCCTGCAACAGCAGCGGCTTTAAGGAGGAGTTCAAAAATCGTGCTGGTGTAGTCTGTTTCAGCCCTGAGTCTCACACAAAGCCGTTAAATAACAAACAGAAAAGTGCTTCAAATACACAATCTGAAAAAAGTATTGGACCATTTCCTGATGTTGCTGAAGTTTCTGAACCGTTTCTCAATATTGAAAATGTTGGCATCGACGAAAGTGACTTCGGTAACGTTTCTCTTATTAGCAATGAGGATGAAGATATCTGCATCCCGGAAACCCAGGTAGTTTCAAATAGTAACCAGAGATTTGCTGAGGAGACTATAGTAAATGAGTTTCGTATTTGCACATAGGAGTTCAATGAGGATTGCGATGCAGATGAAATGGATTCTAATATCAGTAGCATTCCAATAGATGCGTATTCTCCAGATGTTTCAATGCAGTGCAGTGGTCAGAAGTTGGTTGCAACAAGCGAATCGGAGATTTCTCAGAGTCAATCAAATGAAACACAATCTGAAAAAAGTATTGGACCATTTCCTGATGTTGCTGAAGTTTCTGAACCGTTTCTCAATATTGAAAATGTTGTCATCGACGAAAGTGACTTCGGTAACGTTTCTCTTATTAGCAATGAGGATGAAGATATCTGCATCCCGGAAACCCAGGTAGTTTCAAATAGTAACCAGAGATTTGCTGGGGAGACTATAGTAAATGAGTTTCGTTTTGCACATAGGAGTTCAATGAGGATTGCGATGCAGATGAAATGGATTCTAATATCAGTAGCATTCCAATAGATGCGTATTCTCCAGATGTTTCAATGCAGTGCAGTGGTCAGAAGTTGGTTGCAACAAGCGAATCGGAGATTTCTCAGAGTCAATCAAATGAAAGTGCTCAAACAATAGGTAAACTATTACATTGTAAAGCATTGAACTAAAAAGAATATATATACTTTTGTGAATAAAACACCCTTATAATTATAATTTGTATTAAATTTTTTAGGAAAAGCGCAAATACATGACAGCATTGAATTGAAAGAATCCGAAACCAATTCCGGGCGTGAAACTGTGGCGCTTGAGGAGCGCACTGTTACTTGCTCTCCAGATTTATTTGATTTGTGGGATTTGGAGGCAGAGAGCTGGATTCTATCATGTGCAGGTCGTAATAAAATGGACAATTCTTTCCCCACACAAGTTTGCTTAGAGACTACTGGGGAGAAGATATTGCCTTCATATGTTACTGGTAAGTTTGTTTTATTTTTTGGTAATTTATTATTATTAACATTTTTTTAAAATTATTTTGAATACGAAAACTAACATCGTTGAGAAACTGAATTTAAATGACATATTTCCTACACAAATTGTTTTACCTAAACCAATAGAAGTAGAACCTCGGGAAGAAAATGATACATTGCCTACAAAAATTTGCTCAGACGCATCTCTATCCGGGCTGGGTAAACTCACTAAAACCACAATGGGCTGGTTTGCTGAAGCCGTAGAAGATGAATTAATTATGTCCACTCCAACTGTTGTAAAAGGGGCCTTTTCGAAGTACTTCCTTGAAGAGAAGAACGTGGGCAAATCGGACAAAAATGCAGCGACGAATTCAGCGATTTGTAACGATTTTGATAGTCTTATCCAAATTGATGCTTCTGAGCAACATATCCTGATAGAAACGGCTAGTGGCAAGTTTGTGGAGATGCCGCTAAGCGAAAAGCAAACATCAGGAAAATCTAGTCTAACTCGCACATCAACGCCGCTGCGCTCAAAGACCAAAAAGATTGAAAACGAAAGCTCTCAGAAAGAAAATGTTCTTAGTACTGGAGGTGTTCCTAGTCACCCCACTAAGAAGGAACTAAATCGAAAAGAATCTTTTAGTTCGGTTTTTAGTACAAAGTCCAAAGTACAAACAAAGGGAACTGCTAAGTCTAAAAAGACAAAAAAATCAGAGAAATCGGTTCCGCAAACGCGTCGTAGTTCAATGGAGAAAACTCCGAAAGGAGACGTCAAAAAAAGCGAAAAAACTCAAAAACAGCAGGAATCAGAAATACGGGCAGCTCAGAAAAGTGAGTACCATTTTTATAATCAGAATTCCAAGCTTAATGATTTTCGTGTTGATAGGGATTTCTGATTCATCGCCATGTCTATGGAGAAAGAGAGCGCGAGAAAGCAAGGACAATGATTCTAGCACCTCCAGTGCAGGAAATGTACATCTTAGTTTAGGTGCTACGGTTAGTACCGACTGCGCTACGGCTAGCTTTATTCAGGCTGCAACAAATATATTTGAAACAATTGTCATTTGAAATCGCACTTTCAGCCTAAACCAGCATCCAGCTCCAGTAGTCCCTCTTCATTTGTATTTCCAAGGATTTTAAAGTTGGCTCGTAAATCGAAATTGTTTGCGGGATATGAATTCCTTTTGACACCACAAATTCAACCGATTCCTGAGGAAATGAAAGGTACAAAACACATATTGGATGCCAATTCGAAGTACATACTCGTATGTGCATATTAAACACCAATATTTCACTAATTTGCAGCTCTCATTAGCTGTGCTGGCGGACAAGTGCTCCTGACTACACCAGTGTGGAAAGCTACCCAGAAAGTATATCTTGTTTCCAATGAGGAAGATGAGAAGGAATGGCATGCCCATCGTCGCATAAACAGCAACATTCGCATCATCGGCACCGGAGGCGTAATGAAAGCTATTATACGTTCCAAAGCCAAGTGTCTGGACGCAGATCTGCTAGTTTAAACACTTTTCCCCAGAAAAAAAAAATAAATATATATATATATATATATATATATATATATAATATATATATATATATATATATATATATATATATATATATATATATATATATATATATATATATATATATATATATATATATATATATATATATAATATAATATATATATATATATATATATATATATATATATATATATATATATATATATATATATATATATATATTGTTTACGAAAGTTGTTCATTAAAAAAAAATTAGATGTAGTTCACATGTACTTATATCGCTGTTGCTTATTTGGTAGAAATTGTTGGTTTTTTGTAAGTTAAATATGTACCCTCTGTTGCCGTCCCATGTATACCGCCTTACCCTATCATGTTCGCTCACATATACACATATAAATAGATCTTTACTTTTTCACTACACTATAGGCCCCGGGCAGCTGGTGCTCCTTACACATACCACTCTTACTTCTAGGGTGAACAGTACTTCACCAAACTCCAATGCATATACTTAGCAGGTAAAATAAATAAATATATATAAAATAAATAAACAAATATACACAATTAGGATAAATCGAAATACGATACCAAACACCACTTAGCTTAAAATATTCCTGCTAGATGGGGCGGATTTCCTTTCCTGATTTTATTTTTCTTTATTAAACTATTAATTTTTTACACTTTTGTTTAATTTTTAATTTTAACTGCAGTGGTTTCTTTTTTAATATTAATTTGCTTAAAATTCACTCCAACATGCTTTAAACTCCACGACTTAACCACATGAAACTATTCCCGACGAAATCTACCGATTTACTCATTTGTTTTTGTTAGGTTTGTGATTCTATTAAAAGCTCCCATTTTCAAAGCACATTTTGATCATATTTTATTCCACCATATATTTTTTTATTTGGAACTTGGAAACGGCAGGCCTTTCTTTCTTTCGAATTCGTCTCCACACAAACGCACAGATCTCTACATATGACGATCCACAACGACTGAGCGATCCACGGATTTTTCTCAAAAACTCTGACCCCGATTTTCCTCTACTTGTGCCTTATTTACTCTTTCTGAAGCTTCTTTGACTTCCCGCTGCCCCCCTATTTTTAGGTATCTACCTCTACTCTTACCACCTATCCAGCCTTTCATCTTCTCTCTTGGTTTAACCCACTCAGCAGCAGCCATAGCAACCAGCAGCTGTACTCAGTAGGTCAAACACTTTACTGGTGTCCGCCATTGACCCCCATTCCCACTTCAAATTTTTGGGTATATTGTTAAATGAAACTGCTGATGCTTCTAGCCACACACAATATATGTATGTCTCTCTTTATATATCGTTTCATTCAAACACCTTTTCCATTTCCCTTTTAATTCCTGACAATTTTTCACTTGTAATTTTAAAAAAACTAATATAAATTAGTCTCCACAATTTTTTATTTTGTTTGTTTTGTTTGCCATCAACGTCTCAATTTTTCCAGTTATTTTTTAAATATATATTTGCTGCCTCTCACTGACTGATCCTGTTTGGTGTTCCTTTTGCCTCTTGTATATCTCCTCAAATTTACCCGCTACTCTACCAAAAGAGGCCTCTCCTACTTCCGCTTCCCCTTTCACATTCAATCTATCACATACTATCCTTGTTTGTCCCAATCAGCAGCAGCTTTAGCAACAGCTGCACTGAGTAGGTCAACAACCTACTTACCGCCGTCATTTATGGGTCAATATTCATACTTTCCACCTCCATTCGTCCAATTAAATTTATAGACTTCTCCCCCATTTATTCACACACATATCCACTCTCATTCACTCGATCCACTGCTCCGATAGGCAGTTTAACTACAAATACTCTGGTTTGTGTACCGGCTACTATACCGGTACAAAAACTTCCTATCATTCCAGTGCTCGTCAATCCTCCAACTAGAGTGCTGGAAAGGTGTATAGAGGAGACACCGCTGACAGTTTATAATATGCAAATGTTTACAAATGTGTTGTTGATACACAGAATTAAAGCAATAATGAAAACAAATAATTAAACAACAATTAAAACATTAGCTTTCAAATGGATAACCGGCTTAACAACAAAAGGGACGCTACTGATAGCAGCTGAGAAGCAAGTGTAAACAAAATCAAAATCCCATAGACAACCACAACAAAATAAAGGAAAAAATATGAAAAATTTTCGTTAATTTTCAAAAGCATTTCAGTGCAGCCAGTTGATTAACTGAAAGTGAACCTTCTGCGACGCGAACAGGAAATTGCAAATGAACCCGCGACACGAACAGAGTTCAGAGCAGATAAAGCAACCAGTTCATGCAACGCGAAAAAACCTATTATAAATTATTTTGTCCTCACAGGACACTCACAAAATAGGTCACATGTTTGTTATGTGTGATGGGTGATCTAGCTGACCGGGCTAGGTTCCAGTTTTTAAAATAGGGAACAGTGTGGTCGATACTAGATATCTTGTATTTTTGGGAGTAGTTGCAAACTTGCTTATTCTTCAAATCAACTTGGAGTTAAAATCAACTTAATATTTTTTTCAACAATGGACAACTTTTTGGAAGGATACGGTGCTGTAGTTTCTGACTATCTGAAGAAAGGGGTTATCCTCATTATAGCTGATTTGCTTAGTCTAATAACAGTTTCGTCTTGCCTTGTAATTAAAGTCCCTCAAATCAACACTATCGGTAAAGATTACTCGTCCCAAGGTGAGTGTATTACATATGAAGCGCATATAAATTAATTAAAGTTTTCTCTGGTAGGAATCAGTGTATTGGGCCTATGTTTGGAGCTCTTCAGTTATACTGTTATGATGTCTTATAACTATAGCAGTGGCTATAAGTTTCTCTCCTATATGGAGTATCCTATTCTACTCGTTCAGGAATACGTGCTTATATATTTTGTTTTCCAATATCAAAATTTGTTAGGCACTAAAACGGAACTGGTCGCAGTAATTTATATCATCTTTGCAACACTGATTTACCTGAAACTATTTCCCATTATAATACTGACCTTTCCAGTGGTAAGCCTCAAAGGTTTATCACAAAAAAACTAGTTTATAACAATAACGCTTACTCAACAATCGATCTTCCCAGATCTTCTAAACACAACTGAGAAAATAACACGAATTTTTTATACAGGTTCTGAAAAATCTAGTTTTCTACATTGTGATATGCCTTCATAAGTGAACATAAATCAAATCAACTTATTTGTTCACAATTAAAGAATTTATAAGCATTTAAATGTCTAGTGGGTAGAAATATTACTGTTTGCAAGATGTGGAACATGTTTTCGGAGGGGGGCCACGAAAATACCAACAAGGACCGGAGTTTATTTAAAAAATTACGTACGTCGAACAATTTCACATTTTTAGGAATTGTAATTACCTTTCAGTTAAATCATACACCATAGTTGTTTGCAAATAACGATTTAATTAAAATGACTCAACTTGAATTAGGTAATACAAATATACAAACACTTCTGCTGACTGTTCTTGGAGCTTATTTGTAATTTTATCTTCTAATTGCAAATTCTACCGAAACTGAAGCATGTACATAAGAATCTTATAGGAAATACTAAAAATGTGATCACCTCATATAAAACAGCCAATGGTAGTACTAAATCACTAAACCTAAACTTATTACCACAATCAATATATAATTTGTTTTTGTAATGCTATTTGTTTCATTGAATTTCAGAGACGCTGCTATTCTTGTCGATCAATGAATTCATTACTCCAGCTACATTGTTTTAGTTTGCTCATTTCCTTTCCTCTACGACACCTACATATGGATGTGTAGTTAGAAAAAATTAACATACATTTTTCTAATTGAGCATTAATTAATTAAGGTGCAGACCTTTAGGACCTATACAAAATTTATGATCCAAATTTTATGTGAATAAGTAGTTTCGCGCTACTGAAGAAATGCGGTCGATCAAATATGGTCCACGCCTCCGTCCCATATAATTAAATCTGGGTATCTCAGTGAAAATTTCTAAAGATATGCTCCTAATGATGATATATGAATCAAATGTACGTTATCATGGTTTAGCTCGCAAGCACAAGTTAGGGTAAAGGGTATCTCGAAGTCGGTCTAACCTGACTTCGGCTTTCTTTACTAAAACTGTCTAGTCACGCGATTTCCGTGTATCCTGGGCCACAAGTTACAGCTTCTCAAAGACACACTGAACAAGAAAAATGTTGAAATCAATAAAGGAAAGTGGAAGATGTGGATTAGGTGGAATATACCATGGACATGCTGACGTCAGCATATCGGAACAAACAGGAACAATAACATAGTTCCCATTAATAGCTAACAAAAAAGAACACCCTTTATATAAAATGCTAATGTCGATTATGACAATCTTCTCTCTATCCTGATTGGATCTATGAAATATATCTGTTTCTATTGCCGAATTAAAAACTGCCTCCATGAGGCTAATGGTTTGTGTTGTGCACGTGGATAAGTATAGGATACCAAAATTTTCCTTTAAAGTGTCATCAGTTATATTGAACAGCTTTTTTAGGAAATTTGTAGATATGAACTGATTTGTATTGATATGACTGACACACCATGTTAACCTCAACAATGAAGATTTTGTCCTCAGTGTAACGTTCATTACGAATTCCGCTTTTACATACATAAGCAAGCAACTGAAAAGAGAACCTTTTCGAGAAAATGGTTTCAAATTTTAGACCGTGAGCTAAGTAAAGACAACGATTTTCCAAAATTCCACACAACGACTATCAGGAAATTGCATGTGAATATATGTATGCATAAGAGGGGCTTCATATACACTTATAGCGTGATTTTTTAGATATAACCTCTTTCTTCGGAGCTGGTCACATATGTAAGTACATAGAAATGTACTTGGTATTCTAAGATGTATATTTATTTGTTATTGAACTAGAGTTGCGAATACGCACTTGCTGCCAGCTAGCTTAATCATATGTAATTGGTAATTGTGGATTTTATTTAGAAGTTTAGATATTTGATTAAATGAGATTAGTATAGTATACTTCGTGTCTTATATAATAATTCAGTCCAAGTATTGAAAAATAATATTGTTACAATTAATATATAATAATAGGTGGGGTAGTGGTTCGTATTTGGTTTATTTATCTATATATAATAGGGTTGCTCCCCCCCACATGCATTTAGATAAGTTGATAATATGTATACTATTGTACTATACTATTGTAATAAAAAATTTTAATAAAATTGAACATTCCAGCCCTTTTGCACCCCGATTGGCGCTACAAGCAAAATACTGCAACTGCTAGAAATATTGAGGACAAAGGATGCAAGTTCCGTCAGTCGCACAACTTGATCTCTTTCAGCATTCACCAACATGAGTGCTGCATGTACTGCTGAAGTACTGATGCATTTTTTGACTCTCCCACCTACCGATTCAACTTAATTTCGGAGAAAAGCGAGAACATTTTCATTAAAATAGCTGAATTTTAAGCATCAAATACAAATACCCTTTCGACATTTTATTGTTTTATATTTATTGTATGTGACGTAATTACCTCTGTAATTTCCGTTCATTAATAAAATTTGCGTCGTCTCGGAAAATTGATTAAAAATGTAAATAAATTTAGTTTTCTTCATAAAAAGCCACAGCGACAGCACCAAATATCGCCATTGCTGTTCCAACATATATGGAAACGATTTTCCAGTTTACTTTATGCTTCGATGCTCCCACTAAAAGTTTGCGTTCCTTATGCTTTTGCTTGGTGAATTTTTTTTAAAACTGCCCCTCTTCTAACCGGTTTTAAGCTTCCTCCTGCAGCCGCATATTTTCAGCTTCTTGCTTTCGAGTTTCTTCAATTTTGACGAGCGTTTTCATCGCATCCAATCGAGTTATGGCCTCCGCGGTACTTGTCGCAAGGAACTTCTGATTGTATATGCATGCACTTACAATATATGCTTACTGCTTTCCGACACAAATTCGGGTTAGGGCAATCCCCTGACTGACATATGGCACTACAACTATTTTTTTTTTATAATACATACTCGTACATATAACAAACTTCATTTTTATAACTAAAAATTTCGGTACGTGTGAGACCCCATATATTTTGTTTACAAATAAGTACATAAGTTTTGTTGGCATTTAAAGACAAGAAACAAATGATTTTTTTTTATTACAAACAGTTTTTTCAGAAATATACATAGATTTGTTATTAAATAGCTTCATCATATCTTCTGTCGGCTCAAAGTTGCGACAACATGACATTAAAGTGTATATTAATCCTAAGCAAAGCGTGATGGGTGATGGTGTGAAGCAAATCGAAAAATCCCAAAAACCCAATAAAACCCCAAACAAAAATGTAAATCCCCAACAAATCCCCAAATCAGATTAAAAATCCCAAAAATGGGGCGAAATCCCCACATCTGAAAACCCTGAGCAGGGATACCCAAAAGTTTCTTATGGAAATGCAAACACCAATCCATATAAAGTATAAATACACTGGGAAAAAATCGAATTACATTTTCTAAAAAGTTATGTATAATGAAGAAACCAACTTATCACATATTTCCTTTAAATCTTCCACGATCCTTCCAATAAATCATCCAGATTTATGTTAACGTCACTTGTAGACAATTTTAATAGAGTACGTATATGGAACCTACCAATCCACATACAAGAATTGGGGTCTATCAAATAAAGGATACGCCTCCCTCCCATATAATGAACTTTGCAGATCCCACCTAAAAACAATTACCCTATCTATGCTTCTAGTGATGATATATGAATACAAATTGGCCACTATTAAAAAAGTATATTATAACTTACGACCAATACGATATTTTTGGACGATATATTGATTCTACAAAGATATACATATAGAAGAAATGGGATCTATCAGATTAAGGCTACGCCTCCTACGAATATATTCAATTCAAGGTACTCGACCAAAAATAACCGTAGATATTTTCCTAATGAGGATTTATGAAGAAAACATCTCCATTGTTTAACTCGCACGCGCAAGGAAAGTAAAGAGTATTTCGAAATCGGTCTAACCCGACTTCAGGATTCTTTACTCGTTTTTATTAATTTTGAATTTGAAAAAGCACTTTCACAAATATATGAAACAAATATAGAAAACAAACTTAAAATTTCTTTATGAAGCAAAGGATATTTATTTGATCTACAGCTACCTTATCAGCAACGTAATCTGCATGAAACTCCTTTAATGTGTGCTTTGTGTTCGTCTGAATTATTTGAAAACATATTATGCATTGTGCTTCAGCCTTAAAAATACGAGTAAAAAACCAGTATTTTTCCAATTTCAATTTTGAAGATATGCTATTCATTTTGCAAAGTTAGAAGAGTTTATATTTGAAACCTTAAACAAATACCGATGCATCTGAATCCAAAGCTTCAAATTTTTTTAAAGGGAATCATGTGTTGGAGAATAACAAAATGACGATGAATTTCACTGTCGTCAATGTGTACCAAAGCATTCGAAAGTGTTGTTGCTTCACACTTTGCTATAGGCAAGGAAGAACCATAAGAGTGCTGTCAGAGGTGCAAGTTCAAAGCGGAGCCGAACGAAAAGCTGATCAATGCGAGAAAGCTCAGTGCATACAGTTTCATACAAATTTGTGTGGGTATGGCGGATTGCAAGCCGAGCGGAGCCGACAGCAAAGCAGATTAAATGCGAGAAAACAGTTTCAAAGTGTTTTCTCGCATTGACAAAGTTGGACTTAAGCATGAACCCAAATTTTCCACCTTCTATATTTAATACAGTAGAAATTATTAACGTGCCAGGAACTTCGAGCATGAAATTAACATGCATAATGTATAAGTCATTTTGCAAAATAAAATTTAATAAAATTTAAAAAAAATATAATTAGATTTTCTTACCTGAGAGTAAAAATTAATCGCTCACAAGGTGTTATTGTTACTTTAATGAAATTGGTCCAATTTTTATTATGTTTAAATTCAATCTTCTCGAGAATATAATCGAAAGTATCAATACTCATTCGCATATATTGATACAATTTTTCAGAAAATTTTCGTATGTCATCATATAAATGATGATATTCTCCAAACTCTTTCCTTTTTAAATTTAGTTGGTACGTTCCAAATAGTGTTTCTTTCATAAAATAGTTTAAAACACTGGAAGAAGCAAAATATTCTTCATCAGACGAATCCATTACTTTTGCATAAACACAAATCAACTAAGATTCTGAAAAATAAATGAGAACAAAAAACAAGCGAAAATCAATATCAGCGCGGTTTCTCGCATTCACTTCGACACCCCTGATTTGTTATCTCGCATGAAAAAGCTCCGCTTTGCCCTCAGCTCCAATCCGCTCCGCTTTGAGCTTGCAATCTGACAGCACCTTAAGCAGCTAAAAAACAAACTTGTTTGTGTATTTCGTATCAGAACACACAGCCTATGCCTAAGTGCATTTACAAAAATAAATGTGCACCAAGTGTATAGGCAAAGAACAAATAGAACACACTTGATATGAACTTCCCACCAAACCAAATGTTCCGACTTTTTCTAAACTCTGACATCTCGTAACGAATTCGTTAAGACATGTCGGTAGTTTGTCGGAATTGATATAATGCGTTGGAAAATTTTCTCGGTTAGTTCCTTTTTTATATTTATTTTTAAATTATAATTAAAGTTTGTGGAAATAAATCTTTTTGAAAAAATATAAAATTCTGAGTTATATGTAAGTAAAAAAACAGTGAAAAGTGTTTAGATTGTTTTAAAGAAACATATTAAACAAAAAGCTTTATATTTCCACGAAAGCAGCAACATAACGGTAAAGCGGTGCTCCTCCAATAATAATAATTCATCAACAAATACAAATGAATGCAAAACAGCAGATCAAAGAGAAATTCAGAATCTTTAAACAATTTTCTTGCATCTTGGACGGTCAGACATGGCATTTCAACTGTTGCAACAAACGAACTATTGCGAAAATGAAAGGCAAATCATGACCTTATTGCCATGTGACATAAGAACATTACGAGGAACACCTAGAAAAACAAATATTTTCAGTATGGGCAGAGGATCATATTTTCACTACGGCCTGGAAAATGCGTTAACAGATTTTCTTTTTAAAAATGAAAGTACTGAAATAAAGGATTTAAAATTAAATTTTGGAATTGATGGAATGCAGTTGTTGTTTTCTTCAAAGCAGAAAGCATGGCCAATTATGATGAGTGTTTCTCCATTTCCTGACGTGCACTTAGTTGGATGTTATATCAATTCAAATATAAATGGTTTGCAAAGCACAAAAACAAAACCAGAAAGCTCAAATATGTTTTAGAACCATTGGTTAATGAACTGAAAGTATTATTGCGCGAAGGATTTTTGTATAATGCAAACGTATTCACCGGATAGTGAAATTAAATTCAAATTTACAAACATTGATGGTAAATACTTGCATTTTCATTTCGAATCTGTTTCCGAGCACACATTTATCCCATTGCTGCAAGATGGACAATTCGAATCGAATTGATTTCGGTAAAGTATTGCCTTGAATATCAATTATAATATTAACTAATCATTATATTCTCTTAACTTCCAGAGAACGAAATTCTAGTTTATACGGAGCTACCCACAGCAAACACATCTACTCAATTTAGTGAACAACAGGTACCAGGTAAGATAACAAAACTTTTTATTTATTCTGAAAGTTGTGTTAACTTGTAGCTCTCAATGTAATAGGTATACAAGATTTGTTAGAACAAGTGGTGGTCCAAAATAAAATATTAATAGATCAGAACAAACAAAATACCAATCAAACGAAAATATTAAGAGAAGAGAACACCCGACTTCGCGAAGACAACCTCAAAATGTATCAGCATTTTACAAGATAGTTTATTGCTCTAAAACAGACAATGGAACACAGCTTAAAGACATAGGAGGCTCAAAATAATATGTTTAAGAAACTACCCAAATTTCCATTTCAAAATACAGAAGATTTGTTGGCCTTTGAAAAAAGTTTAGTGGACGACGATGATATGGCATTGGAATTAGTAAGTTCATCTTCTTTTTGCTGTAGACAAAAATAACATATTAATTTTATTTTCTTATTTCTTTTGAATAGATTACAAAGACGATCAATAGACGACGTAAAGAAATTTACTTTTGAAAATTTAAAAGCAATATTCGGCAATGACAGTTTTGCAGCTAAATTTTCATGGACAAGCGTCAACAAAAACATTACCGTGAAGGATTTTAAATTTATTACTATTCTTAAAGGTACTTTGTAACCACACAATAAAAGTAAATAGCAAATACTAAATTTTTAAAATTTTTTCAGATTCGTGCATCAACAATTATAGCCAGACAAACTACGAAAAAATAGAGGACAACATAAAGAAATATTTTAATAGCGCAAAGGACCGACAACAAAAAACATTTAAAAGAAATGCAACTAACGAAAGTTAAGTGAAATTATTATATTATCTTGTATTATTTTTTTTTATATTATATTATTATACTATGTTATTTTTTAAATGAATTAATAAAATGAATGAAAATAATTTTTTTTTTAAAGTTGAAGAAAATTCTTTACGCAATCGTTAAGAAAGTCTAAAATAAATCGTACATCCATATCGTTGCGATTTTGTAGCTACATATAGTTACGAAGTCATGTCAATCCAATCGGTACGATTTCGATAATATTTCGATTCCGAAATGGGAAGATTTTGTCTAAACGAAATCGTACCTACATATCGTTGTGAAGTCATGTCAACCCTTCCATATGAAAATCGATACGATTTCGATAATATTTCGATTCCGATATCGGAAGATTTTGCCGACAGTCGTTACGTATTCTTTACAAAATCGGAACATTTGGTTTGGTGGGTTATTTGTGCGAGTTCTGCTTATGTGAGAATGCTTTAAAATTGATGTATGTATGTAGTGGTAAAAATACAGTGAACCGCATTTAACTCCAACCATCGTAATTCCTCAATTCACTTAACTTCTCAAAATAACTGAAAACATACAATTTTTTTGATTCTTATTGTCAAAGAACGCTCAAGATCCACAAGTCGAAATGTTGCAACTGCGTTTAAGTAAAAAAATTAATTTGGCAAACTAAAATATTAAAGAAAGAAACACTACCTCGGTTTAATTAAAAGCATAAAGCCGTCAACTTAATTCGTTTAGCTGCATTTTTGACCTATTTTGAAGATTTTTCCGAGATTTCTTTTTTATAATAGTTGTTTTATTTATTGAATTCTCTTATAATAAGACTAACAATAACTATTCAAATCTTAAAACTAATAGCAATATTAACCAGCAACCAGTGTATTGGAGTTATTAAGTAATTAAAGGAAATTATTTACATATTTAATTATAACAGTTTAAACTAGTGAGAGCAATTCAATTAAATGATTTCAGTCTTGCCTACGTACCCGTGTGTGTATTTTAGTTTGAAGTAATTGTCTTGCCAAGTAATTGCGATGATGTCGGAGTTTGAATTTGTATTTGGACGTAACTTTTTTAGCTCAGCTTTTACCAGTGGCATATTTAGATCGCTGTGGATGCTATCGTTTTTAATGTACCAGGGGGAGCTTACAATAGTCCGAAGAATTTTCGATTGTGCTCGCTGTATTAATTCACTGACTCCTTTGGAATTTTTATGTTTTTATTAGCTTTCCACAATAAATCATTAGACTTCTCTGTAGGGCATAGTTTTCCCAAGTAGGTTTTTAAGTGTTTTTCCAGCTCTGCATGTATAGCTTCACTGATACGTCTTTTAGATAAAGCATAGCTTTGTTTGGTCGTAGGAGATCTGTGTTTTTGCCAATGGCAATCTGCAGATATACACAGATAATGTTAAGGAATGGTTTGATAAATGCTGCTTGAAAATTAATGAAGATAAGACTGTACATATAATTTTTACAACTAAAACAAAATTTAACCCAATACCTATTAAAATAAGCTATAAAGATATAAAAATAGGGTCTACTACTAAATACCTTGGTATACACATGGAGTCAAAGTTAAATTGGCACTATAACATCAAACAAAAAACGAAAAATTTAGGCAACTATATTGGTTAATGGGTAAGCAATATAAACTCACAATTAACAAGTTGCTGTTATACAAGTGTGTTATAAAGCCAATTTGGACATACCGACTCCAAGTATGGGGAACGGCCACACATAGAAAAAAGTAAACGACAGCAATCTAGAATATTAAGAGTGATCATAAAGTCTGTGTTTGTACCTGCTCCAACGCAAAACTCCAATCAGCAATTCCCATCACCAATGCCCGCTCGTGAACGCAGAATAAGCAGTACACCCGATGAACGGATATACAGCGTGTGAAGCCTCATCAGCATTTCCGTACACGTCCGGTTCGCAGACAAACTACATTACGGACAGCTTGGCAAAGAAGCTCGGATTACCAACACAATACAATCCGCAGTACTTTGATGGAATTGGGGAAATTCAACAACGCGCTACTCACCGAGCCAACATTAAACTTGAGTCACGATTGACTAGTTACTCAGCCCGAATTGAAGTTGTCATACTGCCAAAAATTACACATCCACTGCCAACACAGAGTTTTGACGTGACAGCCTGGCCTATTCCTAAAAATATTCAATTGGCTGATCCGGAGTTTAATCAATCAGGTCCAATTGACATTCTTATAGGAAACGAATGTTATCTGGAGATGCTAGTAGTCGGCCAAATCAAATTGGGAACCGGACTCCCCATATTGCAAAACACCGTGTTCGGATGGGTGCTTGGTGGACACATCACAGTTCCATCAACAGCTGAGACTACGTTCTGCGGTATTGGAGTTACGAATGAAGATGAATCATTAACCCAACAGCTCGAGCGTTTCTGGCAGCTAGAAGAATTTGACACCAACAGCAGCGAACGGACAGTTCGTTGTGCGCTTGCCTTTCGTTGATAGCGCAAGCCCTCTTGGAGACTCGAAAGCTATCGCATTACAACGCTTTTACGCCATCGAACGAAAATTGCAAAGAAACCCCGTCATCAAAATGCAGTATACGGCCTTCATGGAGGATTACCTGCGGCTAGGTCACATGGAAGAAGTTAACGGAAGCATAAACCAACCCCACTACTTCTTACCTCACCACTGCGTTCTGAAGCCAGACAGCACCACCACAAAGTTGCGTGTCGTGTTCGACGCATCAATGAAGACGTCAACAAATGTATCATTGAACAATGTGCTACTACCAGGTCCAAAACTTCAAGAAGACTTATTTGCGGTTCTTTTGAGATTTCGAGTACGCAGATATGTTTTTACAGCAGATATCGAGAAAATGTACAGACAAATTATCGTGAACGAAGCTGACCGCAAGCATCAACTAATCTTGTGGAGGAACACGCCAAGCGAACCTCTGAAAAGTTACCAATTAAACACAGTGACTTATGGAGTCACATCGGCACCATATTTGGCGATAAAATGTCTACGCATATTAGCCAAGGAACATAGCACACAATATCCGCACGGCTCCAGATGCTTACAACGAGATTTTTGTGTGGACGATGTTATGAGTGGAGCCGACACGTTAGCAGAAGCCTTGCGCGTACAGGAGGAATTGAACTCCCTCACCAAGTCAGCAGGTTTTAAGTTGAGGAAATGGTGTGCGAGTAATAAAACACTGTTAACGAACATCAACGCAGAGGATCGAGCAATCCAATTGAATTTTGACAACGATAATTTTACCATCACAACGCTTGGTTTAACGTGGCAACCTGTGACTGATTACTTCCTAATAAGGACCAAATGGAGCACAACAGCCAAAATAACGAAACGCCAAGTACTGTCGGACATCGCGCATATTTTCGACCCAATAGGTTTTTTGTCACCAGTTGTCTCATGTGCAAAAATATTCATGAAATCGCTGTGGCGTCTAAAATTAAGCTGGGACGAAGCACTCCCTATGGACTTGCATACCTTCTGGAGCCAGTTTAGAGAAAACATCCAGGAACTTGAGAACTTGCAAATTCCACGCTACGTATTTCCAACCACAAAGGACAATATGCATCAGAGAGAATTACACGCTTTTGCCGATGCATCCGAGCAGGCCTATGGAGCTGTTATTTATGCAAGGTCGATAAAAACAGATGGATCTGTGAGCGTTCAGCTGTTGTGTTCTAGATCAAAGACTACACCACCAAAACAACAAACGCTCCCTTGGCTGCATCTCTGTGCTGCACGGTTAGCAGCCCAGTTATTGGACAGGGTAAAACATATTTTACAATGGACAGGCGAATGCTTTCTGTGGTCTGACTCTGAAGTGACGCTAGCCTGGATCTCTGCCAGTTCGTCTTCCTATAACACCTTTGTGGCAAATCGAGTGGCAGCTATACAAGAAGTAACGGTGACGCAACAATGGCGTCACGTACCTACAGACAAAAAACCGGCAGACATGATCTCACGAGGCATCAACCCGGGTCAATTCAAACAACAAGGCATGTGGTTTTATGGACCACTGTTTCTATACAGACCACCGTCATCGTGGCCAGCGGCATCAGCCAATTCAACCACAGAATTAGAGAAGAGACAGGTATGTCTTACTACGTCACAGATTCCGTCGTTTACTTCAATGATTGACCATCGAAATTCATGGACACATCTTCAAAGAGTCACCGCATATGCACTTCGATTCATTAAAAATTGTCGTAATGTGTCAGTTCAAACATCCATCGACCTCGACGCAGAAGAAATTAAAGGTGCTACTCAGACTATAATCAAGGACCTGCAGAGACAAGCATTCAATCCTGAATATAAACTTCTCAAGCACAACAAACCAGTTGGAAGGGGGATGGGTGATCCTACACTATCTCTGGATAAAGACGAGATTATGCGGGTAGGAGGACGATTAGCAAATTCAGCCCTACCACATGAAGCAAAATATCAAGCCCTATTGCCATATCGGAGTGATATCACTAAAATATTGATGACACACATCCACATTGATAACAAGCATGTTGGCCCAGCAGGTCTAGTAGCAGCGACACTGGAAGCTTATTGGCCGGTTAATGCGAAAACAATAGCCAGATCAACCGTGAAAAACTGTGTATCTTGCACTAAAGCTATGCCGAAGCCATTGCAGCAACTCATGGGACAGTTACCTGCATCGCGGGTTCAACCAAATAAACCTTTCACTCACGCTGGAGTCGATTTTTGTGGGCCATTTAAATTTCATTACAATCAAAGGGGAAAGACGCCACAAAAGTGTTATGTGGCGATATTTTGTTGCTTTGCAACTAAGGCCGTACACATTGAAGTGGTAAGCAACCTTACGACCAACGCCTTTATCGGAGCCTTGAAGAGGTTTGTGAGCCGAAGAGGGAACTGTCGGCATCTTCATTGTGACAACGCGACTAATTTCGTAGGAGCACGAAATCAATTGAGACAGATTGCGGACATCATCCACAACGTAGATACCAAATCACAGCTGATGAAATTCTGCGCATACAAGGGAATCGAGTTTCATTTCGCACCTGCTAGATCGCCACATTTTGGCGGCTTATGGGAAGCAGCGGTTAAATCGGGAAAAAATTCTATTTTACAAAAGTTTGTCCAATGCCCGATTAACATACGAAGAGTTAGAGACAGTTATGGTTGAAATAGAAGCCATTATTAACTCGCGGCCGCTGACTCCTATGTCAGATGATCCACACGATTACGCAGCATTAACTCCAGGTCATTTCTTAACAGGTGCACCATTGACAAGTGTTGTCGACCAGCCCACTGAGAATCTGAACATAAATTTACTTAAGCAGTGGGACTTAGTCACAAGGTTGAAACAGGAATTTTGGAGTCGGTGGAGTAAGGAGTATCTAAACTAACTCCAGCATCGCTACAAATGGAAGACCATGCGTCATAATTTACAGCCTGGTACAATGGTATTAATGAAGGAGGATAACTTGCCAGTTATTAAATGGCGTATTGGTCGAGCAACTCAAACATTTCCTGGTGCTGACGGCCTAGTGCGAGTAGCGGAAAATCGAACTTCAACAGGCCTCACCAGAAGAGGCGTCCATTTACTCACGCCATTACCCATGTCTACCGAAAGTAATCCAGTAGAACAGCCTGATAAGCATTCAGCTCCAGTAGAAGAAGCCACAAATCTCAAAGACGGCATAAGTCATACACCAGCTAAGCGAAGACGATCTGTGTCACCCTCGTCAGTATTGTTGCTATGCATATGCTTTCTAATGGCTCTAGTAGCAGGTGATGACCCCATTACTAAGGTACCTTTCGGAAGTCAAACAGGACTCTATTTCGAAAAAATGGGTCTGACTTACTTAACAACAACAGATTGGAATATAGTTGTGTATTACAATATGTCCCAATACTGGCTTGAGCGCAACAACATAATGCAAGGAATAACAGCAATGCAGCGAGCGTGTTCACGTATCCAAAGCGGTACAATGAATTGTGAGAAAACTGTGGACCAGTTCTGTACTAAATGGCAGCTATTCCAACAAGCTTGTCTAATGCGTTGTTTGGAATTTTGGACTCCAATTATGCTAAAGAAATGTCTGCAACGATAAACGGCATATCCCGCGACGAAGAACATCTTCTGCACCTAATTCGAAACCAAACATCGGTAATTGACTCCACTAGCAATATTTGAAAGAAATCTGACGATCAAATTCAACAACTACACAAGCAAATAAAATATTTATATAGCCAGCAGGACAACTTCACAAAGTCAGAATCCCAACATGCAATAGCCGAAATGTTTAATGCGATGTCCGGTCGAGTACTTATGACTATGCAGGACTACCAACGAAATCAAGAGCTCTTTTTAGATGTACTGACGGACACACATCATGGACAGCTCAATCCTCTTCTGCTGTATCCGTCTCAGCTGCAACAACAACTGAGAGCAATCAAAGACCATCTCCCACCAACATTACAAGTTCCCAGCAAGAATACCATTGAGATCCTTAAACCCATCTCTGTGGAAGCATGCATCACGCCAATTGAGATGATTGTGCGTCTTAAGTTACCATTGACTAATCAAGAACCATTCGAATTGGTACATGTGACTCGACTAACTATTTTGGGATGCACTGGAATTTTCATGTTGGAAGGGACAATCGAGTATATAGTCACTAATCTACATCGAGACAAATATTATTCGTTATCAGGAGGAGAATTGTCAACATGCACTGCATTCAATTCTAATAGGCATGTATGCAAGCAATTATATCCAACACATCGTATTACATCAACCAATCGACTATGTGAGATGGAAATATTATGTCAAACTCCAAACCCAAAAAGCTGCAAGGTTCATCGCACACACGACTCACCTCAATGGATTCCATTACTTAAAGAAAACTCATGGATCTACATCGCACAGCCAGCTCGTACAATCAGCGTCATCTGCGGTTCAGACATCCTTACAGAATTACTGGAGGGAATAGGAACCTTAACCTTGAGACAAGGATGCACCATAAGAGATGAGTATACAACCATAATGGCACATCGGACATATGTTTCAAAGGTCACCAGCACGATCATATCGAAATTGAATCTAACTGAGTTGATCGCAGATTATGTGACGGCTGCAACACACTCATTAGAACAACAGTTCTACCTGACGGACGATATTCAAGTACTACATGAACATGTCAAACAATTGCAAAACAATGAGCAAATGGATCTACCGCTTAAGAGCCGAGAAGTCCATCAGTTCAGCATCGGATATATCAGTTTGCTCATCACATTGATCTGTCTTATCTGGATCTCTTACCAGCGATATTCGAAGCAAAAGAGGCGACGAGCTCCAGATTTTCGAGTACGGGTTCGCGCAAACAGCATTTAATTCGAAGTTGAGAATATGCTCAACAGGCGGGAGAATGTTTGTACAATGGATTTGCTCCAACGCAAAACTCCAATCAGCAGAATAAGCAGTACACCCGATGAACGGATATACAGCGTGTGAAGCCTCATCAGCATTTCCGTACACGTGCGGGCTAAAGTATTAATTTGCCCTACGCACGCACAAACGCTGGTGCCTTGCACATAATTGCAGACACCACAAATATATTTATTTCTGTAGCAAAAATCAAAATTATAATATAAATTCAATCAATTTATAAATAAAAATTGAGATATACTTTTGAAGTCAACCATTCAACAGTGTTTTCTTTGTCGCCACTTTCAACCACAAGGTTAATTCAAAATTAATACTTGATTACCCACAACACTCTTTCGGTACTGTACCCAAAGAGATATCAGACTTCAGTATTGCACTTGAAGTCATCATCACGATCCTTCGGTATTGCACCCAAGGAATCGGCAACCGATTAGTAAACCAACTAATCGGTATAGAAACAATGGTAATGATGTATTTGACGAAATGCTTCATCCTCCGTCTCCATGTCTCTAGCCATATAAGAACATCGAACAAAGCTAATCTTATTGTGCCCTTCAAATAAGTCAATTATCCTTTACTGTAGAATATAATATTGGTGATCGTCCAGTTTTGAAAATATTCCAACTTTTCCCTTCTCAATATTACCCGTCAATATGTAATCAAAGTTAGTGGATAAATCCGTTGAATTTATATAAATCTTCTTATTTCCATGTACTATGTCCACGTCATTTGTCTTATCGTTTGTCAATATAATCTGTATTTTAAATCTATTGACTCCTGTATCTAGAATACCAATGTAGTCATTGTAAGCTTCTGATTGTGAATGAACAGTATTCATTTCATCATTGTTGTTATAGAGTGAATCACTTGAATTATGCAAATGATTGATCTCACCTGTATTGTTATCGATCCTACTTAAGAAATCCGCCACTACGTTGTCCTTACCCTTAATATAGTTAACGGTGATGTTAAATTCATTAAGCTTTAAAATCCACCTGTTTAGTCGTGGGTTCAGCTCTCTTGTTTGGGACTTCCCAAATAGCCATCTTAGTGGTTGATGATCTGACAGGATTTCGAATTCCACGCCATATAAATAAGGACGAAAGTAGCTGACTGCCCTGTTACCAATTGAAAAGTTTTTCGGAAATCTGGGTAGCTTAGTACTTAAAAGAATACTGACAGAGGAGGGCCTCTGTCAGTATTCTTTTAAGTTTTTCAAATGAATTAATATAATTTGAATCATTCACATTGAGTTTTACGCCTTTTTTCAGAAATCTGATCATTGGATACGCCACTTTGGAGTAATCCCGTACAAATTTCCTATAATAACCGGTAAGCCCTACGAAAGCCTTAATCTTCTTAACGGTGTTAGTTAATCTAAGATTCAAAATACTGCCAATTTTCTCAGGATTCGGTTTAACTCCTTTAGTGGTCAATAAATGACCTAAGTATACAGTCTCCTTAGCAAAAAACGAGCATTTATTAATTTGAATTTTGAGATTTGCTTCTCTTAATTTACGTAGGATCTTGTTTATGCTATCCATATGTTCCTGGAAACTTGCAGAGAAAATTAGGATATCATCCAAATATACTACGCACATTTTATTAATAAACTCTCTGAGCACGTAATTAATTAGCCTCTGAAATGTTGCTGGGGCGTTCTTTAAGCCAAATGGCACTCTCACAAACTTATAATGGCCGTATGGAGTCGAAAAGGCGGTTTTAGAACGGTCTTCGGACTTAACTAGAATTTGGTGAAATCCCTTTGCGAGGTCAATCGTTGAAAAATATTGTGCTCGGCCGAGTTTATCGAGTATGTTCTCAATATTTGGAATGGGAAATTTGTCAGTAACTGTAACATCATTTAACTTTCTATAGTCTATAACAATTCTGAACTTTTTTTCACCGGAATTATCTAACTTTTTTGGCACTAACCATAGAGGACTATTGTAGGGAGAGTTACTCTCAGTTATGATGCCATGCTTCAGCATTTCATCGATCTGATTACAAATTTCCTGCTCGTATATTTGAGGATATCTGTACATTTTCGCATATTTTGGTCTGTCATTAGTAGTTTTTATCTCATGCTGTATAATGTCAGTATTCCCTAAGAATTCTCCGTCTCTAAATACTAAATCATTATAGGAGTTTAGGACTTTCTCAACAGCTAAACCCTCCTCCGCATTTAAATCGTGAAATAAACTATCCAAAATTTTGTCACTCAAATTTAATGTTTCCAATTGATATATTTTATCAATATAATATGGACAGGTCTGCACAAAATCAATGACCCTGTCGTTAATAATTAACGTTTCATATTCCATATCTATTATAGCTCCAAGAGGTTTCAAAATATTCTGTCCTAAAATAGCATCAAAGTCTTTATTTACAAATTTAGTCATCTTCCAAGACATCGTCGCATTTTCGCCGAACTCAATGGGTAAATCTGTTATTATCTCTTGGGTTATATCAGTACTACCATTTAAAGAAGTAAAAGGTATAGAATTCCGAAGTGGTAATCGAGTATTTTTTCGTAATTTATCTTCATCCAAAATGGACGTTGTTGATCCAGTGTCTATCAATGCCTTAATTTTATCACTTCCAATCGTTAAATAAACTATGGGAAGTGTCTTCTTGAGGCAGCTGTATGAAAATTTACGTGTTCTACATTCGAAGCAGAGTTTTCTACGGCTTGAATATAATCAACTTCCATTTCAATATTTTCACCCGGTCCACGATTATATTTATCTTGTACCCGAAACTGTCCTGATCTTCGGATCTGTGGTTGGTTATCGGATCTATAGTACTGTCCTGATTGATTGCTAGTAGTAGGTCTGTTGAAATTATCCGCGCCTACACCAGTAATTCTATTATTTTGATATCCACTACTATGAGCATTATTAGGTTTATAATTATTTACATTATTACGACAATGATTTTTAGTCGAATTATAAGTCACATCATTCTTTTTGTCATGATTTCTATTGGTATATTTTTGTTCATTATTTCTAATTAGCCCTTCTTGTTCAAGAAAATTGTAAGCATCTCTTAATTTATCTAGTTTTCTGTTAATAACAACAGATGCTAAATTTATATCAATGTTATTAAGAAATGTTTTTAAAATAATTTTCTCTGCAGATATTGGATTGAACTCTAAAGGTTTCTCTTCATCAAATTCATATTTTTCATTTAACTTACATAAAATAGAACGGAGTTTCTTATAATAATTTACAATGCCGCTATTATGTGCACCAAACGCCTCTTGATAAAGTTGATGATAAGATTCTCTTACTCCGAAATTGCTTATTAGTGCGACTTTTGTTTCCCTCCAGGCTGGGTTAGATCTCAACGTTCTCACAACATGAAGAGCCTCTCCTTGGATTTTGTTTAGTACAATTCTGCGGTAAACATATTCTCTCGCCCCTTCATCAGATTGAATAAGAGACAGTACAGTGTCAACCTCACGTAAGAATGATGAGAGAGCATACACGTCCTCACCTCTGTATTCATGTAAATTATGGTTTTTCACTTTTTTATTTGGTTTTTAAAAAGTAAAATTTAATGTTTTGGTCCGAGAAAGGCCTTCTATTACGAACGTCAAACTTTGGAAACTGCTAGTCGCGAAACTATACGAAAAACTGCTACTGCAAGCTCAGTGTCTTACTTTTATATTATATTTCTAATGCGCATTTGATAATTCTATTTCATAAAGTTTACAATACAGTGTTTATGTTTATGCGCCCAATTTTAATTAACTTCTTATGTTTATCTATTCATGTTGATATTCTAATTGTCATCAAATTCATTCGCTCTTAGCGGAATGATCTCATTTTTGAGATTCTATTGTATCTTAGAGATGCGCTTTAAATTAATCTTTTGGATATACTTTTGCATATGAAATTGTGTATTAAAATTGTAACTTAACTCCCCTCTTTCTTTAGAAGGAACGTCCCGTTTCTTCAATTAAAAGTTCTTGAATTCTTTTATTCAAATCTGTTTCATTAATTTCAATCTGCATAAAATTTTTCTTTTTTAAATATGATTTAATTCTGTTATGAATTAACAATATTGCAAAAGTTATCGATAATATAACAATAGTCCAAATTACAAAATATGTTGATCTATCATTTTCATATTTTGCCAATAAATCTATATTTTCGAAATTCAATTCTATTTCTTTTAATTCTAAATATTCTGTAATTTCATATTCATGTATTGAAATTGTTTTTAAATAATTTACAATTCTAGTTGTTGGGTTTTCATAGGTTACATTATCAATCTTTGTATAATTATCAAATACAATCAAATAGATTCCATTTACAATATGACCATCTATTAAATGTTTTCCTGATGCTAATATTGCGCCATCTCTTAGAATTTCAATATTTTTATTTTCTTCAATAATTTTTTGACATTTTCCATTTTTCAAGTTTAATATATCAATCAAACATGTATTATTATTATTTTGAGTATTATTTTTACAATAAGTGTTTCTTATCTCAAGTTTACAATTATTAACATTTACATATTCATTATTACAATTTGCAATCTGTTTTTCAATATTCAATTTTCCTCCTTTCTGAGCTATTGCTCTTGTTTCGTATAGTTTACAAATATTTTCGACAATTGGATACTTAATATATATTACAACCACATCTTTATTTTGAACAATTTTAAAATTTGAAGCATCAATTAAATCTGTTAGAGTGATCCTTTCATGTTCTGAATTAATTATTTCTTTAATTTCTTTTATATTCAAAATTGCTGGATTCAATATGTTCACTTTGGCTAAAGTTATAGTTTGAATCAAGTTATGCAGTTCGTTTATTAAAGTAGTATTTCCTTCTTTAATTATTTTGACCATTCTAGAACTTTCTTTAAAGTTATTAACTACTTGAGTTAATTCTGTTACAGCTTTAAATAGTTGTGAATTAATCACAAATTGTTTATTATTATTCTGCACTAATTCATTTAATTTATTTTGAACTGATATAAAATCATCATGGTCAGGTGTTCCAGCTATCCATTTCCAAATTGTGCCTAATTCATTTATACCTCTTTTATTTCTAACATTTACTTTATCGGGTATTTCTAATTGCTTCAATAACGTTTCAATTATATTCAATTCTAAATTGATTTCAAAAATATTATCACTCTCTGGATCAAATTCTTCGTATGAAATGTAATATGGGTTTTGTTTACCATCAATATCAAAACTAGTATATGTGTGGTTACTTAATAGTTTTCTTGTTTCCATTAATATCTCGTTGTAATAAGTTAAATTTGTAATATGAAATATATTACCAAAATCATTATAAATGGCAACTTCACCATCTTCAATAAGTACGTAGTCCTCTCTTGTATAATCAATAATTTCAGTAGCCTTTATATAAGGCAATATAACGATTAGAAACAACGTTAGGTACATTTTCTGAAAAATAAAATTAAATATTACGTTCTTATATTGTCTTTGTGCACCAATCTATTTTTCTTTTTTATTTTAACCCTGTTCTTTAGATCTACCTTTACTTCTTGTTTTCTGTATCTGGGTTTTAGCTTATTCCTTTCACCTAAGACTTTTTCAAATATTATTTGTTCCTTTTCAAAGTCTCTCATTGTTCTTTTTGCATTATTTCTTTTTAACATATCATTTTGTGCTTTTGATAATTTATCGGGAATATCATAGTGATTTATTTTATTAAATAATACCTCAAATGGTTTCTTGTCTATAACTGAATGTATAGATTTATTATACTCTTGAACTGATCTGTATATAGATTCTAGATCACTTATTAATTTGTATTCTTCTTTTAAACATCTTGCAATCTCTATAATCGTAGAATGAACTCTTTCAATTTGTCCATTAGTCGTGCTATGACCTGGATCGCAGTAGTATACTTTTATTTTTAATCTTTCCATTAATGATTTAAATTGAGGTGTGGTGAAACCTGGTTCATTATCGATTGTCAAGTTTTCAATTTCTGGAAAACCTTGAAGTACTTCCAAAACTTGTTCATCTAGTTTAGTTTTGTCTTCTATTAACTTTAATATGACAAATTTTGAATAACTGTCAATGCATGTTAAGAATTTTAATTTTTGTGCAAAAAATATATCTAAATGCACTTGCTTCCCTTCCTTCTTTGGAATTGGAGCCCCTCCAATTGGTATCTTTATTGGATGTCGATCATATTTATTTTTGTTGCATATTTCACAATGTCTTATATATTCTTTTATATGTTTCACCATTTTGGGCCAATAGTAAAATTTACATATTTGATTTAAATTTTCTCTATAATATCTATGTGCTCTACAGTGTGTCTCTTGGACGATTATTTTTTGATCATCTTCATTTAATATATCCATTGGAAATTTCGTTGTATATTTAAATTTAATTCCATTAAAAGCGTTCTTTAATAAATCTTTTATTTCATGTAGAACTTCTCTAGTACAATGGATTCCTGTTGTAATATTTGGCTGTAGAAATTCTTTCAGAATTGTCTTTAAATTATCTATGGTATCATACTCTATAATATGTCGAGTTCTGCCAAAATTAACTATCATTTCATGAATAGTAAATCTATCTTTATCCAATAATAATTGTTGCTTAAATTGATTTAATGGTTTATTAGTTTCTTCAATTTGATTATTATCACTACTTTCTGCAGAGTGTTGCGTATTTGTACTAGAATCATTACTAGTTAAATTATTAATATATTGTCGAGATAAAGCATCTGCAACTAAATTTGTTTTACCTGGTTTATAAACAATTTTTGGAGAAAATTCTTCTATAAAAGCATGCCATCTTTTCATTTTAGTATTGGGATTACGATGTGACATAGCAAATGTCAATGGTTGATGGTCTGTATGAATCTCTAAATTTGTTACTCCATACAAATAATTTCTTAAATTTTTTAATGACCATACTATAGCATACAATTCTTTCTCATTTGTTGCATAATTACATTCTGTTGAATTTAATGTCTTTGAAACAAAAATTATTGGTTTATTTTCTTGTGACAATACAGCACCAATTGCTGAATTAGAAGCATCTGTTGTCAAAATAAATTTTTTATTAAAATCTGGTTGAGTTAATTCTACTTGATCTGTTAATAAATTTTTTAACCTTTGAAATGCATAAATTGCGTCTTGATCTAATTTTATTTCAATCTTTTTAGACATATATTGTGAAACTTTTCCATTTTCTCCTGCTAAATACTTAGTAAGGGGTTTGCAAATAGAAGCATAATCTTTAATAAACTTTCTATAATAGCCTGTCATTCCTAAAAAGCTTCTTAATTGTCTTAATGTTATCGGAATAGGATAGTTATTAATTGTTTCAATTTTTTTTGGATCTGTTTTAATTATTTTATGTCCAACAAAATATCCTAGAAACTCGACTTCTTTTTTATAAAAATTAGATTTTTGGAGCGATATTTTCATATGTGCATTTTTTAATGTTTCTATAACCATATTTAAATGTTTTGTATGTTCATCAATAGTTTTTGAAAAAACAATTATATCGTCTATGTAGACATGACAAAATTTTCCTATATATTCTCTTAAAATATCATCCATAGCTCTTTGAAATATACTTGGAGAATTTTTTAATCCAAATGGCATTCTTAAGAATTCATATTTTCCATTATTAATGGAGAATGCTGTTTTTTCTATATGCTTTTCATGCATTAAAATCTGATGAAATCCAGATTCCAAATCTATTGTAGAAAAATACACTGATTTTCCTAAATTTGACAAAATTACATTTGTATCCGGGATTGGATATTTATCGGAAATTGTAACTTCATTAATTTTTTTATAATCAATAACTAGTCTCTGCTTTGGAGTACCATCTTCATTAATTCCCTTTTTAGAAACTATCCAAATTGGTGAGTTATAAGGACTTCTACTAGGTCTTATAATTTTTTCTTTTAACATTCTTGATATTTCTATATTAACAAACTTGTTTGCAGAAAAAGGATAAGGATACTGTTTACTCCATATAGGGGTTTCAACAGTTGTACGAATTTCTGCCTTAATGTCCGTTCTAAATGGTATATTTGTATTAATTTTAGAATGTATTAATTCTATTTTTTTGACAATTTCTTCTTTCAAATTGTCTATATTTTTATTTGACACTTTATCTGATTTTTTACAACTTTTTCTTGAAATGTCACACATTTCTTTTTTCTCATTTTCCGACTTTTCTTCATCGAAATTATCATTATTTACTGGCGTTCTAGGATCATATTTTAAATTAACATTTTTCTTCTTATTTTCAACATTATATATTTTTTTAATGCGGTTTACTTTATTTTTCTTCTTTAAACTTTTCACATTGCCGGCATTATCATCGGCTTTCACTTTAGGGATACCTTTACCTAAAGCATAATTATTTATTACATGCTTTTCACTTTCACATGTTTTTTCAATAGATTCTTCACGAATTATTTCTGCACTGTAAATTTTTTCTTTATCTCCATTATACTGTAGTACACCATGTTTCATATCAATTATGGACTTTGATTTTTTCAAAAAATTATATCCTATTAATAAATCTGATTCTAAATTATCAATTTCATAAAATATTTGCTTAACTCCTAGCAATGTTATAATTTGATAATGAGTTATAATAATATAACTGTTAACTGTAGCACACAATAAAACACCACTTGCCTGGTTGAGTTATACTTTATTAATCATGCTTACAACGCCAACGCTGTTGCTAGCACGCCATGTAGCGGCTTAATGTGCAGACTCGCTTAATGTGCAGAATCGCTTAATGTGCACATTCAGCGACTGCTTATATCTTATTTGAATATATACAGGGTTTGAATAACCTACAGACTAATTATGAAAATATATACAAGATGTGAATAATAACTTACAGACTAATTATGAAAATATATACAAGATGTGAATAATAACTTACAGACTAATTATATAAATATTACTACAATTCGGCCATCCTGACCAGGAGATCACCTGATCTCCAGATGAATATAAAACAACTTTAACCGTTTGATCCTGATCTCCCTTTGAACCATGGACGAATATTTGCAACGGCCCACACTCCTTTATATGGCGTTCGTGATTGTTGGAATCCGTCAACATCTGCGATAAGATATCGATCATGTCTCAAAACTTTTGTAATTTTATACGGCCCTCGAAATTTAGGAATTAATTTTTTAGAAACTCCAGCGTGTGAATCGAAATTTTTGACCATTACATAGTCTCCCTCAAAATATTTTTTTGGTAGTTGCCGTTTTTTGTCTACATATTGTTTATTATAAGCTTGTGCTCGTTTTTGATGTAACGCAGCTTTCTCACGCAATTCCCCATGACTTAACTGTTCTTTACCTTGTTCGACTTCATTTAAACATTCACCTAACATATCTATCACTTTTCCTCTCTGTTTAATGCCAAAAAGCATTTTACTTGGATGTTCTTTTATTGTTCGATGCATTGAATTATTAAGTGTATACTCAACTGTTTCTAAGACAGTATCCCAATGAAGTCCCTTTTCAGGATCGGTCAATTTTGCTATCATTGGTCCCAAACTCCTATTCACTCTTTCGACTTGACCGTTTGCCTGTGGGGAAGCGGTTGCTACTTTTATGTGTTGTACATTATGTCTTCCTAAAAATTCCCTGAACTCATCGGACGTAAAACTACTTCCTCTATCTGAAATTATAATTTTTGGGCGACTATATGCTCTAAAATAATCACTAAGTGCTTCTATTACTTCCTTTGTATTCGTAGTTTTAGTAGGATACAGCCTAACGAACTTTGTACAAGCATCAATCACAACTAAAATGTGTTTTTTAGATCGAGAATTGTCAACTGGCCCATAGTGGTCTACATGCACCACCTCAAAAGCTAAATTTCCCTTAGGTATATTGTGGAGGAACCCTTCTTCTCGGCCGTGTTTAGTTGAATAAACAATGCATTTTAAACAATTTTGTATGTGTTTAGCTACTTTATCTCTTATTTTAGGGAACCAATAGATTTTTGAAATAAGCTCGCTGGTTTTATCTATGCCTATATGACCCATTTCATCGTGATACTTATAAACGACATGATTTTCCATATCTTCTGGGACACAAAACAAAACTGTACCGTCACTATTTTTTTTATAAATAACTCCATTTCGCATCTCATATTGACAATGTTCAGAATTTTGCAAATGTTCACGCAATTCAATCAATTTTTTATCTTTACCTTGACAGATGATAAGGTTTTCCTCAAAAGTGTTAGGTTCTAAAACCAACACATTATTACACCGACTTAACGCATCTACATGTTGCATGCGAGCACCGGCACGATGCTCTAACACATAATCGAAATTTTGTAATTCTAAAGCCCATCTGGCTATTCTAGGGTTAAGTTCCTTTTTATTAAGGGTCATTGTTAAAGAATTGCAGTCCGTTACAATTTTAAACTGTTTACCCTGAAGATACACACGAAAACGTTGTAAAGCGTTTATTATAGCCAATGTTTCAAGCTCAAAACTATGATACTTGGCTTCGGTTTCAGTTGTTCTTTTCGAAAAATAAAATACTGGATGCAACCTACCATCTTCCTTTTTTTGCATGAGAACGGCTCCGTAGCCCATGGAACTAGCATCACAGTGTAATTCTGTAACAGCTTTCGGATCATACAGTGCGAGGATCGGTGATTCTATCAATTTTTTCTTAAGAATCTCAAAAGTCTCTAGTTCTTTCTGTCCAAAATTGAATTTATTATCTTTTTTTGTTAAGTCATATAATGGTTTAGCTAATACAGAAAAATTCTTGATAAACCTCCTAAAATAAGAACACAATCCAAGAAAACTTTGTACCGTGTGAAGTTTTTGTGGTACTGGAAAGTTTTTTACTGCCTCAATACCCTTTTCATCAGCTTTTATTCCTTCTCCCGTTATCGTGTAACCTAAATACTTCACACTTGATTGCAGAAATTCACATTTATCTAGTCTCAGTTCTAGTTTATTATCAACTAATCGCTTAAAAACTTCAGTTAATATTTCTAAATGTTCGGATAAATTTTCGGTTGCTATCATTATATCATCTAGATATACAATCAATTTGTCCTCACGTATCATATCAGCAAAAATTTTACTAACGAATCTCTGAAATGTCGAAGGGGCATTTTTTAGCCCAAACGGCATTCTTAAAAACTCGAACTGTCCTAATGGGGTAATGAAAGAAGTAAATTTTACTGAATCAGTTTGCATGTACACGTGAAAAAATCCATTCTTTAAATCTAATTTTGTGAATAATTTCTTCTTTGCCAGCCTGTCTAACAAATCGTCGATAAGAGGGATCGGATAGTTATCTTTAAATGTCACCTTATTTAATGTGCGATAGTCAATACACATTCGTAAATCACCAGTTTTTTTTCGAACTAATACAATTGGTGAAACAAATTCTGACTCGCTAGTTTTTATATAACCTTTATTCAAATATTCATCTAATAATTTCTGCAGCTCTGCCTTTTCTGTATATGAGAGTCGCCTAGGAGGACAATTAAAGGGCTTTGCATTTTCTAGCACTAATTTCATTTCGCACTTCACCAATGGTTCATTAGGACGATCAGGTTTTAAATAATACAAATTAAAAATTTCTTCAAACTGCTTTTTCGCTGAATAGCTTACATTGTCACCAATACTTAAATTTATTTCATTTTCAACAAAATTATCAACTAACAAAAGTGACTCATCAAACATTTCTTTATTTTCTGTTAATTTCTGCCTATCTATTTTTGTATTCTTCTCAATTTTATCTTCTACTTTAAAGTCACTTTTTTCCAATTCATTTTGTTTTTCAATTTCTTCTTTTTCTATTTCATAACATTTTTCGATTTCTTTTTGACTATCAATTTTAAAATTACCATCACATTTTATTTTTTCTTTACATTTCGCAAATAAATTATCAATTTCTATTTTAGAAATAAAATTAGAATTACTAGCCCGTTCGATTTTATAACATTCTTCGATTTTTTTTTTATTTTGAATTTTAAAAACAGTATCGCATGTTAAGCTTTCATTACGTTTTCCACACAACCTTTCAATTTCCATTTCTGAAATCAACTTTAAGTTACAAGCTCTTAAATAATCTCTTCCTAAAACCACTTCATAACCCATAGACTCATCAGCAACAACGATTAATTTCAACACAGTACTTTTATTATGAAAAATTAAATGACATTCAATTGTCCCAAAAATGTTCAGTTTACAATTATTAATTCCAAAATAACTTAAATTATGAGGCAAAAATTCACTTATTTTAAATTTATTTTCGGCGCAGCATTTCTTTACGAAGCTAATCGGGCTTCCTGAGTCTATTAGGCATTCTAAGGGTAATACAAATTCGTTATTCTTATATTTGATATAAAATTTAAAACACCTTACATATTCGTTTTGCTGCAGAAAATTAACGGCCCTCTTCCGTTCCGGACAAGCCACTACCTGATGACTCATACTGCCGCAGCCGAAGCAGGCACCCACTTCTCTTTTTGGTTTGTTGCACTCTGCTGCCAGATGCCCCATTGAATTACAATTGTAGCAGCGCACCGCCAATTTTTGTTGCCCTCCAGAATTATTCCGCTTGACAGTCGTAAACATACGCTGTTTAAGTTGTACATTTGCGAACGCTTGCAGCAGCTGTTCCTTTGTAGAAAAACACTGGACACTGGCTTGCACCTTCAGTTGAGTATCTGGAATGCCCTCAATTATATGATCCAATAGTTCGTCTTCTTCTATTCGTACTTTGTTGGCCAACACAATCTTTTCGCCATAGTAGTCCGCAAAACATTCAGTTGGATTCCATTTCCTGGCTTCAAATTTTCGTCGCAGTATCAATTTATTTTCTTTTGTTCCGAAAAATGTTTGTATTTCGTACAACAAGTTGTCTACGCTTTCAGCAACAAAACTTGGTTTTGAATATAGCCAAGCCTGTGCTTTACCCTTTATTTTGCTAATAAGCAGCGCACGCAACATTGAATCGTTTACGTTGTAAACATCGCGTAGGCTTTTAAGTTGCGAAATCCATATGTCAACATTTTCGCCTCCCTCAAACTCAGGCAACATGTCTTTTATTATGTTAAACGACACTGTCATGTTGACAACCGATTCAGCGCCACACGTTGACGATTTTTCTATGTTTGCTGATATCGCGCTCTCCGAAGCTGCTGCTGCTACTGTAGGTGTCATTGTTGCGATCTTGCTCACTGCAACTGCTGAGGCTGCGTAACACACATTTTTTGAATTTGCATTTTTGGCAACTTCGTTTGACAATTTATGTTGCATTTCGTTCATCAGCATAATTTCCCTTTTGAATAAAATATTTTCTTTTTCAAGTATTGCTTTTTCGCGTTTCAGCAGCTCGACTTCTCTCTTTAAATTTTCGTTGTCATTAGCATGTATTGTTTCTGCATTTGAATGGACATCAGCTGCGCAGACTTCAATGCCGTCGTTGCCTCGTTGCTCTTCGTTGCTATTTCGTTCTTCTTCACCATATTGTTCCTCGTCGCTGCTGTCCGCCCCGTTGCCACCATCAACCGGGCACTCGCCACGCTGATCAGACGGCACAGTATTGATTCGTAAAATCAATGTCGCCTTAGTGCCACTTGACGGCAACCCAAGTTCTTGCAGCCAACGACGTAGCTGCGGTACAGTGTACTGACCCGGCGCAATTTGATTGTTCATGTTGCTGCTTAACGAAAATCGGGGCTGCTTCAAAATGTTCGAACGTGGTGCTGCTGACGCGTTTGACTCTTTTTCGTTGCACGGGCTATTTTATTTATTTTGCCGGCGTTGTTCACAATAACGCGAATGTGGCTTAAGCAATTATTGTTATATAATTTTAAATTAGAAATTTTGCACACTTTGCACAAACAATTTTTTTTCGCTTTTGATAAATTTTTATGCGATCGTTTTGTCCATAAAACTTTTTTAGTTTTTAATCAAATTTTGTGGCTTTTTGGATAATCATCCCACTTCTGAATATATGTAGCACACAATAAAACACCACTTGCCTGGTTGAGTTATACTTTATTAATCATGCTTACAACGCCAACGCTGTTGCTAGCACGCCATGTAGCGGCTTAATGTGCAGACTCGCTTAATGTGCAGAATCGCTTAATGTGCACATTCAGCGACTGCTTATATCTTATTTGAATATATACAGGGTTTGAATAACCTACAGACTAATTATGAAAATATATACAAGATGTGAATAATAACTTACAGACTAATTATGAAAATATATACAAGATGTGAATAATAACTTACAGACTAATTATATAAATATTACTACAATTCGGCCATCCTGACCAGGAGATCACCTGATCTCCAGATGAATATAAAACAACTTTAACCGTTTGATCCTGATCTCCCTTTGAACCATGGACGAATATTTGCAACGGCCCACACTCCTTTATATGGCGTTCGTGATTGTTGGAATCCGTCAACATCTGCGATAAGATATCGATCATGTCTCAAAACTTTTGTAATTTTATACGGCCCTCGAAATTTAGGAATTAATTTTTTAGAAACTCCAGCGTGTGAATCGAAATTTTTGACCATTACATAGTCTCCCTCAAAATATTTTTTTGGTAGTTGCCGTTTTTTGTCTACATATTGTTTATTATAAGCTTGTGCTCGTTTTTGATGTAACGCAGCTTTCTCACGCAATTCCCCATGACTTAACTGTTCTTTACCTTGTTCGACTTCATTTAAACATTCACCTAACATATCTATCACTTTTCCTCTCTGTTTAATGCCAAAAAGCATTTTACTTGGATGTTCTTTTATTGTTCGATGCATTGAATTATTAAGTGTATACTCAACTGTTTCTAAGACAGTATCCCAATGAAGTCCCTTTTCAGGATCGGTCAATTTTGCTATCATTGGTCCCAAACTCCTATTCACTCTTTCGACTTGACCGTTTGCCTGTGGGGAAGCGGTTGCTACTTTTATGTGTTGTACATTATGTCTTCCTAAAAATTCCCTGAACTCATCGGACGTAAAACTACTTCCTCTATCTGAAATTATAATTTTTGGGCGACTATATGCTCTAAAATAATCACTAAGTGCTTCTATTACTTCCTTTGTATTCGTAGTTTTAGTAGGATACAGCCTAACGAACTTTGTACAAGCATCAATCACAACTAAAATGTGTTTTTTAGATCGAGAATTGTCAACTGGCCCATAGTGGTCTACATGCACCACCTCAAAAGCTAAATTTCCCTTAGGTATATTGTGGAGGAACCCTTCTTCTCGGCCGTGTTTAGTTGAATAAACAATGCATTTTAAACAATTTTGTATGTGTTTAGCTACTTTATCTCTTATTTTAGGGAACCAATAGATTTTTGAAATAAGCTCGCTGGTTTTATCTATGCCTATATGACCCATTTCATCGTGATACTTATAAACGACATGATTTTCCATATCTTCTGGGACACAAAACAAAACTGTACCGTCACTATTTTTTTTATAAATAACTCCATTTCGCATCTCATATTGACAATGTTCAGAATTTTGCAAATGTTCACGCAATTCAATCAATTTTTTATCTTTACCTTGACAGATGATAAGGTTTTCCTCAAAAGTGTTAGGTTCTAAAACCAACACATTATTACACCGACTTAACGCATCTACATGTTGCATGCGAGCACCGGCACGATGCTCTAACACATAATCGAAATTTTGTAATTCTAAAGCCCATCTGGCTATTCTAGGGTTAAGTTCCTTTTTATTAAGGGTCATTGTTAAAGAATTGCAGTCCGTTACAATTTTAAACTGTTTACCCTGAAGATACACACGAAAACGTTGTAAAGCGTTTATTATAGCCAATGTTTCAAGCTCAAAACTATGATACTTGGCTTCGGTTTCAGTTGTTCTTTTCGAAAAATAAAATACTGGATGCAACCTACCATCTTCCTTTTTTTGCATGAGAACGGCTCCGTAGCCCATGGAACTAGCATCACAGTGTAATTCTGTAACAGCTTTCGGATCATACAGTGCGAGGATCGGTGATTCTATCAATTTTTTCTTAAGAATCTCAAAAGTCTCTAGTTCTTTCTGTCCAAAATTGAATTTATTATCTTTTTTTGTTAAGTCATATAATGGTTTAGCTAATACAGAAAAATTCTTGATAAACCTCCTAAAATAAGAACACAATCCAAGAAAACTTTGTACCGTGTGAAGTTTTTGTGGTACTGGAAAGTTTTTTACTGCCTCAATACCCTTTTCATCAGCTTTTATTCCTTCTCCCGTTATCGTGTAACCTAAATACTTCACACTTGATTGCAGAAATTCACATTTATCTAGTCTCAGTTCTAGTTTATTATCAACTAATCGCTTAAAAACTTCAGTTAATATTTCTAAATGTTCGGATAAATTTTCGGTTGCTATCATTATATCATCTAGATATACAATCAATTTGTCCTCACGTATCATATCAGCAAAAATTTTACTAACGAATCTCTGAAATGTCGAAGGGGCATTTTTTAGCCCAAACGGCATTCTTAAAAACTCGAACTGTCCTAATGGGGTAATGAAAGAAGTAAATTTTACTGAATCAGTTTGCATGTACACGTGAAAAAATCCATTCTTTAAATCTAATTTTGTGAATAATTTCTTCTTTGCCAGCCTGTCTAACAAATCGTCGATAAGAGGGATCGGATAGTTATCTTTAAATGTCACCTTATTTAATGTGCGATAGTCAATACACATTCGTAAATCACCAGTTTTTTTTCGAACTAATACAATTGGTGAAACAAATTCTGACTCGCTAGTTTTTATATAACCTTTATTCAAATATTCATCTAATAATTTCTGCAGCTCTGCCTTTTCTGTATATGAGAGTCGCCTAGGAGGACAATTAAAGGGCTTTGCATTTTCTAGCACTAATTTCATTTCGCACTTCACCAATGGTTCATTAGGACGATCAGGTTTTAAATAATACAAATTAAAAATTTCTTCAAACTGCTTTTTCGCTGAATAGCTTACATTGTCACCAATACTTAAATTTATTTCATTTTCAACAAAATTATCAACTAACAAAAGTGACTCATCAAACATTTCTTTATTTTCTGTTAATTTCTGCCTATCTATTTTTGTATTCTTCTCAATTTTATCTTCTACTTTAAAGTCACTTTTTTCCAATTCATTTTGTTTTTCAATTTCTTCTTTTTCTATTTCATAACATTTTTCGATTTCTTTTTGACTATCAATTTTAAAATTACCATCACATTTTATTTTTTCTTTACATTTCGCAAATAAATTATCAATTTCTATTTTAGAAATAAAATTAGAATTACTAGCCCGTTCGATTTTATAACATTCTTCGATTTTTTTTTTATTTTGAATTTTAAAAACAGTATCGCATGTTAAGCTTTCATTACGTTTTCCACACAACCTTTCAATTTCCATTTCTGAAATCAACTTTAAGTTACAAGCTCTTAAATAATCTCTTCCTAAAACCACTTCATAACCCATAGACTCATCAGCAACAACGATTAATTTCAACACAGTACTTTTATTATGAAAAATTAAATGACATTCAATTGTCCCAAAAATGTTCAGTTTACAATTATTAATTCCAAAATAACTTAAATTATGAGGCAAAAATTCACTTATTTTAAATTTATTTTCGGCGCAGCATTTCTTTACGAAGCTAATCGGGCTTCCTGAGTCTATTAGGCATTCTAAGGGTAATACAAATTCGTTATTCTTATATTTGATATAAAATTTAAAACACCTTACATATTCGTTTTGCTGCAGAAAATTAACGGCCCTCTTCCGTTCCGGACAAGCCACTACCTGATGACTCATACTGCCGCAGCCGAAGCAGGCACCCACTTCTCTTTTTGGTTTGTTGCACTCTGCTGCCAGATGCCCCATTGAATTACAATTGTAGCAGCGCACCGCCAATTTTTGTTGCCCTCCAGAATTATTCCGCTTGACAGTCGTAAACATACGCTGTTTAAGTTGTACATTTGCGAACGCTTGCAGCAGCTGTTCCTTTGTAGAAAAACACTGGACACTGGCTTGCACCTTCAGTTGAGTATCTGGAATGCCCTCAATTATATGATCCAATAGTTCGTCTTCTTCTATTCGTACTTTGTTGGCCAACACAATCTTTTCGCCATAGTAGTCCGCAAAACATTCAGTTGGATTCCATTTCCTGGCTTCAAATTTTCGTCGCAGTATCAATTTATTTTCTTTTGTTCCGAAAAATGTTTGTATTTCGTACAACAAGTTGTCTACGCTTTCAGCAACAAAACTTGGTTTTGAATATAGCCAAGCCTGTGCTTTACCCTTTATTTTGCTAATAAGCAGCGCACGCAACATTGAATCGTTTACGTTGTAAACATCGCGTAGGCTTTTAAGTTGCGAAATCCATATGTCAACATTTTCGCCTCCCTCAAACTCAGGCAACATGTCTTTTATTATGTTAAACGACACTGTCATGTTGACAACCGATTCAGCGCCACACGTTGACGATTTTTCTATGTTTGCTGATATCGCGCTCTCCGAAGCTGCTGCTGCTACTGTAGGTGTCATTGTTGCGATCTTGCTCACTGCAACTGCTGAGGCTGCGTAACACACATTTTTTGAATTTGCATTTTTGGCAACTTCGTTTGACAATTTATGTTGCATTTCGTTCATCAGCATAATTTCCCTTTTGAATAAAATATTTTCTTTTTCAAGTATTGCTTTTTCGCGTTTCAGCAGCTCGACTTCTCTCTTTAAATTTTCGTTGTCATTAGCATGTATTGTTTCTGCATTTGAATGGACATCAGCTGCGCAGACTTCAATGCCGTCGTTGCCTCGTTGCTCTTCGTTGCTATTTCGTTCTTCTTCACCATATTGTTCCTCGTCGCTGCTGTCCGCCCCGTTGCCACCATCAACCGGGCACTCGCCACGCTGATCAGACGGCACAGTATTGATTCGTAAAATCAATGTCGCCTTAGTGCCACTTGACGGCAACCCAAGTTCTTGCAGCCAACGACGTAGCTGCGGTACAGTGTACTGACCCGGCGCAATTTGATTGTTCATGTTGCTGCTTAACGAAAATCGGGGCTGCTTCAAAATGTTCGAACGTGGTGCTGCTGACGCGTTTGACTCTTTTTCGTTGCACGGGCTATTTTATTTATTTTGCCGGCGTTGTTCACAATAACGCGAATGTGGCTTAAGCAATTATTGTTATATAATTTTAAATTAGAAATTTTGCACACTTTGCACAAACAATTTTTTTTCGCTTTTGATAAATTTTTATGCGATCGTTTTGTCCATAAAACTTTTTTAGTTTTTAATCAAATTTTGTGGCTTTTTGGATAATCATCCCACTTCTGAATATATGTAGCACACAATAAAACACCACTTGCCTGGTTGAGTTATACTTTATTAATCATGCTTACAACGCCAACGCTGTTGCTAGCACGCCATGTAGCGGCTTAATGTGCAGACTCGCTTAATGTGCAGAATCGCTTAATGTGCACATTCAGCGACTGCTTATATCTTATTTGAATATATACAGGGTTTGAATAACCTACAGACTAATTATGAAAATATATACAAGATGTGAATAATAACTTACAGACTAATTATGAAAATATATACAAGATGTGAATAATAACTTACAGACTAATTATATAAATATTACTACATAACTGTTCTAACCTTTTTCTTTATTGGCAACTCATTTCTTTCTTTATATATGCCTCTTCTAATATAACAACTAGTTGCTCCTGTATCTATTAAAATTTTAAATTCTCTTCCTGTTTTAACATCTACTTTAAAAATGTAAGGAAGATTTACCTTTTCCCTAAAAAATGGTTCTCATTTATATTGTTAATTCTTTGTGCCTTTGGAAAAGGCTGTTGACTATGTTGTCCACTATCATGAGCAGTATTATGAGGACGTTTTTGACCGCGATTGAAATTATGTGGCCTATAGTTATTATTGTGCCAATAATTATTTGTATTATTGAATTTGTATCTATTCAGTTTTTTAAAATGGTTTTGACTTTCGTCTACTTCCATAGGTTCTGGTTTAGAAAATTGATTAAACTTTTGAAATCTTTTAACAAATTGTTGAGGCCCTTTTGGATATCTCAAAACATTTTGATTATCCTGAAATCCTTTCCTCTGAAAATTATTATTGTTTTGATTTTTATTAAATTGTAGAGCAAATGCTGCTCTTAAATTATTCGATTCGAGTTCTTGTGCTTTAGCTAACGCGTTTGGTAAATCGCCCGGTTCAAGTAAAAATAATATATCATTCAATGGAGAATTCAATCCAGTGATAAATACTCTTAAGGCATATTGTCTATTTTTGTTATTTAACTCCTTTGTAATAGAGGAATCCGAACCATAAGTCATTATAGTCTTGTTCACTAAGAGTGTCAATTTTTTATTGACCAAATTATAATAGTCTATTATAGACATTTGTCCTTGCCGAAGGACACTTAACTCTTGTTCTATGATATGTATCGGTCTTTTGTCTGCGTAAGCGAAATCTAGTCGTGCTATAATAGCATCGAAATTTAAAACTGTTCCGTGGGCTGTTAGAACGTTATTAGCCTCTTTTACAACTTTATTTCTTAAAATCGTTAGTGCAGCAAAATATCTTTTGCTTCCTACAATATATAAACTCATACAATTATGAGCTGCTTCTCGCCAACTCACATATAATTCTCCGCCGAAAAATTCTGGTAACGATTTTATTACGTCTAATGTTTCTTCGCATATAATATTGTCATGAATTTATTGATGAGTATATTCCGTAAAATCACTATTATATGTTAGCAATTGAATTTGTTTAGTTAAATTATCGATTTCCGACCTTAATGAGGCTGTATTTGCACTGATAACTCGTGCAATTACATCAACATTTAAGGATGTATTAAACGGATTACTGCGTAACGAACTCAAACCCTGACTTGCGGGAGTTTCCGCATTTTGTGAACATGTTGGACCGTCGTTAGCCATTTTTTTAACCTTTCTTTTATATTTTTTATATAAATTTTTCATACACGAAAAAATCCTCAAATTTAAATGCTTCTTATTAACTTTTTCTTACAACTAACATGAAATGTTTCTAATATATAAATCCTCCTTATATTTATCCAGTGCTTACTCACGTATTGATTATCCTTTTTGTATGGTGTCTACCTTTCTGTTGAGCGAATCCAGTGCGTTTGATGATCCTTTTTTTTGTGTTTCACTTCCTTTCAGCCAGTCTAGTGTATGATCCTTCTTTATTTAAGCTTTTTTTTTCTTCTTCGCGACCAATCAAAATTTCGCCACTTTTTATTGGTATATCCTTTCTTCACAAGGATATTTTTCTTTTTTCTCCTTTTTCACAAGGATACTTAGTGTTTTTAATTTTTTTTTTTTAACTGTATTTCTCCTTTTTTATAAGGATACTTAGCTTTTAGTGTTTGTTTATTTCTGTTTTCTCCTTTTTTATAAGGATACTTAGAGGTATTGAGTTATTTCGTTCGTTTCTTTCACGGTTTCACTTTTAATTTATTTTAACCACTTGGATGTACTACTTTGAGTACTCCTCCAATATTAGTTTTTATATAAAAAAAATATTTGCGTCGTTTTTTTTTCGAAGACCTCCTGGCAGGATCGCCAATTATGATTTTTCACTTTTTTATTTGGTTTTTAAAAAGTAAAATTTAATGTTTTGGTCCGAGAAAGGCCTTCTATTACGAACGTCAAACTTTGGAAACTGCTAGTCGCGAAACTATACGAAAAACTGCTACTGCAAGCTCAGTGTCTTACTTTTATATTATATTTCTAATGCGCATTTGATAATTCTATTTCATAAAGTTTACAATACAGTGTTTATGTTTATGCGCCCAATTTTAATTAACTTCTTATGTTTATCTATTCATGTTGATGCAATATTCTAATTGTCATCAAATTCATTCGCTCTTAGCGGAATGATCTCATTTTTGAGATTCTATTGTATCTTAGAGATGCGCTTTAAATTAATCTTTTGGATATACTTTTGCATATGAAATTGTGTATTAAAATTGTAACTTAACTTGTATACGCTGAGCGTCTTTCAGAATATCATTCATCGAGAGCGATAATTGTGACATTTTGTAGTTGTTTGTTTTTGTTGTTGTTTTTTGTTGTTGTTTTTGTTGTTGTTTATTTGTCGTTATTTATTTGCTGGTAAACGTTTTCGAGTATACATTCAACAGTATAACTCTTATTTGTTGGCTTTTTCTTTCTAATATATCACTAGGTGTGTATTTTAAATTTGATGTTGGTACAGCATTCAAAGTTTATATTTTTAACTCTCAATCTGATGTATGCATTTAATTACAATTTACAGTTCTTTGTGTTTTTTTTTTCTTTTAAATTTTGTTTTTTATTTTATTTATTTTTTTCTTAATTTGTTTATAAACTTAAGTTTATGATTAATCAAAAACATATACATACGTATTTCTTATAAAGTAGGTTCTTCACTCGACTGCGCCAGTTATGTAATTTAATAACACATTGTTTATTTATTTTTTTTATACGATTTTCTTTATTAGGAGCGGTTACTACAGATCGAATCGACAAAACTTAACTGAAGTGAAACAAGTTTTTACACAATTGTTATGTATCAAATATTCTTACAACATATTTACAGTAATATCTGATGATCCACTGAGAGATTACTATTTACATATCGAGTAACGAAATAAAACTAGAAAGTAAAATATTTGATAAACTATTACTAAAAGAAATTTCAACAATGAGTGAGTACAAAATAAGTAAGTTATAAGAAAATGTAAAGAGAGTGATAAATTGAATACAACGAAATAATTTATATGTATGTATGTATGTATAATGAAGTAATGATACTTGATTTACATATATGTAAATATGTAACTCGCGTGTACCTGCAAACCTAGAATCACTCTTTAAAATGAAACACTACATTACACTTTTTGTTTTAAAACAACAAGAAGCTTTATTCTTAAAATACTAATTCTTATATACTGTTTAGAGACTGAATTCCCGTTGAGTTTAATAATGCTTGGGATTGTAGGTGCGTTCTTCGCCTTATCTTCTTTATTATAATTGCAGCAAAATAATTGGATATAATAATTTTTCGTTTTTTAAGGAAATTATGTTTGATTTTGGTCATCCTTGTCTCTTTATCCGCTTATTAAGCCTCGGTGCGCGTGGATGCACGATCGGTGGCCACAATGCAGACTCGACTCATCTGGTGATGCGGCTCCCTCGCTGGTTTCAATACAAGTGGCCGAGTCATGTCGCGAGAAATCGCTTGCAAACACTTGACAGGGCAGATCGGTGGTAGATAATAAAGATGGCTGTCGACCGGCACGAACGTTTGACAGGCAGAATATGGCCACGCTCGCACCGGGTAGAAGCCATCGGGAGTAGGGGTTCACGGCGTGAACATATACTATTCACAAGAAACAATTACAGTCTACGTATTGACTTTTCTGGTGTTCCAGTTACGCAATTGTTGATTGGGGTCAGTGGCGCAAGCCAACTGACCTACTGACGTGTCGTCGGTGCATTCTAAATGCCCTTCGTCAGCTTGACTGCGGAACTGTGACACCCTAAAAGTTTAAATAATAATTAATACATAAATACTATTCATTTACAATATTTGCACCCTAGAAATATGTGCTCTCTTAATGAATTTAATTGCGTAAAGCTAACCACACCAAATGTGTGGTATCTGTTAGGAATTGGTGCTGTGAGTCAACTACGCGTAGGTAGCTTGATTCTAATTCACAACATCCCTCCCATCTTTCTAAAAGAAGTTAGTGCAACTAACTTCCATTAAATCTTTACAATATTTTTCTTGCACTGTAAACAATTATGTGCATCGATTTAACTCTATAGTACATACATATAATTTGTTTAATTTTTTTTTTCTTAAAATCGCCTTATTTGGGTTCTGTCACGGTTTTTTTTCCTTTTTAATTCTCTTCTTTTCCATATATTTTTTTTTCTCTAGCTTTTCTTTTGTAGTTTTTTTTCCTTACTTTATTTTTGTTCTTTTATTTTTATCTATCATTTTTTCTTATATTCCCCTTCTTATAATTTGGTCTTTTATTGACTCTTTTCTCATTGGCGTATATACAAACATCTATACAATAGCACAATTCTATTTTATACCTAGAATCTTATACTATACTGCGACCTCTGCTACATGCTGGTCCAGTTGACGGCCGCTGTTGTCGGAGTGAAATCCCTCGATGAACTCCGCATACCCCTCCATGCCCATCTTCAACTTATTCAAAAACGATTCTGGTCAGATTGTGATGCGCTGGGTGGACATTGTAACGAAAGACTGTCCAATGCAAAATATGACACCGCAAGGAAACCTGTTAATTTTTCCTTTGTTTGTCAATAAACCCATCCAAAACGTGATCAAACACTGCGGCCATATGCTATTTCGGGAATATCACTTTAGTCGCCATTCATCCCCAATCCATCGAATAATACGTTGGTCCTTTAGTCCGCACCGTCTTCCGATATACGCTGTTCCCGGAACTTCTTGCTTCGATTCACATCATCAGAGCTGAATACTTATAATAATTTTCTTAAATTTCTAGTTAACATTTTAGTTTGATATCTTTCTATGTTTAATTTTTGTCGAACATTTCATAAGTTAATTTAATAAATGAATTTCAAAATTATATAATATTTAAATAAATATACTATATATACTATATATACTCTTGGGTATAATTTTCCTATTTAGTATAATTTGTGTTTCCTTTTGATTATTACACTTATTCCATTATAAATTTAGATTTTAATTAATTTATTTCTGTAACTCTAATTATTTTCTAAACCAATTTTTTTTTAATGTGATCTTTTACAAAGATTATAATTTTTTAATTTATAACTTTTCTTAATGCAAGTATATTTTCAATATTTAATATGTAATAATCCGTACTTATTTTGTGAAATTGGAACAAAAATTCGTTTAGAAAACGTAGAATTTCTTTTAAATCATAGTCATTCTTTTTCAATTTATTTGTTCTTCATATATTGGTTTCTTTTTTAAAATTTTTTTTTTGTTTAAATATTTCATAATTTGTTTCATATCATTTCTCTTTTTATATAATATCTTTTTAAATTTTTCAATTCCGAGCAAATTCTTTTGCCCTCTGACATAAACAAAATTTTATATCAATTCTGGGCAAAACTAGTTGCCAATCTTACATAAGCTAAACCCGTTCATGTGAAAAAATTGTCCATTGCATGACTCAATTTTATATATATATATATATATATATATATATATATATATATATATATATATATATATTTAACGCTTAGAAAACTAGCGTGTGGGGAATTGAAATATATATATATATTTCAATTCCCCACACGCTAGTTTTCTAAGCGTTAAACCGTAGCCTGCTGCAGCATGTAAATATCTGCAAATTCCTAATTTCCCATCGTATGTCTATATACTTACTTTTTTTTTTAAATATACGTTCGTACATTCACTCTGTATCTTATACACATATATATGTACATATATATACTTACTTCACCAGCGGTTCCGTTGCCTGGCGTTAACGCTTACGCGTCGAATTTCATAAACTGCCGTATGTATGTATGTATATATTTTAAGTTTATTTTTATATTACTTACCCACGACTGTCTTATGATTTTTTGTTGAATTATTATTCATTCATCATTCGGCTACAGTGCCTAATAAGCATATTTACATTACGTCAATTTTATTCGCCCGAGTTTAATTGGCACACTTCTGCTGGCATTGACTTTGAAAATCGGAGCTGTGTGTCTTATTTGATATACACACGTACGTGTTTACGTTCTTATTCTTGTGTTTACCCTGGTAAAACACTGTTAGAACATGTGTTTAGTTATGTGGTCTCACGTGGAACAATTTTAATAAATTATTATGTAGCTTTTTAAGCTTGCCCTTAATTGTTACGAGTGTTGTAACTGGGCTGCGGATCTCTGCTACTACATACGGACCTATCGAGACAGGTGAGAATTTGTTTCTTCTAGCCTGATTCTTCATTAGTACTTGGTCACCCACATGAAAGATTACTGGGTCTAGTACCTTGTTATAGACTTCCCTGGCTACTCGTTTAGCACAATCCTGGTTTTCTCTAACCAACTCGGGCGCTCGCTGTAGCTGATACTTTTGCACTTTATTGGGATCGTCAGTATATCGTCAGCATTGTATATTGGCGCACATTTGCGCTTCAAATTTGCAGGCATGTTGAAATCAAACCAATAGAGTGTTCTAAACGGAGTTTTCTTCGTTGATACATTCACAGTATTATTCAACCATTGATCCCAATTCGAGCCGTCTTCCTTGGCAAAACTGCGCAAGTACTCGGCCAGAAGTCGATGACTACGCTCCACCGAGCCATTCGCCTGTGGATGATATGGTGTTATATGCAATTTCTTGATTCCCAGCATTTTACACGTTTCTGAGAATAGTTTCGATACAAAATTTGAACCATTGTCGGTTATCAAAACCTTAGGTATGTTGTACCGTGCTATAATTTCGTCAAAGAATGCCTTGGCCACCGTACTTGCTTCAGCATCGGGTATAGCCACGCACGCCATATACTTTGAGAAATCGTCTTGGAACGCCAAGATGTATTTATTTCCCGAAACTGTGTCAGGTAAAATACCTACAATATCCATGAACTTTATCAAATGGCTGTTTTGGTGTGTCAGTTAACACCATTGGCATCTTTGTTAGCCTTGAACTCTTGTTGGCCTGACATTTTGGACAACTCTTTATATACTTGTTTATGTCTCGGAGCATACCTTTCCGTCCGTATACTCGCTTAATTCTATTATGGGTTTTCCAGAATCCCTGGTGTCCACCTAGAGGTGAATCATGGAAACCCTTTAACACAGCCTGGATATCTATTTTATCCTCCAGCCATTCCACATTACTAGCTGTTTGTTCATTGGCATCGAAACCAGCATTGCTAAAATCTCTTGTCGCATCAATTTTATTTTCTTGCATTCTCTCGGCCTTCTCCTTATCTGACCTTACTTTGGCCCTCGTTTGCACTACTGATACCTTCTGTGCCTGCGGTACTCTGCTGAGTGCGTCCGCATTCATATTCTTTTTCCCAGGTTTGTATATGATTTCAAATTCATACTCAGACAATTTGTGTCTGAACCTGGCTAGCCTAAACGTTTGGTCTTTCTATGCCTCTCAACGGCTGGTGATATATCTTAAATGGGCGTCCTAGCAGATATGCCCTAAAATTCTTCGTAGCCCACACTATGGCCAGGAATTCCTTCTCTATTGTGGAGTATCTTTTCTCCGTATCACTAAGCGCTCTGCTTGCGAATGCTATTGGTCGGTCATTACCGACTTCCCCTTGTGACAATACTGCCCCTAATGCTTCATTGCTAGCAGCAGTGGTCAACAAAAAAGTTTGCTCAAAGTCGGGGTACGCCAAAATCGGTGGCAAGCTAATTATTTCCTTTAGCCTCTCGAATGCTTGCTGACATCTCTCTGTCCATTCGAACTTTGCTTCTTTTCGTAGCAACTTATTCACTAGCAACGCAATTCCGGCTAGTCCTTCTACGAACTTTTTATAATAGTTCACTAGGAATGCTTGCACTTCCTTTCTATTTCTCGGAATCCCTAAATTTTTAACGCATTCCACCTTCTGCTGGTCAGGCAGTGCTCCTGCCTCTGAGCAACGATGGCCTAAATAAACTACCTCTCTTCGCAAAAATTGACACTTCTCCGTGTTCAATTTCAAATTGTGTTCTCGTAATTTCTGGAGCACCTTGCACAAGCGTTGCGAATGCTGCTGCAAGTTCTTCCCATAAATTACAATATCATCCAGATACACAAAACAATCTAACCCTTGCAAGCCTGTTAGTACATAGTTCATCAGCCGTTGGAAGGTAGCCGGTGCTCCTGTGAATCCAAACGGCATTCTGTTAAACTCATATTGCCCTAAACCGGTGCTGAACGCGGTTTTCTGCTTATCTTGGGTATCCACCAGAACTTGGTGGTAGCCACTCGCTAAATCAAGTGTAGAAAAATATCTACTGTGTCCTAATTGTTCCAGAATTTCTTCTATCCTTGGTATCGGGAACACCTGCTTGATAGTGGCGTCGTTCAATTTCCTAAAATCGACGACCATTCTCCACTTCTTTTGACCTTGAGTACCTCCCTTCTTAGATACCAAAATTATTGGTGAGTTCCAAGGCGAGATACTCGGTGAAATTATGTTATCCTTTAACATTCCTTCTACTTGCCTGTTTACCTCACCTCTGTGCGGTTGTGGCAATCTGTACTGTTTCTGGCTCATTGGTGGTTGATCCACTCTAGTAGGTATTTCATGCTCTACCTCCGGTGTATACGTCAGCTGGTCTACTTCCAGCAAAAATATGTCATGGAATGACGTACAAATGGCTTCTATTGATGCCTTCTCTTCTGAATTTACGCTCGGGTTTAACTTCAGTGATTCTAGCACCCTCCCCATCCTTTTTCTTATATCTACCTGCTTAATCTGATTAACCGATCTATAATTCGGTTTTTTAAAATTATCATAGCTAGTGAACTTAGGCCTAAAATCCTTATCCGTATAGTAGTCCTCTTCTGATGCATTCAGTACGCAAGCGTACACCTTACCCTTGTCAGCGTGCGTTATGGTCTCTCCCATATATACGACCTCCGTTAACTGCTGCTTGTGCAAAACAACAGTCCCAAGTTTCGTGTTTACATGCATAGTAACTACTATGGTCGATCTTCCGTTTACTACCTCCATACCACACTTCTTAACCCTATTCACGGTTCCTTCCTGCCACGACTTTAATGGAAGAGTAAGGATTCTATTCTTATCATCAACATAAAATGATAACTGCTTCTCGAGCGCATCCAGTATGGTGCGGCCCCAAAGATTATCGCGGCCAATTATTCCATCAGTCGGGATACCTTTCCTATCCACTTCCACTGCGTGCACTCTAAAACTCATACCCTTAACTTCACTGTGTCCTATTCTGAGCGACCCCAATGTCCTGATGCACCCTCCAAACTCTCCGTTAAGTGTTCTTACGTCCATTTGATTAATATCTAACCCTTTCCGTAAAACAGCAGATTTTATGAGGCTAGTGTCCGCCCCTGAATCTACCAAAAGCACTAGCTTTCCACTAGCTGCTTCCTCGCAGGGAATCTCGATGAAGGCATCACCTATCCTGCTCATAACGAAGCAATGTCCTTTTGTTCCCAACATGGACGCGTATCCACTTCCTAACTCTTCGTGATATTGGAGAGCCCCTTGCTCCTCCTTCTCCTGGACTGTAGTTTCTTCATTACTACTCACACGTACTTCCAGCCTAATTATTACTTTCTTTCTTTTGGCTTTCCAGTCTACTGGCCTCGACTGGGCCGCTGGAAGTTTCCCTGGTTCCTTTGTTGGGATTGTCTATCCCTGCATTCCGCTGCCCGATGTCCCATTCGTCCACATGAGAAGCATCTCAACCCCTGTTTGGTGTTGCCTATCCTGGGTTCACTTCTGGAATCCCAATTTGGTCGCGGCTGACCACTCCCAGTTTTGAAAGGATTTCTTCCTTGGTTAATTCCTTCCGTTGAATTAACTCGGGGACTACTACCCCTGTTGTCCCTCAAGGGTGGATCCGGGCGCCTCGTACCTGCCTGCCTTCTATTTTGATCCCATTTAGTGTCTCCTTAGCACTGTCTACTTGCCTCATGACCATATGTTTGGCACTCCATACAGTAGGGCATGTTTTTGCGTGTAATGCACTCATCCCTTGTATGACCTTGCTTACGGCACAACGAACATGTGGGTGCCCTCTGTACAAACCCCCAGTACGGATTTCTCGGACTCGCGGCTCTGCTGTCGGATACACCGGGATTATACGCTCCTCTATATGTTTGGGACGTAATTACTTCCCTCTCGATCCATGACAGCGGCAGTGAAACTGTCCTGTCTGTTTTCGAACACCTGTACCTCTCCCAAACCGGCCGTACTCCGTTCCACGAGGACTTGTGCTATAATTGCTTCTTCTACTAACTCCTCCAGATTTCCAGTCCTGCTATTCAGCATATGAATCTTTAGAGCGGAGTTGTGGAGGCCCACCACGAAAGTTGTTAACACCGACTTGTCAACTTCGTATAATAATGCTGTATCTCCAACGCCATTGTACTTGTTTTTTATTATTTCCTGGGCCATCATCGGAAGCGACTCTAAATGCCTGGCAAAGGCGCGTATGTCTTCACCTGCCAGCTGTTTCCCGATTCTGACCTCTTGTCTTCCAGAGTTCTTTCCTTTAAATAGGTTCTCTTTAGAAGGCCGTAAAGCTCGTTCACGCTGGCGAATTGCTTTGGCAGCCAAGATTGTGTGCATCTCCAAATAACCTTTGCTTAACGCAGTTGAAAAAGTTCACAACCTTGAATGAACCTGTTGAGTTCTGACCGTACTTCTTCTGAAGCAGCACCAGTAAACACAGGTACTAGCCTGGACACTGCCTTTGAAATCTTCTCTATACCCATTTACTTATTTTTATTTTACTGCTACTGCTTCTGGCTCTGTTTGCGGATATCCCTGATTTTTATTATTTATCGGACTTCCTAGAGAAAATGGCTCGACACCGATTTCAGATGCGCCAAACAAAAATTCTGCTTGTCTTTCTTCACTAAAAACTAATCTTGGCTTTACCATGCGGCTTATCCCTTCTGGTGTTAAATATTCCGGCCAGCGAACTTGCGGAGGCAATGTCAATACTGTCTGTGTAAATCCAGCCGATGCTGATTTTGATCTCTCCTTTTTCGGTAAGGCCCTATTGGTCGCCCGTCCTCTTTTTTATTCTGCTCACTCCTTTTCCAACAGCGCTGCTGCTTCCTCTGTATCTGTCAATCTCTGAGAAAGTTCCTTTACCTTATTCTCAAGATACTCCTTTTGTGCTCTCAAATCCTCTGTTTTCTTATGAAACTTGAGCAACTTTTCTTCTGTCTTTTTTTGGATTGCCGTTAAGGCTTGATCCGCTACTTCTAATGGTGACATAGCTCCTCTGACGTTCGCCTGTTTCCACAATTCCTGAGCTTCTTCCCTGCTCGTACTTGCTACGAACTGCTCCAATACCCTCTCGGTGAAAAGACTCACCTCCGTTCTTACTGCTCTTAACTCGTCCTGTGCATCTTCTTTTCTCTTTAACGGAGACCCACTCGGTGCTTCAATCGTTGCCAATTCCGACTCGAATACTTTAAGCCACGCTCGCACTAAATTTTCCACATATCCATGAAAACCCGTCGCAAAGTACTCGTCGTCCCTACAGACGTCCTTGTGCGGCAGCAATTTTGCGTGGTTGCTGCTAAATTTTGCCACCAAACCTCGCAACTCTGTGATGCGTCTGTGATAGTACTAAACGTTTTTGACATCCTTCCGGTCCTTCCTGAAGTTTGAAATCAACCCCTGGACCTCTTTACCCACCACTTCCTGGGATTTCAGCAACTCCTTCACTTCCTTCGATAGTCCCATAGATTATGTCTAATCCAATAAATGTCCCGTTGAACGACTCAATCTCAAGGAAAAAACTCCATCCATCTGTTCATCCCAAATGCCGGAATAGATGGTGTATCCCAATTACAAATAAAACCCAATAATTGTTAACACTTTTTATCAAGTTATTCCAATATTTTATTCCATCTTACTTAATGATAAATACAAATTTATTAAAAAACATTCCACCGTAAATTCTATCTTTATATTCTTTCTTTACTTATCTTCCACCACAAGTTCCATATCCGCTGTCTACCGGCGTCCATTAAGTCATTCCATCAATGCAAATTTGTCCTTGACTTCCTCACAGATACTCCTTGATTTCCTTTCACCATTTTTAATACTCCCAAAAATCCATAGAAAAGGCCATATGTTTGTAAAAACCGAAATTGGGTTTACGGGCAAAAGTGTCTTGATTCATTCCCGGAAATTTGAATCCTTATTCAAAAATAAACCCGTAACGTATGCGCCACGTAATAATAGCATTATTATTATTATTATTATTATTAACTTACGTTCACCTTGGGACATTAAGGCAAAACCTTGTAAGATTGTCCCAATAACATGAAATGATACATTTAGTACAATAATCGGGACATAATTTAACTTATACTATATAATACTATATAATACAATAGCTCACAGAGTACAAAAACAGAACATTACAATATGAATTTCAACAATTCATCTTTCAATTCCTCAATACAATACAGCTTTGAATCAATAAAAATGTACAGCTTTAAATTTGTTATTAGTCACAAAAGGATGCATACATATAAACAGTGTACGCAGTCACACACAATCCATAGCGCAACCCAATTCAGCTCATAAATTCATTGCCCCTGGAAGTGTTTATTAAGCTCAATTTTGAATAGATTAGCATTGCCAATACCTTGAATTCGTACAGGCAGTGAATTCCAAAGTCTCACAGCATTAACGAAAAATTGACGATCAGACATAAGTGAGGAATGTCTTAACGGGACAAGCCGATTAGAACGGCCAGAGCGAGTAAATTTAAGGCGCCTAAACAAATATGGAGGCTCCTGAGTGCAAATAATCTTATGCAACAATAGAATACTTCGAGTGTCAAGAAGCTGATCGAATGTGATGTGAAAAAGTTCTATTGCGCGCCCAGACACATGATCTCTTCGACTTAAACCATAAATGCACCTCGTTATAGTGTTAAATAACACATTGAGTTTTCGTTTACTTACTGCATCACAATTCCCAAATATTTCACAACCATACAACATAGTTGGGAGAAGGTAGGACTTGGCTAGTATCATTCTAATCCTGAAAGGCGTAAAATATTGCGTAGCCCATAGGGATCGTAGCATACCATAGACTTTACCAACCGTTACTGCAATATGATTATTCCACGATAGAGCACCATCAAATATGACCCCCAAATTTTTAATCACATTTACATAATTAATTGCCGATGAATGCATAAATATCCCAGGGAGGCCCGCGGTTACGATGTGTTTCTTGTAGATCACCAAACACTTAGATTTAGCCGGATTAAGACACAAACCATTCCTTCCTGCCCATACATATACGACTTTCTTTATTAATGTTGGTGACACAATCGGCAACTTCGTTCGGTGTACAACTGATGTAAATTTGAACATCATCAGCATACATTTGAATATTACAATATTGTAAGACAGTCGGTAGCCCTGTGGCACACCTCGAGCCACAGAAAGAAAATTAGATGCCACAAAAGTACTGCTATACGGTTGGTATATAACTTCTCACCCACTTTACCAAAGTGGGTGAGAAGTTATACATTTTCGATAGTTTTGTACATAAAATATCTTGGTCAACACAGTCAAACGCTTTAGAATAGTCCAACAGTGTCAAGAAACACATCCTATTAGAGTCAATTGTCACCCGAATATCTTCCACTACATCAATTATGGCCGTTATGCAGCTCCGCCTTGGTGTAAAACCAGATTGTCTTTCAGTGATAATCGCATTTCCCGATAAAAATTTCCTCATTTGTTTAGCCATAAGTAATTCAAATACTTTAGACAAATATGGCAAAATAGCAATTGGTCGATAGTCATTGTCTGACTTTGGTGTGGGCAGAATTTTTGCTACCTTCCAACATGTTGGAAATGTTGATGTCATTATCGCTGTATTAAAAATATGGGTAATTACCGGAAGCAGCACAGGAAGAAGTGCCTTAACAAAAACGGGATGAATCTCATCAGTACCACAAGCATTCGACTTTACACTCAAAAAACACTCCAACACATCCGACTCCTGTACAACACCAAAACCAAACATACACTCAGAAGACACAAGACTACAAGAATCTAAATAACTATTCCCATGCACTGGTTCGATCAGGAGGTTAACAAACCTCTGATTCAACTCGTTAAGATCAGAATCAATATTTGGAAGTGCCCCGCTCTTTCCCAAGCCAATGCCCCGAATATGTCTCCACGTCTGATTGCTACTTACAGCATTAGAGAATTTACCCTCATAATATTTACATTTAGCAATCCTAACCTCCTTTATGACCTGTCCTCTAAAGTTTCTATATGTTTCGTGAAAAAGAGGTATCTTGTAACTTTTCCATCGTTTATATGCTGCGTCACGTAAGTCTATTAATGTCTTTATTTTATTGTTAAACCAAGGCCGCACTCCATGGCGTATAGAGAGCACTTTTTCCGGAACAAATTCATCGAAAAGTTGCTTAATGTTAGAATGCAGGTACTCCACTTTGTCATTTATTGAGGTCATCAGCAGGATTGAATCCCAATCGACACTGTCGAGCTTAGTACATAAATGTTGGTAGTCAATATTATTGAAGTCACGATAACTTATAATATTTGGCGTAATTTTAAGTTTAAAATCAATTGTCAGAAAAATTAAGTCATGTTTAGAGAAACAAGTGGCTGAGAGCTGTTCATACAGTTTAACCTTCCCTCTATCGTCAACAAAATATAAATCCAACAGTGAACTGTTAGTTTTTGTAAAAGGAGTCGGTGACAATAAGTTTACCGAAACCAAACCCAATGCAGAACATTTCAGATATCAATTCATTCTCAATCAAGAGATTGCTGTTGAAGTCCCCTGCCACCACAATACTTTAAAAATTCAACGAAATCCCCCGAAGATGGTCTAGCAACAATTGCATATCAATTCTACGATTCGGTCTATAAACACAACCAACAAGTAGACTCTCAACACCATTGCAAACACTTAAGAATACATATTCAATTTCACTATCAATACCCGATTTACTGTGGATGTGGCAAGCAATGCGATCCCGCACAAAAATAGCTACCCCCCAGCATGGCTCACTCTATCATATCGAAACAGCCTGTAACCATTAACTCTGAACAAGTTGTTCTGCATTGATAGCACAAACCAAGTTTCCGAGACACAAATCAGATCTACCTCTGAGCCCTCAAACAAGTATCTAAATTCATCAATTTTGCTAACCAAGCTCTGTGCATTAATATGACATATCTTTGTTCCCATTTCAATTCGGCTAAGAATACGAATCATATCAAAGTTAGTTTCATTGGAATTCACAGCAAGCAAGTTAAGGCATGTCAATACCGGCACTATTGTTAATCTCTATGCCCAAGAGTAGCTTCCAAAAGAATTTGAAGTAGTGCAACGAACTGTGGATAACGGTGCAAACTAGTGACTGACTTAAAACTGTATATATGAATTTTACATCAAAACACTCAAAATAGTACAAATTAAAGAGTAAATAAACAATGCAGCAATTTAAACTTACATCTATAAAAATTTGTTGAGAGAAATCAACTATGCAGCAGTACAAATTGTGAGAGCTATTGATCCTCTCCACGAAAAAAACTGCTCATCTGCTGAATTGAGTCTATGCAAAGACAATATACTATAAGACGTTACATCGCTCTCTTCACTCAGCGAAATGAGTTAAAAAACCGTGGCTGCCTATTGGACCAAAACCCGAAGTGTGCTCGGCAAGAAAAGGCAAAACATGTCGATACACATTCTGGTGTTTGCGTTCTATATGAGCGTGTGTGTTTACTACATGTGCGAATGTTTGTATGATTGCCTTCATGTTTACGGCATGCATATGTGTGTATGGGTATGAATGCAAAAATGTTATTTATTTATTTGTTGGAATTGGAATGAAAACGAATTTCAATCATAGCAATCGAAGACGAGGCATTATAACTAATTATGGGAATATTTTTAAAATTTATATTGTAAATTAGTAAAATTTATATGTAAAATTGGTGTATAAAATTAATAAATAATAATATGTATTTATTTAATTTATTGTTTTATCCCCAAAAAAAGCCACCATCGAATTGCACAGCAAAACTTCATGGCTGCACCAGAAGGTGCATAGCACCAATAAAAAATATTTTTTTAACTTTAATAACACCAATGTGATTAACTTATATGCACATCCATACATACAGATCAATGTACATATGGATGTATGTATGCACATATTTGTCTTCTGATCATTTGTCAGGTAGCGAATTGTGCCATAAAAAGAATGAAATGAAAATAAAGCGCCTTTTTGTCTGGATTGGAGTTTTTGTTGTATGATGTGCGGTGTGGCTTCTTTAAATATAAAGTGAAGCAGAATTAGAAATTAATTTGTCATGAGATTTTGGATATGTCAATATTTTCAGTATGGACAAATATCAGCACAATTTACTCTTTCGATCTTATATTTCATATTTTCGCGTTAGCAGCATGTGATCAAACATTTTTTGAGTCTATCCGAAGAAAGAATAATTATGCACAAAAAACCAATTTTACTAAAATTAGTGTTAATATTTTAATATTCATATGTGCGTCTATTGCCCATTCCATCAGAAAATGTATCTAAATAATTTTTAGATTAAGGGTACATTCAACAAAATCAGGGTTTTAAACGATTTTTTTTTACTTTGTCAGATCAGCTTGAAATACTATTACCACACTCTATTGCAAATTAAACCACTTGTACGTACATGAATATGTGCCTATGAACACTGATTCTCCGCATTTACATAGTATATGATGTTCATGTTTGAAGTAAATTTTATGAACTTCAATATCTAGTATTAAGTGCATATGTTCTTGTTATACATTGATTTACAAAGTTTTGTAAATAAAACCGTATACAATACAATAACCTATATATAAACATTTATTTCCAATGGAAAAATGTAGTTCAACCATGATTGTGTTCCAATGCATTTTACCATCTCATAATCGAAAATTATTAGAAACAAAAATCTATAAAAAATTATTTCAAGTATTTAAAAATCCAAGAAATTTTAAATTTATATTAGGATAAATAATGTTTAGTAAAACATATTTTAATATAAGGTGCGTCTTTTTGCCCATCACATTTGACATTTACCTCTAAAAATGTATATGTACATTATGTGTGCAGGGCTCACCCAAGTCGACTTGTTTGCATGTTTTTTCACAAACGCCTTTCGAAATACTACAACCGGCAATACAATCGATTTGACGTGGAGACTTGAATTATGGAAACTAATAAAAATGTGCAAAAACTTCTTACTGCTTCGTGCTTATTTATGCGTGTGAACTTGTCTTTGGATGTGTATCCACTTACATACATACATATATATGTAGAAAATACTTTAAATCAAATAATCTGTCTTGACCTATATTCGTGAATAATAGTTGGGACTTCTTTTCAGTTTTATTTTTTAATTATTCTTCCAAGTTCTTCCATGCAACTGCATGTTTTTTTTATATATTATAATGATATTAATTTAATTCTATTAATTTAAGTTAATTATTATTTTGTAAATAATGTATTAATATAAAAGAAATATGCAGAATTTTAATCCATCTGCATAATTCTTCCTTTTCCTACCATGAGAATAAAACCCAATATACGAAAAACAAAAACTTCCTAAAATTGCACATATTCATTGACGAACGAAATGTTTGATTGGATAAGATTTTGTGAAATTTATGAGCGTATTCAGACGAATTGCGCAAAAGCATCACAAAACTAACATAAACAAAGGCATTGAAATCGTACAAAACTAACACAGTTTCATGCGCACATGAATTTATATATGTACATATGATTGTGAGTTAAGAAACATCGTTATGACTATTTTTAGAAGATATAAATTTCTTTGCTGTAATGATCTGCTATAGCAGCAGCAATTCAATGTGGTTTAGTAAAATTATTAATACTGGATAGTTTATGCTAAAGTAGAAACTATTCTTAATATTTTATTATAAAAATAATTATTAGTTTGCTTTCAAAAAAAGGATGAACAATTAAAAAAATAAACACATTTCTCAGCGGACTTGAACCCTGCATCATAAAATTGATAGACCGACGCTTTACCACTTGCGCTTCGATCTTTATAAAAGATCCTATGCATGCATATTTATTTTATATTGTCAAGTGTTCTAATATGCACGCATTATGCTTCGTCATGACATGGCAAATCTTTCTTATACGCAAAACCACAAATGCTTTGTTTTAAGCCCCACTTTCCGAATAAGAAACATTTGCCATACAGAAAATTCATTCTTGTGTATTTTACCCCAGCCACACAGAACAGATAATAAAAATTTGATTTCAAATTAGTCGCTTCTGATGTGAGCACACACAAAAACACACACACTAAATTATTCATACGAATGCAATACAACAATAGTCATGTGTGTGACTGCCGATGGATACATATTGACGACTGCTTCGTGAAATTGCCGATCTGAATTCCAATGTGGTTGCCAGCAATTTCAAAATGTTGATTCTCACTCAAGAGAGCAATGTAACGTCTTATAGTATATTGTCTTTGCTCACATACATAAATTCATGTGCGCATGAAACTGTTAGTTTTGTGACGCGCAATTCGTCTGAATACGCTCATAAATTTCACAAAATCTAACCCAATCAAACATTTCGTTCGTCAATGAATATGTGCAATTTTAGGAAGTTTTTGTTTTTCGTATATTGGATTTTATTCTTATGGTAGGAAAAGGAAGAATTATGCAGTTGGATTAAAATTCTGCATATTTCTTTTATATTAATACATTATTTACAAAATAATAATTAACTTAAATTAATAGAATTAAATTAATATCATTATAATATATAAAAAAACATGCAGTTGCATGGAAGAACTTGGAAGAATAATTAAAAAATAAAACTGAAAAGAAGTCCCAACTATTATTCACGAATATAGGTCAAGACAGATTATTTGATTTAAAGTATTATCTACATATATATGTATGTATGTAAGTGGATACACCTCCAAAGACAAGTTCACACGCATAAATAAGCACGAAGCAGTAAGAAGTTTTTGCACATTTTTATTAGTTTCCATAATTCAAGTCTCCACGTCAAATCGATTGTATTGCCGGTTGTAGTATTTCGAAAGGCGTTTGTGAAAAAACATGCAAACAAGTCGACTTGGGTAAGCCCTGCACACATAATGTACATATACATTTTTAGAGGTAAATGTCAAATGTGATGGGCAAAAAGACGCACCTTATATTAAAATATGTTTTACTAAACATTATTTATCCTAATATAAATTTAAAATTTCTTGGATTTTTAAATACTTGAAATAATTTTTTATAGATTTTTGTTTCTAATAATTTTCGATTATGAGATGGTAAAATGCATTGGAACACAATCATGGTTGAACTACATTTTTCCATTGGAAATAAATGTTTATATATAGGTTATTGTATTGTATACGGTTTTATTTACAAAACTTTGTAAATCAATGTATAACAAGAACATATGCACTTAATACTAGATATTGAAGTTCATAAAATTTACTTCAAACATGAACATCATATACTATGTAAATGCGGAGAATCAGTGTTCATAGATATGTAGGCACATATTCATGTACGTACAAGTGGTTTAATTTGCAATAGAGTGTGGTAATAGTATTTCAAGCTGATCTGACAAAGTAAAAAAAAATCGTTTAAAACCCTGATTTTGTTGAATGTACCCTTAATCTAAAAATTATTTAGATACATTTTCTGATGGAATGGGCAATAGACGCACATATGAATATTAAAATATTAACACTAATTTTAGTAAAATTGGTTTTTTGTGCATAATTATTCTTTCTTCAGATAGACTCAAAAAATGTTTGATCACATGCTGCTAACGCGAAAATATGAAATATAAGATCGAAAGAGTAAATTGTGCTGATATTTGTCCATACTGAAAATATTGACATATCCAAAATCTCATGACAAATTAATTTCTAATTCTGCTTCACTTTATATTTAAAGAAGCCACACCGCACATCATACAACAAAAACTCCAATCCAGACAAAAAGGCGCTTTATTTTCATTTCATTCTTTTTATGGCACAATTCGCTACCTGACAAATGATCAGAAGACAAATATGTGCATACATACATCCATATGTACATTGATCTGTATGTATGGATGTGCATATAAGTTAATCACATTGGTGTTATTAAAGTTAAAAAAATATTTTTTATTGGTGCTATGCACCTTCTGGTGCAGCCATGAAGTTTTGCTGTGCAATTCGATGGTGGCTTTTTTTGGGGATAAAACAATAAATTAAATAAATACATATTATTATTTATTAATTTTATACACCAATTTTACATATAAATTTTACTAATTTACAATATAAATTTTAAAAATATTCCCATAATTAGTTATAATGCCTCGTCTTCGATTGCTATGATTGAAATTCGTTTTCATTCCAATTCCAACAAATAAATAAATAACATTTTTGCATTCATACCCATACACACATATGCATGCCGTAAACATGAAGGCAATCATACAAACATTCGCACATGTAGTAAACACACACGCTCATATAGAACGCAAACACCAGAATGTGTATCGACATGTTTTGCCTTTGCTTGCCGAGCACACTTCGGGTTTTGGTCCAATAGGCAGCCACGGTTTTTTAACTCATTTCGCTGAGTGAAAAGAGTGATGTAACGTCTTATAGTATATTGTCTTTGCATAAACCAAGCCAAGTTTTTGCTTTTTCAAGCGGACTGCCGCCCGCATTATATCATAATTTACCTTTGTGAGACATTCGTTCATATAAATTGGGACAGTAGAGTCGAATCCAGCATGCTGTAATTGTAAGGTACCATGTGTCTCACGTTTAAAGTTCGCAATAGACTTTAAGACGAAGTTCTTGTCGTAGGGTGTTGCTAGTTTTACCATTATAACACGATCACCGGTAGAGTTTTTGTTGTCAACGCGTGTCACTCTATAAGCCGCCCTTACTACAGGCGGCGTGATACCAACTGATGTACATATGGTATCAAATATTCCAGGTTGATCCTCCTGTGGACTGCATGGGATACCGCGCAACCGTAAGTTACAGGCAATAGCGGCATTGTCCTGTTTTGCCACCTGAGATTTTATGGCCTGAACTTCGGCCCTAAGACCTGGAATAATGCTAGAGTGAGTTTTTGTCTCACACTGCTTCACTCGCTGACACACTGCGTCCAGCTCCCGCCTCAATGTAGTGACCTCCAGGCAAACTGTCTCAACAGCAGCAATTCTTTTTTCAAATTGCAGAAGCGAAGCTTTGATGTTCGAGATCACCGCGGCTGTTTCACTAATTTTTTGCATTACCCGTTCTTCTGACATCGTCAATGCAGAACGTAGCTCAGCAACGATGCTCTCCTTCTGCTTATCCATTCCGCATTGTAATTGCTGCATAACAGCACCTATCGACAGGTTCTCTTTACTAGGCACAGTTTGCGGAGTAGCCGGAGACGAAGCGACTTTATATGTGGTTTTTGTTCTTGTATTCATGGTACGGACTTCTTTCTGCTTCTTGAAATGTTTCAGAGTTTAATGTTTATATTTGTGATCACGGATTTCTGTCTATATCCACTTGCTCTATCTGAGTGTATCTTGTTTAATTTTATTTGGCTAGTTTATTTAGCTATTGTTTGTTACTTTTGTATGTGAATAAATTAATCAAAAATTTAGCGGCAAAAAACACGTCCGAACTTATTGAACTTGCTTAGTTTTTCTTCATTTAAACTTTTTCTTCAACATTGCTACGCAAATCATAGTTTCCGAACTGCAACACCTTTGATGCAACAACACGTGTCGTCTGCATCTCTTGAAATATTTTCACCTAATACCCTAAGCTTACAATGTCAAATAATTAAAACAATTTAACAAACAATATAAATGTCCCTATCGACAAACAAACTCGATTCCCCTACAAAAAAAATCCTCACAGCTAGGACGACATACATAGACCGTCCGATCATACTGACGGTTTATGGTTGCCCATACAAAGCTGCGTGCAACAGCACAAACGCGCCTATGTGTTGCGACTTCTTTGACCAGCGCTACGGCGCCTTCAGGGTCGCAGAAGTATCTACCTCAATTACGCTACTATACACTCTACTCACCATTATACTGTTTGATGACATATTCTCTTTAGGGTCCTTTGAATTTTTTTGCAGGATGCTTCACTGCTTCAGGGTTCCTTGCCCTGGGATTCCTCCTGTAGGTCCTTAAGACCGCCTGCGCCGAAATGTTGGGGACCGTATTTGTTTGTCCTCGGGGGCGTCCTCTTGCTGCTCGTCCTGGGCGCGCATGTACCTGCAAACCTAGAATCACCCTTTAAAATGAAACACTACATTACACTTTTTGTTTGAAAACAACAAGAAGCTTTATTCTTAAAATACTAATGCTTATATACTATTCACAAGAAATAATTACAGTCTACGTATTGACTTTTCTGGTGTTCCAGTTACGCAATTGTTGATTGTTGTCAGTGGCTCAAGCCAACTGACCTACTGAAGTGTCGTCGGTGCATTCTAAATGCCCTTCGTCAGCTTGACTGCGGAACTGTGACACCCTAAAAGTTTACATAATAATTAATACATAAATACTATTCATTTACAATATTTGCACCCTAGAAATATGTGCTCTCTTAATGAATTTAATTGCGTAAAGCTAACCACACCAAATGTGTAGTATCTGTTAGGAGTCGGTGCTGTGAGTCAACTACGCGTAGGTAGCTTGATTCTAACTCACAACAGTGGAGGAACCTTTTGATACCACAAGTTAGGGGTAAATGTGTACTTTCCGAGAATTTGTGTGGAGCCTTACTCCAGCCATTCATCCTCGACTCCAAGCTCTCATGGAAGAGAAACGTGGAACACATGCAACAGAACCTTTGGGAAACAAAAGGGAGCAAAACCATATATCGTACACTGGATGTACACGGCGGTTGTAAGACCTATTCTATCGTACGGGGCACTGATGTGGTGGGAAGCCACGAACACTAAGTCGTTAATAAACAAGCTTCGTAAGGTACAGAGGCTTGCATGCATAGGTATTACTAGGGTGGTGAGATCTGCACCACAGGCAGGACTGAAGATGCTACTGCATATTCTGCCAATCGATCTTTACATAAGGAATACAGCAGCAAAAGGAATTCGTAGAATTGGGAAATACGGCAAGCTGTGTAATTTATCAGGACACTGGTCTCTTTTAGAAAAAATAGACTGAAACCTCTGTCATAAAGACACGGATTATAGAATATCCAAGATGGATTTTAACACAACTCACAACATTAACTTTCGAACAAGGCGGGAATGGGAAACAGGGACAACTCTTGAGGGAAATGACCTGACCATTTTCACTGAAGGATCAAAGATGGGCATGGGTACAGATGCGGGAGTCTATTCGGACAAACTAGATATTGAATAGTCCTTTAGACTACCAAATTTGTGCACCGTCTTTCAGGCTGAGATCTATGCCATTGACAAAGCTGCATAAATAATACGAAGTAGGGAGCTTACTCCCTCGACAATTATTATCTGTGTAGACAGTCAAACAGCGCTCTAAACGCTAATATTGTGAAATCTAAGTGTGCAGAACACTGCAGGAAATCACTATTTGCAATCAAACATCAAATCTATGCTGAGTCCCTCGACATCGGGGTATCCCTGTTAACGAAAAAGCTAACGAATGTGCCAGACTCGAATCGGAACTGCTAGAAGCGAGCCAGGTGGAGGATATCAAGAACAAGCTCGAAAGCTCACAAACAAGATCGAAACCACTGTAAAACGATTATTGAATTAACGGTGGTACTTAACAGCCGACTGTTGAACATCTCGATATATGCGCCCAAAACTGAGCCAAAATAAGTCTGACATACTTCTTCGGCTCAGTAGAGGGGAACTCAGTTAGTTAACCTAACCTAACCTACTCCAGCCATTTTGAAAGTAGGAAGATTCTCCCCAAGTCTTTGATTGAATTGAGATTGTCCAGGCCATTGAAGAAGGTAGGGTTTTCAACCTGTGATTGGAGAGGGTCGGAGAATGAGATAGTAGATGGAATACTATCACTTCCTCATTCTCACGTTGATAGCTGTGGCAGGAGTTCCGAGCGCAGAGGCCCAGTCTGACGGCATGGCGGCCAAATAGACAATATTCTGTCAAGACTGCCACAACAGAGCCTATTTAACTAGATTAGCTCTTTAGTGGATCTGACGTCAAAAGAAGGTCGGAGCTGTCTAGTCGCACTTCAGGTGCTTTCCTCCTGCCACCATTTGGTAGCGATAGGTTTTTTTACAGTTGCCTTGTATGTAAAAATGGCATACCATCCAAGTCACGGGAATGTGGTGTACGTCCGTTAGATGATTGACCTCGGAGGGACAGAGGGAGACTACCTTCGAGGCGATGTATGCCTTGTTTTGGACCTTAATGAGCCTGCCTATCAGTGAAGATTTGTACATATTCGTCTAGTGGATTCAGTAGTAACAAAGCTTAAACTTCCATATGGAAGATATTGCAGCAGTCTGTGAGTTGAAAACTTTCATTAAGTTCAAGGCTCTCGCATAATACATCACCTCAATCCCCTCCAACTTGTATCCATAGTGTAGAAACATACTCCTAGTTCCGACACCGCATCTCGTTCCCATTCACGTATACTTGGAGTTTAGGTGGATAATTTGGTGTCAAAGAGGTAAGAGTCAAATGGATAAGGTGTAGAAGGACATATAACCCTTTGAATTTGGTTCATATTTGGCACGAAGTCGCTGAGGACCTTTGTTGAGAGCCGTGCATATGAAAATTTCCATTCCAGACCCTATTTTCTACTGACGGCCATCTAGCAGAAATAAAGAAATGATTTGCGGAATCTTTCTAGCATTTTAGCTATCCAGTCTAGCTTTCTATCAAGAACAAATCCCAAGTATCTCGTACATGCTTTAATGTCCAGCCTTGTGTCATTCAACTTGGATGCACTGTAGAAGGGAATTTGGTACTTCCTAGCACACAAGGTCAGTATTTGAAGGGCTAACCTCCAAACAGCTACAAGAGTACTACAATGAAAGCTTGTTAAGGTCCCCTGGAGTGTATCGACTAAAGTCATGATATACTTCCTGATGCTACAATAGCTCCAACTTCAGCATATGCAACTACCACACACTCAGTGGTGTTAAGTTGTAACAGCAGATCGTTTAAAGCAAGATTTCAGATATAAAGAGAGGATACAGCTTCCTGTGGCGTACCTAGAAGTACCAAACGCTGAGTTAATAACTCCGTTTACAAAATGTTTCTAATAAGGTCAATAAGCGAAGCGTCTAGCTGCATGTTGAATAGCAGTGCACTGATATGCGTCGTCCCAATTTTGTTAAAAACTTCTAAATCAAGAAAGGCAAGTAAGGCGAACTCCTTGTGATGCAAGGTATATTCAATTGATTGGTCGAGAGACTGGAGAGCTGTTTCAACCAATTTTCCTTTCATGCATGCCCACTGATTAGGTGACACTAGATGACATAGCTTTCCTAATATTCATATCAAATATTCTCTCAAGCGTATTGATCAAGGAAGAGGATAGAGACACTGTCGCTGTAGCTACTATTGCCAAGAAAATGTGTGTCCCCTATGAGTTCAAAGATGTCTAAATAAGACGACGTCCAATTGCCATCGTCCTTCTGTAAAAAAATTAGAATAGTGGGCCATGGCGCGAGGATCTTGCTCTAAGTTTGGGCAGAAAATCCTCCATGAGGTGTGCTGTTTGTTTTCTGAAGTGTCTTAGTTTGTTTTTAGAGGCAGGCTAATCGTTCGCTATCTTAGCTCGATTGAAGAGTTTGCGGACTCTTTCCTAGAGTACTTGTGCTCTAGATGCTCTCATAAACTTTATAAGTCATAGTCAGACTTCCCACTATATATCATCCAACTTTTCACAGAGTGCATGCATTTTTAAAAGTTTTCCAGAATTTTTACAGTTTGTCTGGAGTGAATTCGAATGTTGCGACCACTATCTGGTCCGAAAAGGAGTTTTCTGTGGAAACGTTTCTCATGGGTTGAAACGTCAGATGCAAACTCATTGATGAATACATGGAAGATCTCTTTACGGTTAGAGGTAATGAAGGTGGGTTCACACAAAATGTTGGCAATGCTTAGGTTAGAGCTAATTATATACTCGTATTAAAATATGACTCACCTCGCTGATTTATGTCCGAGCTTCTCCATATATTGTGGTGCGCATTGGCATTTGCTCTGACGCGCAGAGCCCACAGCCTTATTCAGTAGCCGAGGCTGGGAGTGCTCATGGTCATCGTGGACATCGTGGATATGTAGGTGGATGCAACCCAGATATTTACACGCGTAAATTCGCCGCTAACGTTGGTATACAGTCCTGATTCGTGAAGATCGCACAGACACCCCAGCAATCTCAGGGGCCTTGTACCAGCGCCATCTCCTCTTCTTTTTCAGCCAGGTGAATAAGCACTGGGTCAACATTTAAGCAGTGGGCGTGAAAACATTTCCTGTCCCTTTCAGGGGACAAATGCTCAGCCTAGACTCAATCAAGGTCCTAGCTTCTCCCCGGCCCCCGGCGATATTGTGGCGTGTTTTTGCCCCTGTCGACATAACTGGGGCTTATGCACAGAGCCTTTCCCGAAGGGATGGACATCAGCGGTAGGCCCAGGTACACCTGTTAGCTCATGGTTTCTTAAAAAAACATATAACATAGAACAAATAAATGAGGAAACGTCAAAACCTTTTAGGTGTTACCTGATTCCGTCAAAATGTCACCGTCCATCTCAACATCGTTCTCATAAAAATGACTGCCCACAGTGTATCCAGAAATGTGGCTTGCTAAATGATAACAGTGGATGTGGACACATATGCCAAGCTAAATGACATGCCGCCGTGAAGGTTTAAAAAAAAATCAATGTAGCTCCTACAAGCTTTTGGAAACAACATGAAAAAGTCATAAAAAATTCCCCATCCGCAACGTGAGCATAAAACATCTATTATATGTCTTGGTGGTCATGAAGTCGAGGAACGGCCATGTTGGAAATCAATTCCGTCTTCCTGTGGTCAAAAATGTAATCGCCTATTGCGCTGTGGCAATCACAGATGTACATTACCTTGCTACTCTATTCCGGATATTTCTGACTTGGAGGTATATAAGCTCTTTCAGTCAATAGCACTTGTTTCTTCTTTTTTAAACTTTTATCTTCAGGAACAGGATGGATGCAGTAAATGTAACGAAAACTGTAATATACCGCGACCTCCTGGATGTCTCCATCCATTTGCTCGTGGTTGCCACTTGCCACCATGTTATCGTTGTCACATAAACATTTAAATTGAATGTCACTGCGGCTTAACTCAGCTTGTCCACAATTGCTCCGATTTTTTCCAAACTGGTGAAACCAAAGAATTAACATTAGACCGACAGGAACGCTTAAAAAGCTGCGGCAATCGTTGTTTGAAAAATTAACTATACGAGTATGTGCTTAAAAAAAGAAATGTAAACAAACATTTTGGATTTTAGTTTTCATGCGCTCATAGTTGTAGTGCCATATGTCACTCAGGGGATTGCCCTAACCCGAATTTGTGTCGGAAAGCAGTACGCATATATTGTAAGTGCAAGCATATACAATCAGAAGTTCCTTGCGAAAAGTACCGCGGAGGCCATAACTCGATTGGATGCGATGAAAACGCTCGTCAAAATTGAAGAAATACAAAAGCAAGAAGCTGAAAATATGCGGCTGCAGGAGGAAGCTTAAAACCGGTTAGAAGAGGGGCAGTTTTAAAAGAAATTCACCAAGCAAAAGCATAAGGAACGCAAACTTTTAGTGGGAGCATCGAAGCATAAAGTAAACTGGAAAATCGTTTCCATATATGTTGGTACAGCAATGGCGATATTTGGTGCTGTCGCTGTGGCTTTTTATGAAGAAAACTAAATTTATTTACATTTTTAATCAATTTTGCGAGACGACGTAAATTTTATTAATGAACGGAAATTACAGAGGTCATTACGTCACATACAATATATATAAAACAATAAAATGTCGAAAGGGTATTTGTATTTGATTACAATTGTATAGTACAATAGTATACATATTATCAACTTATCTAAATGCATGTGGGGGGGAGCAACTCTATTATATATAGAAAAATATTGTAACAATATTATTTTTTACTACTTGGATATTGAATTATTATATAAGACACGAAGTATACTATACTAATCTCATTTAATCAAATATCTAAACTTCTAAATAAAATCCACAATTACCAATTACATATGATTAAGCTAGCTGGCAGCAAGTGCGTATTCGCAACTCTAGTTCAATAACAAATAAATATACATCTTAGAATACCAAGTACATTTCTATGTACTTACATATGTGACCAGCTCCGAAGAAAGAGGTTATATCTAAAAAATCACGCTATAAGTGTATATGAAGCCCCTCTTATGCATACATATATTCACATGCAATTTCCTGATAGTCGTTGTGTGGAATTTTGGAAAATCGTTCAGTCTTTACTTAGCTCACGGTCTAAAATTTGAAACCATTTTCTCGGAAAGGGACTTACGGTTCTCTTTTCAGTTGCTTCCTTATGTATGTAAAAGCGGAATTCATAATCAACGTTACACTGAAGACAAAATCTTCATTGTTGAGGTTAGCATGGTGTGTCAGTCATATCAATACAAATCAGTTCATATCTACAAATTTCCAAAAAAAGTTGTTCAATATAGCTGATGACACTTTAAAGGAAAATTTTGGAATCCTATACTTATCCACGTGCATAACACAAACCATTAGCCTCATGGAGGCAGTTTTTAATTCGGCAATAGAAACAGATATATTTCATAGATCCAATCAGGATAGAGAGAAGATTGTCATAATCGACATTAGCATTTTATATAAAGGGTGTTCTTTTTTGTTAGCTATTAATGGGAACTATGTTATTGTTCCTGTTTGTTCCGATATGCTGACGTCAGCATGTCCATGGTATATTCCACCTAATCCACATCTTCCACTTTCCTTTATTGATTTCAACATTTTTCTTGTTCAGTGTGTCTTTGAGAAGCTGTAACTTGTGGCCCAGGATACACGGAAATCGCGTGACTAGACAGTTTTAGTAAAGAAAGCCGAAGTCAGGTTAGACCGACTTCGAGATACCCTTTACCCTAACTTGTGCTTGCGAGCTAAACCATGATAACGTACATTTGATTCATGTATCATCATTAGGAGCATATCTTCAGAAATTTTCACTGAGATACCCAGATTTAATTATATGGGACGGAGGCGTGGACCATATTTGATCGACCGCATTTCTTCAGTAGCGCGAAACTACTTATTCACATAAAATTTGGATCATAAATTTTGTATAGGTCCTAAAGGTCTGCACCTTAATTAATTAATGCTCAATTAGAAAAATGTATGTTAATTTTTTCTAACTACACATCCATATGTAGGTGTCGTAGAGGAAAGGAAATGAGCAAAATAAAACAATTTAGCTGGAGTAATGAATTCATTGATCGACAAGAATAGCAACGTCTCTGAAATTCAATGAAACAAATAGCAATACAAAAACAAATTATATATTGATTGTGGTAATAAGTTTAGGTTTAGTGATTTAGTACTACCATTGGCTGTTTTATATGAGGTGATCACATTTTTAGTATTTCCTATACTATTCTTATGTACATGCTTCAGTTTCGGTAGAATTTGTAATTAAAAGATAAAATTACAAATAAGCTCCAAGAACAGTCAGCAGAAGTGTTTGTATATTTGTATTACCTAATTCAAGTTGAGTCATTTTAATTAAATCGTTATTTGCAAACAACTATGGTATATGATTTAACTGAAAGGTAATTACAATTCCTAAAAATGTAAAATTGTTCGACGTATGTAATTTTTTAAATAAACTCCGGTCCTTGTTGGTATTTTCGTGGGCCCCCTCCGAGAACATTTTTACGGATAGTGTTGATTTGTGGGACTTTAACTACAAGGCAAGACGAAACTGTTATTAGCCTAAGCAAATCAGCTATAATGAGGAAACCCCTTTCTTCAGATAGTCAGAAACTACAGCACCGTATCCTTCCGAAAAGTTGTCCATTGTTGCAAAAAATATTAAGTTGGTTTTAACTACAAGTTGATTTGAAGAATAAGCAAGTGTGCAACTACTCCCAAAAATATAAGATATCTAGTATCCACCACACTGTTCTCTATTTTAAAAACTGGAACCTAGCCCGGTCAGCTAGATCACCCATCACACATAAGAAACATGTGACCTATTTTATGAGTGTCCTGTGAGGTCAAAATAATTTATAATAGGTTTTTTCGCGTCGCATGAACTGGTTGCTTTATCTGCTCTGAACTCTGTTCGTGTCGCGGGCTCATTTGCAATTTCCTGTTCGCATCACAGAAGGTTCACTGTCAGTTAATCAACTGAAATTTTTTTGAAAATTAACGAAAATTTTTCATATTTTTTCCTTTATTTTGTTGTGGTTGTCTATGGGATTTTGATTTTGTTTACACTTGCTTCTCAGCTGCTATCTGTAGCGTCCCTTTTGTTGTTAAGCCGGTGGTCCATTTGAAAGCTAATATTTTAATTGTTGTTTAATAAATGTTTTCACTATTGCTTTAATTTTGTGAATCAACAAAAAAAAATATACACATTTGTATATTATAAACTGTCAGCGGTGTCTCCTCTATACACCTTTCCAGCACTCTAGTTGGAGTTTTTGTACCGGTATAGTAGCCGGTACACAAACCAGAGTGTTTGTAGTTAAACTGCCTATCGGAACAGTGGATCGAGTGAATGAGCGGGTATATGTTTGTGTGAACAAATGCGCCCTGTTTTTGAAGATCGCATTATCAGCCGCAGAGCTGATGTCGTTTGGCCACCTCGGAGCTGCGATTTGACACCGTTGGACTATTATTTGTGGGGTGCCCTCAAAGATAAGTGTTACGCCGACAAACCAGAGACAATTGACGCTTTAAAGGACAATATTCGTGAAGCCATTGGTGAAATACAGCTGCACACAATCGATAATGTGCTTAAAAATTGGACCGATCGTGTAGGCTACTGCATGGCCAGCCTTGGCAGCCATTTGAATGAAATTATTTCCATTATTAACCGGAAGGATTGTACTTTCAAATAAAAAAAGAAGTTTGAGAAAATATCCAGTAGTTTTTTTTTAATAGAATTTTGAAAAAAAAAAGTTATTTGGCGTACCCATTATATATATATAAATATATATATATATATATATATATATATATATATATATATATATATATATATATATATATATATATATATATATATATATGCTCTTTCAGAGTACAACTTAAGTCACCACTGGGGAAAAGTGTTTAAACTAGCAGATCTGCGTCCAGACACTTGGCTTTGGAACGTATAATAGCTTTCATTACGCCTCCGGTGCCGATGATGCGAATGTTGCTGTTTATGCGACGATGGGCATGCCATTCCTTCTCATCTTCCTCATTGGAAACAAGATATACTTTCTGGTTAGCTTTCCACATTGGTGTAGTCAGGAGCACTTGTCCGCCAGCACAGCTAATGAGAGCTGCAAATTAGTGAAATATTGGTGTTTAATATGCACATACGAGTATGTACTTCGAATTGGCATCCAATATGTGTTTTGTACCTTTCATTTCCTCAGGAATCGGTTGAATTTGTGGTGTCAAAAGATATTCATATCCCGCAAACAATTTCGATTTACGAGCCAACTTTAAAATCCTTGGCAATACAAATGAAGAGGGACTACTGGAGCTGGATGCTGGTTTAGGCTGAAAGTGCGATTTCAAATGACAATTATTTCAATTTCAATTCAATTTCAATTCAATTTCAATTTATTGTTTAAAGTTATAACATAAGACAAAGTATTTTAATATATAACTATATATCAGTTGTTAATATATATATATATATATATATATATATATATATATATATATATATATATATATATATATATATATATATATATATATATATATATATATATATATATATATATATATATATATATATATATATATATATATATATATATATATATATATATATATATATATATATATATATATATATATATATATATATATATATATATATATATATATATATATATATATATATATATATATATATATATATATATATATATATATATATATATATATATATATATATATATATATATATATATATATATATATATATATATACATATATATATATATATATATATATATATATATATATATATATATATATATATATATATATATATATATATATATATATATATATATATATATATATATATATATATATATATATATATATATATATATATATATATATATATATATATATATATATATATATATATATATATATATATATATATATATATATATATATATATATATATATATATATATATATATATATATATATATATATATATATATATATATATATATATATAATGTAACAATTAGAAATCAATATCGGCTAACGGTGTTATGTAAAATTGTACATAGACTTCTGCTTTTTCATCTTTTTGGTGTATCATGAAATGCATTTCCAGTAAACCAGATGCGTCTGGTTTTATTGCAACTTTTGATGCAATTGCCAGTGTTTTCATTGTCATACGCATTTGGGAGTGTCGGTAACGTGCAATCGTTGTTTCACGGCAATTGAAGAGGATTATCATATCGCTCGTCTTAGCTACTTCCACACTAGTTTCGGACTGCATTACCTCTAAAGTATCAATTCTAAAATGTGGTATATGAGGCGACAATCTGATTTTTAATTCGCCTGCTGATTTATCAAGTTCATTGAATATTGTTGCTAAATCGGGACCACGAACAAAAACTATATTCAAACTAGCACTATTCTCGTCCAATTCGAAATCTATTGATTCCTCATAGTCTGAAGTCTTAATGGAACATTCTGTAGATATATCGTCTTATATGTATCATGAGGCTCTATAATTAATATTAAAGGCGTGCCTTGGCCCTTATAGAACATTTTCATGCTACAATCAATCCCACTGAATATGCTTAAGCACTCGGAAATCACATTGATGTTTACGCCAAAATTTAAAACTCCGTCGACGTGATACTGAGAAAAATACGAGGTATTGAAGAACAGGCTTGCTTGTATAGATTTGTCCTGTTCTACGGTGATTCGAAATCCATCTTCATTAATATAGAAAAACCCATTCTAAGATTAAACAAGTGATATAAATTAATTATATTTGATTCTATGCGTATACCAACCTTCCCAAAATTGATAGCTTTTAATCCAGATTGAAGGATCTTAATGTGATCTAATCGACCAACAAACTTAAAATTAGAGTACTGCGATTGTGTAAACATATTTTGATTCCTTTTGTGTAGTTTTCGAGGTTTGCATGTATTATTAAAAGAATACACCAGTTGCATCTGCATTAAAAGGTAGCTGAATATATGGTTCGGCAAAGTTACATTACGTTGTGAAGGTACACGGAGTATTTCCAAAAGCCGTAATGCAAGCACGTGTTTGCAGGTATAACTCTCAATAGAAGAAGATGCAACTCCAGCTGTCGACGTCGTAGGTAACTCCAATTTCAGAACATGCCTAACAAAATATTCACACGGGCAATAATTTATGCCTGTAAATATTTTATGTTCAACTGCTGAGGTCCGACCCTCTGCGATTTCAGCCGATTCTTGTGTTCCTGAGGTGTTGCCGTAAATTGTGATGATTTCCTCGTCCAGAAGACGCAGAGCATCAGCTAACAGTTCACTGCCAACTACTGAATTCAATTCGATGGAAAATTCCCCGTTCGCTACAGATAGTAACGCTACATATAGGATTGTGTATAGTTTTTGCTTATACTAGTATGTATGTATATGTGTTTATGTATATGCACTCACAGGGTAATCGACTATTTTCGCCTTCGTCAAATTTAAATTCGTATTTTTTAAATATGGAAGACAACAGATTAGGTACAAATAAAACTTGCAATTTTGGCATTATAAGATACGACCATAGATCATAGAATCTATGGATACTACCAGTTTTCTAACAAATCTACTAAAGTTGCAAGAAGCAAATTTACTAAATTGAGGCACGATTATCAAGCAGCAAACGCGGTTTTACTTCAATTCAAACAAATAATGAATCAGCTGTTTGGCGTTGCCATTTCTTAGCTTTACTAATAATACTCTTTGAAACACATCATCTGGTTCACTCATTTATGGCGTTCCACAAGAATTGTTTTTGATAAACACGTACAAATTTTGTGGACTTTGAGACAATTTATATATGGAATAAATATACACAATGGCTAAAAGGGGTGCGCTAGAATGCAGCAGTTCTAAAGACAAGCAATAATCATTGAGAGCATTTTTGGGATGCAGTCAATCAAAAGCACCAGGTAAAAGTTTTTGTGTAATACTGCAGAGAAGCGGCTTTTGCAAAAAAATTAGGGGGTGGTTAAAAACTGTAACACAAGTCGGGGGAAGCACTTTTTTGGTCCAAAAAACATTAAAAATAATAAAAATAGCAACAAAAATATTTCTCTTCGCCTCTAGCAGCAATAAATCGTTTTAAGAAGAATGCCATACACGACACTTCCTCCATTTCCGTTTCCTCCACAGATGAATGTTTCGAAACTACCAATAACGTATGTGCAAAAAAAAAAACAAATTGTGTTCTACCTACCAAGCAAGAATCTCCTAATAAGTTGAATATAAAAAATAGAGATCAAATGCTGCAGGATGATACAAAATATCAGCTGGCACTGTCCCGGCTTAATGGAAGTATTAGCAAACTGAAAGGGGAAACTCGATTGTCGCGTTCACCTATGAGTTCTGTTTCCCTTAAAACACCTCACAGCCAACAAAGCCTGTCACAGGAAAATGATTGTAACGAAAAGCTTCAAAGGCAAGGAAATGCAGGTATTAGCAGCAGTACAGTTGTGCGATCGCAAAACAACCTTGAAGAACAAAAGCAGTCTTCGATGAAATCTCCGTCACCAACTACTTCTAGTTCCATATATTTGAAAACAGACGATTCGTTATCCACTCGTAAACCTTCCAATTCTCAAACTAACGTAGTCTTTGAATCTGGACTAGATGAGTATCTCAGCAATTTGTTGCGCAACGAAAGTTTGCAGACAAGCGCTAATGAGGTAAGCAACCTGTAACAGGCACAGATTTCATTTGAATTATTTATTTTTTTTATCAGGAGAATGATTACGTGTTGGAATCCAGTCATGCATTTTTCAAATCCTCTTATATTGAACTATTGGAGAAGTACTGTTCTATTGTGGACCAAATTCCTGTCGAATACTTCAGTAACATTACTGGCTTTGACAAGGGTACATTTTTAAAATTGAAAATGACAAGGCAAAAATTTAATGCTAAAGCAAAACAATTCCAAAGAAGTTTGGAAAAGCGAGCTGCATTGCGTTTGGAACAAGAAAAGTCAATTCAAGGTGACCACAACTTTGCCGCGGTTGAAGTGCGAGAAATGCAGAGAGAGCATGGTGCCCCAAAAGAGGAAGAAGACTTCGCAGCCGTGCCTGTGGAGAACAGTACAAAGAAAAATATAGAACCTGCCAAATTAGCAAAGTCTACAACTGAGTCTTTCAACAATTTGACCAACAAAAGTACCACAGAAAAGACAGATGGATATGACGAGAATGAAGACTGTGAATTGGATGAATTACTAAACGACATTAAAGATTACGAAGCGCTCCTCAAGGGCTGTAATTCGGAGTACATTAACTACTCCTGCACAGATTGGGAAACCAAATTTGCATCAGGTAAGAAAGGTAAGTGAAAGAATGAATTTTCAGCTAAGATAATCCCATTTAAATCGTTGATTGTTACAGAACCAGCCGCACACGTCGATAACGATGGATGGCAGGTGGGTGAAGGGTGTGTCAACTTGAACTAATTTTTAAATTAATTTATTTTATAGGTTTACGATCCGGAACAATTTGAAATTGCAGCCGCACAAGCGGCACTAAACATTCCGCAAAGTAAAACAAAATATCCTTCGAGAATAAGCACCATCGATTTGTGTGCCGATGACGAACCTTCTACTAGCAATATTTTCAGTAATTATCCTAGAGCTCCACCACGTCATTTAAATTCTGTGAAACCAATGCCTGAGCTTACGAAATCGGCGCAGAAGATTGTTGGCAACTTTCATTCGAATATACACAATGACGGCATCACTGGCGAATTCGACGGTCGGAATTACCCACATTCCGAGCGCCTCATGGAAGGACTGCGTTTCAATTTCGGTCTAAACAGTTTTCGACCAAATCAGTTACAAGTCATCAATGCCGCTCTCTTGGGGAATGATTGTTTTGTGTTGATGCCTACAGGAGGCGGTAAATCGTTATGTTATCAGCTGCCTGCCATTTTGATGGAGGGAGTGACAATTGTCATTAGTCCGCTTAAATCTCTGATTCTGGATCAAGTGAATAAGATGAGTTCATTGGATGTAAGTTCAGCATTTTAATTGAGGCTTTAATAAATAATATTAAAAAGAACAGATATACGCCAAAAGTCTTTCCGGAGATCAAACGCTGCAGGATGTCCGTGGTATTTATTGTGATCTCGAGACCAGTCCCCCACGTATTAAAATATTGTATGTTACCCCCGAAAAGATATCTAGTTCACCAAAATTTCAGGTAACTTTACATATAAAAATATTTAAGTGTGTCTCGCGTTGCATTAGCTAGCGCACAATTATGGTTTATACCAAATAGTAGGCGAGTATTTAGGGATGACTTTGAAGAATTGCTGAAATCAGATCGTAATGCACGGCAGAGTTAAGCTGTCAGAGAGAAATCTGCCACGTGAGCAGCGCGTTCACCTAAACAGTAAAATCGTATATAATCATTGGAGAAATTCATTATCCAAAAATGTCTGCACTGACCTGCGAAAATAAATAAAACGACCAAAGAAAATAAATAAAATAACTTTTACTTGAAGGACATTCTGGACCATCTTTATGCTGGCAACCATATTAATCGATTTATCATCGACGAGGCTCATTGTGTTTCGCAGTGGGGCCACGATTTCCGGCCGGACTACAAGAAACTTGGTATTTTACGAAAACGTTTTCCCAAAGTGCCCACTATGGTGCTAACTGCCACAGCAACGCCTCGCGTCCGTTTAGATATTCTGCGCCAACTCAACCTCACGCAGTGCAAATGGTTTCTGTCCAGCTTTAACCGCAGCAACCTCAAGTATAGTGTACTACCTAAGAAGGGCGTCAGCACTATTGAGGATATAAAAAAATTCATTCGCACGTGTTCTCCTTCGGCGAGTGGTATCATATACTGTCTCTCACGCAAGGAGTGTGACGATGTGGCTAGTAAAATGAACGCCGTCGGCATTAAGTCCACAGCATACCATGCGGGTTTGGCAGATAACGTTCGCGAGTCGCGACAAAAGGATTGGATTACTAATAAAATACGTGTCATTTGCGCCACAATTGCTTTCGGCATGGGTATTGACAAACCCGATGTGCGCTTTGTGTTGCACTACTCGATGCCGAAGTCCATTGAGGGTTATTATCAGGAGGCAGGACGTGCAGGTCGTGACGGCGATATTGCGCAATGTTTACTCTACTATAATTACTGCGATATGCTCCGATATAAAAAGATGTTAGACGGTAACAGAGAGAAACAATGAGCAAAAATACATTTTTTTTATTCTCAATAATCTTATAGGGGATCGGACAGTTTCATTGGAAGTAAAGAGAATGCATGTCGACAACTTGAACCGCATTGTGGGCTTTTGCGAGAACATCACAGATTGTCGTCGATTTCTACAATTGGACTATTTCGGTGAGCATTTCACAAGCGAACAGTGTCTGGCAAACCGCGAAACCGCCTGCGACAATTGCCTAAAGCAAAAGAACTACAAGGTATTTGCACTCTCTTATTGCTCCAATAATTAATGCGATTCCTTTTTATGTCTCTAGCAAGTAGACGTGTTGGAAACGAGCCGCAAGTTGGTGCATGCCATTAAAGATTTGTGCAGTGGACGCTCTCGGTTCACACTACTCCATATTGGTAAGAAAATATTACATATTTTCAGTAAAAATTCCATTTACTTTCGAACAATCGATGTATTCTTCTCAGCCGATGTCTTTAAGGGTTCCATGATCAAGAAAATCGTAGATTTTGGACACAATAAGACCCCCTACCATGGCTACCTAAAGGATTGGGATAAATCTGATATACAGAAACTGTTGCGGAAAATGGTAATCAGTGAATACTTGCGTGAGGATCTGATATACGCCACGGATATACCTCAAGCGTGCATATACCTGGGTCCTAGAGTTGCTGAACTAATGAACGAAAACATACCCATGGTCTGCGCTACAGCGCGCAAAGATAGTAGAAAGGTAGCATTGAGTGTAAGCACCGAGACTAGCTCCAAGAAACCCGGAAGTGATGTGAATGTAACTCCCGCCGTTAAACAAATCTTTGAGCGATGTTATTCGGATCTATTGGAACTGTGTCGCACGACTGCGGCTGCACGTGATGCCACAATGGCCAGTATTATGAATATACAGGCTATAAAGGCAATGGCGGAAAGGCTTCCGGAGACCGAAGCTGACATGCGTACAATACCTCATGTGACCAAAGCCAATTTCGACAAATATGGTGAAAAATTGCTCGAAATTACGCGGAATTATGCGGCAGAAAAGTTGTGTCTGATCATGGACATGGAAGACATGGCTCCACAAGCAGAGGTGCTAAATATAATTGGGAATAACAGTACAACGACGGCAAAGTCTAAAAATTCCCGCTCAGCGACCCAAACGAAGTCAGGTCCAGCGGCAACAAACCGATTTAGCATTTGTGATGACAATGATTTTTCTTGGAATACAGTTGCTGCTTCGCAGGGCAACACTAGCAGAGGCAGTTATAGAGGCGGTAAACGCAAGCGGGCATGGCACGGAGGTGGCGCTAAAAGATCCAAAGAAAATAATGCATCTAATAATAGCTGGGGTGGTGTCGGCTGCAGTCCAGCAAAACGATCGACTGCCAAATCGAGAAGCGGAGCCACGCGCAAAAACGCGGTGGCAAGCTGCAGCAGCAGAGGAGGCAGCAGTGGTACAACTAATGCTTGGATATGCAAGAAAACAGGTATATCAATTAAGTCAATAAATGTTTAGAATTCATTTTTTTTTAATTCTTTTACTTAGTAATTAAAGGCAGCAGCGGCGGCTTCGAAATGATGCCCGTCCCTGGTGCAAAGTAGTTCCCATTCAAATATAGCCAAGGGATGAATATCATCACACTCATTCAAGTACATACATGCGGTTTAGTTCAAGTTGTTTTGTTTATTTATTATCGTAGATATAGATTATTAGAAAATAATGATATCTGTAAACGTTGATTCTTCCAAAAAGACTGCGATTAAACTTGCAATGACAAAATGCGTTGTTTTTTTCTATGAGTAAAAAAATGGCGCCAAGTGATACATAAGGCGATTCAACTTAAAGAATTTCACAACAAAATCAATTTACTTACCGCGGTTCCGTCTCCATTGGCTTTCAATCAACGAATGCCAATTTGAAATGGAGTCGCGATTTACAAAGTTGCCATATACAAAAATTGATTATACTTAAAAATAAAAACTCAGCGTTGCATTTATGATTCATTCGGTGACACCCCACCTCCCGTGAGTCGTCCCGATTCACTATCATCCGAGTTGAGAATGGCTAACTTAGATGCAGCGCGTCGTATGACCCCTCCTCGAGCTGTGCGTACGTCTGCTTGTCTGGTCACTCCATCAGCACCAGGGTATACGCGCTCCACAACTCCTCGACACCATTGTTTTCTTGGAACATTAGCATCGCATACGAATACTAAATCACCTTCCTTTAATGGCTCAGTGACCTCGCACCACTTTCCACGACGAGTAAGTGTAGGCAGATACTCTGCGATCCATCTTTTCCAGAAGTGGTCGCGTAAGTCGCGCGCAATTCTCCATTGTTTGCGTAGGGCACAAATCTTTTCTAGATCGATGTTGACACTTGGGGTTTGTGCAGTATTGGCTGTTCCAAGCAGGAAGTGATTGGGCGTGAGCGGCTCCTCTTGGTCAGCGGCGATAGGTAGATGAGTTGCACGCTTGTGGAGTGCCGTTTCGAAAGTAGGATCGTGGAATCTTAAGATCCATCACCACTGGCATCAAATGACGCCACCTTCCACAGGCAGCAGTTATATCGTCAGGTAGTGGTTCGTCCCAATTTACCTGTTGTCTTCAGACTTCGCGCATGATTAGCTTGGCGGCAATCGTGATATGACTCAAAAACCCGACCGGATCGAATATTGACATGATGATACTGAGTAGTTCCCTTTTTGTCGGGCGTCTTTCACCGGTGACCACTCTCTCGTCGACTTTATGAAACTTCAGCTTGAATTCAAAACTGTCTGTTGATGGTTGCCAAAACATTCCTAGGACCTTTTCCGTGGGTATACATGGTTTATTGGCGATTGGAACAGTGGCTTCTGTACCGCCCAATGCAGTGAGCACTTCTGGCGAGTTCGAAGTGAAGTTGCGTAGCTCAAAACCAGCACTTCGATGAATTTCGCGCACTTGTTGCGATATACGGATGGCTTCCTCCACGTTGTCGAAGCTATCGACAAAGTCATCGACGTAATGATAGTCAAGAATTGCCTTTACGGCACGAGCGTCGTTTTTAGTGTGCTCTTTTGCATTTAAAGTTTTGACGTGTTGTGCGGCACATGGCGAACATGCTGCGCCGAACGTCATCACTTTCATCTCGTATACATCAGGTTCCCTCGTAGCGTCACCATCGCGCCAGAGGAACCTTTGCGCGCACCTATCATCTGGACGAATTAGAATTTGGTGGAACATTTCTCTAATGTCACCACATACGGCTACTGCTCCTTCGCGAAAGTGAAAGAGAACGGCTGGTAACGCCCTGTAATCTTGTGGCCCAAGAGTTTCGAATTTAGTGATACACCCTGTGCCTCGGCGGCAGCATCGAAAACAAGGCGTAGTTTGGCTGGCTTATTTGGATTAACCACGCTAAAGTTTATTTTTATTTTTATATTGCTTAGACTAACAATAAGTAAGCATATCTTACAAACTAAATAATTAATATTAATACACCTTGCCAATGCTTAGTGCTTTTTAGTAATCACAATGTTATATGTTAGTACTGTAATAAATGTTATATTCGTGTTTGTACATGATTAAGGTGTCGATGTTAGTTGTGCTGGTGATTTCGTACGTTTTAGGCGACTTGGTACCCTATTACATGCTAGTATCCTAGCTAGATGATTTGGGTGCTCTTTGATTTTTAGCGCATATTTTAAGCTGGCGTCAAAGATTTCCTTTCTTACGAGCGGAATGTTCAGATCTTTGTGAATGTTTGTATTCTTTATAAACCAAGGAGCCCCAGTAATGGTTCTTAGAATTTTGGACTGCGCTCTTTGAATCAGTTCTATGTTAGAGTAGCTTGCGCCGCCCCACAACTGGCTACCGTAAGTGGCTTTGTACAGCAGTGTTTTATATTCTAGGCTCAACCTGGAATTTTTGTGCATGAGCCAGTGTAGGCTATTTGCTTTCAAAGTCATTTGTTTTTTTTTTCGCTTCGATGTGGCGCTTCCATGTCAAACGTGGGTCAAGATGAATTCCTAGGTACTTCACCTCCTTTGCTTGAGGAATAGGAACATTGTTGAGTTTTATCGCTGGCCATGTACCTTTTTTTATACTAAAGGTAATATGCGTACTTTTCGATTAACGTTTATTCGCCAGTCAGCCAACCAATTTGTTACTAGGACCAGATGATCTTCTAAGTCACGGGATGCGATTTGGGAGTTCGGATGAATGCTAAGGATAGCTGTATCGTCTGCGAAAGTTGCTGTTGTTAAGTATTTATTGGTAGGCAGATCTGAGGTAAATAGTAGATACAACACCGGACCTAGCACGCTTCCTTGTGGTACACCAGCTTTGATGTCAAAGCATTTAGAGTAAGCATTATTGTACCTTACCTTGAACTTTCTGCCCCTCAGATACGATTCCAATATCTTGTGTACATTTGTGGGCAACAGTTTTTTTATTTTGTAAATAAGCCCCTCGTGCCGGACCTTGTCAAATGCCTGCGCCACATCTAAAATGATGGCTGAACAATATTGCTGTTTGTCGAATGCGTTTTTTTATCTCGTTCACTATTCGATGAACCTGCTCTATTGTACTATGGTGTTCGCGGAAGCCAAATTGGTGAGTGGGAATTGTGCGCTTTTCGTTTATATGCGGCATTAGTTTTGCAAGAAAAAGCCTTTCTAGGAGTTTTGATGAGATAGGCAGGAGGCTAATCGGTCTATATGATGACGATTGTGAGGGGTCTTTTCCTGGTTTTGGGATCATTGTGATTACTGAAACTTTCCAAGCCATTTGGGGTAACTCCTTGATCATTTTTCCAGTAATGAGGTCGTGTCCTGGAGCTTTGTTAAGAGCAAGGTCACTAATCGCATTACTTACTTCTTTTGTTTTTAATTTAATAGGTGAGCATGTTGCATCTGGCGTGGGGGTTAATATTAGGTTATTGATATTGCGAGGTGGGTTGGGGGTAAAAACATATCTTAAGTGTTCGGCGAAAACAACAGACTTTTCATCATCGCTTCTTGCCCAGTTTCCGTTTTTTGTACGAATCGGTGGAATTCCGCGTGTAGGTGCTTTCATTTCTCTGACAGCTGAAAAAATAGATATATTGCATTCCATATTTTGAGTTCATTGGATGTTTTCTTTTTACAAGTTCTTCATATCATATCTGCTGTGACCATCCCAAAGAGTAGTTTTTTATCCCAAAGCAGCAAAGTATATCTATGAAGTACTGTTCTCTTCCATTGATTTCGGAGCACAAAGCTTTTTCAACTTTTAAAATCAGCACACCGCTATTAAAAAAAACTAATTAAAAATGCCATTGAATAGAACTCCAGAGAAAGTGTCAAGCCAGGAAGACGATTCCAAGAAAGGGCTCACCGAAATTGATACACCAGCTGAACATAGTGCGGAAGGTGGTGGAGCAATTCCAAAACGACTCACGACAAAAAACTCGAAATCTACAAAAAACCAAAAAGAAAAAGATTACGTTCCTTCTATGAATGCATTCATATTTGAAGCCGACAATTTGGTGCATTTCTTGACAAAATTTACTTCATTCCCAATTGAAGACCTCACGTTCCCCCTACTTCAGGCCTACCTGAGCGACTTGAATGGATACTACGATGATGTAAAGCGTGCGTACCGTTAAGTTGGACTAGCAAACGATGAAGAGCTACCCAGTGGCTACAAGATGGTAGCGCGAAACAAAATGGAGCGATCCCAAGACCGTGCATACAGCACTAAGGCCCAAATCTCAGATCTTTTGGAACTACACAGGCCTCAACAAGTTGAGACACAACGACTAACTGAGCGAGCCCCCGCGCCTGCAATAGAACAAGTTGGAACTGCGCTATGCTTAAATGTGCCCCCATGTGACACCGAAATATTTTCCGGAGGGTATGAAGAGTGGCCGTCCTTCCAAGACATGTTTACGGCGGTATATATTAATCACCCTAAACTCACTCCCGCACAAAAGTTGTATCATCTTCGATACAAAACCGCCGGAAAAGCTGGAACAATAGTCAAACAGTACAGCTTAAGCAATGAAAATTTCGAGTTGGCTTGGGACGCACTAAGAACAAGGTTCGACAACAGGCGTATACTAGTGGACAAACAAGTAAAATCCATTTTGAAAGTAAAATCCCTCAAGTAAATTTTGAAAGTAGCAAGGCACTACAAAGATTTCAGAGTTCTATAAATAACTCTCGCTCAGTCTTGAAGTCACAAGGCGTCCCGACAGAGAATTGGGATCCAGTTCTGATCAGTGTTTGTTCTACTAAACTCCCCGAGGAAGCCCTAGCGTTGTGGGAACAATCCCTTAGTTCCCGAAACGAACTTCCGACATGGCATCAAATGAACGAGTTCCTAACTAGTAGGTTCGAGATTGTGGAGCGACTGCAGAATGCGAAACCATGTAGGACCATACAACATCCGAATAAGAGTCACATGAGAATTCAGAACTTTCACACAGAAAGCAGTATGGCCTACTCGTGTCCTATCTGTCGCGAAACTCATGCGATCAGATACTGTCAAAAGTTCAAAAAGTTTTCCGCTCGTGAAAGAGTGAGAGTCGTAAGAGAGAACCAGATGTGTGAGAATTGTTTAGCATTTTCTCACACTAAATAAGAGTGCTCTAGTCAGCACACCTGCATGCATTGCCAAAAAAAGCATCACTCAATGCTCCATCTCCAAAATGATACCGTTCCGAACCTCCAACGGAATAAGACGCCCCCTAGACGTCAACGAAACTAATTTCACAACACCACCAGCGAGCAGTCCCGCTCAACAAAATCAGAGAACCAATCACAACTGCAATCTTTATTCACTACAAATGAAGATAGAGTGCTGCTTCCCACGGCCCTAGTATCCATAGAGCACCTTGGTGAGCTTCATAAGGTACGAGCGCTTATCGACCAAGGCTCCCAAAGAACTTTCATTGCCTCCAAAGTTCAAAAACGGCTGAGACTCCCAACCCAACGAGCTCAGTTCGAATTTTCTGGTATGGATGGGAAGACAATTCAGAACGCCAGTCACAGTTGCCCTCTCACGCTGTGTGCCCACAAAACTGGTGAAAAATTCCAATTCAAGCAATAGTCCTTCCTCAACTACCGAAATTTTTAACGCCTTTCAGAATAGAGCAGCCAGATTGGAAACACTTAGCCACACTGGACCTAGCAGCTCCTAACTGCTTCATGCAAGCCCAAATCGATATGGCCATAGGAAGTGACTTGATTCCACAGATTCTTCTTGAGGGAATTCATAAAAAAGTGTCGTCTACTAGCGCAAAACACCATATTTGGTTGGATTGTAAGTGGTCCACTGACCCAGAAAGTCCCGTCTTCTCGACGCAAGTGGAGGAAGTGTCCAATGAACTACTTAGTTCTCAGTTAAAACAGTTCTGGGAGCAGGAAGAAGTGTATCAACAGGTTCCTCCCTCCGAAGAAGACAAAATATGTGAGGAATACTACAAACGAACCACACTTCGGGCAACGGATGGTCGGTACACGGTCAGACTCCCCTTCAAGGTAGGTTTCCCGAATTCGCCGAATTTGGGACCCTCACGTGCTATAGCTTACAGCCAATTGTTAAGCATGGAAAAAAACCTTTCCAGGAAAGAAAAACTAAAAACAACGTACGAAGGGGTGCTGAACGAATACCTCACTCTTAACCACATGGAACTGACAACTACGAAAGAAATTGTCACTACAAGTAGCCACTTGTCGTTCTATTTGCCGCATCATGCTGTAATCAGACCCGATAAAGTGACAACAAAAATACGCGTCGTCTTTAATGCTTCTAGGAAGACAGGATCAGGACAATCTCTCAATGATGTCCTGCATATCGGACCCGCCCTACAACCCGATCTCATGACTCTCATACTGAGATGGCGTTTATACGAGTTCGTTTTCAACGGAGACGTAGAGAAGATGTATCGGCAAATTCTTGTCCACCAAGACGACCGCGAATTTCAGCGCATTCTCTTCCGAAAGTCCAACAATAGCCCAATACAGGATTTCAAACTAAAAACAGTGACCTTCGGCGTTAATTGTGCTCCATACTTGGCCATCAGAACTCTGCGTCAATTAGCCGAGGACTCTGAGGATGTGTTTCCACTCGCAAAAAAAGTTCTACTCAAGGAAACTTATGTGGATGATATTCTTGCAGGCAGTCATACCATCGCTGATGCAGTAGAATCACTATCCCAAGTAATCAAAACTCTCGACTCCGGAGGATTCCCACTCCGCAAAATCACAGCGAATCATCCCAAAATTTTAGAAAATATCCCACAGTCAGAACTACTCGATTCTGATTTTTTGAAATTTGTGAATGCTAGCTCTACAAAAACGCTAGGAATAAGATGGAACGCTCTAGCGGATTTTTTTTCGTATTCCATCACTCCAATAACAATCACTACGGCGGCCACAAAGCGACAAATTCTCTCCGCGGTCGCGAAACTTTTTGACCCGGCAGGATGGCTCTCGCCAATCATGACCCGCGCCAAGCTGCTTCTGCAGGAACTGTGGATGGAAGGATAGGACTGGGACGAATATGTTAACCGCTCTCCCTGGCCAAATGGAACCAGTTCCTGGGGGACTTACCGGCAATCGTCAACATTCAGATCCCTAGATGGGTACGGTTTTCCCCCATGAAGCAAACCCAACTCCATGGGTTCTGCGATGCCTCTGAGAAGGCGTATTGCGCTGCACTCTACGTGCGCACTCTGGATGCAGAGGGTTCGCTCACGTGCCATCTATTAGTAACCAAAGGCAAAGTGGCCCCTCTACAAACGGTGAGTCTCCCGCGCTTGGAGTTATGCGGGGCAGTGTTACTGTCCCAGTTGGTCAAGTCCGTCCGAACAAACTTGGAGATGCCCGCTGAAGGTGTGTTCCTCTGGTCGGATTCGCAGATAGTTTTGGCATGGCTCGAAAAACCCCCAAACACACTTGGAAGGCCTACGTCGCCAATCGCACGGCCCAAATACTTAAAAACGTCAGCAACGCCATGTGGTGCCACGTCGTCAGTGGTGAGAATCCTGCTGATCTGGGCACTCGCGGGTGCAGAGCCGAGGATTTAATCTCTAATTCTTTGTGGTGGAACGGTCCAAAATGGTTACAAGGCCCCGAAGATTTATGGCCTCGACGCCGCAACGCATCGACCACGCCTCCGGAACAAAAGAGAGTGGAGGCGAATTTGACACTCGAAGCGCCCAGTGATATTCTCGATCGGTTTTCGTCCCTTCCGTGGGCACTACGCTTGCTCTCATACGTGTTCCGCTTCATTTACAACGGAGTCGCGGCGCGAAGAAATCTCCCTCGGATGGCAACCTCTACGCTTTCCCAAGGTGAAGTCAAAGAAACCAGAAGAAAGCTTATCCTATTAGCTCAGAGTCGCCAGTTTCCGCTCGAAGTAAAAGCGTTAACAAGCCAGTTTCCCATTCATCGGAAAACTTATCTACTCACTCTCAACCCATTCCTGGACTCGCACAATCTCCTAAGAGTGAATGGTAGGCTAGCCTCCTCGGGTCTAAGTTACAACGAGCGCCACCCCATCATTATCCCTGATACCTCCCGATTTTGTACTCTATATCTCAATTTTATACACACCCTCTTCCTGCATGCTGAGCAACGGCTTATGTTTCGGATGGCTCGCCAGGAATTCTATATCCCGCGCCTAAAGCCGCAGATAAAAAAATGTATACATTTGTGTAAAGTGTGTACCGTCTTCAAGCAGAAGGTCCGCTCGCAAATAATGGCAGCCTTGCCACCCGAACGTTGTACTTTATCAGTTCCCTTCACAACCACCGGTGTTGACTTTGCAGGTCCTTTCCTCATTAAAGCATCCCAGCTTCGGTCAGCGACGTTCCTGAAAGGTTATGTTGCTGTGTTTGTGTGCTTTTCAACGAAGGCTATACGTTTGGAACTCTGCTCTGACCTCACGACCGAAGCTTTCCGAGCAGCGTTCGCCCGTTTCGTTGGCAGGAGAGGACTGCCTCGCAAAATCATGTCTGATAACGGCAAAACGTTCGTCGGTGCTAAGAGGGCGCTCAGCCGAGACTTCCTCAAGTTCTCGAAGGAGGTATCTGCAGACATCATCAAACAGTAAGCACCACAAGGCTTGAACTGGGGATTTCATCCCGCCCAGCGCACCCCATATGGGTGGTCTTTGGGAATCCGCGGTCAAAAGTTTCAAAACTCATTTGAAAAAGGCTGCCGGCGTTCATTAATTTTACTATGAAGAATTTACCACCCTACTGTGCCGCATAGAGGCGGTCCTAAATTCTCGGCCACTTTCTCCGCTCTCCCAACATCCTAATGAACTTTTAGGTCTCACTCCAGGTCACTTCCTACGAGGCGCCCCCCTCCTGGCGATCCCCGAACCCAATTTGGAGAACGTGTCTCTCATAAACCGTTGGGAAAAGCTGAAGGCTCTCTATCACCAATTCAGCCGGAGATGGAAGGACGAGTACTTGAAGGAACTCCATAAGTGATACAAATGGCGACATCCACATGAAGAGTTACAGACGGACCAACTGGTAATAATCAAAGACGAGCTGCTGCCTCCGGCTGATTGGCGATTGGGCCTAGTCAGTGCGCTACACCGCGGAACCGACGGACACGACCGAGTCGCGGATGCCCGCACGCAGGCTGGTGTTCTCACCAGGCCCGCAACTACAAACCTTGGAATTTCGTTCCTCCCAAACACCAGACTTCCCTGTCTGCCCATTCATTTACTATAATATTTAATTCTGTTTCCATCTCTTTACAGACCAACAACAAAAAATGGACATTCACCAATGCTCGCTGTGCCACCGTCAGCATCCCTTGAGATACTGCAAGGGGTTTTTAGCCATGGGTATGAGCCAGCGCAGAGCAGTGGTCATACCGCATAAATATTGCAATAATTGCCTTGCCCGGTCGCATACTGTTGCGGCATGCCAGTCCACCAACAGATGCCGAATATGCGAAAACAAGCACCACACCCTTGTGCATCCGGAGGAGAACCTCGTTAGCGGCCTTCGTGGTGCCAAAAGGAGCATGGCGGTCCACCCGACCACCCAGTACCGATCATCGCTTTCCAGAGGACGCGCGCGCCAGACCCCACGCGAGACAACGGCGCCCCAGACGCACGGACGAAGGCAGCGATCACCGAGCCCCCACCGTCTCGGCAATCGTACCGGAAATCAACCGTGTTCATCAAAAGCAAGGAATGCATCGCGACCAGGCTCACGTTCCTCTGGCCCACGCGCACTCTCCCAAGCGCCACGCTCTATCCGTCGTCCGATGTCTCCAGACAGCAGCTCCCATCGACCAGCCATCCGCCGTACATCCCGAGGTGTGGAGACGGGAAGTTACCGGGAGCGGACGGCGAAGGCACTCATAGATCGGGCCATCCAGTCCCTCACCCAGCTAAAGGTTGCCCTCTAATCATGCACGAGTGCATGCGGGCCCAGGATGGCTAAATCCCTTTTTTAGACCATTCTGCCGCCCCGGTCTGTGTCGCCAAATTCCTCTTGGCATCTTCCAATATATTCCTTTATTGTAGTAGGAAAGCGTTGCAGCTGCCGCTGTTGAAAATGCAGTCTGTTTCCTTTCCTACTACTAAAGTATACCCTGATCGGAATATATTGAAAGCACAGATAGAGAGCAACACTGCTTATTAGCCGAATCTCCTTCCGAGAGAACTTACACGGCAACGAAAGTTCGAAAGCTTTCTCCCTAATTTAACATTCGTTTTCCTTTTTTTTGGACGAGAGCTTTTTTCTGTCTGATGTGACCGCTGACTAAATACGTCGTTAATTTTTGAGTATTAAATTTTGTGAACCTTTAAATAAGCAACGAAATAAATATTATTTTCTTTTTGATTTGAAAAAGGTGATTTAAACACGCGGCTTTTCTGCTGTACGAACTTGCTGATTTCCTTCCAAGCATTCCTTCTGCTTCTCCACAGCATGCAGCCCAGCTCGGCGTTTTGGCTCACGGCTCTCATAGCCCTGCACAGTGCATATCAAATCGGCAGTTTATGTTAACCAATCGCTGAAAAGCACTACGGTCGCATATGGCTGCACAGCCGAGGAAAACCTCGCCCACTCGATTCTCTTGCTCATTGGAAGTTTGCTGACCAACTCTTCTATTAGCGTAGGGTTTGTCAGATGCTGCTGTCCATTTGCAGCCTGCAAAAACGCTGCGAGATTCTTCACCTTTGTGGAGAATGGTATCACTTTGGCAATACTGCTATCGGAAATAGGCGGTATTCCCTTCACTTGTAAAAGCTGGCTGCGAATCAGCTGCTCAGGGCGTCCAAAGCGAAAACGTAGTTGCTCGATTATGGCATCCACATATTCTAGGTGTATCAGCAGCGACTTTTCTCGTGCTTCTCCTTGCATACAGTTTCATACAAATTTGTGTGGGTATGGCGGATTGCAAGCTGAGCGGAGCCGACAGCAAAGCAGATTAAATGCGAGAAAACAGTTTCAAAGTGTTTTCTCGCATTGACAAAGTTGGACTTAAGCATGAACCCAAATTTTCCACCTTCTATATTTAATACAGTAGAAATTATTAACGTGCCAGGCACTTCGAGCATGAAATTAACATGCATAATGTATAAGTCATTTTGCTAAATAAAATTTAATAAAATGAAAAAAAAATATAATTAGATTTTCTTACCTGAGAGTAAAAATTAATCGCTCACAAGGTGTTATTGTTACTTTAATGAAATTGGTCCAATTTTTATAATGTTTAAATTCAATCTTCTCGAAAATATAATCGAAAGTATCAATACTCATTCGCATATATTGATACAATTTTGCAGAATATTTTCGTAAGCCATCATATAAATGATGATATTCTCCAAACTCTTTCCTTTTTCAATTTAGTGGGTACGCTCCAAATAGTTTTTCTTTCATAAAATAATTTAAAACACTGGAAGAAGCAAAATATTCTTCATCAGACGAATCCATTACTTTTGCATAAACACAAATCAACTAAGATTCTGAAAAATAAATGAGAACAAAAAACAAGCGAAAATCAATATCAGCGCCGTTTCTCGCATTCACTTCGACACCCCTGATTTGTTATCTCGCATGAAAAAGCTCCGCTGTGCGCTCAGCTCCGATCCGCTCCGCTTTGAGCTTGCAATCTGACAGCACCTTAAGCAGCTAAAAAACAAACTTTGTTTGTGTATTTCGTATCAGAAGACACCAAGGTGAATTTACTTACATGGTGGCTGCAAGAACAAATTTTTTTGAACCAACTTTCCCTCAGTATCTGTCAAATTTGAAATTATAGAAAAATGCGATCAAAATAAATATGCAAACAATTGCAAATAGAGTTTTGATTCGAGTGAATACGAGTTTTTTAATTGTTATCTTTGTAAAGTTTGAACATTATGAAGAAATTAGGAGACTATTTAACCATTAAATATATTTTAAATGAATTGTGTGCCACTTTAAGCAGCTCTTATGTATTCCTCCATTCGTCTCAATTTCGTTTATTTTGATTGCACATTGCTTATGTCTGACAATTCCGGAGGTACGAAATTCACCTTGCAGCCACCATGTAAGTAAATTCACCTTGGAACACACAGTCTATGCCTAAGTGCATTTACAAAAAGAAATGTGCACCAAGTGTATAGGCAAAGAACAAATAGAACACACTTGATATGAACTTATTTGTGCGAGTTCTGCTAGTATGAGAATGCTTTAAAATTGATGTATGTAGTGGTAAGAATACAGTGAACCCCATTTAACTCCAACCATCGTAATTCCTCAATTCACTTAACTTCTCAAAATAATTGAAAACATACAATTTTTTTGATTCTTATTGTCAAAGAACGCTCAAGATCCACAAGTCGAAATGTTGCAACTGCGTTTAAGTAAAAAAATTAATTTGGCAAACTAAAATATTAAAGAAAGAAACACTACCTCGGTTTAATTAAAAGCATAAAGCCGTCAACTTAATTCGTTTAGCTGCATTTTTGACCTATTTTGAAGATTTTTCCGAGATTTCTTTTTTATAATAGTTGTTTTATTTATTGAATTCTCTTATAATAAGACTAACAATAACTATTCAAATCTTAAAACTAATAGCAATATTAACCAGCAACCAGTGTATTGGAGTTATTAAGTAATTAAAGTAAATTATTTAAATATTTTATTATAACAGTTTAAACTAGTGAGAGCAATTCAATTAAATGATTTCAGTCTTGCCTACGTACCCGTGTGTGTATTTTAGTTTGAAGTAATTGTCTTGCCAAGTAATTGCGATGATGTCGGAGTTTGAATTTGTATTTGGACGTAACTTTTTTAGCTCAGCTTTTACCAGTGGCATATTTAGATCGCTGTGGATAGTATTATAAATGTAGATGTAAATAATTATTATAAACATAATTTTTATTATAATTGATCATAAATTGTTATAATATAATATAGTGAATTATTATAATTAATGTAAAGCATTGTTATTGTATCACTTTTTAGCACTGGCAAAAGTGTGTTTTTTTATATTAATTACCAAACAAATTGCCAAATCGTGTACTAGCTATCAATATAATGGTGACAGATGTATGAAATAAAGAAAATAAAAAAAAATAAAAAAAATGTTGTAAACGGACTTTGCTTTAAAACCAGCATCTTCAAGGGGCTCTTTGATTTCGTCCGGATATAAATTTCTGAGATTATTGCAACTGTTGTTATTTGGGGCATACTGTGTAATTCCCTTATGACCGGCAATTTCTTAAGTTTCGGTTCCCTATGCTCCTAATTCCTCGATTCCCTCTGCTCCTTCATTATTTCATGACCATAGTTAAATATGCACGCAGAGGGGTTTTACTGGGAAAATCGGACCCCATTTTAATATAAATTAATTTTTATTAAATAATTATTTTAGTTATTAGTAGTATAATATTATGCCAAAAAACCAAACAATTATGATTCTTCAACTTATGATTACCATGGTGAATTTACAGTGAACAAAAGTGAAAATGGAAAGCAATTGGATCGGATTTTCTATTATAATGGTGCCCAAGCAATATACCAAAGAAGAATAAGAAAATACATTCAATTCGCCCGATATTTATTTACCGTTTCAACAATTTTTTTTTTTTTTTCACACGTACAGTGCAAGTGAATTTATTGTGTTTGTTGTACACATATTCCATATCCCTGTAGAGAAAATTTTAGACAGTCTTCAAAATATACTAGTAAATTTTATAGTAAAGAATCAAGTGGTTAATTTACTAGTTCAAAACCTTTCTATAAGTTAACCAGTTATTGACTTTTGCGGCACTTCATTGCCGTGTATAAAAAATTTTGAGTATTTTTTGTTTCTTTCTTGTCAATTTGATAAAAAGAGAACTAAAGAATTTGAAGAAAAACAATTCTTTTTATAATTTTCAATCGCTTTTGTAATCCCTCATTTTAGAGATAAATCTTCAAGTTAACGAGTTTTAAATATCGCAGTGTCCGCAAAGAAAAGTGGAAATGCGGCACCATGAATTAACATGCTGACACATTTCTCATTTATGCACAAAAATTATGATACATGTTGGAGTACACATTATCATACTATGTACATACGTATATATGAATTTTACATATATATGGATTTTACTATTATTATAACTAGTTGGTTTCACCAAAGACAATACAAAGAGTATTTACTTATAGAGTTACTGTCGCTCTCTTTGGCAAAAGAGGGGAATCGAATTGTAAGGAAATCGCATTGGAACCGTTAACAGATGTTAAACATAACATTATTCTGTTAAAAACGATTCATTACAGATTCGTAGTAAGTTTTATATGAGTTTAGGAAGGAAAGGCTTTTATTGTCATAGTAGAAAAATGAAGAAATGCAGATTTAATAGTCTTATTATTTATTAATTATTAGTATATTGATAACATCAAAATTAATACAATTTAGCTTAATAAGACAACAATATCAAATCTAAACACTACTTTTTGTTCATGGCTATCGTTGTGGAGTCGGTGAAAAAATGTTAAAGTTAACATTTCCACTGCTAAAACGATTCATTTATTTATTTATTTATTTTTATTTTAAAAAAGTTTATACACAAATAAATTTAATGCTAAACTTATTACCTAGGCAACTAACAACTAAGGTCTTCGGCCTAACTATTAATAAAATTAACTAGTATTAAACTAATAAAAGTATATACATATATATTTTATATTTATATGTCAAAGTAAATCTGACAGAGGTGGAACAGTGAAGTTATGTTTTTTATGTTTTCTGTCGATATATTTTGCATTGCATGTGGTAAAATGTTTTTTTTTTTTGAAATGTGGTTGTTTTTGAACCACAGCCGGGCAGCTGTTGATGAGATGGACTATTGTTAGTGTGTGGGAGTTGCAAAGTGGGCAGGTTAGTGGTAATGTTCCTTCGAATAAATATTTATGTGTGATCAATGTGTGCCCAAGACGGATCCTTATGTATTTTCGTAAGTACAATTTGGATATGTTACTTGGGTATCTGGATGCATTCCCGTCTGGGTTAGTTAGTTTGCAATTGTGCGAGTACTGATTCCAATTTTGTTTTCGTTGGATAGAATGGTATGCATTTATTTGGTTTTTTAATTCGCTTCTGCTGTAGGTGGGATGAATTAAAAGTGGTGCACTTGTAGCATATTTTGTGGCTTCGTCGGCCAGGGTATTTCCAATAATTACAGCGTGTCCCGGTATCCACATTATTTTTGTTTTATGGGGAAGTGTGATTAAAATGTCACTAATTTTGCATATTGTTTCGTCTCCGTATGATGGGTTTTGAACCGCTTTGTGAATCTGAGCACATAATGTACTTTCCTTTTTCTATTTTGCAATATTTTAAAGCTGTATAGATTGCTTCGGCTTCGGCTGTCAATATTGAGGAGTATGCAGGTAATTGGGACACTTGGAGTACTTCCATGTTAGCATTTATCACGGCAAATCCGAAACCGTTTGTTTTCTTGGAGCCGTCAGTATACATGAATTTCCATCCACATTTTAGCCAAGAATTTTTAATCTGTTTGTAGCTTTGATGGTATATGGTGGTAGTGGTTGTAATTTTTGAGAGAGCGAATTACACTTTCTTTTTTTAGTAGTCATGGTAGATGTTTCGTGTTGTATTTTATGTGGTTTTTTATACTGATTCCAATGAGATTTGCTGAGGATATTATTCTATGCATAGTAGAGGGCTGACGTATTATTTTTCTTTTTGCTTGGTTGGATATATTTACTATCATTGGATTTTCTGCTGGCAAAACTCTTTTTGGGATCAGCCGTGAAGTGAGCAACACCATTCTATCAGTTAGTTTTAGTAGTCCGGCTTCTGTCAGTATGTTGCTCATTGGTGTGGTCCGAAATGCATCCAGACAGTAACGGGCAGCTGTATTATAAATTGACTTAATTTTCCTCAGTTTTGATTGTGGTGCGTTTCCAAATATAGGTAGTGCGGAGTCTATTTTCGACAATAATACAGCTTTTAGTACGTTTAGGCTCTTGGCTATTGTAACTACTTATACATTTAATTAAATTTAATATATTGTTGAGAGCTACTTTTAAATAATCAATATGTGAAGACCATCTATTGTTAAATATAATACCAAGTAAACGGAGATTATTTACACTTTCTATTGTTTTGTTTTGAATTAATATATTAACAGGACTACAATTTCTTTTACGGCACACATGGAGTATTTTAGATTTTTCAAACGATATTTTAGACCCTGATATTTTTAGCCAGGTATTTATGTCTGCAAAAAGAATATTGTTTTTATTTTAGAGTATGGAAAAGAAATCAAATTTGGCGGTGATATATAAGTCATCTGCGTAGATTGTGTGGTTGAAAAAATGGTTACGATGTATTATTTTATTTAATGCTTTCAGTTACTCTTTTCCTCATTAAATGCAATGAGGAAAAGAGTAACTGATAATGGTGAACCTTGTGAAATACCATTTTGAAGTGGCCATATTAGTGAGTGATTTCCGTCCACTTTAACTTTTATTTTTCTGTTCAATAGAAAAGCATCAACATATTTTATAATTTTTACTCCTACTTTCCATTCTTTTAATTTTGATATGATGACATGTTTGCCAATTCTATCGAAGGCTTTTTCAAAATCGATCGATATTACCAAAAAATGTTTTTTTGATGAGATCGAGTTAGCGATTAGGTAGTCTAGGTATAGTAGGGCGTCAATTGTTTCTTTTTGTGGTTTAAATGCTACTAATGTGGGATTTATGAGCTTTTTCTGATAAGTAACCAATTGAGGCATTTTGAAATGAGTTTTTCCAATGTCTTTGATATGCAGGAAACTAGGGAAATAGGTATGTATCCTTCAAATGAGTTTCCTCTTTTATTGGGTTTTGGTAGTGGTATAACAGTTGCCGTTTTCCAAATTTGAGGAATAATGCTGTTATTGTGGTTGTAGTTGTTGAGAATGTTGTGTTTGCCAGAGATAGGTAGGTTTTTTAGCTTCTGGTAAGAGACTTTATCATAGCCTGGTGTAGTACCTTTTGCTGATTATAAAGCTGCGTTGATCTCAATTAGTGTTATTTCGTTTTCTATTGATTTTGTGTATGATATGGTGTTGGAATTTGTATTATTTTTAAGGGTTTGGAATTCATTAGTAAAATTGGAATCATTTTAGTATTCGGACCACAATTTTGCAAAATGGTTGGCAATGTCGATTGGTTCATTTAAAACGGTACCATTAGGTAGAACGAGGGTGCTTAGTTTTCGATAACTTTCATTTCCATAAAGTCGGTGTACATTTTTCCACAGAATTTGAGTAGGAGCATTTGGATTGATGGTGGATGTGAAGTCTTGAAATGATTTCCTTTTTGCTCTCTTAACTTCAAATTTAAATTTCACATTAGATTTTCTGTAAAGTAACCTATTTTCTTGTGTTAGATTATTTTTAAAAATTGTCCAGATATTTTGTTTAGGTTCACCAGTAGGAATATTTATGAAGAGTTTTACCTAATGTTTTGGGGATGGATTCGTTAGCAGAAGCGATGATAAATTTTTGAAAGCGAACAGCATCTTTATTTATATTGCCAGTTATTTCCACGGTTTTTTTACTGACAAGTTTTTGGAATCTACTCCAATCAGCTTTATCCATTATATATTTATAATTAGAGTTTCTATTGATTGATCTAGTATGGTTATTTGTCAATTATGGTGTCTGTCAAGACTGGTATTGTCCTCTTTACCAGAAGGAGAAAGCTTGATGGACTTATTCTGCCTACACTGAAAGGAGTCACTATCCAGCTATCCAAGGAAATCAAATATCTTGGAGTCATCCTTGATAACAAACTTCTTTGGAAAACACATGTCGAACTGAAGACATCCAAAGCACTGTCAGTTTTTTGGCAGTGTAAGGGTATATTTGGTAAGACATGGGGTCTTTCCCCTAGTAAGGTCCTATCGATCTATACAGCTATGGTAAGACCTATTATCACCTATGCATCGATGGTTTGGATGAGCAGACTCTCTCTTGTAGGGGTCAAAAAAGCTCTATCAAAACTACAACGTGCTGTGGCCATATGTTGTACCGGAGCATTTCCGACTACTCCGGCCCGGCACTTGATGCTTTGGTGAATCTCCCGCCACTAGATGTCTTCATCCGCGGAGAGGCCATTAAGGCCATCTGCAGAGTGAAACATAGTGGCCACTGGTATGGGGTGTGCTCGATGTTGGACGACGGCGCAGGCACTGACATCGATTCTGCAATCCTGTGTATGCCCCCGGACTCCATGTCGTCAACCGTCATACTAGAAAAGCGGTACAATGTGTTGCTGCCAGAGGCTCGTTCATGGTTAGATCCCGAGGACGAGCCCGGCAAACACTGCTGCCGTATTTTCACTGATGGCTCCAGGACCGAAGAAGGTTCAGGTTCTGGTGTCTTCGTGGAATCCTGTGGGACCCGTCGGTTCTTTGCCCTTGGTCTGCATGCGTCTGTGTTTCAGGCGGAGGTGTATGCGATACTTGAGGCGATGGACTTTGTTGTGGAAAACAGGTGGAAAGGCAAATCTATTTGTGTCTGCAGTGACAGCCAAGCTGCGCCATGGCCTTGGATAGTCCGACCACCACTTCCACGATAGTCAGGTCCTGCAAATCCAGGCTAAATTGTGTTGGAAAACATAATAGTCTGACGTTGACTTGGGTCCCGGGACACGCTGGCATTGCGGGTAACGAGACCTCTGACTCCTTGGCCAGGATGGGCTCCGAGTCTGTTTTTATTGGCCCTGAGCCTGTTCTGCCACTCCCTTCCGCTGCCATCAAAGCCACTGCAAACAAGTGGGTTGTTTCGACCCACAAGCGAGCATGGCGGGCTGAGAGAGGCTGCGGATGGACGAAAATTATGCTACCTGCTATCTCTGACCGATGGTCACGGTTCCTTCTATCTTTAGGTAGGAGGGACTGAAGGCTGTTGGTTGGCGTGATGACAGGGCACTTTCTATGGGCTAGGCACATGGAAAGGATTGGCATATCAGACAGTGCGCTGTGCCCAGCCTGTGGAGAGGAAGACGAGACGGCGGACCATTTTTTTTGCGTCTGCCCTGCCTTTGGTCGAATCAGGTTCGGGATTTTTGGCACTGATGTGCTGAGGAGTAACCAACTTGGCTCCTTGGCACCACAGGATCTACTTCTACTTCTTCGGAGGTCGGGTAGATTTAAAACAGAGTAAAAGGGAACCTTAAGTGCAGTACAATGGATATATACTTTGTCTGAGTGCTGCGCTTACTAGATTGTTCCGACAAAAAAAAAAAAAATGGTTATTTGTCATGGACAAGATAATCGGAAAATGGTCGCTGCCGTATAGTTGTGGTTCAATATGCCATGGAATTAAAGGGAGTAAATTTGCAGAACAAAATGAGAGGTCAATATTAGTGAAAGTGGAATGGGTAGATAGATGGGTTGGTGAGCCGTTGTTTAAAAGTGTTAAATTAGTGTGGTGCATGAATTGTTCAATTTCTTTAACTCTGGAGTTTGTTTTATTGGACCCCCAGATGGTATTGTGTGCATTAAAGTCGCCTAAGAGGATAAGTGGAGAGGAAATATTGTTAACAAGGTGTAAAATATCCCTGCATGACGTTGTTATGTTTGGTGGCAAATAAATTGAGATTATTGTTAATTTAATTTCTGTTTGTATTTTAATGATTGTTGTACAAAGATTGGAGGTGGTGCTAATTGGTGTGTAATCTATGCATTTTTTTATGAATATAGCTGTACCTCCTTTGGCATTACATTGTGTGGTAGTGTTAGTTATAATACTGTTGTATCCGTTTAGGTTTCTCTGTGTGGTTGTGAGGTGAGTTTCTTGTCTGGCTATAATGTGTGGTGAATGTTGATTAATTAATATTTGGAGCTCATGTAAGTTATTAAAGTAGCCGTTTAAATTCCATTGCAGAAATTTGAGGACCATAACAATCAGAGATTATTGCTTAATATTATTATTAATCTAATAAAAATAAAAGCATCAATTCATCTCTCTGTCACTAGACGAGGGGCTAGTGCTTCCAGATAAAATTGAATTATGGGGCGAGCTAGGTGAATCTGAATCGATTACATGTGTTTGAATTTTATCGTATTTAATAAGTGCTGGTTTTAATATTGGGTATGATAAAGTTTTGGTGGTAGTTGAATATGTGTTTTTCTTTTGGTTATGTGTGAGTGTTTGATCTAAAGTTGACTGATTACTGTGTTTTGCTATTGTATTGAATGATTGAAAGTTGATTGTATTGAGTGGAATTGGGAGAGTAGAGATTGGTTTCTTGTTAAAATTTGTTATTGTTTGTGAAGTTGTGGTAGGGGGATTCAGCCTTTGCTGAATTTGAAATTGTGGAAGAGAGAGGTTTTTGGAAAGAGAGACGTTTACATCTTTCTTCAATCGCTTTTTCTAGTGTTTCTACTGGAATTTCGTAATTTGTGGTTTTGCATTTACAGTTTGTGCGGCTTTTTGATATGTGCATTTTGTTATTGTTTTTATTTTTAGAATTTCTTGCCTTTGCTTGATGCTTGGGCAGTTTCTGTTATTTGCTCTGTGAGCATGTTTGCAGTTTATGCATTCGACCTTGGTGCATGGTGTTGGGTCATGGATTGCAGACGCGCAGACTTCACACTTTGCTTCACTTTTGCAATATTTTTTGGTGTGTGCCAACTTCAGACAATTTTTACATTGCAGAGGAGCTTGAACTACTTTGAATTTAAGGAACCCTATATTTACCTCTTTTGGGAGTTCGTATCTATTGAATGATATAATGTGAAGAGAGGTATTCACGGTTTTACCATCAATAAATTTTTAAATTTTTTGGCTCTCTACTACATCTTGATTATTTAGTCCGTCAAGAATTTCTGTTTCGGACAAGTCTCGTAGTGGTGGAGCAAACACAACTCCTTTTACTGTGTTAAGAGTCGGGTGTGAACTTGCTACTATCGGACATATTCCACCTAAATTGGTTGCTTTTAAGAATTTATTTGTTTGTTTCTCGTTTTTTGTGAGAATCAATAAATTGCCGTCTCTAGTAAATGTAATTTCTTGGACACTTTCAGAACAGCTTCCTTCAAGAGCTTTGGTTAAAAGAAAGATATTAAAACTTTTTAAGGGTTTGGTTTCCACTTTGCTCTTTAAAAAAACGAATTTTGGGCTGTGAGTTTTTCCATAACTGCGTTTTGAACCAAGAATGGGGAAATCGTGTTGGTTGTCGATGTTTATATTTGTTTTTTTTTTTCTTTTTCTGTCTGGGTCTAGCAGTTCAAATCTGTTTCCCCCAGAGGAGGAAGCCAAGATTTTAGAAATTATTCTTTAATTGTTTTATGTATATTTACCCAGAAAAAGAGTAAAAGTGACACACAATTTTGTTGTTGCTGTTGTTTTTTTTTTTTTTTAAGCACAGGGAAGAAGTGAGATGGGAAAGAAACACTATACTTAAACGATTGAAGAGCGCAAACTATACACCGAACTGTTCAATACGAGCACTGAGTAAAGAGTGAAAAACGATGCATTACAGACGCATATTCATAGTAAATTTAATTTGAAATTTCTAAGAATTTTATTTCAAACAAAAATTTGTCAAAATTCCAAAAAATTTTAAATTAATATTCAAATTAATGCACTTTACAATATATATTTAAGAATTTTTTTTAAATTTAAATTGTTGAAACGTGATAGCACAGTGAATGTGATTGCATACTTTCAGGATCCCATCTGAGTTAGGGAATGAGTGCCCCCTGTGAGTCAAGATGCGAACTATTCGGATAAAAGCTTATTCAAGAACCGTCTGTCGGTAATATTAAAAAGAATATTCTCGACTTCTGTCGAAGTGGTTAGAAACCTCTAGAAAATACGAGAATAGTGTGGAATTTTCTACTTCAACTATTCGAAAACTATAAAAGCGACAAGACCTTTCAAAGTCGAATGCAGTAGATCAGAGACCGTAACAGTGTGTACATCTAGCATTATAATCAAAGCAGCAGTATTTGTAATTGTGTAAAGTGATGAAATTCATTAGTAAATAAAGTGACTATTGGTTTGTGAAATAAAGTGCAAATAATAACTAAGTAAACTTTAAGCCTAATATTAAATGTGTAAATAGCAATAATTAAATAAAGCTAATTATTTTAATTTAACCAGCGATTGTTTGATTACTACACAATCCAGTGGTACGAGTCCGAGTACAGAGAGTTAGAGATATTGTCAGGAGCGCAATTTTGTAACAGGAGTAAATTGTCAAGAGGGCAATTTCGTAACATTGTAAAAAAAAGAAAAAATTGGTGTATAAAATTAATAAATAATAATATGTTTTTATTTAATTTATTTCTTTATCCCCAAAAAAGCCACCATCGAATTGCACAACAAATCTTCATGGCTGCACAGCAGAAGACTAAAAGTTATTTTTTGCGAAAATATGTACAGAATTATAGAAATTTTAGTTAATTCAGAATTGCACTAGAGAATACTTTGAACAAAACTAGTACGAGTGTCTTTAGTTCAACGGTTCACGCGTTAGTCTATAGTTTTTGTGGTTTAGTGTTCGAGCCCCAGAAATATGCTTTATCAATTTTTTTTTCTTTAATTAATAATCATTTTTATAAGTAGTAATAAAAGTATTTTACTATTTTCCATAAATTAACCAGTATTATATCATTTTACTGGTCCAAAACTGGTGCAGAATTATTTCATGCCTATTATAGAAGAAGACTGGAAACGGTGGAATATTATGAAATTCAATCTTGTCGAATCATATATGTACATACATACATACATATGTATGTAAATATGTATGCACATATTTGTCTTTTGATCATTTTGGCAGGTAGCGAATTGTGCCATAAAAAGAATGAAATGAAATGAAAATAAAAGCGTTATTTCTCGTATAGGAGTTTTTGTTGTATGATGTGCGGTGTGGCTTCTTTAAATATAAAGTGAAGCAGAATTAGAATTCAATTATACATGAAATCATATATGTACATACATACATTCATATGTATGCACATATGTAAGCACAGGGGTCAGGGGGGAACCAGTCAGGTAAAGCATCTAATTGCCCCTCACTGGGAGGGGCTAGAGCGATCCTGGTGTGGGACACCCTCAAGAAGACTCACTGCCTCCACGTGGCGGCCCCGAGCAATGGCACACCAGCACCCGCTGATGGCCAGCTGAAGTGAACAACGCACCCAGAGATAGCGATGACCTCCTCATGGGGCGGCTGTCTGGGCAACGGGGGCAACGAGGGATCAACGATGGAAGAGCGAGGGACCATCGTGGGACCACAAAGGGACATCGTGGGATCTGTTGTACCTCAAATCAAGGCCGAGACCGGTAAGGCCTTGATTATGGCATACCGGAAACATAAAAAATAAGCTGATGCTTGTGGGCTGACGATTGCGGTATGCTGCCACCTCAGTAAGTAAGAGTGAAATCTTACAGAAATGGCTGGTAGCTTAATGCCGCAATCGCCCCCGTCCCGTTAAAACCATGGCAGGTCTCAGGAAACGCTCGATACTCGTCACCATTAAATTGGCAGTGCAGGCTCGGATGTAACATTCCCGACTAGCGCTGGTCTGGCTCTGAACATAAGCGCCCATAAGGACTTGTGTCAACCCTCGCATGGCCTCCCTGCTGCGGGAAAGATAACCATGGGACCATTAAGGCGACTGCACTACGAGCAAAGATAACGGTCCTGAGCGGGGACCCAAACAATAAATGAATACTAACAATACCAACAAAACAAACAAAGACGACGGTGCGATGAAGGACCCCTTCGGCAGGAGGTCTACTATTCAGAGGACCCCTCCTCCGGTAATAAGAAAGACGGTCGTGCGGAGAAACACACTGGCAGACACCACTGAGCTTCAGCGAGTGATGGGCATGAGGGCCGATCCGACGGCAATGGCGGTCATCCCTCCCGATGAGGTTATTGCCAAAGGCGGTGCTGGAGTGGCACATTGAAGCACTCATAGCTTTTCTTGTGCCAAGGCACAATGTACATGCCGACATCAAGCGGAAGGCATCCAAAGCAGGACGCAGATACGGCTGCGAGAGTGCCACAGCTGGTGCAAGCCGACAGGGCAGTCCAGACTGAAGGGCGGACGGAGAAGGTGGACAAGGAGGTGCAGGTTGGCGGCCCTCCTGTGGACAACCAAGGCAAAGCCGGTGCGTCTTCGCGGGCAGCCCCTGCCCAGGCGAAGAGCTACGCGGCCGCAGTCGCAACGCCAAAGCGCCCCCGTGAGAAGGGGGATCTTGAGCAAGTAAGTCCGACTAGCCGAGCGGTAGCTAAGAGGAGGAGGGGGGATGCCCCGACATTGGCGGCCGAGAAAACGGTAATCCGGCCAAATCCTAAGACCCATAAGCCTATGGCTGGAAAGGCGGAGGGTGCAAAAGTTGAGTGGACCACAGTTCGTTCCAGACCCCAAACGAAGCGAAAGGGCCCGAAGCCTAAGCCAGCGCGCCCCGATGCCATCGTCATCAGGGAAACTTGCACGGTGAGCTACGCGGACATCCTCCGTAAGATCAAGAGGGACCCGCAGCTGTCAGAGCTGGGAAAGAGCGTCCGCAGGATCCGAAAGACGGTCAAGGGTGAACTGCTGCTGGAGTTGAGCGTGGCAGCAGATCCAAAGACACCCCAGTATCATGAGGCGGTGGCGACTGTCCTGGGAACCAGTGTGGAGGTGCGTAAGTTCACGCAGGAAACCCTAGTGGAGGTGAAAGACCTGGACGAAGTCACCACGGTGGAAGATGTCCACGAGGCGCTGTGTACAGCCAATCTCTCGGAGAGACCTCCCGTGGATGCAATCAGGTCCCTCAGGAAAGCATACGGTGGAACACAGACAGCGGTCATCAGTCTGTCGCCCCAGGCAGCCGCAGCCCTTCTGAAAGCTGGCAGGCTGAGAGTCGGATGGACCTCATGCCGGGTGCGCGAAAAGGTGACTCCCCTGCGTTGTTACAAATGTATGGAGTTCGGCCACACCGCGCAAAAATGCGGTAGCAAGGACGATTGGCGCCACAAGTGCTACAGATGCGGCACAGAGGGCCATAACGCACGGGAGTGCGACAAGGCCCCCACCTGTACCCTCTGTAAGGCCAGCGGCTGCAAAGATGTGGAGCATCCGACAGGATGCAGCTCATGCCCATCCTAGAAGCGAGCCGCGGAGAAGAGGTCCAGGCGCAGGAGATGAGGTTGTTCCAACTCAATCTCAACCACTGCGAGGCTGCACAGGATCTCCTGGAGCAGGCCGTTAGGGAACAGATGGTCGATGTTGCAGTGCTTAGCGAGCCGTAAAGGCGCAAACACCAAGGAGTATGGGCCGAAGACACCACTGGTGGTGCCGCACTTTGGGTGTGCGGAACCAAGCCTATACAACTAAGCAACATAGAGAGAAGCGATTGCTACGTCAGAGCGACCATTGGAGGGACCACGGTGTACAGTTGCTACATGCCGCCGAGCCTAACTGCGGACGATTTCGAGTCAGTGGTAGACAAGTAGACTTGCTCTGGAAGCGCAAGGCAGGAACCCCGTGGTGATTGCCGGCGACTTCAACGCATGGGCAACTGAATGGGGTTGCGCCCGAACCACACCGAGAGGTCATATCCTCATGGACGCGTTTGCGGCTCTTGACGTATTCGTCATGAACGCGGGAGAGGCGACTTTTGTGAGAGGAGAAGCCACATCTGTGATCGACCTTACGTTCCTCAGCAGCGGTTTAGTCAGAGGAGCCAGGTGGATTGTGAGTTCCGCGTACACCCACAGCTACCACAATGCCATTTGCTTTGACTTGGAAAGGAACAGACAACGGCGGAGGACAGGCCCGTGGCCGAAAGGCTGGAGAGCGGACGCCCTCGACGACGGCGCACTCGAAGTCATGTTGGAGGACTTTGAGCTGCAAGGCAGTGCGGCGGAAATGGCGAACCAGCTAGCGAGCCAGCTAGAGAGCGCCTGCGATGCGGCGATGCTCAGGCGGGCCTATGGTGGAAATTATAAATCCGTTTATTGGTGGACGGACGAGATCGCCGGCCTACGCAAGGAATGCCACGCAGCAAGGCGAAGGCACCAGCGTGCAATAGGCAACCCAGACTGCCTGCAACTGCGCCAGTTGTACAAAGAGACTAAAAGAAAAAAATGGGACGTGGTGTGTGACACCTCGGCCGCAATTATGCGAGACCTCCGCCACTTGGAGTGGCGGAGACGTTCAGGGAATCAATAGGAGGGGTCCGTTGATCAACCCACTCCCAGACGAAGTATTGCTTAACGGCTATGTACCGTCTGTGAGGCGTCTGAGGAGGTGGTTTTAGTGGGTAAGAGCCACACACTACTGGTGCGAGAGCACCCAGTGTCTGTTTGCAGATTTCCACCTTCGAACCAATAAAAAAAAAAAAACATATGTATGCACATATTTGTCTTTTGATCATTTTGGCAGGTAGCGAATTGTGCCATAAAAAGAATGAAATGAAAATAAAAGCGTTATTTCTCGTATAGGAGTTTTTGTTGTATGATGTGCGGTGTGGTTTCTTTAAATATAAAGTGAAGCAGAATTAGAATTCAATTATACATGAAATTGTGGATATGTCAATATTTTCAGTATGGACAAATATCAGCACAATTTACTCTTTCGATCTTATATTTCATATTTTCGCGTTAGCAGCATGCGATCAAACATTTTTTGAGTCTATCCGAAGAAAGGATAATTATGCGCACAAGACCAATGTTGGTAAAATTAATGATAATCTTTTAATATTCATATCACGTTCGTCTGTTGCCTATTCCATTGGTATATTTATCTAAAACATTTTTAGACAAAATCAAGGTTTTCAACGTTTTTTGTTACTTTGTCAGATAAGCTCGAAATACTACAACCACATTCTATTACAAATTAAACCACTCGTACGTACATGAATATGTGCATACATATCTATGAACACTCCGCATTTACATAGTATATGATGTTCATGTTTGAAGTAAATTTTATGAACTCCAATATCTAGTATTAAGTGCATATGTTCTTGTTATACATTGATTTACAAAGCTTTGTAAATAAAGCCGTATATAATGCAATAACCTATATATAAACATTTATTTCCTATGGAAAAATGTAGTTCAACCATGACTGTATTTCAACGCATAATAAACCCCTTCATAATCGAAAATTATTATAAACAAAAATATATAAAAAATTATTTGTTATTATTATTATTATTACTAGAAAAACAATAACTTAATTATTAAAAAATTATTTAAAGCATTTAACATCCAAGAAATTTTAAATTTATATTAGGATAAATAGTGTTTAGTAAAACATATTTTAATATAAGGTGCGTCGGCCCATTACATTTGCTATTTACCTCTAAAAATGTCTACATGATGTGTGCAGGGCTTACCCAAGTCGACTTGCTTGCATGTTTTTTCACAAACGAAATACTACAACCGGCAACTCAATTGCTCTGACATGGAGAATTGAGTTATGGAAACTTATAAAAATGTGCAAAAACTTCTTACTGCTTCGTGCTTCTTTGTGCGTGTGAACTTGTCTGTGGATGTGTATCCACTTACATATGTATATAGAAAATACTTTGAATGAAATAATCTGTCTTGATCTACATTCGTGAATAATATTTCGGACTTCTTTTCAGTTTTATTTTTTAATTATTTGCTGTCTAAGTTCTTCTAAGCAACTGCATGTTTTTTTTATATATTATAATGATATTAATTTAATTATATTAATTTAAGCTAATTTTTATTTTGTAAATAATGTATTAATATAAAAGAAATATCAAAAATTTTAATACATCTGCAAAATTTTCCTTTTCCTACCATAAGAATAAAATACAATCTAACAATTTACTTAATATAGCATATGTATACGGAAAAACAAAAACTTCCTAAAATTGCACATATTCATTGACGAACGAAATGTTTGATTGGATTAGATTTTGTGAAATTTATGAGCTTCTTCAGACGAATATCGCCAAAGCATCAAAAAACTAACATAAACAGATATATTGAAATCGTACAAATACTAACACAAACACCGTTATGACTATTTTTAGAAGATATAAAATTCTTTGCCGTAATGATCTGCAGCCATTCAATGTGGTTCAGTAATATTATTTAATACGGGATAATTTATGTTAAAGTAGGAAACTATTTTTATTATTTTTTATAAAAATAATTATTAGTTTGCTTTCAAAAAAAGGATGAGCAATTAAAAAATAAAATAACAAACACATTTCTCAGCGGACTTGAACCCGGCATCATAAAATTGATTGACCAACGCTTTACCACTTGCGCTATCGACTTTTATAAAAGCTACGATAATTTTGCGGTATATTAGTGCGCCAAACTGTTTGTTGGGCATTTGGAATTCATTATATCCAACAACAGAACGTTTATTGAATTCTGGGCCTTTGCCCAACATTGGCCACGATGTAGTTTCATATATTGGAATATTCAAAGTGAAATTAACGTAATAATAGTAATTTATTTATTAAAATATATGTTGTATACAGCAATAAATATTTGGACAAAAAAATACATTTTAATAATTTAGAAATTTTATAAATTTTTTGTTTGAAATTAATTTTTTTCAAATATCTTACTAAATTCTCTGTTAAAATGCAGCTGTTATAATAATTTTTAGCAGAAAAATGTTACATTTTGACAGCAGTTCCACGGCGATTTAAAAAATGAAATAAAATAAATACATTTATATTATTTACACCTCTGAAGAATCTAAATATGCGGTTCTTGAATACATTTAATATTATACTCGTACACTGCCGAATTTGTATAATTATATATGTATCTGAATAACATGTGTGCAGGCGTTAACAAAGTCGACTTGGCCGATTGTTTCTTTTCCTACAGCCACTCAAAATGCATGTACACACCAGAGAACGACTTCGAGTACTCACCCAAAGAGAGTACTTCGTTATTTCTACATAATTTCCATGCATATGCGCATCGGAATTTACGCTGGAACAAATTTAACTCATCGAGCATATGCCGGTAGTTATGATAACGTTGCGTCTTAAATTGATACTCCACACACTCGTACACTCGTTTAAATTTAATTATGTTGGAAAATGAACGGTACTCTCTATTAAAAGCACACTTCACATCGCCACCTAATGCATACGGACGTAACTAAGAAAAAATTCATTATTGTATAAAACAACAACAACAACAAAAGCTTCTTTCAACGTCGTCGTATTTTATGTGTATGCTTTGAGTAACGACATTTTCTCGTTATAAATAGAGTGCATACATGCTTGAGTGTGATATGCATTGGCGTCTCTATAGTTACGTCGAGTGTGGTGTCTTGATCTTTACTCTTCACACTCTACCTGTTTTTTCAGTTTTACGTTTTGAGTACTCGAAATGGGAACATTTGTCCTTCTCTGGTACGCACCAGTACACACTACAACCGGCCCGTTGTTGAATAAAGCATAGTGTAAAAAAATAAAAGTCACAATCTCAACCAAAAAATGTTTGTATGATGGCGCTGCTAATAGCGGCAATTCGACTCAATGGCTCTCATTTTCATACCGCAGCGCCACAACTCATATGCCATGACCAAGAAGAGCGTGGGAGAGAACATTTTACCAAAGAAAAATAAGAAAAGAAATTCAATTAATATTCCGACCACGTAGCAACGTAGATGTAAACATCAAAAAAAAATCAACAACACAGACTTACAAAGGGTGCACCACACAAAATATCTTGGGATGGTTATAGATCAGAGGCGTCCAAACTTTTTGCTGCGAGGGCCAGTTTGGTATTTAAATTCATTAGCGGGGGCCAAGCATTGTAAATATGTGAATTAAAAAACCTTATTACAAGTAAAGCATCATTGAATTTTATTTTTTATAGTAAATTACAGATATAACAATACTAAACAAACATGTCTAAATTATATTATTATAAAATTATTTCATGCAATTTTTAATGGGAATGGTGGAACTGGATTTTTTCCTGGAGAATTTCTTCAAAGTTGGGATTCAAATCGGAAACACCAATTATTAGCAATGATTGCAAATGATCATCCGATAAATTTGCCCTATATTTAAATTTCAGATACTTCATCCTGGAAAAAGTTTGTTCGCACATATAGGTAGTGCCATACATAGAAATAAATTTACCAGCCAATTGCTTTAAATTTGGAAACTCTTTTGCGTCCAAAAATTTGTAAAAATCGATCAAGTTTCCTTCCTTGTATTTGTTCTTGATTTGATCGCTAGCTTGAAGATCAATTTTTTCCATTTGAAACTGACTTGAAACGTCGCCAACGTTGCAGTCATATGGATTTTGAAACAGCCGAATTTCCCTTGAATTTATGTCAAGATCAGAAAAACGCTTTTGAAATTCTAGTTTTAAATCCGCGATTACTTTTACTGCAAATATGGTGGGAAATATTTCGTCAGTTTCTGTACTAAATTTTTCAGAGCACGTGAAATGGGAAAAATTACATTCATTCATATGACTTTCGAGCAATATCAGCTTGGCTCTGAATGCTTTGATTTGCTCGAATAAATCACAAATTAAGTTGTTTTTACCTTGGAGCTTTAAATTCAAGTTATTGACGTGTGTCACGACATCTGCAAAAATTGCCAACTTCCAGAGCCACTCTGCATCCGATAAAAGCGGTTCAGGGTGATTCTTTTCCGCAAGAAAAATTTTAATTTTCTTTCTGAGCTTGAAGAACTGCAATAACACTTTTCCACAGCTAAGCCATCGAACTGCTGTATAATACGACAAGTCAACAGACTCAGATTCAATTTCTTCTAGGAAAGATCGAAATTGGCGATGATTGAGTGCACGTGATCGAATAAAGTTTACGACAGAAACAACTGGTTTCAAAACGCAGCTCATGTCGACATGTTTTACACATAGGGCTTATTGGTGGATGATACAGTGCAGAAAAATTGGTACAGTTGTTCCTGCGCTTTCACAAGCTTTTCTTATTAGCCCAACCACCCCAATATTTGCACCAGACATGTTTCTTCCTCCGTCAATTGTCACACCTTGGAGTCGATTCCAGTCCAAGTTATATTTGGTCAACGTCTGTT